>BLBF01000006.1:50765888-50886119 GCA_015471245.1 Laticauda colubrina | reverse complement strand
TGTTTTCTTAGGCTTTCGCGGGTACTTACATGTGTGCTGTTTAGCTTCCTTCGGGTATTATCCCACGTCATTGTAGTTCTGTTGAAGTTGTAGCAACGTTTCAGCAGAATCTCATCTGCCATCCTCAGGCTTCTGAAACCAGGAACTAACTCTATATACTCAAGTCCGGATAAAAGAAACTCTTGAAATCATCAAAAATAAATACCAACCAGCTAAAGACCTCATGGAACTAACAGAACACTGCCTAACCAACACATATTTCATATACAAAGGACAAAGATACAAGCAAATTGAAGGAGCCCCTATGGGATCACCACTGTCACCCGTCATTGCAAACCTGTTCATGGAAGAATTCGAATCCAGAGCCCTGGCTAATGCCACCCACAAACCTAAACTACGGCTAAGATACATCAATGACACATTTGTGATTTGGCCCCATGGAAAAGAAAACCTAAACAATTTCCTAACACACCTAAACAGCACACACCCCAAAATCAAGTTCACCATGGAAACGGAAATAAACAAACAACTACCATTCCTAGATGTACTCATCTACAAAAGAACAGATGGCACACTGGGACACACCATATACCAGAAGAAAACACACACCAACCGCAACCTCAACGCCCAATCCCAACACCACCCAGCACAGATAAATTCCATGGCTAAAACACTAATTACCAGAACCAAACACCTGGCAGACAAGACACATATAAAGACTGAACTATGCACCCTGACTAAAGTATTGACAGCCAATGGCTTCCACAAAAACAAAATCACCAGCTTGATCCACAAAAACACACCAAGACATAACAGAGACCTAGAAGATCAACAGACCTATGGAACAGCTGTCCTGCCCTACATAAGAGGTACTACAGACAAAATCAGTAAGATACTACACAGGCATCACATCAAGATTGCCTTCAAAACAGACAAAAAAACAGCAGCCATCCTTAAAAACCCCAAAGACAAAATTGACCTGGAAAACCAAGGCATATACGAAGTTCCCTGTGCATCATGCCCGGCCACATACATTGGGCAGACCAATACAACAATAAGTACCCACCTGGATGAACATAAAAATGCAGTAAAAAAGCTGGAACACACCTCCTCACTAGTCCAACACATGAAAACCACAGGTTACAACATCAACTTCAATGGCACCAAAACCCTAGCCACTATAGAAAACCCCAGCCACAGAATCATCAGAGAAGCCATAGAGATTGAAAAAAGACCTGAAAGTATGAATAGAAGAGATGATTCCACCAGACTCTCAATCATTTGGAAGCCTGCACTCTCAAATAGAAAGACCTCCACACCACAAGCCAGGCAAACACCTAGGCACAAACAGACTCCCTCTGATGCCTCCAGCTCAAACACCCCCCCCCCACCAGGCACCCAGATGAAACCTGGCTTCCTAATAGATAATAGCCATCCTTTTACACAAAGCCAAGCTGCACTGAAAGCCTCCAGTGCAGGAGCAGAATGTTGCCAGCCAATCAAAGCCACAAAAAAACAGAAGAAACCAGAAACACCAATCAAACAAACTCCAAGTCCAATAAACACAGACCAAGAGTCCCAACCAATCAGGATGTAGAAAGAAACATCCTGGCACAACAATAGGCTAGCCTCAAATTTAAAACCAACCACTGTGAGACCCTGACCCACATACAAACTCAATACAGAAGCCTGATGATGGCAGATGAGATTCTGCTGAAACGTTTCTACAACTTTAAAGGCACTACAATGATGTGGTATAATACCCGAAGGAAGCTAAACAGCACATATATATATATATGTGTGCGTGTGCGTGTGTGTGTGTGTGTGTGTATGTGTGTATGTATGTATGTATGTATGTATGTATGTATGTATGTATGTATATATATAATAATTGTGATTAAATATTACTTTGGATATAAATTGGCAAGAGTTTTGAAAGAATTTCTTTTGAGAAGGTGAATGTGTATGGGTTAAAATCACAATCTATGAAGAGATTAATTTCTCGTTTGGTATAGTACAGAATTGGGATTTTTGATAATTTACTACTCCCTTTAGTTATGTATTGACATTAGCACAAATGAGTGTTTTCCAATCCAGACATTGTCAAACAGTAATGGTGGTTTTCCAAGGAAATGAGGGTCAGTTGTGAGAAACACTGGCATAAATCTAGTCTGAGCTTTAGGATGGAGAAGAGCCCATGTAAGAACCTTAATAAATTGTGATTATTATTTTAAAAATGGAAGCCCCAAGACCATAACTGTCTATAACTGATACAGAGATTACTACAGAACTATTAGCTTGTAGCGAAAACATTGACCTAGGAAACTGAGCTTTCTGGCCTATATAACTGGTTTTACTGATTGCTATTTCTGACAGTCACTTAGTGCACAATTTAAGGATTATATGTATACTGTAAGAGTCCCTACTGGGTGCAGTATTAGTGTTGAAGAAGCATATTGCATTGCGGGCACATATATCAGCTAGGCTGATGATCCAATTTTGCAGAATTCTGGTAACAGCTCTCCCATTAATAGCACTTGTTCTGATAGCCTTGTATTATTGCAATATGCTCCATGTATCTGCTTTTTAAGATGATTGGAAATTACAACTGAGCTAAAATTACGTAGGCTATATCAGACCTGAGCATTTTATGGCCTGCAGCGTTGGCATCAGCAGGGGTGGGATGTTGGTGGGGAGCAGGACATTGGGGTTGGAGTGCTGTCAGCATCAGAGTGGGGCATTGAGGGCAGTGGCATGGTCAGGGGCAGCCACCCTCGACAATGGTCCCAATTTCCTCTGTGACCCCTTGGGAACATTAATGACCCAACCCCGGGTTTAGATTTTTGTTGGATTCCAGGATGAATTACATCTCCTATTTTGGAACAGCTGCACTAGTTACCAAGACTGCATGCCTATAGTACACCCTGCCCTTTTAGATCTTCAACAGGGGATAGTTGGCAGATTCTATGAGGAATGGACTTAACAAGAATAGCTACTTCCATCCTTTCTATAGGGGAGTCCTTCCATGCGAGGAGACCTGAAACAACAAGGCTATCAGGCCTATCATACAGCTGTCACATTGTACATAGTCTGAATAACTGAATTAGTTAATACAAATTCATTCATACAATTTACAGGCTACTTGACTTCCAATAACTCTGGATGGGTTTCAGTTTTTCTATATCACCTATATCTATAGCCACACATAATTGTTATACCAAAAATCAGACATCACAGATTAATCACAATATGTTATATGAATTAGTTTTAAGAGAAAATTTTACTGTGCTCACAAATATTTAAAGGTCATGTGACAAGCAAGTAAAGAAATATTTAGAAGAAAATGGCAAACAATTTTAGCATTATTTTAAATAAGAAATTATCAATGAGTCCTGACTTTTGACTTTACATATAAACAAACCTCTTCAGAGAACCAATGAAAACCCAAGAGCAGTGTTCAAAAGAGGCCACAAAGGAGCAATCTAGCTTCCCATTCATTCCACGCAGTGACTAAAGCCATAACTGAATTGCCTACCAAATCTTTGAAGAAAAGTCCAAGTTTTTTGTGAAACCCATCTGGATATACCAAATATGCGGGCAGATTGATCTAATAGGCTCTACTACCATGAATGGCAGGGTGGGCTCAGCAAGCCATACATCAATGAGGTTCATACATGCACAAAATATTGATAATCTCCAAAACAAAATCCTATTGCAATTGCACTACCCCCTCAAAAAAAAACACCCATATTTAGAATGCAACCCCAATGTGTCAACCTTCATGGTTGCCATGAAGACCATGAACTTCTGACATTGAAAACTCAGTATTGCCTAATAAGTTGAAGTGTCCAATGACAAACAAATATGGGGGGCTATCAGAGAGGACAGGAAAAAAGGGGAGGGCAGGGGAGTCAAATAATAAATGAAGAAATAAAAAGGTTAAGATGAGATGAGGAAAAAAGCCATTTCTGGTAGAAAAAGAGTTATTAACAGAGAATCTCAGAGGTTAAAGTGGGCTAGGTTATAAATAATTTCTCCTTCATGTAACCAACTATTGCTATCATTACAATGAACAGAAGATATCTGTTTCTTATGTCAAATTTTATAGTCATACATTATTTACCAATTTCTTTTTTGTACTGAAAGAACACTGAAAAATAAGCAATCCTCTGGTATTTTTATCTTAGTATAGTATACTAGGTTTTGTAATAAATCGCTATTATCATGTAGTGATATTAAATACCAGGTATTTAATAGGTAGTGATATTAAATACCAATGACAGTTGCACCCTGTAATATTTTGTCATTATCTTACCATTTTGTTTGTTCTTACATACTTTAGTAACAACAAAAATGGGCAATAATAGCTAAATAAGAGAGTTATTATATTAGACTCTGATCAAGTGAAATCAAAAACTACAAGCAAATATTGCTTGCAAATTTGTTTTGATGGTGACATAATTATTACTCCTGATGAAATTTAAGCCCATGTCCCACTGCACCAACAGATGCAAAGAGGATGTAAAACGGACAAAAAAGCTTGCCATCTGTTGGAAAACGCGATGCATCCGTTGTATACTCATTGCATACTTGTTTCATACGCTCTATCCATCGAGCATCCATCCACTGATTTCATCCGTGCAAGAAGTTTTGAGCTACACAAAACTTTTTGAGCGGATGAACTTTCCAATGCGTACGATGTACATCCGCGACACATACGGGCAACAAATGTTCTATGCCTGTTGTCATCCATTAAACGTCTGCTGTATCCTCTCGGCATCCTCTGAACATCCTTGCAACTCACATCCGCTGCAGATGAAAACGGAAAGAGGGAGGAAGCAAAAGGTACATGGAACATCCACACAGCGTTAGTAGCACAGAAATAGAAAGGATGTAAGCGGATGCATCTTGTATATAAAGCATTAAAATGGAAAAAACGTTTGTATATGGGATGTATCTCGGATATTTAGGATGTCTGGAGTATGCCTAGAGTATGTGGAAGGACATCTCGCGGAAAACCGATATTTCCTATAAAAAGGGGGAGGAAATCACCTGGATCTCAGTATGAGTCCAGCAGCCGTGGTGTACAGACCTCTTCACCCTTGGTCTTGCTCTTCCACATCATTCACTGATCTCCACCATGATCATAACACAGTCCTTATGGTAGCTGCAATCATTCAACACCAGAACCAAGCCCTCTTCAGACTGTTTCACCTTTTCTACGCAAGGAGAAGAAGGAGATGTTCAAGAGCTGTGTGGGTCTGACGATGGATCAGGAGAAGAATGGAGTTTGGACTGTATGACAAGCTGATGGTGGAGCTGAAGAATGAAGACCCTCGTGCATTCCAGCAGTTCATGAGGATGCCACCAGCCATGCTTGACGAAATTGTAGAGCGTCTGAGACCCAGGTTGATCAAGCCGAGCACCAACTTCCGTCCCAACCTGGACCCTGGACTGAAGGTGGCACTGACTCTGCAGCAACTGGCCTCTGGAACCACATACAGAAACATGCAGTATGCCTGGAGGGTGCCACACAACAGCATCAGCAAAGTGGTCAGAGAAGTGGTGCAGGCCATCATCGAAGAATACGTGGAGGAGCTCCTCCAGTGTCCCACCACTGAAGAAGGCTGGAGGAAAGTTGCAGAACAGTGGTATCAGAGGTGGAACTTTCCCCACACCGTTGGAGCCACAGATGGGAAGCACGTGGCCTGCAAAGCGCCAGCCAACTCAGGGTCCTCTTATTACAACTGCAAGGACTTCTTCAGTATCATCATCTTTGCCATGGTCGATGCTGACTACAAGTTCATGTACATCGATGCTTCAGGCAACGGGTCAGCTTCAGATGCCCAGGTATACAATGCCAGTCACCTCAAGGAGGGGCTGGAACGGAACCTCATCATGGGCTTCCCAGATCCAGACCCCCTGCCCAACAACACACAAAATGTGCCCTACTTCATCGTGGGGGATGACGCCTTCTCCCTCAGAACCTACCTCATGAAGCCCTACAGTTCCAGATACCTCACCCGTGAAGAGAGGATCTTCAAATACAGGTTGTCCAGAGCAAGACGGGTGGTGGAGAACGCCTTCGGTATCCTGGCCAACAGGTTCCAAATACTTCTCACCACCATGCAGCATGACCCAGAGACTGTGAGGAGCATCATGGAAGCTTGCTGCATCTTGCACAATCTCATGCGCACCCGCTACCCAGTGTTGCAGAACAGGCTTGTCGACTGTCAACAAGGGAATGGGGACATGGAGCCTGGTGAATGGAGGCAAGGACGAAACCTGATAGACACTGTGGATATAAAAGGCCCCAACAGAGCTTCACGTGAAGGGAAGAAGCAGCACAACCTACTGAAACACTGGTGCAACTTCCCAGCTGGAGCAGTGGAGTGGCAAGACAGGATGAGAGATGGTTAATGGATGCTTCCTTCAGCCTGTCTCATCACACTGATGAGATTGTGCCATGTATGTTGAGTGGCGCTACAATGAATAGGGCATTAATAAAGAGGTTTGTTTATTTTGAAATGTGTTGATCAATGAATAAATTGTTATTGATAAAAAAGGGCCATATGTGTGGCAGCTGGGAGGGTGGACCATACAGTCCCACTATGCTTGCACTGGAGGTTTATCTATCCCACAACTATCCTTATCCATCCCACAACTATCCTTACCTATCCCACAAGCATGCAAAGGCTTAACCATTTTTTCAAAGTTTCCACCAATATTTTATTAACTAAATAAATTAGCCAAGTGTGTGAACCAAAGATAACCTTTATTAATAACTGTCTTAAGTAAAATGTATGACTTTATTAAAAAAGCAAAATGAACCAAGTAAAGTGTCTTAAGCAAAGATAAAGTGAATAAGTAACAACTCTGTCTCTGTCACTATTCTCAGTCACTCTGAGGCATGTCCATGGTCTCAGGTGTCAAGCGGCCAGGGACTGTGGAGGTGGCTGTGGCTGGAATGCTGGTCTGAGGCGCCATTGGGGTGCTTGGCCCTGAGAGTACAACAGGGGATGGTGTGTTCAGGAAGCTCTCAGAGAGTTGACTCAGTCCCGTGAGGATGAGAGGCCCTTCATCAAGGACCTGGGATGTCAGGCCCAAGACTGATGACAGATTGTCAGTTGACTGACAGCTTGGCTGTGGGGTGGAGGAAGGAGGAGTGTAGTGGGGCTATCTGGTCTGCAGCTGGGCGAGGTGAGGCGTCTGTGGCATGCGATGAACCTGGGCCTGGACTGGGAAGGGCTGCCTCTGCTGTGGGAAGTCCTGGTACTCGTAGCCTTGGTAGGTGAGGGGCTGTTGAAAGCCATGGAAGGGCTGTGACATCACCTGAGGTGGAGGAGCAGACCTGGACTGGGTCGGAGCAGGTTCAGCTGGGTCTGGAGGGTTGTGCTGAAGTGCTGTGATCTTCTGCTTCATCACCTGGTACTGGGCCTCAGGCAGGTCCATGAGGGTCTGGCTCACGTAGGTGATGAAGGGCTTCCGGTTCGAGGATGGTATGTTGCTGTGGACCAGCTGAGAGAGAAGATCTGTGCTGATTTTGATTGTGTTCCTGATCTCCAACAGGACAGTGTGGCTCTGGCCCTCCAGTCTGCCTCTCTGCCTGCTTTCTGTGGAGGTGGAGCTGGGGGTGGGTGGGGGTTGGTCTCTGGTGGCTGCTGCTTCTTCCTCCATTTGTGACAGGGGATCCTCCATGTCCTCTGGCATGGGGATTGCCATCCGCTACGGATCCGCTCCTTCCGCTATGCGTCCGGTTCGCTATTCTCCCCCGGAAGCCCTTCGGATGTGTCATCCGCTTCCATCCGCTGTCATCCGCTAGGCTTCCTACGAACATCCGCTTAACATCCTCGCTACGTACTACCCCCGTCCATTCGTTTCCGTTCTTTTCCATTCTGTTTATGTAAATTTGGGGCACTTTTTGGATTGGATAACAACGGATGGAGCCACCCCTGAAATTTTCCTCATCCGCTGTGTCCTTTTTGCATATGTTTTGCATCCATCGGCCAGTGGGACCTAGCCTTTAAGTAAAGAGTGCATCAGGATAGCCACTGTAATTAAATTTTCTGTGAATACTTCTTTTATTATTCATCTGCTTGTTTTTAAGACAACTTTTATTTAAAACAAAACAGAAGTTGGCATTCTGCAAATAAAAGACAGTTATATGAGAACAAAGGTTTCTGATCAATGATTACTATTTATATCTTCTAATTTTTAACTGTTCAAAAAGGAAATAGGCCAGTTCATATCACAATGAAGCTAGCAATTCAAACTAACACAGCCTTTAACCTTTTGTATTCTGTTCTTCCATCAATAATTGTTCTTTTTTCCTCAAAACATACTGTTTGTTCTGTTTCCAGTCCTATGGAATCAAGTGGAGTTAGTTATCTTCAGGTCCCTTTGATTAAACAATGCAATTGGTGTATCACAGCACATTGTCCAGCATTCACCTGAAATCTGTATTACCTCACCTTAATGATGTTCAAGAAATCTTTAAAAACCTGGCTGTTTTCGGAAGCCTTGAGTTGGAATGGGTACCAAGTTTCTATACAACTCTATTTGATTGAGGATCTAGGTTTGTTACATTATTCTTAAGAACAGCTTGTCTCTCTAGATCTCTATAAAAGGCTCACAGAAACATTGATTTTAGATTTATAAGCTAAGATCTAAGTAAGTCAACAAGAAATCTATTTACATATTACTCAAATCAACTTGTAAATTAGAATAAAATCACATTAATGCAAGCTTGATCCATATTTAAACTTTATGGAGTCTAAGCTTGATTTAATTTTCATCGAATGAAGTTGGTATTTTCATCTTGCAGGATATTATTTAAATCTTTTAAAACACCATCACTACACATGTAATTGAATATTTCAACATTATTTTCCAAATTTCTCTCTTTTTATCCTTATTAGGTGTAATAAACTATGCCAACGGACTCCAAAGAAATTGCTAGTATAATGTCTAGTTTTTGTTCCACATTATTTTAAACTCATTTCAAGAATTCTATAAATTGGGAATTTAAGAGAAGAAAAGTTCTAAATCCCATGTCATGTTTAATTAAATGACTTGTTAAAAATGAGAAGCTATAATGATAAAAAAATAATAAATTCTGTTAAAAACAAAAAGGAAACCTATTTTGTCACAATTTCATTTTTCTAATGAAGTTGCTTTCCTACAAAAGATTTGAGCATCACAAACGTTAATCACTATGGATTCCTGCTACCCTAAGAAGGTATTAGAGCAAGTACAGCCAACTGAATTCTGCCAATATCTTCTGAATGCTTTAATACCATTACTGGAGCCCAACAGAATCTTAAGCCATCGTTAAGAATAAGGAGGCAAAATTACTGTATGTGGTAAATAGATATATTAATCACACCCATCCACAACATAATTGATCTGTGGTGATCCAGCCATATCAGCATGCAATACTGTAAACATTTAAGTTGTTCATTCAAGAAGGAAGAAAGGAATCATTCCTCTGGTCCAGTTGCAAAGTTTTTTGAAACTGCCTTTTAAATAACTTTGCCAATGTATGTATAACACTGGTATCAATTGATACTAAGATTTTTAAAGGTGAGCATGCACAAAGTCATCTCAAGCATAGAAGAACATCAAGGAAGAGATTAAAATGCTATTAAGTTTTTCTGGAAAAAAAAAGATCCTTATGATAAAATTTTAAATTCAAGCATATATTAACTTTCCTGATCAAAAGAGCAAAAGAAAAACAAACAATAAATTAGTGTGGGAGTCGTATAACATATAGGTATTCCTCAACTTACAACCACAATTGAGCCTAAGCAAGGTATTTTTGTTCCATTTTACCTTTTTTTGCCATAGTTGTTAAGCACACACTGCAGTTGCTCAGTGACTCATGCAGTTATTAAGTGACTATGGTTTTCTCATTGGCTTTGTTTGTTGGAAGCCAGGTGGGAAAGTTACAAATGGTAATCACCTGATCTCAGGATAGTGCAACTTTCATGAATTCATACCAGTTGCTAAGTACCCAAATTTTGATCATGTGACCATGAGGATGCTGCAATGGTGATAAACATGAAAACCAGTCATGTGACTTTTTTCAGTGTCATTATAACTTCGGTTACTAAAGAAACAGTTATAATTTGAGGACTACGTGTAAATATTATGAGCCTTAGTAGCGCAGTGGTTAAAGTACAGTACTGCAAACTACTTCTGCTGATAGCCAGCTGCCTGCAATTTGGCAGATTGAATCCCACCAGGTTCAAGGTTGACTCAGCCTTCCATCCTTCTGAGGTGGGTAAAATGAGGACCCAGATTGTTGGGGGCAATATGCTGACTCTGCAAACTGCTTAGAGAGGGCTGTAAAGCACTATAAAGCAGTATATAAATCTAAGTGCTATTGCTATTGCTAATAGATTACATTGATAAGCATAACATATACAGAAATCAATGTTTTACAGCTAAAATGATTCAATAAATCAGATAAATTATTTGAAGTCAAAGTGAAAACCATTTATGTTTGAGCATCTCTATCCAATAATAATTATGATACAATCATATTTTGTATTACTACATATTATTACTTTGCATTTTTCTCTCTCAAAATTAATGTGTTAAGATGCTCTTCATCCTGGATTCAAAGTGAAATTCTCCATATAGCTAACTAATCCAGGAAATTTCCTATGTCTTATTAACATGACCTTTGCTGTACTTTACATAGTGCTTATATTAAATTTCCAAGGACTACTGTGACTGAACTTTAAAATGCAATTATTTGTTTATTCAGCTATATACTTTAATGAAATCCAAGTTCACTGACATGATTTGAAGGAACAAAGTATTTTCAGTAGGACAGTTTGTGCATATTAATGAGAAAATGTAAATTTTCTGTGGATTTACAATATGTAACAAAGCATAAATATTCATATGTTTTTTAAAAAGACAAATTATCATCTTGTATTTGCTTTCCTTTTTTTGTGCACAGGTGCTTCTTACTTCATCTCTTGCCTTGTGGATTTTTCTTAGTGATGCAAGATACAATGAAATCAGTGTTCCTCAGTTAAATTCAATATTCAGATTAGCTGATATATCAGAATGTTATTTTAAATATAAATATATGAAGAGAGAACTCCAAAGGAAGCTATCCCTTCTTCTTCCTCTGCTGCTTTTACCAGGAATCTGAGTGGCTAGACTGTTAGGCTACTTGGTCACAAATTAGTACTGGTCTGTGATAAGACCAGATCCAACCATCTTGTGGTTGATAAATGTTCAATCCTGACATATGTTACTGAGACCTAGCTGAAGAAAATCAGTCATGTTACCTTCTCTGAAATGTGTCCATATGGGCTTCAGGTCCTGCACCAACTTGAATGCCAGAGACAGGGAAGGGGGATCTGTCATGACACCTTGGCAATACCCAGTTTACTGTTCCAGAGTTGGCAAGTATGAGTGCCTATGTTCAGTGCTATAAACAGTTTTGCTCTACTTGATTAACTGTGTTATGATGTGGATGAAAGTAGTATTCCTGTCCTTGTACTTTTGAATCTTTCAATGATCTTCAATATTATCAACAATTATAACTAGTTGTCGAAATTGGGGATTGGGAATATCATTTTAAAATAGTCCTGCTTCTTTCCCGTCTGTCAGTTTCAGATAGTGGTGGCTGGGAGGCAAAAATCAACGAAATGGCTGCTTGAATAACATAGTTTCCATTATTTAACATCTACTGCAGGGGTGTCAAACTCATTGAGGGTTGCATCAGGGTTGTGTTTGACCTTGGGGGACAGGGGGGCCTAGGTCGACATCACTGGTGTTGAGGTGCCTGTGGTAGCCTGAGTGCTCTGCCAGAGAAAATGGGCTCTTGAGCTCTGTTTTTGGCTGCAGTAGCCTCTGCAAACAGAGGCCGCCTAAGGCTCTCCCGAGTTCATTTTCATTGGCAGCATCACAGTGGACCAGTCCTTTTCTGTTTCCAGGGTGGCCTCACAGGCCACATCTAAGCACCCCACAGACCAGACCACTCCGAGCCTTGAGTTTGACACCCCTGATCTACAGTATATGGTATAGGTTATGTAATAATTTGGAGTTCAGTACCATTGATGTATGGAAGATATCCAACTCACATCATGATCCTGGGCCATATTAAGATTTATTGAAATCTTGTCCTTCATCAATACTCAGACAACAAATCTAACTATGTGATTTTTAAGGAGTGGGGTGGGAAGGGGGTTTCTGTATGTAAGATACTGCTGGATACAAGAATGTATACACTCATGATCAAATTGTGCTTTAGTGAATACATAACTGAATAAAAGAAAAATGCAACCTCCACACAGAACAAAGTAAACTCAACATGTTTCTGCTCATGAAGATCTTGTGCTGAGCAGATTCTTAGATCAGATGACTTCTGGGGATTTTTTTCAATTCAGCGATTCTAATTCATAAAGTAAGTACTCAGAAAACAATATATTCAGCCTCAGATTATATATACAATATAGTGCCATATTTAAAGTAAAAAAATTGTTTTTCCTTTATAATACTTACTGCTCCAAGTGAATTAATAACATACTACTGCCAAAATAAAAGGCTAAAACACAAACCTTAAGGAGTATTTCAGGTGTAACAATAAATATGTTTTGTTATCCTAAAGTACAAGTAATTCTTAATTTACAATCTCAGTTAGGATCACAATTGCTAAATGTTCATTGCTAAATGTTGTGGTTTTTAAATAAGTAATTTGGATCCAATTTTATGAAATTTTTATTACAGACTCTAGCCATAGCACACAATTGTTACATGAACCATGTGGTCATTAAGCAAATTCTGCTTCCACAGTTGAGTGTGCACATTGGAAGACAAATGGGAAATTCATAAGTGTAATCAATTGATTCTGGGACACTGCAACCATTGTAAATGTGAGCCAGTTGCCATGCACCCAAATTATGTTATTACCTGACCATGTGGTACAATTGTTATAACTTCAAGGACATCTTTTAAGCTGTTCTTTTCAGTACTTTTGTAACTTCAAACTATTATTAAATGAATGGCTGTAAGTACCCTTCTTGTAAGATGTTCCTTTTCAAAACACTATTATGACGATGTATAGACAGCCCATGTCTTATTGTGGTATAGGGATTAAAATGTTTAAATAGGGGTTGGGAGACTTAGGTTCCAATCTACCCTTAGCCACAGAAGCTCACTGGTGACTCCTTCTCAACACTCCTTCTTAGCCCAAGCTAAGAAAGTTGGTTTGTAGGGAAGTAAGAAGAAGTACTATGTATGCAGCCTTGAGCTCTGTACAAAAAAGGCAGAATATAAATCAAATAAATAATTGCCCAAGAAATATTGGTAATCTGATGAGAACAGCTATACTGTTCATAACCATTAGATGAGCCGTGGTGGTGCAGTGGTTAGAACACAGGATTGCAGGCTACTTCTGCTGACTGCTGGCTACCTGCAGTTTGGTAGTACAATTCTCACTGACTCAAGGTTCACTCAGACTTCCCTCCTTCCAAAGTCAGTAAAATGAGGACCCATATTGGTGGGGCAATATGCTTGCTCTATAAACCACTTAAGCTGTGAAGCACTGTGAAGTGGTATATAAGTCTAAGGGCTATTGGCATTACTATGTTCATCAATTTGACATTGCAAATATCCTAGTCAAAAGTCAATCAGAAGAATAATAATTTTAGATCAAATAACTCTTAAATATTCAGATATTACTATTTTTGGAAATGACATAAGACTAGGATCACACATTAAATACACATTGCAAATATTGAAATACCTGGATAGTTTCATGCTAAAATATAATTGTGTTACTTCATAATTCATTAAATATATATCCCGAGCTACATTCATTTTTATAAACCATGTTACAAATGGTTATACAGTTTATACTTACTGCATATTATGAAGCCATATCATGTCCCAAAAATGAAGAGAGGTTATAATTTTCATATGAAATTTAAAAAGAGAGGCAAGAATTTAATAACATAATTTAAGATTTATCCCTATTTTGGCAGACTAGCTCCAAAGTTCTTAGATTCAACATCACCACAGCAATTTTTCCATATTCTTGACACAATGTTGGATATTCCCCCTGACCTTTGATCATTTTATAACATTCCTTATAAGCTCATGATACCCCCAAGTTTATCCGAGGGCTTTTCTGAGTTGCCAATTCTTTGTGGCTGCCAAGATTAAAAATCGGATAATTAGATGAAAGCTGGCAAAGCTACTGGAAGCCCAGCTGGCAAGACAGATAATGCAAATTAGTAACCCATTTAATTTTATTTCTGGAGAAGCCCTATGGGAAAAATTCAAGGCTACAGACAGATGTTTACCCCTGCCTCATTAATAAATTACATGAAGATACAGGCCAGCACGTAAAATGCAATCCAAAGGGCACCTTTCAAACCTTGCTCCTATGCAGGTAAATAATAAGAAGTGTTGTGCAATGTGTATTGGCCCACACTGCACAATTATTGTTCTACCTAAGTAACCTGATAAATGGTTGCCATTCATGTTATATATTGATCATGCAGTGATTTTATTTCAATCTCAAAATAGTCTTAGGAGAGCACCAAAAGCTCAGGTCATATTGCTTTGATAATTACCATCAGATTAACTGCCAGATAACAAAAGGTATTATATTTTGCCAAGAGATCTAGATCAAGGAATTGGCATATTCAGGGTAACAATACTGGAAGATTAAAAATAAGAATCAGTCAAGCATTTTAAGAAAAGTCCTAAAAGGAGTATGTTCATTTTTAATTTATTTGCTATGCTGGAAAAGAATACATTCAGAATCAGAAGTAAATATAAATCTGAAGAACTGACAGAGTTTGCCCCCATTTTACATAGATGTGCCCATTGTCAGCTTTTCCAAGAAAGAGTACAAAAAATTCTGGAGCAAATTCTTACAGGACTCTGACTTTAGGTGCACAAGCTCAGCACACGCATACCTAAAGCTGGATTGCTGAAGAACTCATTCCTGATACGCTTGGACAAGCGAACATTATAGTCAATGTATTTCTAAAGGTTTTACTCTGTAAAAAGGTGCAAGTTTTGATCATTATTTTATAAGTATTTAATTATTAAAACTAAGTGATATATTTATTTTTGCTGAACTCTATTTCCCATTCAGTTATTGGAACACCACAGTACCACAAAATTTCAGCCATGGCTTTGGCCATTCTTTTTCTTACAAAAAGTTTATTTTAGGTTTCTAAAATAAAGAATACTCATCCTTGTCCAAAATATATTTTATGACTTAATGAGATGAATGAAGCCAAATCATCCAATGGAATATATACTGGGCAATTAAAACTTACATCAGAGGCTCAGAAAAAGTTCAGCCTTCTTCAGAAGTGGTTAAATGGGAATCAGGAGATTCACATATGATTATGAAGCAATCTATGTCACATGGAATGAATAATCCTATGAAAACTATAATGGGTTAAATAAAATGTGTCAGAGCTGTGCAAAGATACATAGGAATTTGTACATGGGATTTTAATAAAAGCAACTATATTTCATGTTTTCACTATAAGCCACATATTGAACTAATTTATTTAAGCAAATTCCATCCATTCTCCATTTGAACTTCTACAAGCTAGCTAATGGGAAGAAAACAGTACTATTTTGTTTATCTGAGTAATATCTGTAATGGAGAAGAAATTATTCTGGCTTGCAGCATTCCAAATTATAAACCAACAAGTTTAAATGAAGACATTTTTCCTCCAGTATAAACACAATGATAAAGTACAATTCTGGAATGCATAAATGTGTGCAATATAGCAATAAATTATTAAATTGTGTGAACAGCATGTGCTCTTGTGTATGTAACAGAATGCAATATATTACAGCCATTAGTGAGCCCAACAAAATTATGGTAGCTCAAAAAACCCCCACAAACTTTACATTCAACTATAAGTTATGTAATACTTGAGTGCTAATAAACATTTACTCCAAAAATTATTTCAATTTGGCATGCGCATTGCATTGTACTCAATCATTTATTGAACTATTTGTATGGTCCAAGAAGCCAGATGGACAGAATCTAGTGAGATGACAAAAGTAATGCCTAGTGATATCATCTAGGGAATTTGTGAGTCTATAAGACTTCAAGGAAGTAGATAGTTTTCTGTGATCTCAGTTCTAACATGTGGGTTGAACCCTTGTTCACTGGGCAGTTGAAGAAACCTAATGAGGGAATTTGGAAGATAGGGGCTCAAGTTAATATCTGAGACAGAATGAGATCCTAGCAGACCTGAAAGAAGTGCTGGTCTGCCAACTTCTTGTAACGCCTGGCATGCAACCAACAGTTATCAATAACTACCATTCTATCTCCAACTTTCCTTTTGGAGAAAAGTTAGGGAGAAAATAGTGTGATTGCAATTGGCATAAACAGCCCTGGTGTAAACAGATTATCTGGATGTCTGACTTCAGACCTAAGCACGTGATGAAATTTGCATAGGTCACTCTTATAAATGACAGATAGAAAGCCTTGGATGGAAGAAACATAATCAGTCCTATCCTCTTTGATTTCTCTGTGGCTTTTGGAACAATTTTCCTCAGCCATCTGCAGGGGCATTGTGTTATGCTGGCTCCACTACAACCTGAAAAAAGTATCAGTAAATCGTAAACAGTAAACAGTGGTTCTAGAATTCTCTGTTTCCAAGTGCATTCCAAGATACTAGTTGCTACCTTTAAAATTGCATAGGGCTTATGGCCCAGGTATTTAAAAGATCAATTTTCAAAATTGTCTCTGCCTGAATAATCATAGAATACCTACTATAGGTTTTATTTCCTTAACAACTGTAAGTGTAGGCACCCTACTAGTAGTTATTCACAGAGGCAATTTCCCTTTTATACAACACTTTAGCCATTAAAATGTCCTCATAGCCTGTAAGCTGGTAAAAACTTGGCTTTTCTAGAAGTTCTTGGGGACGAATATATGTGGGTATGAAGAAGCATGCAGATAGCCTTCAAGAAGATAGTCAATTGTCATCATGTAATAAACAGCTTAGCCTGGAAAAAGAGCATGTTGAAAAAAACATTAAAATTTCCCTTTCTTGATTCTCTTTTGTATAAGCAAAGAAAGGAGAGACAATGTCAGGGTTCCAAGATTCTGTTACTATGATCTAGTCTAGAATAAGTAGGATTTCAATATTTCTTGCTGTATCTTTTTCCTGGCCTGATCTATTCAAAGGGTTGACAGATAATTTTTGTTATATTTTGAAATACAAATTTATTTGCTATTTAGTATCTATAAATAACAAAACTCTGAGAATTAAGGTACAGTAAATGGCACAAATAAAGCAAATCTAATGCCCAGAGTCACCTTATAGGGGAGATGGCTAGCATTTCCCCCCCAGATTTCGTTCTATTGTACTTTGTTGATTTATTTGATTCTTTTTATCAGTTTTGTTTTTTGTTTTGTTTTAAATATGGTTTTACATTGTGTAAGCTGCCTCGAGTTGTCATGGGCAAATAGTGGCAATATAAATTAAATAAATAAATAACAGAGTTAATTAATTAATAGCTTAGATTATGTAGCAAAAAAAAACAAAGCAATTAAAAATATTCAGAGGGGAAGAATCAAACCTAGGAAACAAATAAACATGAATGTTTTGATCCAAGCTTCGTTTAAGCACATATGGTATTTCAATTGCACCTTTTTTTGTACTGGAAGACTGTTAAGCCACTCATGCCCTGCTCTCCTCATAATAGGATTACTGTAATGTGCTTCACATGGATCTGCTTTTTGAAGCCTATTCAGAACATACAGCTGATCCCAAATGCAGTGATGGGAATTGTACTTTATGTGCTAATGTGATCCCACTTCTTCATATATTGCACTGGTGGCCAGTTGGCTTCCAGGTATAATTCAAGGTACTAGTTGTCACCTTTAAAGATCTTGACAGCATAGTCTGTGGCTATCTGGGGAATCAATTACCTCCAATTGTTTCTGCCCATCAAACAAGAATATTCATTCCAATTCCTCACCAACAATAATCTTACAGGAGCCAGGACTATTCTTTTGCAATATCTGTCACTGGAATGATATATCCATAAAAATTTGTTCCCATCATGATAACACTTCAACAGCTACTTAAAACATTGTTGTTTGGGCATAAGGTAATTGTGCAGGTTCTTTTGTTTTAACTTTAAGAATGGTTATTTATTTTTCTATTCAGCTGTGTCTTTTTTTATAAGTATTGATTAAATGAATTGAATTGAAAAGAGGTAGAGATTTTAGACAGCGATGCTAACCAAGGAGAGAATAGAAAAACAGCACAGAGCAAATTTCACAACACTGCAAATATCACAGATTACACAACAATGACCCTCGTATGAAATACAAAAAGCAGAATCGGTCTCATTAAATCTGTCCTTCAGAAAAATCAGAAAGCAAGCATATTTTTGATAAATTACCATAATGTTGTAACCAGTCAGTCACAGAAAACACTTACTAGGTTTTATATTACTAAGAAAGCAAAATACAGTAATGTCATTTTGCAAGGATATTTCCTCTATTGGAACAATAATAAAATAATAACAAGCATGAAATTTTTCATTTTGCTTTTGAACCAGTTGCCTTGGTTATTATTTATGTCTGACATAGATATATACTTTGCATCTCAACTATATACATTTAAAATGAAACAAATTTATTTAAAAAAGCATTTCCATTGTTAAGGGGCTCATCAAGTTAAATGTGATTAATGGTGACTACACAGACAAATAATTGCTATGTCCAGTAAACCAAATATAGTAATCTATATTTCTCTACAACACTTAAGCACTGATAAATAACATCTAGAAATAGAAAGTGATGACTCATTCAAGCATGTGGTTATTTGTACAAATTGCACAAGTTTACACTGGGTTTTACATTTATGCACATAATATATTCACAAATCTAGCAAGCCTGAATAGGCAAAGCCAATCTAAAGTCATTTTCATAGCCAGCCCTAAAATTAGGAACTGAAATACGAAAGAACAGTACTGGCTATTCTAGTCAACTCAACAGGAAACATGATCAATGTTTTCAAAAGCTGTTGTGAGATCTAAGACGATTAATGTAGCTATATTTTTCCCTCTTAAAAAAAAACCTGTGCAATTAATTTCTCAGGACTGAAATTTGATTACAATAGATCCAAATAATTCATATCATTCACACATAAGACTACTTGGAGACAATAGATTCATCATTTCTTTGAAGGTAGGAAGATATTTGTAATGAGACAAATAAATCATAATATAATAAAACCAGAGAATGATGTGCTATTTACAAACTAACAACTCATGTTAAATAAGAGATACAGAATGAAAGAAATCAGAAGGTAGTATTGATATATACAAATACGTTTTGCAAATTTTATACTAAGTTTATTTATGGAACTATTTTAAAAACTTCATGTATTTTTGGTCTTACAACATAACAGATCACATTTCCTGTTTTCCACAACTGTGCAAAAAAAAATATCAGCTCATAATGAAGGAAACTTCTGAGACACAAACAGATTTTTAAAAATATAAAAATTAATTTCATGAGTTTGGGACTATAGTGTACCTTTTTTCCTTTATAAGAGGGGTCCCCAACCTCCTTTCCATGGACTGGGCCACAGCCTGTTGGGAACCAAGCCACGTAAGTGGTGGGCAAGCATACAAAGCTTCATTTGTACATGCATGGGATCTAGGCTGTGTGCGTGAAACTATCCTATCCCACCACAGCCTCTACCCCCATCATTCTGTGGAGCCAGAAAGGCTGGAAACTGCAGTTTTAAGAATAACTACTCTAAGGATAACTTACAGTAAAAACATGCAATACTTTTTTCTTTTGCTATGGTAGTTGAAAACATGCTTCATTCTGCTCACTTCATAACACCATATCTGGTGATGATTGCTTCTTTATTTCATTCCTATTATTTTCAATAGGAAGTAGGAGTTGGTTTACTTTCAACTTTTTTCCCCCACTGGTTTTCCGATTTGAAGTTTGAGATGCAAACCTGAAACTTGGTTTTTTTCTAAAGTTAAATGAGAATTCAATTTTATAATTTAATGGTAGTGTTTTTCAGAAAGTTATCCTAAACGTATTTTATTTCTTTTTTTTAAAATAAAGTTTTATTTGGGTTTTCACACATAAAAAATACAAGTGAAACATCTTTTTTGAAAATAGCATGGTCCTGGGTTAAACTTCTTTATACAGACACAAAACTCAATTTAGTGCTCCTTTTTGTGTTCTATTTCACATCTTATACTATTCTACATTTTCTATATAGTTTTTCCCCTCTTTTAAATTTTCTCAATTTTATTTTGATTATCTCATCTCAATTCAGATCATTATATTTATACTTTTGTCTGTTCTGTTTCAATTTCATATTATCTTTTCTCATTTAACAAATTATCTCCTGTAATTACTAATTGTAGTATGACACCTTTATATCTTTTAATTACATCCATTCAACTCTTATTTAAACTTCAATATATACCTTAAGGTTATGACCTTCAATATAATACATAATAAAAAACTTCCAACTGAATTCTGCTTGGTACATTCTTATAATACACACTATATTCTTTTTTAAAAAAAAGATTATAAATATATGTAATTATAAACCCTCATTCCATTCCAGTTCAGTTCTATCATTAATAATCATTAAAATCTTAACATCTTTAACACTTTTCAATTAAATATCATATACTTCCTTAAAAACACATATAATCTTCATAATTAATTTTTCCCTTATTTCTCTTCAACTGTTTTATAAATCATTAAATATTCATTTTGTTACATTTATTTATTGGCAAGCATTCCACTGAATTACGATAGCTATTTTATCAAACATTTTAATCATACATTTTTTCATATTTTCTAAAATTATTTCTGTTTCTAATATAACAATACTCTTATGTACCTTTGCAGAATCCCTTTTTCCACTAAATTTTCACCCATTATCTCTAAATAGGCCCTGTTTCTCTATATTTTGTTTCTGTCCTTTATAACTTCTTTTCCTTTCTTTCTTCCTCTCATCTTCTCTCTCCGCTTTTTAACCCTCTTGCCTCTCTATTTCTAATTCTCTCTTCTGCATTTCCCTCTTCTGTTGTTTTCTGATTTTATGCTTACCGTATATACTCGCATATAAGCGGACTTTAGAACGCTTTTTTTTTTTTTTAATTTGGGGGTCGGCTTATATGCGCATAAATCTGATTTCTGACACAAATGACATGACGATATGACACCACTTCTCAGATCACACAATATCGATATTACCATACAGTGATATATACATACAGCACATTTCTTTTTACTCTGGGTGCCTCCATTTTGCTTTTTCTCCCACCGGATATAACACGCTCTGATTGGTTAGTTATTCACGTGACCGCTGTAGTGTTTGCGATCATCACATGCAACTTTGTGTCCAGTTTCTCTGCATTTAGTAAAGTTCCACAGGAAAATTCATGAAAATATACTCATGTCTGATGTTAAAAGAAAAAGAATGTCTTATGGTGCTTCTTTTAAACTAAAAGTAGTGAAGGCTGCAGAGGAAACAAGCAACCTTGAAGCAGCAAGAACCTTTGGAGTGGATGAGAGCAATATTAGAAGATGGAGAAAGGATAGTACATTGGATTGCACCCCCAGTTCAAAACGTACAAAAAGAGGGCCCAAAGCTAGGCAATTCCCTGAAATGGAAAAGCACATTCTTGAGTGGTTTGAGGCTCAAAGGCAGAATGGCTACAGTGTGTCTAGATTGGCTGTGTGCTTACAAGCATTGCAGATGGCCAAATCTGGAAAATACCAAGGTACCTCAACCTTCACTGCTTCCCCGGGCTGGTGTACAAGGTTTTTGAAGAGAAATGGGATATCACTAAGACAAAGAACAAAAATAGCCCAAAAGCTGCCATCAAAATTTGAGGAAAAGGTGATGAACTTCCAACGTTTTGTGATAAATAAACAAAAGACTGGTGATTTTCCTCTCAGCAAGATTGGCAATATGGACGAGACCTCTATGTGCTTTGACATGCCAAGCACTAAAACACTGAACCAAAAGGGTGAAAAAACAGTTCTTATTAAGACAACAGGGCACCAAAAAACCCATTTTACAGTGGTGCTGAGTTGCACTGCAGATGGGGTGAAGCTACCCCCAATGTAATCTTTAAACGAAAAACCCCTCCAAAAGACAAATTTCCCAGTGGTGTGCTCATCCATCAGCATCCCAAAGGATGGATGGATGAAGAAGGCGTAATCAAATGGATAAATCAAGTGTGGGTGCGCAGAAATGGAGGTCTTCTCAAGAAACACTCCATGCTAGTCTGGGACCAATTCAGAGCTCACCTAACCAAAAAGGTAAAAAGGAGTCTAAAGGAGTCAAACACCGTTCAGGCAGTCATACCAGGAGGGTTGACTGGAATGCTACAACCCCTAGATGTCAGCCTGAACAGACCCTTCAAGACACACATGCGAAACCTGTGGACACAGTGGATGGCAGATGGCAAGGTTGAACTAACAGCCAAAGGAAACTTCAAACGCCCTCCTTTGCCCACAGTTGTGTCTTGGGTGAAGACTGCATGGGATATGATTTTACAAGAAATGGTACAGAAATCCTTTTTAAAATGTTGCATTAGCAACAAATTAGATGGCACTGAAGATGATGCTGTATGGCAGGAGGATAGCAATGAAACTGAAAATGAAGGCAGTGATGAAGTGGCAGAAAATGAAAATGAAGATCAAGATGAAGAAATGTGGGATGAAGATAATGTCAATTATACATTTGGAGGACTGGAAACATCTCTTTGGGGAATCTGAAGACGAGGGTGATGGTGAGGATGAATTTGAAGGATTCTGAGACACAGTTTAATTTGTGAAAATAAATAAAAGTAAAACACAACAATAATGGCTTTTATTCTCATTTATGCTCTTCTGCAAGCTTTTGCTACGATAAGTGCATATATTACCATTATATAACATCAGATTCTTTACATACCGGGTAATTAACTTAATATTGTTTCCTACACAAATGCTTTGATAATGAACCTTCATCAGTGCATTGCATATTGATACTCTTTTGTTATTAGCCCAAACAACACTCCATGGTATTTGGGGGTCGGCTTATATGCAAGTTTTTGCAAAATTCCTCATTTTGGGGCAGTTTTTTAAGGGTCGGCTTACATGCGAGATCGGCTTATATGTGAGTATATACGGTATTTTTCACTCTATTTTGGGGGAGGGGAGTTGTTTTTCCCTATCTTAAACTTTCCATTCTCTTTTCCCCCCTTCCTTTTTTTCCTTCACCTAAGATTACTTGTTCATTAAAGATGGCTTCTTCTTTGTCTCAATCTTCTTGTTCTGCAGACATTTCTTGTTGTTTCTCATAATTCCAAATCTCCATTTCTAAAAACTGAAATTCGAAGCCAAAAGAACCTCTCCCCTCTTGTGCATCTTCTTTTTTAAGTTCCATTTTCAGTTCTTCTAAAAGTGGAGCCATTTTAAACAGTTTTAAACAACCACCCAATTGATTTTAGTCATTCAAATACAATAACCAAAAATCCAGAAATTATCAAGTAATCCAAATAGTCCTCAGTTATTTATTCTTATTTCTTTTTCCACTTTCTCTTCCTGGGGTTTTCGTTGCGATATTTCAGTTAAAATGTATCTTTTGGAAGTCTTGTTGAGATTTTGCTGTAAGTTCTTTTTAATTCCAGGCAGTCTCCTCCCTTCCAGATCCTGCCCTTTTATTTTATTTTTCTCTCCTTTCCTGTTTTCAAAAGCTTTTCATTATCCAGATATCTTTATTATCCCTTTGACTTTTTATTTTCAGCATTAAATGCATATTAATGTCAAAGTGGATTTTTTTCCAGTTTCTTGCTTAAGTCTCTTAGCTGTCAGTATAGGAAAAAAAACAAAAAACAACCAAATCCTTTCTCTCTCCTTCACAGCTTAAAAATCTTCTTAGGGAACAATGTTATTGTTTTTTTCTAATAGTTTCAATTCCAGGGTACCTTATTTGTTGCTTTTGCTGTTTGACCCGGTCAACCAAAACTTTCTCTTATCTTCCTCCTGAACATTCTTTTCCTGTCAAGTTCTTCTTTGTGGTGGCCATTTCTGACCACCGCTACAACTGCCGTCAGGAAAGGGAGTAATGGCCAGCTGGGGAGAAGAGATGCAGCTCTCCTCAACCCTGCAGGCAGTCTCCCCCTTCTTCACCACCTCTACAGGGTGGCTTAGCCCCGAAACCAACTGGCTCGGGGCGCTCCAGCAGCAAGCACAGATTGAAGCCTCGCAGAGACGAGGTTTCAGTCTGTTGCTGAAGAAGCTCAAACCGAAAGTCAATTCTAAATGTATTTTCTAATAACCACCAGTACCATATATAATAAAAACTGGTAAGTCAAAAATGATACTGCTTATGTTTTGACTTTTTAACTCAGATCTATAGTCTTTTTGTTGAATGTCTTGTTACAGATCTTAATTCAAAATGTCCTCTTTCCAAATTGCAATCACTTTCTCCATTTCATTTCTTCTTTTTATTTATTTTCTTCTTGCTCTTTTATTCTTTTACTCCACACAGTCACAGTTCCACTTATAGATCTTAAGATCTTCCTTATTTTGTTGTCACAATTGTCTATTAATATTTGTCAAATTAAAGTTTCTTTTTCCAGTCCTTTCCTCTGATCTTTCAAGGAGTCAAAAGTTCTTTTCTGAATCCTACACTCTTAACTGTTCTTTCGTTTTCCTTATACCACTTAACCACCTTCTCTTCTTTCTTTCTTTCACCAAATGTCAAATAATCAGACAATATAGTTTTGATTCACTCCTCAACTCTCAAAGCAAGTGTTATTGCCTCACTCTTTGCCTCTTTGAGTTTCACGATTCCATTAGTCAGCATAAACCTCCACAATTTTTCTTGTCAGTGCTCCCATCAAAAGTTCCACCACTTCTCCACACTGTTCAGTTCAGAGCTTCAATCTTCCTTCGTAATATACACCAATATTCTTGAAATCTTCTTTAAATGCACCTTTCCTCTGCTCAGCCTGCTTTTTCCCTCTCAGTGCTTCTTTTAGTTGGCTGGGCTGCTGCATCTCTGGTTCTGGTCGTCATGGTCGTCACGATCTCCCTCTTCTGCTGTTGGTTTTTGGTGGTTTCTTCTTCCAGTCTCCAGGGATTGTGGCACCTCCCCAAGACCTCCGCACCTTCCCCTTTCTTCTGCCTACCCCTCCAGTGTCCAGCATGCTCCTAGAAGCCACCAACCAGCAAAACTCAGAATCTTTCAGAGTGACGATCTGCTCCTCAGCTCCGCACCGACAAAGCGCTCAACTGGAAGCCGTGTTTTGACTTTTTAATTACAAGATACATTTTAAATACATTTTAAAATCAATAGTTAAAATAGTTAACATTAAAACCCTATTCAAAAATCTTTAGTAGTCTTTTTAAACATTAATAAAAATGTTAGGCTCCTTAATTCTGTAGTGTGTGTATTCAAAAAGCTAAGATTATAACATGGAAAGCTGCATTGCGACCAAATAACCTCTCAGAAACTATATAAGAATGTTCTCAAATGTTTTCAAAAAGCATGAAGGTTCATACTGAGGTCAGTGTTATCTCAAACAATTTCAACCTAAGCTATGCAGAGTTTTAAGAATAACACCCAACAATCTGAAATGGACTGGGTCTTTTTGTTCTTCTGTTACTATCTTAGCTGCATATCAGTCCAAAGATTTTAGACTAGAAACAAAGAAACTTCCCCATGTACAGCCCATTAATATGACTGAGACTGGAGGTTATCATATCCATTAATATTTTAAGATTATCTTCAGGAAGTCAGCTGTATATTAACCCACAGAAAGACTCCTGCTCGTTGCCTCATACTGGGAAATCAGATTTTAGTTCAGAAGCATTCACAAACAATATACCTGCTCCTTCATGGACAGTATGATCCAATTTGGAATAGACAGAAATTAAATAATTTCTCTGAAATAATAATCCTCTCTACCCCTCATCCCCATGGAGTACTTTTATCCTGTCTGGATTCAGTTCAATTTACTATTCCTCTTATCCATTACTGAATAAAGTCATGTATTCATTCATTTCCTGAAAATGTAATAAGAAAATAAAATTTCGTCTCTTCGATATACTGATGGCATGCAGTACAAATCTCCTGATAATCTCTAGCAGTTTTATGTGTACTAAAAAGGATTGGAAAACAAACTATATACCATTGAATTGACCTGTTTTAAGGAATACCTATCTCCAAAGAGACACCATATGACAGCAGCCCTCAACCTTTTGGGTACCAAGCACTGGTTCTATGGAGAAAGGCTTTTTCCGCAGACCAGAGGGGACATGATTTTGTGTGATGCCTGCATCTTGCAGATGGGGCTTCACTTGTTGGTGCGGACCAGTTTCTGGCATGCCACAGACTGGTGCCAGTCCACAGACTAGGAGTTGGGGACCCCTTCCATATGAAATCTACCTAAGAGTATGAATACTATGTCTTATGTTCTCATATATCTCTACCAATTTAGAACTAAGCATTGCCCACAATTCTGAGGGATAAAGAAGAACCAATAGAACCTCTCCAAGAACAGAAGTCCTTCAGCTGATTTAGAGTTGATAAATGGGATGTTCACTTGAAGGCCACATAACCTGCAGTCTAAGTAGCAGAAGAATGGAGAAGAAATATAAAATTGCAGATAAATTTCTCTTATCTCCTCCTTGAGCATTTCTTGCTACAGCTCCTTCTTTCTGTGATATCCTTTGACAAGTAACTGGAAAATACCATTTTAATTTCCGCTAACTTCAGCTTCCCAAAAGGAGCAAGCTACAAATATACTTTGTAAATAAATGAATCTCGCTTAGTCTAGTACTGACAAAAATTAAGACAAATTCTTTCAATACTGGATTTAAACATGTGGCCACCTACTTTTGTAAAATATAGCATGCAAATTTACTACTAAAATATCTTTGATATTAACAATGTAACAAATTATGTCTGAAAAGATCACACTAGGGAAGGAAAAAGCATATTCTTAGAGTTATTCTCATTTAAGACAAATGTTTAAATTGCACATCTTTTCTGAGAAGCTACAAGATTTTTATTTTTTCTAAAATATTAGCACATAATCTTCTTTGAAAAATGTCCTTCTTTGAAGTATATGGCCCATTTTTATCTTAACTCTCCTATAATACTATTTCCCTCAAAGAGACAATTTTTATTACTCCACTACTCCAAAATATATCCCTTCTAATACTTAATTAAAAAATAAAATAAAAGGGAATTACTTAAAGATATTAATGGGAATCAAGTTTAAATCTGAAAATCAACCGAATCTGTCACTGTCAATAATTCAGTAATTAGAATATTTTGCAATGTTATTTTATTTACCATTTACATACTGGCTTTAAACTTTAAAAGATGCAAAATTCCAATACATCAAGATGCCAAATTAGAGAAAGCTGCCTCAATTGCATTCCCAACTACATAATCAAAAAAGTTTTACACATATAGATTTATCCATCATTTGTTCAGAGGAAATAATCACCACATATCACATTATAGAAAACCTATATTTATAAGACGAAACTAAGCACATTTTCAGACAGAATGATGTCATGTATTAAGACTTCCAAGTCCCCTATTATCTACAATCTATATCAGGGGTGTCAAACTCGCCGCCGGTGGACCAGATGTGTCCGGTGCTGGCCCCGCCCAGTTTAGCCAAGAGGGAAAAAGTCCCACTACATCATGTGATACTGCCGTGATGACGCAAATTTGTCATCCCCGATCTATATTATATTATCATCAATTTTTATCCATTTTTTATAATCTTATCCTCTGGCAAAAGTCTATCCTATAATCTTTTACAAAGAGCCAGAGATCGTGTTCTAGAAAATATTAGTTTAAAGAAATTCCCAAAAGAACTGTGAATATAAACTTGGGTTCAATTTGTTTTAAAGTAGCACATGAAATAAGAATTTAATAATTTATTATTCCTTAACTGATAAGCAGCCTTCAATTCTTGATTTTTAAGATTCATCCCTTGCACTAGCTCCAGATTTGGTGATGAAATTAAGAGACAGAAAACCCCATGCACTGGCTCCAGATTTGGTGATGAAATTAAGAGACAGAAAACCCCAAGACTATATTAGTAAAAACATCAAGTGTCAGGTACAAAAGAGCAGGTCCACAACAGAGCCCAATTAAATTGATATATTGCTAAACAGCCTGAAGGTCCAATTAAACTGATTTTTTACTAAACAGCCTACAAAGATGAATTTTCTCAATTAACAATTAGCACCTTCTTAAAGCAACATAAGGAATCACAAAATTCAAAAGATAGGGAGTCTAGATTGATCCCTCATTAAACTCTGTTCATAGGTTTGCCACTCCTCCTCCTTCATCAGGGATGTCAAACTGGAGACCAGCAGATAGGATGCCTCATGTGCAGACCATGTCCACCCCAACTCCATGAAGGGAAAAACATTACATGACGGCAACAAGATGCCACAAGTTTGACACGTGTCCTACATCAATTTACAAATTAGATAGCCATAATTATATTAATCAAACCCAATCTAAGCAACATACTTGTGATTTAATTGCAGAAAATTGGGTTACTAGAAATATCCATGATTCATTCAATACTGTATTGTATGTCTAACATGTTTATCAAAATAGCAGCTTCCTTCATTTTCTAAATGTTTAGCTTTGCATCTGAAGTTTAATTCAGATAAACTGTACTCCAAAGCAATGGTTGCCAACCAGTGGGCCAGGGACCACTGGTGGTCCATCAGAAAATTTTGGTGGCCCACAGAGAAAGCACCTCCCAAAGCAATTAATCCAGGCTGTGCGGGAACACAAGGCTGTGCCCCCCACATGGCCCACCGGAACACAAGGCTTGCATTGCTTGCTAGCAAACAACACGAGGTAGTGAGGAGAGGGGGGAAAGGTCAGAGGGGGTGAACTTGCCCCACTCATCCCACGCATTTGGCCTGGCCACCGGGCTGCTTCTTTCCAGTTCTTTCTTCTTCTGCTTTTGGCTGTAGCAGCAGAAGCAGCAAAAGTCTTTCCTTCTCTCTCCCAAACTCTGCCAGAAATGAGTCTTTGAGATCCTGCAAGGCATCCTGCTCCAAGAGGTTGCACCATTCTGATGGATTTTGGGGGAGAGAAGGAAAGAGTTCTGCTGCTTCTGCTGCTTTCCTTGCATGAAGCCAAAAGTCTCTCTTTCCCCCCCCCCCCTGAGAACGGAGCTGGAGACAGTATTATGCGATCCCAAATAAATGATTGATCAGTAGGAAAACGGGGTGGGGATTTTTCCCAGGGTCTCTGGTCTGCGGGATTTAAAATTATGAGTTTGGTAGTCCCTGAGGTCCAAAAGGTTGGTATCTGGTGCTCCAGATAAAGGATAGCTATACTTCCTAGCATATCTAATAAGTGACCACAAAGTATTTGCTATTTTAAGTTGTAACCCAACAAACTCTCAAAGATTCATATTTTTTTGTAGGATCTTGAGTTTCTGAACCAAAAGCATTAGATCTTAGGCCAATTGAATTGATACAGCTCTGAGTTCTTAAAACAGTTCATTAAATGATACAAAATAATATTCTGAGTCTGTCAGCAAACTACACATTCCTAATAGTGGAATACTAACAGTTGTTGGTTTGAAAAGTAATCTCTAGAGGAGACTACAATGCACATAATACTGTCAGCATATTTGATATGAAACTGTACTTATGGCATACTAGCCAAAAGGGGCCAAAACTCATCAGTCTTTACTGACAGTGTGCTGCATGTAGGATAAGTACAATAATCTATACTTTATCTTATTAAAAAGTATTATTGTGCAAGCCCTGAATAATTAAAGTCAAAACTGATAATAGAAACCAGTATCTAATGATTCTTCTATGGCCTATGAAAGATTGTGATTTGAAACATAAAATTATCCTCACAGCAGTCTAATACTGAGATGAGATACATATGGTCTGTTAGGATGCTGTTGAAAGAAGTGGAAATTAGGATGGGCTTGGCCAATTTCATTATATGAAAATATACTAAGTGGTTTGGTCATACAAGGACTAAATTGCAAAATATATGAAAAAAAGTTCGAATTTAGAATAAAACTATTTGGAGTAGTGCTGCCAAAATGCTGAAATGGGAAATTTAAAGAAAAGGCAAGCTATGAAGCAGAGAATATATATCTGAATAACAATGATTTGTAAGGGCACAAAAGTATAGGAAGAATATTGAACAGTACTTGTAAGGCAGCATAAGCTGTTTGCATTTTTTTCATTTATCACATCTTTAATTTTGTTGGTTTATGTTTGGTTATTCCTTTTCTGGTTTTTATGTACCACTACTTGCCCTCAAAGGAAGGGTAAATAATGGACACGGATGTACAGGTGCCTCAATATGCCCCTTGATAATATGTTTTTGGTCTTTTCTTGCTTTCACCCCCAAAATTAAATATTCCCATGTTGGTCATTGAACTGTAGACTGTAATACAACTATTTTGTTTTGTGCTGTTTTCTTCTAAAATTGCCAGGAAGCCATTATTCCACAAGTAACACAACCTATTTCCAGCACATGTGCAACTGTCCACCCTTTGTTAAAGAAATACATTTATTTAGCTAACTGTGGTAAGTTACATACATTATACAGATGGTAAAAAGTTATCAATTCTAGTAGCATGCACACAATCAGGTTGCAAATAAGTAGTCTCCTAATTTATAAAATAGAGCTAGAATTTACAATGTAACCCCAGAGATATAACAACTATGTAACTTTCAGAGTTAAAGTTACATACAAGAGTAATCTATTGTTTGTTACTCTTTTGTCTCTACCAATAGACAGAGAAGGGAAAAGTTTCACAATGTGAAAGAAATGGCAGTGTTACAAGGGGTCGTGAGAATGGAGAGCAGAACTCCAGCAGAACCACCAACGGACCCAGGTAGTTAAGTTACCTGCGCTGGAAGTCTTGCTCAAAAGGAGTCAAGTAGGGATCTTTCTCCAGCAGTCGCTCCAATTCAGGCGGAAACGAACTTAGCACAGCCATCTTTGCAACAGTAGTGGTACTTGATTAAAAGAGGTCATCTGGAACGTCCCCCCACCACTTCGGATCAAGACTAAGATAGGCTAAGCCAAAGAAGTGGGCTGGCGGTGCCCCACTCCTCCCTCTTTTTTAGTGGAGCGAAACAGATGCTCTCCAGAAAGGGAAGGCAGAACAGGGCCGTCCCGGGTAATCACCCGCCCCTACGACGTCGCTGGGATGATGCGGCAATTGGCACGTGGAACGTGGAGATCTGCAGCACTGAAACCAGTCCCCACGTATGACTCACGCTAACTTCTCGCTGCGCCAAGAGCCGCCTCGCCTGAAACTAATTGAGCTCCGATCTACAGCCTTTGACGCATTTAACGAGTCAAATGTCCAACAGCCCAGGCGCGTCACCAAAGCAACATTGTTTGGGGAAGAATCTCCAACCAGTCAACGTGTTGAGATCCCGGAACGGAAGTGCTGCGGGAGGGCTTGAAGAAAGCGTTCAGAGTCAGCGGTCGGGATGTGCGATTTGCTAGGAAGTGCGCAAACGCAGTCGGGGATTTGAAGCTGCAGCCTACGAAAGGGCAGTGGCTTTCTTAATGTCTTGAAAATTGTGAACCCGGTGGCAAACTGCGGAGAATGCAATTTGGATAACGTGAGAATAACGAAGGAAAATTGGTGTAGTTAAAGTTTTTGCTGTGTTAAAGCCGTATAAAGACAGATGGATAATATTGTTTAGTTAGACGTAAACTTCATTTATTTATGTAGGATGTTTTTTGAGAGTATGTTTGTGTCTGTTTTAAATTTAAGTTGTATGCAGTATACCATAATCAAAACATGGAGATAGATTTGTTATTGTTCCTATTCATCTAACCAATGCGACTCATTTGTTTTTCCCGCGTTCTCTAATGGCGGAGGCCATTCCTAAATTCAGTAAAACCATTGGTTAAGCCCATGTCACATTGAACCAACGGATGCAAAGAGTATGTAAAACAGACAAAAAAGCTTGCCATCCGTTGGTTAACGCGATGTATCCGTTCTGTACTCACTGCCTCCGTTTTGCTTCCTCTCTATCCGTCCAGCATCCGTTTATGGATGTTTCATCCACTCCAAAAGTTTTGGGCTGCCTAAAACTTTTGAGCGGAAAATGTATCCAGTTCGTCCATTCTGCATCCACTACGCACCCGCTACGCACCCTCTACGCACCCGTTACGCATCCGTTATATCCGCTAGGCATCCGCTACGCATCCGCGCAACGGATGCAAAACGGATGCCTAGCAGATGCAGAATGGAAACAAAGCGTTTAAAACAGAAAAAACGTTCACAGAGGGGACCTATCTCGGATATTAAGGATGTCTAGAGGATGCCTAGCGGAAAACCTATACTGCCTATAAAAAGGGGGAGCAACTCGCCTGCATCTCACTTTCAGAACAGCAGCCCAGTGGTACAGACCTCTGCAGCCTTCATCTGCCTCTTCCTCTTCCACAGCATCTAGTCATGTCCACCGTGGATTGTGACAAAGTCCTTTTGGCAGCCACCATCCTTCTGCAACAGTGCGAAACCATCTACAGGCTCTGTGAACTCTACTACGGGAAGAAAAGGAGGCACCCAAAAAAAGTCTGGGTCCAAAGATGGTTCGCCAGAAGAGCAGAGGACGGACTGTACAACAAGCTGATGGTGGAGCTCAGGAGCGAAGACACTTGGACATTCCAGAACTTCATGAGGATGCCTCCAGCCATGTTTGACGAAGTTGTGCAGCGGCTGACACCCAGGTTGACCAAGACAAACACCAACTTCCCGCCCAGCTTGGAACCTGGGCTCAAGGTGGCACTCACTCTGCGCCACCTGGCCTCAGGGACCTCCTACAGGAGCATGCAGTATGGCTGGAGGGTGCCACCCAGCACCATCAGCTTTGTGGTCAGAGAAGTGGTGCAGGCCATCATTGAAGAGTACATGGAGGAGCTCCTCCAGTGCCCCTCCACTGAAGAAGGCTGGAAGAAAGTTGCAGAGCAGTGGTATCAGAAGTGGAACTTCCCCCACACCGTTGGAGCCATCGATGGCAAGCACGTGGCCTGCAAAGCGCCAGCCAAGTCGGGGTCCACTTATCACAACTACAAGGGCTTCTTCAGCATCATCCTCTTTGCCATGGTCGATGCTGACTACAAGTTCATGTACATCGATGCTTCAGGCAACGGCTCATCTTCAGATGCCCAGGTATACAACGCCAGTCACCTCAAGGAGGGGCTGGAAAGCAACCTCATGGTGGGCTTCCCAGATCCAGACCCGCTGCCCAACGACACACAAGATGTGCCCTACTTCATCATGGGGGATGACGCCTTCTCCCTCACAACCTACCTCATGAAGCCCTACACCTCCAAATACCTCACCCGTGAAGAGAGGATCTTCAACTACAGGCTGTTCAGGACAAGACGGGTGGTGGAGAACGCCTTTGGCATCCTGGCCAACAGGTTCCAGGTACTTCTCACCAACATGCAGCATAGCCCAGAGACCATGAGGAGGATCGTGGAAGCTTGCTACATCCTGCACAATCTCATGCGCACCCGCTACCCAGTCTTGCAGAACAGGCTTGTGGACTGTCAACAAGGCAATGGGGACATGGAGGCTGGGGAATGGAGGCAAGGGCAAAACCTGATCGACACTCAGGAGGTGCAAGGCCCCAACAGAGCCTCACGTGAAGGGAAGAAGCAGCGCAACCTCCTGAAACACTGGTGCAACTCCCCAGCTGGAGCAGTGGAGTGGCAAGACAGGATGGTAGATGGTTAATGGATGCTTCCTTCAGCCTGTCTCATCACACGGATGCTTCCTTCAGCCTGTCTCATCACACGGATGAGATTGGGCCATGTATGTTGAGTGGCCCTACAATGTACAGGGCATTTAATAAAGAATTGTGTTTATGTTGACATGTGTGGATGATTGATTATATTGTTATTGATAATAAAGGGCCATAGGTGTGGCACCTGGGAGGGTGGACCATACAGTCCCACTATGCTTGCACTGGAGGTTTATCTATCCCACAGCTATTACCCATCCCAAAGGTATCCCTGCCCATCCCACAGGTATTTCCCATCCCAAAGGTATCCCTGCCCATCCCACTGCTATCCTTACGCATTCCACAAGCATGCAAAGGCTTAAACCATTTCTAAAAGTTTCCAGCAAGACTTTATTAAAAAAAAAGAAATGAAACAAGTGTGTGAATCATAAATAGACTTTATTAACAACAAGCTATAAGACAAAAATGAGTCTCTGGCACTCCTCTTGGTCGCTCAGTCTCGGGTGAAGGGTGCAGGTGCTGTGGAGGTGGCTGGTGCTGGAGTGCTTGTCATCAGCTCCTCCAGAAGCAGAAGCAGCAGAAGCGCCAGCCCCAGAAGAGCGAGCCCCTGCTGCAGAAGCCCCAGCAGAACCAGAGTGAGGGCCAGGGGGCGGGATGGTAGCCTTGTCCCTCTTGCCAGGGCTGGCAGCAGATGGCTGAGGCTTGCTGTGCTTCCGCATGATTGTGGGGTTGCTGGCTGGCAGGGAGGCTGGCAGGAACCAAGGCTGGCAGCAAGGCTGGCAGGGAGGCAGGCAGCAAAGCTGGCAGGGAGGCTGGCAGCAAGGCTGGCAGGGAGGTTGGCAGCAAGGCTGGCAGGCAGACATGCAGGCAGGGCAGGCAAGGCAGTCGATGTGTCCGGCAGCAGGTCTTTCCTCTGAATGGTGACCTGCTTCCGAGCTGCTTCCGTTATATCAGCGGGGCTGACGCAATGCATCCTCCCCGCATGCGCAATTAACGCTAGGCTTCCGCTCTGCATCTGCTGTGCATCCGCTTCATCCGTTCAGTGTCCGCTCTGCATCCGCTGTATCTGTTCCGCGTCCGCTGTATCCGTTCCGCCTCTGCTTCGCTGAGGTCCCCCGGAAGCCCAGCGGATGCGCCATCCACTCCCATCTGCTTCCATCTGCTGGGCTTCCGTTCCGCATCTGCTTTGCATCCGCCCTGCGTCCTCCCCCCGTCCATGTTATCCGCTCAGGTTATGCAAATTTTTGCCCCTTTTGAGAGCGGATAACAACGGATGGAACATTTTGCTTGTCCGCTGTGTCCTTTTTGCATCTGTTGGCCAGTGTGACATGGGCTTTACACTGTTAAAAAATAATGAAAGTTATAAAACTCCTCAGAGTTTTAACTATTATTGATTTCTAAAGTGCCTTACGACATACCAGATAATCTGGTATCATAAAATCTAATATATTACCGGAAAAATCAAAAGCGAATTGCAACTAATCATTACGTCATGCCAATTTCACAAAGTAAAATTAGGACTAAATATAGTGATTTTCAACAGTGAAATTGAATTATCCAATAGAGTAACCTGGGACAAGGACTTATTCCATAATATTTCTTTTAACCAGAATTTAACATGTCAAAATTGCAGGGGATACAGCCAAGTTCCAAGTGAAAAAAATTATTTGCTATTGATTAAATAAAACATGATGAATGACCTTCATAAAATTAGATCCAAAATAAAAATATTGTCTTGATGGTATATATTTCCATTGTAGAAAGTTAGCACTTACCCATCTCCAAAAAGAATTGAATATTCTAGGAAATATTAAAAAGGCAGAATATTATATTTCTCTGGATGAGCAAGGGAGAATCATATTTTTAAAGACAAAATAGTTCCCTGTAGCTCCTTGCCTCCAGCAGATATTTGTTGCACATTAAGACTGTGATAGGATTAAAACACGACCCCTCGAGACATAATAGGATTAGCCCTCTACCCATCTAACAACAGGGCTCACTGCATTGTGAAATCACCTGGGGACATTTACCACCCAGCACAGTTCAACCAAACTTATCTCAGACAAATTCCTATAGCAATCAACAGGGTACATGCCCTTACACAGGAACAGGAAGCTCCAAAAGAGGGTATAAGTATCTCTCTTCCCCACTCCATGTGGTCAGCTATGCAGAATCACACATGCTTGGTGGTTCTGTTTATCAATTAAACCATCCTTCCAAGCGGCTACCATGTTTCCAGTGTCTTGGAACTGAACCCAGATGAACATTTCTTCCAATACCAGCATAGTTTGAGGATGTACATTGGAGAGGTGATATTAGCAAATCATGCCTTTGTTCTAAAGTCAATCATAACTTCATTAATTATATGGATCTCACAATATATGTGTGTGTGTAAAAGTATGTGAACTTTTGCTTTCAATAACTGGTGTGTCTGCTCCTAAGCATTCAAACAGTACTTTATTATAAATTTCTAACATTGATTGGCCCAGAATATCTTGTAAATGTTTATAAAATTCTGCTGGCAGCTCATCTGGTCATGGTGTTTTATTATTCTTTTGTCTATTAATTGCTTCTGACAGTTCCATTGATATCCATTCATTTAACATAGCTTTCACTGTTTCCGGTACTTTAGGTAAAACTTTCCAAATATTGTTTAATTCTTTCTTCTGGAACCTTCTCCTGCTCATACAGTTTTTCATAATAATCTTGAATTATTATTTATTTGTCCTTGTTTTGATGATATAGAGTTCCTGTCTCATCTACTAATCTATGTATCAATTTCTTTTCTTTCTCTATTTTCAGTTTATATGCCAGTCATTTTCCAGGTTTATTTGCATTTTTTAAACAATTTTGTTTTTCATTTTTAATTTTTTGAACCAATTCTTCCTCATCTAACAAATTCAGTTTGTGTTTTATTAATTTTATTTGATTTTTAAAAATCAATTTGTTGTGATTCTTTCTGTAATTCTAATTTTAATCTTTTATGTTGTTCTACCATTTTTTGGTTTAGATTTTTTTTTCCTTATTTTTTTTCCCCATATAGGTTATAACTAATCCCTGAATATATACCTTGGCAGTATCCCATACATTTTGTAGTGAAGTTTCTTCTTTCCTGTTCTCTTTTTTTTTTAAGTCAATTTCTCTTTCCATAGTTTGTATAAATTCATCATCTTTTAGTATTGACTGGTTTAATGTCCATTTGGCATTTATGTCTCTTCCCTTTTTTTTATCCTGGGATAGCTTCTCCAGTAGACAGATTCATTGTAAATGTCTGATATACATAAGGAAGATAGTTTATAAACCAACAGCAGCAGTTTGTAAACTAACACATAGCTGAATGTTTAGATATTCTAGAAGTTTAGCACTCAACATTTATAGGAATATCTGCTCTTTAATAGTTTCTAGACAAGAACTGATATGACTTTATTTTGGCTACCATATACTATAATAGTTATAGTAAAAGCAACAGTGCAAATATTAATATAGTATAACATAGTGTAAGTATATGATATGTCACAGGGCAAGTCCATTGAATTGAGCAGAACAAGCCTCTTAACTCTGTTTTTGACTTGATGAAGGCATTTTACATTATCAACAGCAAGGTTCTTTGGACTATCCTGAGACATTATGGATGCTTGAAAGATTCCTAAAACTGATTCAAATATTCTACAGTGGAACAACAGGGCAAGACAGATTCTTTATAATGATGTATCAACTGCATTTGCCATTTCCAATGGGGTAAAAGAGGGTTGTGTGTTAGCCACAGTTCTATTCAATCTGTTCTTCATTTGCATGTTGTCACAACTATCCTGTGTCTGGCTGAGTATGTATCAGGTACCAATTAGACAACTGTTCCTTTGACTTTTGCCATTTTTTGGTAATGATTCTGTACACCTGACACACAAAGACAGCAGTTTTTGACAGAATTGATGCCACTCAATAGTCTCAATAGTTGCTGTACTCTTCAGTTTGACAAAAACTGAAGTACCAGCCCATGCCAAATACTAAGCCCATAGAACCAAAAATCATTGTTTCCTCTCCTTCCTTCAGGGCGGCACTATAGGGCATTGTATGCCAAGACAACTAAAGATAGAGACGGTTTTTCCATCATGCCATCACTCTGCTGAACACTCAATTCTTGCAGTTGTTTCTAAAGTATATGCATATTAACCCATACAGTATGGCTGTGGTATTATTTATTCTTTGTATTATAATAACTTTTGTTTGCATTATTATTATTACTGTGTTTCTTTATAAGTACACAGAATGTTTCTGTACCAGAGACAAATTTCTAATGAATGGCTGCTGTATGCCTCACCAATTTCTCTATAGTGTACTGGATTTTGAGAAGAGACCTCAAGGTGAACCATTAAAGTGCTACAAAGCCACTATGAAAAACCCTACACCAATGTGATATCCAACCAAGGGACCTTGAAGCTTCAGCAGTGACAAATTCACTGGTAGTTCTGTGCTAGGAAGCCTCCAGTAGCTTTGAAAGCAGGCACCAACTAAAACTGATAAAAAACCGTGATCTGCATTATAGAATAATACAGTGACTACAACAATGGACTTCCAGGGCCCTCACTATATTAGACTTTGTGCTTCTAGACTCGATGTTCACAGATAAGCTGCACAACCAAGTTATCAGATCTGGTGACAGACAGGCTATAGTGCATCCAGGACTGATTTGAGGAGGGGCATCAAGAAAGCGATGTGTAGCTAGAAACTAAGTATTGAGGATCACTTTGCTAACTCCAATTCCCGGGAGGGAATCCAGAACATAATTGACTACAAGCCTGCCCACTTTACTCCCTCATTCACTAATGTCTCATTTCTCGATGAACTAAATGACTTTTATGCTCGTTTTGAATGAGACAACCAGGAAACAGCCACCAAGATCAGACCCTCTGTAAACTTACAGCCCCTCACACTTTTAATCACTGAAGTCTGTGCTGTTCTGAGCTGGATTAACACATGTAAAGTTGTGGGCCCTGATGGCATTCCAGGATGTGTACTTTGGGCCTGTGCTGGACATCTGTCTGTGGTTTTGACTGACATCTTTAATCTGTCTCTTTCCCAAGCAATTGTACCAATTTGCTTCAAGACCACCTCCATCATGCAGGTGCCTAACACTCAAAGCCAGAGTGTCTGAACGAATACCGCCCTATAGCACTTACACCTACAATCATGAAGTGCTTTGAGCGGTTAGTCCTGGCACAGCTCAAAACTTGTTTCCCAATCACACAGGGCCCCTACCAATTTGCCTACAGCAAGAACAGGAGCACAGAGGATGCTGTTTCCATAGCATTGCACACCATTCTAACACACCTGGACAATAAGAACACCTATGCAAGAATGCTGTTTGTTGATTTCAGCTCAGCATTCAATACAGTCATTCCCTCCAAGCTGATCACTAAACTTGGTGACCTTGGAATCAATACTACTCTCTGCAACTGGATACTGGACTTCTTGACAAACAGACCACAACATGTCAAGTTGAATAACTCCACCTCATCCACCATCACACTAAGTACTGGCATTCCCCAGAGCTGTGTGCTAAGTCCCTTCCTGTTCTCTCTTTTCACCTATGACTGCAGGCCTGTGCATGGCTCTAACACCATTTTCAAATTTGCAGATGACACCATGGTGATCGGACTCATCAACGATAACAATGACTCAGAGTAAAGGGAGGAGGTACAGAGTCTAGCTGCGTGGTGCGCTGACAATAACTTATTACTCAACACTAACAAGACCAAAGAGCTCATTGTGAATTTCAGGAAGAAGAATACTTACACACATTCTCCTTTATACATCAATGGGAGAACGGTAGAACGTGTCACCAGTTTCAAATTCCTAGGGATCCACCTTCTGAGGACCTGTCCTGGCAGATCAGCACCACCAGCCTGATCAAGAAAACTCACCAGCACCTCTTCTTTCTGAGATTATTGAGGAAGAACCACCTTTCCCCAAGCATTCTGATCAAATTCTTCCAGTGTGCAGTCGAGAGCATCCTAACTAGCTGTATCTCAGTCTGGCATGGAAATTGCACCATTAAAGAAAAGAAGGCATTATGGAAGGTGGTGAAAACTACCCAACGCATTATAGGGATCCCACTTCCTGCCATTGTGGACATTCAGAGGAAATGATGTCTGCGAAAAGCCCACAGCATTGTTAAGGATTCCTCCTATCCAGCCCATAAACTGTTTACTCTTCTTCAATCTGGGAAGAGGTTCAGGTGCCTGCAGTCCAAGACCAGAAGGCTAAGGAACAGCTTCTACCACATGGCGGCTCCTTACTGAACTCCTCAACTTGTCTACCCCCCCCCCACACACACACACTGATACTTCCTCTGATAATACATAATATATCTTGTATAAACTCTCTGTGCATTATACTTACTGTATATTCAATATGTCTATAAACACTCTGTACAGTCAGTCATATATATTCCTTCCATAGATATATATTCTGCATATTCATAGATATTCTGTATATCCATATATAGTTGTATATTTTGTATATCTCTCTGCATATATTTATACTTCATTGCTGTTTTTGCACTTCTGGTTAGATGTTAACTGCATTTTGTTGCCTGTGTTCATGTGCAATGACAATAAAGTTTAATCTAATCTAAAATTATCTTCAAATCTGAAGGACTATCTGTCTGTCTGTCTTATCTATCTATCGAATAGTCACAGTAAAACAAATAATATAAACACAAAATCTATAAGAAACATAAAAGTAAAGACAATTGTTTTTTAAATTACTAGCCATACTAATATCCTTAATTTTTATATACTGAATTTCATATTCTTTTGTTTAGGTATTGCATTAAGGTGAATTCTGCATGGTACTATATCTCTACTTCTATCTCATTTTATCTCATTTAGTATAATCTCTCAATATATTTGCTTTCTGAATATTAAAAATACATTTGCTTCTATTAATCACCAAGACAGTGATAAAATGGGTTTGGCCTACAAATTTATGCCATCATAACTTTGTTGATCATTAAGGTTACCTCAGAATTCTTTGTTTCTATTGTATTTGATGGCTTAATACTGTAGATAACTTGCTAAAAATGATACTCAGTGGAACAAAAGCTTATAAATCTATCAATACTAGCACCATAGCACTTTTTTTTTTTTACCTGATCCAATTTTCATTTCAGTTAGATAGAAATTGAGTTTCATAGTGATTAAAACTGTAGCTGGTAGAAATATGGGAGAAGAAAACTCTATTTCAGGCTGCTTCAAGGGAGTTGTTCCTTGTAAAAGAATATTAGATATTCTGGTCTCTTTTTAAACAGATAATTAATTCCTTGCATATTCCAGATACTTACTTTTAATCTTCCCATTACTTATATTTCATGCATCATATTTCAGACAGAATCAATCTTTCCCACACTGTTCTACTTACGTTGGCACATTTTCATTTAAATAAGAATTGTACTTCAGACCGTATTATCTTTCAAAGAACAGGATAGACATATATTTGCCTTCCAGAACAAATCCAGAATGAGAAAGGAAGCCCAATCTAGCTATATATGCACAGTTCATTATTTTATGTATTTTACTTACATTGCATACCTATTGCTTTATATTTACATTTATTTGATTGAGTCATTGTATTTTAAGGAGGGAAAATGCTAGTTTTTCAACAAATTAATGTAAAAAAAAGTTTTGAAAGGCAAAGCTCCTTCCCTCTCTCCCTCTCCTTCTCTCCCTCTAGCATTGGTGTAGAATGTAGGATAAAATTGCTATACAGATAAGATCACAACCCAAAAGGGCCTATACTAAAGAATCAGTTTGCTATATATTATTTAATAAGGCTCCCAAGAAATTAGTATTGTCAACAGTAATAATTTATGTGGAAAATAAGGTAAAATGTCATATGTTACCATTTGGAATTAGATTTAAGGCTAGGTCACATCGGCCGACGGATGCAAAACATATCTAAAAAGGACTCAGCGGACAAGAAAATGTTCCATCCGTTGTTATCCGCTCTCAAAAGTGCCCCAAATTTGCATAAACAGAGCGGACAACAATGGAAAGGAACGGACGGGGAGAGGACGTAGCAAGGATGTTAAGCGATGCACAACGGAAGCCTAGCGGATGGAAGCAGATGGCACGTCCGCAGGGCTTCCGGGGGAGCACAGCAAAGCGGACGCACAGCAGAAGGGGCGAATGCGTAGTGGATGATGCGGATGCAGAGCGGACGCCTAGAGGATGCCTAGCGGATGCCTAGTGGATGCAAAGCGTTCATTGCGCATGCGGGGAGGATGCATTGCATCAGCCCATGGATATAAGCAGGTCACCATTCAGAGGAAAGACCTGCTGCCAGACACATCTTCAGCCAACAACTATGGGGAAGAAGAGGAAGCTTGTGCCTACTCCTGCCAGCCCTGGCAAGAAGGTCAGGACCACCATCCCACCCCCTGGTGCTGACTCTGCTTCTGCTGGGGCTTCTGCTGATGGTGCTGACTCTGTTGGTGCTGGTGCTTCTGCTGGTGCTTCTGCTGGTGCTGCTCGTGGTGCTGGTGTTTCTGCTGGTGCTGACTCTGCTGGTGCTCCTCCTGGTCCTCCTGCTGCTCGTGCTACTGCTGGTGCTGGTGCTGCTGCTGTGGTGGACCAGCCCCTAGAACCCCAAAGCCCTACTGATGAGGGACCAGAAGGCCCTGCCAGAGGGAGGAAGAGGCATTCGTGAGATAGGGAGAGGAGACAGTACTCCATTGAAGAGGAACATGAGGAGGTGCTCGAATAGCTGAGGGAGAACGAGAACCTCTGGTGGAAGGAACACAGGCTCTATCGAGACACCAAGCGGAAGCAGGCGGCTTGGAGAGAGAAGGCGGAGAGCCTGGGCTACACTTCAGAGGTCCTTCTCGGGTGGTGGAAGCACATGCACACCTGGTATGGGAAGCTGCACCTGAAGAAGTCTGGCCAGGCCACGGTCAAGCTCACCGACCAGGAGACCTACGTGATGGCCAAGTGCAGCTTCTTGGAGGGTGAGGTCCGCCACCGAGGAGCAGCCCCTCTGTCAACCCTCTCTCTCAGGCAGCCCACAGAGAGCCAGTCCTATTCTGGCCAAGAGTCAGCTCCTGTGTCCAGGCAGGTATCTTGGAGCGCCCCACGACGGTACCAGGTGATCAAGGAGAGGATCACAGGTCTTCTGCACCACCCTCTAGGCCCAACTGAACCTGCTCCGACCCAGTCCAGGTCTGCTCCTCCACCCCAGCTGATGTCACACCCCTTCCAAGGCTTTCAACAGCCCCTCACCTACCAAGGCTATGGCTACCAGGAGTTCCAGCAGCACAGGCAGCCGTTCCCAGTCCAGGCACTGGTACATCGCACACCACAGGTGCCACCAATGCCACAGACCCGCCACATATGCCACCAATGCCGACACCACAGATGCCAACGCCACAGATGCCACCAACGCCTCACTTCACTCACCTGCAGACCAGACAGCCCCACTACACTCCTCCTTCCTCCACCCCACAGCCAAGCCCGGCCTCAGAACATCTGTCTTTGGTCTTGGGACTGACACCCCATGTCATGGAGAAAGGGGCTCTCAACATCACGGGACTGAGCCAGCTCTCTGAGAGCTTCCACCACACACCATCCCCTGTTGTCCTCTCAGGGCCAGGCATCCCAATGGCGCCTCAGACCAGCACTCCAGCCACTGCCACCTCCACAGCCCCTGGACCCTTCACCCCTGAGACCATGGGCACGCCTCAGAGTGACTGAGAAGATTGCCAGAGACTGGGTTGCTACCTGTTGACTTTATCTTTACTTGGGACACTTTTCTTGGGTCATTTTGCTTTTACAGTTTGTTATTAATAAAGGTTATCTTTGCTTCACACACTTGGTTCAGTTCTTTTAGTAAATAAAGTCTTGGTGGAAACTTTTAGAAGTGGTTTAAGCTTTTGCATGCTTGTGGGATGGGTAAGGATAGCAGTGGGATGGGCAGGGATACCTTTGGGATGGGTAATAGCTGTGGAGTGGGTTAGGATAGCAGTGGGATGGGCAGGGATACCTGTGGATTGGGTAATAGCTGTGGAATGGGCAGGGATACCTGTGGGATGGATAATAGCTGTGGGATAGATAAACCTCCAGTGCAAGCATAGTGCAACTGTATGGTCCACCCTCCCAGGTGCCACACCTATGGCACTTTGTTATCAATAACAATTTATTCATTGATCAACACATTTCAACATAAACACAACTCTTTATTAAATGCCCTGTTCATTGTAGGGCCACTCAACATACATTGGACAATCTCATCAGTGTGATGAGACAGGCTGAAGGAAGCATCCATTCAGCATCTACCATCCTGTCTTTCCACTCCACTGCTCCAGCTGGGGAGTTGCACCAGTGTCTCAGGAGGTTGCGCTGCTTCTTCCCTTCATGTGAAGCTCTGTTGGGGCCTTGCACAAACTCAGTGTCTATCAGGTTTTGCCCTTGCCTCCATTCACCAGGCTCCATGTCCCCATTGCCTTGTTGACGGACCACAAGCCTGTTCTGCAACACTGGGTAGTGGGTGCGCATGAGATTGTGCAGGATTCAGCAAGCTTCCACGATGTTCCTCACCATCTCTGTGCAATGCTGCATGGTGGTGAGAAGTACCTGGAACCTGTTGGCCAGGATGCCAAAGGCGTTCTCCACCACCCACCTTGCCCTGGACAGCCTGTAGTTGAAGATCCTCTCTTCACGGGTGAGGCATCTGGAAGTGTAGGGCTTCATGAGGTAGGTTGTGAGGGAGAAGGCGTCTTCCCCCACAATAAAGTAGGGCACATCTTGTGTGTTGTTGGGCAGGGGGTCTGGATCTGGGAAGCCCATGATGAAGTTGCGTTCCAGCCCCTCCTTGAGGTGACTGGCGTTGTATACCTGGGCATCTGAAGATCACCCATTGCCTGAAGCATTGATGTACATGAACTTGTAGTCAGCATCGACCATGGAGAAGAGGATGATGCTGAAGAAGCCCTTGTAGTTGTGATAAGTGGACCCTGAGTTGGCTGGAGCTTTGCAGGCCACGTGCTTGCCATCTATGGCTCCAACAGTGTGGGGGAAGTTCCACTTCTGATACCACTTTCTTCCAGCCTTCTTCAGTGGAGGGGCACTAGAGGAGCTCCAGTTATTCTTCGATGATGGCCTGCACCACTACTCTCACCACAATACTGATGGTGTTGTGTGGCACCCTCCAGGCGTACTGCATGTTCCTGTACGTGGTCCCTGAGGCCAGGTGGCACAGAGTCAGTGCCACCTTCAGCCCAGGGTCCAGGCTGGGCTGGAAGTTGGTGTTTGCCTTGGTCAACCTGGGTCTCAGCCGCTCCACAACTTCATCAAACATGGCTGGTGGCATCCTCATGAAGTTCTGGAATGCACGAGTGTCTTCGTTCCTCAGCTCCACCATCAGCTTGTCATTCAGTCCATACTCGGCTCTTCTTGCGATCCATCTTCGGACCCAGACACTTCTTGGCCGCCTCCTTTTCTTCCCATAGAACAGGTGAAAGAGCCTGTAGAGGGCTTCGCACTGTTGTAGAATGATGGCGGCTACCAAAAGGAGTGTGCTACGATCCATGATGGAGATGGCTGGATGCTGTGGAAGAGCAAGAGCTAGGCTGACGAGGTCTGCACCCCACGTCTGCTGGACAGAAACTGCGATCCAGGTGATTTCTCCCCCTTTTTATAGGAAATATCATTTTTCTGCTAGGTGTCCTTCTGCATCCTCTAGACATCCTCCAGACATCCTAAATATCCGAGATACATCCCCTATATGAACATTTTTTCCATTTTAATGCTTTATATGCGAGCTGCATCCGTTTTCATCCTTTCTATGTCCATGCTACTAACGCTGTGTGTCCATTCCACGTCCGTTTCGCTTCCTTCCTGTGTCTGTTTTCCACTGGAGTGGATTTGAGTTGCACGGATGCACAGCGGATGCCTAGAGGATATAGTGGACGCGTAACGGATGACGATGGAGGTATAACGGATGTTCCCCGTATGTGTGGCGGATGTATAACAGACGCGTTGGATACTTCATCTGCTCAAAAAGTTTTGTGCAGCTCCAAACCTTTTGAGCAGATGAAATCTCAGTAGACGGATGCTGGACGGATAGAGAGTATGAAAAACGTATGCAGTGAGTACAGAACGGATGCATCGCGTTAACCAACGGATGGCAAGTGTTTCTCTCCATTTTACATCCTCTTTCCATCCATTGGTGCAGTGTGACATGGGCTTTACTAAATTTCCCTTTTTGTAACAGATGTGGCAAATTTGATCCAATTTCAGAAGAAATCTATACAATATAAGAGCCACTGTTGAGAAACCACCATCCTATGTGTCTCCAACTAAATAATAAAAATACTGCTGCATTGTTGTCATTTGAACTCAAAAAGATACCACAATAGCAGCATATTTTTAATCTTTCATGGTCCCTAGTTTTTATTAAGATTTAATTTTCCCACAATTTCTCACTGAGCATTGAGATATACGTATGTACTCTGTACACTTCTGATTTTTATTTTTCTTTGGTGACAAAGGAGAATCTTTTGCCATTTATACTTTTTATTATTTTTGATTGCCTATTTCCAATGCACACCTTGACACCAAAAGCAGCAAAAGGAAACAGATTGAGAAGAAACTTCAGCCTTTCAAAATCATTTTTGTCTTCTCTTATTCTTTCTGTTCTGCATGTAGCTCATGGCAGTATTTCACTAGCTCAGTTTCTAATGTACTTTTACTCCTAGGTATTCACTTGGGGCCAATTGCTACTGGCCCTAGGCAAGCAGTTCAGTAACTTAGAAGTTAGGTATCTTTTAGACTTTGTATGAAATCTGCCTTTTAGTATTGTCAAGATTCTGGAATAATCTATGACCTATGTCTTTGAGAACTTACATTTTGGCAGTTACACTTATATTTGGGGTGTTGACGCTTTCAAGTAACTACCAAGCTACCTTTTTAGAAGAAAAATATTCCAAAAACAGAAGTTGTGAGATTATTAATTTTACACTTGGTTGATCTTTACCTAAGTTCCTCTATAAATGCATGTTTATAGAATATTAAGTAACAGAAGAACAGAGTTAGAAGGGACCTTTAAGTTCTTCCAGTCTAAACCCCTGCTCAGGCAGGAAACTCTATTTCATTTCAGACAAATGATTGTCCTATCTCTTCTTAAAAACCTCCAGGGAGGTTTTTAACTTCTGAAGGCAACTCCGTCCAGTGATTGTTTTGTCAGAAACCTTAGTTCTAGGTTGCTTCTCTCCTTGATTAGTTTCCATCCATTTCTTATTGTCCTTGCTTTCAGGTACTTTGGGAAATAGATTGACACCAGAGGTAGTATTCAGCAGGTTCTGACCAGTTCTGGAGAACCGGTAGCAGAAATTTTGAGTAGTTTGGAGATCCAGCCAGTACCATCTCTGACTGGTGCCACCCCCATCTATTCTCTGCCTGCCAAGTCCCAGATGATCAATTGGGTCTTCTTTTGTTGCCCTGCACAGGAGAACGGAACTGGGAAGTAGGTTAGTGGGGTGGGGAGAGAATGGGATTTTGTAGTAACCTTCCCCTGCTATGCCCACCAAGCCATGCCCACAGAAATGGTCGTAAAATTTTTTGAATCCCACCACTGATTGACAGCCTCTTCTTTATGACAGATATTGGAATACTGCTATCATCCTAGTTTTCATTAAAGAAGACACACCCAATTCCTGCAACCATTCTTCATATGTTTTAGCTTCCAGTTCTCTGATTATCTTTGTTGCTCTTCTCGCCACTCTTTCTAAAGCCTCAACACTTTTTCTTGTATTGTGGTGACCAAAATTAGATGAAATGTTTCTAGTCTTACCAAGACATTACAAGGTGGTTCTAAAGTTCATTATAGAACTTTCAATGAAACAATCTTTGTTACAATCAAAGATCAGCATAAGGAGCATGGGATAGAAAGAAATTAAAAAGATAAAAAAAATAAAAGTATTAAAATTGCATTAAAAATGGGACTTCCAGCTTGGGTCTCTTCAGTGACAGATCAAAATCCGTGATCGTGCATGGTTTTGATCTGTGCTTGCTGCTGGAGTGCCCTGATCCTTTTGATTCAGGGCTGAAGCCACCCCATAGAGGTGATTGAAGAGAGGGTAGATTGCTAGCTGAATGGAGGGGAACCGCATCTCTCCTCCTTGGCTGGTCTAAACTCCCTTCCCTGAGGGTGGTTGCAGCGGTGGTCAAAAATGGCCACCTCGAAGAACCTGACTGGATAAGATTGTGCAGGAGGAAGACAAAGAGGAAAGCAGGACAGAGCAGGCTAAACAACATAGAACATCTAAGCAAGGTAGATTGAATCTAAAAGTACTTAGTGGGATATTTCTGAAAGAAGATCTTTAAGCGGCAAAATCTAAGTGTCAAAAGGAGAATAAAGATTTTTTTCTTGGTCATTTTAAAGCCCTAAAAAGAAGAAGAGAGGAGGCAAAAGGGTGGGACTTGGAATAATGGAAAAATGGAGTGCCACCTGGAAAAACAAAGTGGATTAACAGTGAAACTTTGAAAAGACTCCCAAAGATATATTGTAACTGAAATCTTATTAAAAGATACAGTAAGCCACAGAAAGGAAAAGTAAAGGAAAGAAAGAAGAATGAACAGTCTGGGATCATTTGGTGATTAAAAAAAAAAAGTTTTGGGCATTGGTTTTTTTCTTTCTTTTTCTGTTTTTACTTAAAGTCAATCGGATGGTTGTTCAAAAGTGTTTAAAATGCCATCACTCCTGGAAGAATTGAAGATGAGTCTTAAAAAACAGAAAAAAGATGCAGAAAGGGGAGGAAGATCCATTGGCTTCGTATTTGAATTTTTTGAAATGGAGATCCTGAACTATGAAAAGCAAAAGGAAAAGCTTCAAGAGCAAGAAGAAGGACGGGACAAAGAAGAAGCCATTTTCAATGATCAAATAATGCAAAGTTTGGTAATAAGGAGAAAAAGGGGAAAGGAGTTAAAAGTTTGAGATCAAAGGGAACAGCCAAAAAAAAAAAAAACAGTCTGAAAAAGAAGTTTTACAGCAAGAAGCAGAAAACTACAGAAGGGAAAATTAGAGAGAGAAGGATATAAAAAAAGGGATGAGAAAAAGGGGGGAAGATAGAAAAGGAAAGAACTTATGAGGGACAAAACTTATGAGGGTATATTCCCCGTTTATTATAATATTAGCCTATTGTGTGTCATAAATAATTGTTATAATATTTTCAAATTTAGTGCCTAGATTCATATTATAAATTTTTTGAATTAAAAATTGCCAATTTAAATTGTCGAAGGCCTTCTCTGCATCTAAAAACATAAGTGCAATTTTTTTTTCAGGGTGTGCTTCATAAAATCCTAAGACCTCTAATACTGTTCTTAAATTGTTCCTAATTTGTCTGTTGGGAGAAATCCATTTTGATCTTCATGTATATACACATTTAACATTCTTTTTAGTCGATTTGCTATAATGGAGGTGAATATTTTGTAGTCAGTATTTAACAGTGAAATTGGCCTATAATTATTTATATATCGAAGATCCGATTCCTCCTTTGGGATCAGCGAAATCAATTCTCTCCTCCATGAGTCCGGCATCCTGCCTGCCAATAAAACATCATTAAAAACTTCCACCATAAGAGGTCCAATTTGTTCTGCAATTGTCTTGTACAGCTCCCCTGGAATCCCATCTGGCCCTGGGGCTTTATTGTTTTTCTGATTCTCTATTGTTGATTTCAATTCAAACCAAGTAATGTCTTTGTTTAATAGTTCTACCATTTCTTCCCCGATTGCTTTATTCTTCATTTTATCTAAATAATTTCTTATTCTATCCTCATAAACTTCTTCCTTTTTATATAACTCTTCAAAGTATTTTTGGGCAATTTCTTTTTTCTGTTCTATCTCCTGTTGTATATCCCCCTTTCCATCTATTAGCTGGTATATCAATCTCTTTTCTTTTGGTTTTTTTTTTAGTTTATAAGATAGCCATCTTCCTGGCTTATTCGCATGCTCAAAATAGGTTTGTCCAGTCGTATTCAAATTTATAATTATTTTCTCTTGTTCAATTAAATTCAATTTATGTTTAGCTATTGTTATCTCATTTTGCACTTTTGAATCCTTTGGGGTATTCTGTAATTGAGTTTCTAATTCCTTAATTTGTTGTAATTTATTTTGCTAGGCATCTTTTTCCTTATTCCTCTTGGCGTTATAAGAGAGTGTTATACCTCTTATTACTGCCTTCATTGTATCCCAAATATTTTGTTTCGTAGTTACTCCATTATCATTTTCCTTTAAGAAAATAATTTAATTCCTCCTTGAGTTTGTTAGTATATTCTTTTTCTGTTATTAATTGAGTATTTAACGTCCATCTTTTCTTTGATTTCTCCTACCCTTCCATATTATCTGAATTGGATTATGATCTGCCCATTCATTAGGTAAAATTTCAATTCCTTTTATCTCATTCACTATTTCCCCATTCATCCATGCCATATCAATTCATGTCCATATTTGATGCGGATTTGAGTAGAATGTGAATTGTTTTTTCTCGGAATGTAATCTTCTCCATATATCAACCAAATTTAACTCCTTCATCATTTCCCTACATATCTTAGGAAGGTCTCTTTTCCCCTTTTTATTCTTCCCCCCGTTATTATGGTCTTTTTGATAGTCAGCAATAGAGTTGAAGTTTCCTATGATACAAATATTTCTTTTTTCAAATCCTATTATTTTCCGATAAAGATGCTTAAAAAACTCTTTCTGAACTTCATTTGGGGCGTAGATTACCACAAAGAGAATTGAAATAGCATGAATCCAGAACTGCAAAACCAAAGTTCTTCCCTCAGAGTCTGACCATAGTAAATCTGCTTTCAAATCTTCTTTAACATATATTGCAATCCCTTTCTTTTTACCCATGTCTGTTGGTGTGGTAAATAGCTTTCCTAATTTTGGGCATTCTAGGTACTTTTCATCTACTTTCCTTATATGAAGGAAGGCATATTCTATCAGCATTTTGTTTAATTAGTTTAGCTAATATTCTTTTCCTTTTTATCGTCGAATTTAAACCATTTATATTAATTGATAGTAATTTCTTTTCTTCTTCCATTTAATTAATTCTGTTTCGCTCTTTGTCTTGTAATGAGTCTAGTCTCTCCTTGTGCTTGAAGATGTATAGTTTCTTCTCTCTCCTGATGTAAATGAGCATTCCCTTGATTTCTTAATGTTCCGTCTTTATTTCTGTAATAACCTTGATCTTCCTGAGAATTTGTTTCCAGTTCCTCCTTACTGCTCTGGTCTTCCGGACCTACCAGCTGCTCATAGAATTCCTGAGCCTTTTCCATGGAAACTATTTTAATTTTCCTTTCTTTCCAAGAAACTAACATCCCCTCTGGGATTAACCATTTAAATGTGATTCTTTTCTGCTAAGAATTTGTAATCTTGCCTTTGTTCTCTTACTCTTCTTGGTATTTGCTTAAGAATCAGAACTTCTTTACCTTTGTACATAATTGTTTGATCTCTGGACATCATAAATAAGATATCTCGGACATTCCTTCTCGGAAATCATATATGGACTTCTCTTGGGCATTTGTGGCGTCTCGCATAGTTAGTGCTGACTCCATAAACTTCATCAAACTCCCTTAGGATGTCATCTTTATCCTTTTCCAATAATCCAGCCAGTGTTTCTGCCATTAATTGCTCCAAGTTTTCTTCCTTGGATTCCTCTATATTGTGGAATCTCAAGTATGTAGCCGCCTTGTCCATCTCTAGGTATACCAGTGAGTCCTCCATTTCTTTACTCACATTCTTTAATTCTTCATCTACTCTTTCTGGTTTCCTTTCAGTTCGTTCAGTCCTTTTCTCTACCTCTTTTATTGTTGCTTCATTTTTCTCCAAGGCCTGCTGTAATATTCCAATTTTGTCCTCTACTTTAGAGATGTCCACTTTCATTTCTGCTTTTAATTTCCCCATCTCCTCTTTTAGTTCATTGATATCTGCTCTTGTCTCGTTATGGCTTTTCATCATTGTTTCTTGCAGCTTCGTCATCGATTCCTGTAAGGTCAGCAAAATTGATTGAATGTTGGCATTTGAGACATTGGTTTGTTTCTCCACTGGTAGTGTTTCTTCTATGGTTTTTTGTGCCATGGGTGAATCTGTTGCCAACGTGGTTGTTAATGTCGGGGTGGCCTTTCTTCCAGTTTTCAAAGCAGTAGTAGTTGTGGAAGTCATTTCTTTTAAGATTTGTTTCTGTTGTTGAACTATGTTAATTATATTGTCCCAGATGAACATTCACTGTAAAAACCCCTATATTAAGATTGACCAATATGTAATTGCTTAATCTATCTGCTGGATAGCTGTGTTCTTAACTGGTTACTGGAGTATATATATTATTTTAGATCCAAATTCTAAATCACATATATAATTTTGTAGGGTTTATGCTCAACCTCTATACAACACTTCATGTAATAAATATATATATAATAAATATGATATCAAATCCAACTATATTGAAATATTACAAATATATATGTGTATGTATCTAACCTTACCTTAAATATTAAATATTCTTAAACACAGACAATATTAAGCCCATGTCACACTGCACCAACGGATGTAAAGAGGATGCAAAACGGACAAAAAGCTTGCCATCCGTTGGAAAATGCGATGCATCCGTTGTGTACTCACTGCATATGTCTTTCATATTCTCTATCCATCAAACATCCGTCTATTGCTATTTCATCCACTCAAAAGTTTTGAGCTGCACAAAACTTTTTGAGTGGATGAATTTCCGCCGCGTACGATCTACATCCGCGACACATACGGGCAACAAACGTTCTACGTCCATTGTCATCTGTTACACGTTCGATGTATCCTCTCGGCATCCTCTGGGCATTCACGCAACTCACATCCGCTTCAGTGGAAAGAGGGAGGAAGCAAAAGGTACGCGGAACGTCCACACAGCATTAGTAGCACGGACATAAAAAGGATGAAAGTGGATGCAGCTCGGATATAAAGCATTAAAACGGACAAAACGTTTGTATATGAGATGTATCTCGGATATTTAGGATGTCTGGAGGATGCCTAGAGTATTTGGAAGGAAACCTAGTGGAAAACCGATATTTCCTATAAAAAGGGGGAGGAAATCACCTGGATCTCACTATCAGTACAGCAGCCCTGGTGTGCAGACATCTTCAGCCTTGCTCTTGCTCTTCCACATCATCCATTGATGTCCACCATGGATCATCGCACACTCCTTTTGGTAGCCACCATCATTCAACACCAGAACCAAGCACTCTTCAGACTGTTTCACCTTTTCTACGCAAGGAGAAGGAGACGTCCAAGAGCTGTCTGGGTCCGAAGATAGATCAGGAGAAGAGTGGAGTTTGGACTCTATGACAAGCTGATGGTGGAGCTGAGGTATGAAGACACTCGTGAATTCCAGCACTACATGAGGATGCCACCAGCCATGTTTGACGAAGTTGTGGAGCATCTGAGACACAGGTTGACCAAGGCAAACACCAACTTCCAGCCCAGCCTGGACCCTGGGCTGAAGGTGGCACTGACTCTGTGCCACCTGGCCTCAGGGACCACGTACAGGAACATGCAGTACGCCTGGAGGGTGCCACACAACACCATCAGCAAAGTGGTCAGAGAAGTGGTGCAGGCCATCATCGAAGAATACGTGGAGGAGCTCCTCCAGTGTCCCACCACTGAAGAAGGCTGGAGGAAAGTTGCAGAGCAGTGGTATCAGAGGTGGAAGTTTCCCCACACCGTTGGAGTCATAGATGGCAAGCACGTGACCTGCAAAGCTCCACCCAACTCAGGGTCCAATTATTTCAACTACAAGGGCTTCTTCAGCATCATCCTCTTTGCCATGGTTGATGCTGACTACAAGTTCATGTACATCGATGCTTCAGGCAACGGGTCAGCTTCAGATGCCCAGATATACAATGCCAGTGAACTCAAGGATGGGCTGGAATCCAACCTCATCATGGGTATTCCAGATCCAGACCCCTACCCGACGACACACAAGATGTGCCCTACTTCATCATGGGTGATGACACCTTCTCCCTCAGAACCTACCTCATGAAGCCCTACACTTCCAGATACCTCACCCGTGAAGAGAGGATCTTCAACTACAGGCTGTCCAGGGCAAGACGGGTGGTGGAGAACGCCTTTGGCATCCTGGCCAACAGGTTCCAGGTACTTCTCACTACCATGCAGCATCACCCACAGACTGTGAAGAGCATCGTGGAAGCTTGCTGCATCCTGCACAATCTCATGCACACCCACTACCCAGTGTTGCAGAACAGGCTTGTGGACCGTCAACAAGGCAATGGGGACATGGAGCCTGGTGAATGGAGGCAAGGACAAAACCTGATAGACACTGTGGATGTGCAAGGCCCCAACAGAGCTTCACGTGAAGGGAAGGAGCAGCGCAACCTCCTGAAACACTGGTGCAACTCCCCAGCTGGAGCAGTGGAGTGGCAAAACAGGATGGTAGATGCTTAATGGATGCTTCCTTGAGCCTGTCTCATCACACTGATGAGATTGTGCCATGTATGTTGAGTAGCCCTACAATGAACAGGGCATTAATAAAGAGTTTTGTTTATGTTGAAATGTGTTGATCAATGATTAAATTGTTATTGATAATAATGGGCCATATGTGTGGCAGCTGGGAGGGTGGACCATTCAGTCCCACTATGCTTGCACTGGAGGTTTATCTATCCCACAGCTATCCTGACCCATCCCACAGCTATCCATCCCACAGCTATCCTTACCCATCCCACAAGCATGCAAAGGCTTAACCCTTTTTTCAAAGTTTTCCCCAACACTTTATTAAGTAAAAAAAAATGAACCAATGTCTGAAGCAAAGATAACCTTTATTAATGACTGTCTTAAGTAAACTGTGTGACTTTATTAAAAAAGCAAAATGAACCAAGTAAAGTGTCTTAAGCAAAGATAAAGTGAACAGGTAACAACTCAGTCTCTGGCACTCTTCTCAGTCACTCTGAGGCATGGCCATGGTCTCAGATGTAAAGGGGCCAGGGACCGTGGAGGTGGCTGTTGCTGGAGTGCTGGTCTGAGGCGCCATTGGGGTTCCTGGCCCAGAGAGTACAACAGGAGATGGTGTGTGCAGGAAGCTCTCAGAGAGCTGACTCAGTCCCGTGAGGTTGAGAGGCCCTTCATCAAGTACCTGGGATGTGAGGCCCAAGACTGATGACAGATGTTCTGAGGAAGGGCTTGGCTGTGGGATGGAGGAAGGAGGAGTGTAGTGGGGCTGTCTGATCTGCACCTGGGTCAGATGAGGCGTCTGTGGCATCTGTGGCATCCAAGGAACCTGGGTCTGGACTGGACAGGGCTGCCTCTGCTGTGGGAAGTCCTGGTAGTGGTAGGCTTGGCAGGCGAGGGGCTGTTGAAATCCGTGGAAGGGCTGTGAAATCGCCTGGGGTGAAGGAGCACACCTGGAGTGGGTCGGAGCAGGTTCAGCTGGGCCTGGAGGGTGGTGCAGAAGAGCTGTGAACCTCTCCTTCATCACCTGGTACTGGGCCTCAGGCAGGTCCATGAGGGTCTGGCTCACGTAGGTGATGAAGGGCTTCCGGTTAGAGGATGGTATGTCAATTTGGACCAGCTGGGAGAAGAGATCTGTGCTGGCTTTGATTGTATCCCTGATCTCCAAGAGGACAGTGTGGCTCTGTCCCTCTGGTCTGCCTCTCTGCCTGCTATCTATGGAGGTGGAGCTGGGTGTGGGTGTGGGTTGGTCTCTGGTGGCTGCTTCTTCTTGCTTCATCTGAGACGGGATTGTCCACGTCCTCTGGCACAGGGAGTGCCGCTGTTGGGGGGGGTCTCTGTTGGGGGACCCTCCAAAGACATCTGCCTGGACACGGTAGCTGTCTCCTGGCTGGAAGAGGAGTGGCTCTCTGTGTGCTGTCTGAAGGAGAGGATTGACAGAGGGGCTGCTCCTCGGTGGCTGATCTCACCCTCCAGGAAACTGCTCCTGGCCATGACATAGGTCTCCCGGTCAGTGAGCTTGACAGCGGCCTACCCGGATTTCTTCAGGTGCAGCTTGCCATACCAGGTGTGCATGTGCTTCCACCATCCAAGGAGTACATCTGAAGTGTAGCCCAGGCTCTCCTCCTTCTCTCTCCACGCTGCCTGCTTCCTCTTGGTGTCGCGATAGACCCTGTGGCCCTTCCTCCACAGGTACTCGTTCTCCCTCAGCCATTCCAGCACCTCCTCCTCATGGTCTTCGGAAATGGAGTACTGTTTCCTCTCTCCTTGCCTTGCCTCTTCCTCCCTCTGGCAGGGGCTTCAGGGCCTTCAGCAGCAGGGCTTTGAGGGCCTTGGGGCTGGTCCATCACAGCAGCCACAGTAGGAGAAGCATCAGCATCAGCAGGAGAAGCAGCACCAGCAGCAGGGGAAGCACCAGCAGCACCAGCAGGAGAAGCACCACCAGCAGCAACACCAGGAGCACCACCAGCAGCACCAGCAGCTTCAGAGTCAGCGCCAGGGGGTGGGATGGTGGATCTGTCTTTCTTGCCAGGGCTGGCAGGAGTAGGCACAGGCATCTTCTTCTTCCCCATGGTGTTCTCTCAAGATGTCTCTGGCAGCAGGTCTTTCTTCTGAATGGTGACTGCTTGCGAGCTGCATCCTTTTATATCCACAGAGCTTACACAATTCATCCTCCCCGCATGGGCAGTGAATGCTTTGCATCCGCTACGCATCCGCTATGCATCCTATAGGTGTCCGTGATATATCCGCGTCATCCTCTATGCATCTGCTACGCATCCGCTACGCATCCACTCCTTCCGCTACGCGACCACTTCGCTATTCTCCCCCAGAAGCCCTGCGGATGTGTCATCCACTTCCATCCGCTTCCATCCGCTAGGCTTCCTACGAACATCTGCTTTACATCCCCGCTACATCTTCCCCACGTCCGTTCTTTTCCATTGTTGTCCGTTCTGTTTATGCAAATTTGGGGCACTTTTGAGAGCGGACAACAACGGATGGAAATTTTGCTCATCCGCTGTGTCCTTTTTGCATACATTTTGCATCTGTCGGCCAGTGTGACCTAGCCTTTACTTTCATCCCAAATAGATTAATTATGGTCACACAATTAATTGTAATGTTGAAATATAAAGCCCTATACTTATTAATTAAATAATTCTTAATGTTCTTACTATTTTCTCTATATATCTAGTCAAAGTATAACTATCACTATTATTAATGAGTTAATTAAATCAATTCAATTATTTAACAATCTAATATAATGATATGTAATCAAAAAGTAGGTGAAAAAGAAGAAAAAATTGAGCAAATGTATACAGAAAAAAAGGGAATAGGAAAAGGCAAAAGTAGGATTTTGAAGTAAGTTTTAAGTTTCTGTCTCTAAATTTAAGAGCTTTCACTCCAAACGCACCGGAAGTGAGAAGGTAAAAAAGTGCTGAATAATGACGGATCTTCCAAAGCTTCCAATTTTGCTTTTTATCTTAACATTCCTAAGATCAATTTTCCTGATTTCCTTCAAATACGACCACCTCCTCAATTAGATTAATGTTCTCCCAAAAGTCTATTAAGCAGTTTATATTGATTATATTGTTGCAATAACTTCAGGGTTTCTAAGTATCGTGTATAGTGCCACACTGTTTCTTTTCCATCAGTTTTGATACTCTTCCCGTCTCCGCTTTAGTAAAGTCTATCAGAATAAAAATCAGATGAAATATTCCGAGTCCTCCACAACTTCCTCTTTCCAGCCAGTAATTTCCCAATCACATAAACTTCCCTTTTTACTCATTGTTGTCCATACTTTCTTTTCTGTCTGCCGAACCTTTTCACTTTCACTTGTCTCGCCACCGCTTTTTAGCTGCTTTCCCTTCAGGCTTCAGACAGACACTTGTAATAGCCTTGCAAAAGTCTATAACTTTTCCAATCTTCCTCTCTGCTGCTAAATTCCTCTATCACGCTCTTTCCCAACAATCTCACAAATTGTCACTTACTCGCTTTTTACATCAGTGGCAGTCCGGACTTTGGAGCCACCATTGAAAGGAGGTTGTTTCTTGCTTGTTGGGCTCTGGAGGGCTCCTCTTTGCTGCAAGGGGGGTTGCCTTCCCCACACTGCAGCCACGTCTGTCCCACACTGGCATGAATCTCTCCGTGACTCGAGCACCCTCAAAGGATCGCACCAACTGCAAAAAGAGCTTAACTGAAACTACGAATGGGCTTCTGCACCTCTGTTCGTCCTTGCCTTGCCACCAGAAGTTTTAAATCCTTTTCTTCCAGTACTTTCAATTAAGTCCAGGTTCCTTCCTTCCTCCCCCCATAAAAAATTAAGTAGCTTATAATAGCAGGAACTATTTAATTGTGTAAATAATATGGTTAAAATTACACTCTAACAAGGAGAGTGAACTCCAAAATAATTTGATTTTCCAAATCATTAGTTTATAGCTTGATTCTGTTGAGAAACATAACTAAGCAAAAATAGATAGAAGTCTTTGTCAGGAATTCCAGCCATCACCTGGTGGGGCCATCAAAAGCAACCATACATTCCTTTTGGTTGGTTCTGAATACATTTGCTTTAAATTATTCATAAAATATTCTGCACGCTGCTATGTTTTAAACTCCTCTCAAGCTGCCATGTCAAAAAGAGAAGAAGAAATGGTAATCACAACATAAGCATTAGCATGTAAAAAGGAACTCTGTATAATATCTTCACAATTCGTTCTCGTTATAGCATTGTGATCTTCAGGAAAATCAATTCATGTAACTCACTACTTCTAAGAAGATTCCATGTTTATTGCATTCCATCTATTTCTTTTGAGTGGGTTGGATGCTAAAAATAATTTAAATAGCAGTGCTCCAAATTTTTCTTTTGATTCCAGAGCTGAAAACATAAATATAGTAAATATTTGAACAGAGTTCACTTCAGAGTTGGAGTTATTTCTCTTTTAATAGATCAAAGCATAATGATTTTGTAATTACACTCAGTTTATGTTTGCTTTGTAATGTACAGGAACAGCAGTAACTCTGTAGATTGTTCGTTGCTTGTCTATTTTTACAAGACCATTTTCATATAGTTTGGTAATTAACATATTTATTTAATTTAATTTATGTATCTATCAAACTTTAAATCTCTCATCTTCTTTATAGACAGTCTCTGGACAGTGCACAAATAAAATATTTAAACATAAAATACAGTCTATAAAATTTAAAAAGGAGCAAATATGATTAAAATTCAATATTAAAAGTTAATTAAAGGGTGAAGAAGGCTTTTGGGGCACTAAATCCCAGCTGAATGTTCTTTTGTGAGTTCCAAGCAAGAGAGTAGTCATTTAATCTTATGACTTGAAACCATCAAGAATCTATGAATAAACTTTCATAGACTTCCTGTTCTACCTTATTTTAACATGTATATATTACTTTTGTAAAGCTAGGCATTGCATCTTTACTGTTATAATTCATTTTGTAGCAGAGATACAGTCAGAGATGAATCAAAAAGTAAAACATCTGTTACTTTTTCTCATGGACTACAACAGGAGGTAAAATGAAGTAAAATCTGCTCATACTGTGTGCTTCATTTATTCATGCACCAGAATATACAGAAAATGTGCACTTCAAAAATTAAATTTTCATCTTAATGTTGAGGTCACAGTGGCTTTTCTCAATGCACACCAAACTATGTAACAACTTAATATTACAGTTTTTGAGATGTAGTATTTTAAATTATAATTATCTTTTGTGAGATCCTAACGCATAATACTAAGAGAATATTTCTAAATCATTGCCCAAAACTCATTGCAATATGTGATTTACCATCTGCAGTTTCAGATCTAATGACGAACAAGGATAAAGAAGTTGCTCTCCTCTTAAGTCTATCTCAATATTTATATTGTAATCACAATTTTAAGGACAAATCACAACTCAGCAGAAATGACTGGATGACTCAAAAGCATGGACTTGTTTTCTTCACTTTAACTGAATGTTGTGATTTAACAAATACAAAATCAAGAACTACTTCTTTGTTCTACCAAATCTAGCATATTCTAGATAATGCTAAAAGAAAGTTTGTCTCTATTGTATTGTGCTTCATGTATTTGTCACTTGGAGTCTTTAGCATAGAATTCTATTTAGATTACTGTAACCTCTATATACTACTAGAACTTTTATGACTGTTTGGTACATTGTAACCTTCATTTGGGCAAAACAATACATTATAGGGCAAAATATATCAGCATAGTTACCTCAAATGTAGCTATGGATTGATAGTTATAGTTCCTATAAATTTATAGTTCCTAGGATTTATCACTCCCAGGGGAATGAAATTTGGGGAAGATGTGGCTACTTTAGGGCTTCCGGGCACCACTGCTTCAGTGTCACTGTCATGCTGCAGTGGCCATGTGATCATCAATGTCAATGTTCCCTGACAGCTTCCCAGCCACTAGTACAATACCTTGCAAATTCCTCCACCTATCAGCAACTATTTACCTGTGAGAAGGGAAGGGAAATGTTCCAAGTTCAGTTATTAACCTCTCTGTGGGCTTAGGGCGAAGGAGGAGAAGGAGAGGAAGAGACAGAGGGGGGAGGGAGAGAGAACTGCTCTCCCCCATCCACTACAATTTTAGACATAACAAAATGTATTAGCTAGACAAATACATTAAGCATTTAACACCAGGTGTCTTTGAACATTATGTGTAAACTTGTTTCTTCAGCAAATATAATTTCAGTTGCTTCCAGATTGTGCAATTTAACTCCCTTGATAAGGTTACTCATGAGTGGTTTTCTTTTTAAACAAAAAAAATAGCTAGCAATTGTCCTTTTATTTTTTCACATTTTTTTTCATTTGGAACTCAAATTGATGCTACTTAAAATAAAATGTGAAACAAATTATTTCTGTGCAAATGACATTCCAATTTAGATTTGCCCAGTAGATTCAGAAAAATGGCTCTCCAAACCCTATTGGATTACAGCTTTGAGACTGATAGTATTAATTGTAGCTTGACATACCAATAACCTCTACAGCATCACAAACTTCTACCTCTATTCCAATAGTTATAACAAACTGTCTGCTGCATATGTACTACTCACTGGAATTTTCTCTTCATGATTATTTCATGTGCTCAATGGCTACCCTTTGATAACAATTATTGCCTTTTTTGTCAGTTACGTTTTGTGTGCTCATTTTTATTCTCAAGAAGTCTACTTTTATTACAGTTTTGTTGTGTTGTTTGACATATGGAACACTAATAAATTACTACATTACTGAACAAAGAAATAATTAGAACAGTATTAATGGTCATGTTTTTCTTTTTCAGAATTACATTGTTAATTATTATGTTCGAATAATTACTAAGGATTAAACAAATATATGTCAACTGTTATGATTTATTTAATAGTTTTGTATATAATAATAATAACAAAATAACAGAACAGAATAACAGAGTTGGAAGGAATCTTGGAGGTCTTGTTTTTTTTTTAACTTCTCAAGACCAACCTTGTGCTCAAGTAAGAACCCTATACCATTTCAAACAAATAGCAATCTCTTCTTAAAAACCTCCAATATTGGCCTGAATATGTTGAAGAATAGTTGAACTGTTTTCAGTCAGTTCCTAATGTTGAGGCTAACAAACAGAAGTCTACATTAAGTTGTAAAGGCAGTAGATAAAACATCTGAAACATCTCTTTAGGCCACTAGAAATAACACTGATGATTACTCAGGGAAAACAGGGATCTGCTCTTAAGTAGATACGATATCAATTCTATCCCAGAAATGAAAAGGATATGACTTAGCATATAGAAACAATTTATTGCTGGAGTCAGTCAAGGAAGATAGCACAAAGCATATAGGTAATCCTGTTCGTAGAAAAGTAAAGGATACGTGCAAAGTCGTGAAAAAATCAAGCTCAGAGAAAACACTAATTAACATTCTACAAAATATTTATTTGATTGAAATATGACATTGAAAATATATATAATATAGCTTGTTATGTTGTTTTTGATGTTGGAAGTAAATCAGCCTGTTATAAAAAAATTATTTCATACAGCATTGTCATATCCCTAACTAAACTAGGATAGTGTTAAAACATGTTGACTCGGGATTAATAGGTGGTCTGGACCTGCAGGGAAGGGTTGTCTTATTTTATCTTAGACTTTATTGGTTGTTGTGCACTACCTAGCATCACTGTATTGGACAAAACACACAAAGTCATGTAATGTATTGCCATGCAAGTAAATATGCATTTTTTCAGTGGACCTAACATAAAGACATTAGGAATAAAGTGTAAATCCAAACTATCTTTTCTGATAGAACACTGGGATGTTTCTCTTTTGATGTAACATGATGCTGTTGTATTTTGATAAGTTGATTGATTGAGTTGCATAGACAGTTTTATATCTGCTACTACTAAATCTAGATATATCCAATCAGGAAATTTCTTTTGTATATTTTGAAGAATCTATTTTTCAGAAGATCAGATAAATTAGGTTAGGTCATTAAATTCAAATGCAATTCTTGCTAAAGATGTGTTCAACAAAGGAATATAAACATATGTGCAATATTACTATGAAAATAAATTTTAGTATAAAAAGGACCAATTATTTTTCATCTCCCCTGGTGTAAGAGATGCTGCCAGGATGAAAGTGCCATTAGGATGACATTATCCTATTGATTCGGATGACAAGGCCCTATTAAAAGGACATCCCTCTTCAAGTCTGTTTCTTATGTTTCTGATTTTTTTTCATGAGCTCTAAGAATTATGTTGCTAAGTTTCTTAGTGTGAACTATTCAATCAAATGATGTGGTACAATAGCTAAGGTATTAGATCAGCCAGAAGAGACCAAGAAAGAAATAATTACCTCTCAAATAAATCTACCTGTGTTAAAAATTTGCTGTATTGGTTTGACATGAGCTATGGAACACTAATAAATTACTATTCTTTGCCATTTCTGCCAGAATCCTAATGTTTTAGCAGTTACTGAAAATAAAATTGACATTTTCCATAGAGATTACACTCATTTTACCCTCTCCACTTTTTTTTTGAAAAGGTTCTTGAACTTTAAAAATGCCCTCAATTTTCAGCATAAGATGATTGGTTTCACAATTTCTCTTGCATTTATTTCTACATACTTTTGGTACAATCAAGATTATTCATAACTAAGAAATAAATTGGTTGCAGATGTATGTGTTATGATATCTGATAATGCAAGATCTGCTTTTTTAAATTTATTAGACAAAATTAGACAAAATTTGGAAATAGTTTATTGATGGAATAAAATTGATTTTGAAGATGCACTATGAAACTTAACTTTAATATGGCCATCTGAAATTTAAAAATTAATTCTCCACCATTTTCTTCCCATGTTATTATATTCTAAAACTAAAGACATATCAATGCTTCTAAGTTTTCATTCCTTAATCCTTCATAAAGCAATTTGAAACCAACCCCTTGTAAACTCTGAACACCAAGAAGCAATCAGTACTTATGTGCTTTCTATTCTTCTAATTGTAGAGAGTAAATATTTGGTTAACCATCTAAACTGTCCATTAAGATCAGGGGCACAACTTTGTAGGTTATGTCTTCATTAGAAAAATGACCCAAAATATGCAATTTGTATCAGTTGCATCATGACATGAATAACATGTCACAAATAAAGATGCCATGAAATATATGACATAAGTTGACTCTTGTCCTCTTCTCTGTTAATGGCCATACTCTGATATTATCTTGAGTTAGTCATCTCACTGTCTAATTTAAAAGCAAATATTTTGAAGCAGTGACATTTGTCATATAATTTATTTGTTTATGTTTGATTTGTCAATTGTTTACAAGTTAATAAGTATAAGTAAAAACATAGTTATGAATACATAGACACATATAAGAAAAAAATAATAATAGGACAGGGGTGGTAGGCACATTGGTGCACTTATTATACCCCCTACAGACCTCTTAAGAAAAAGGTGAGGTCAATAGTAGATAGTTTAAGGTTAAAGTTTTTGGGGTTTGGGGAAGAAACCACAGAGTCAGGGAGAGTATTCCAGATATTAACCACTCTGTTGCTAAGTCATATTTCCTGCAATCAAGTTTGGTGTGATTAACCTTGAGTTTGTATCTATTGTTTGCTCTTGTATGGTTATGGTTGAAGCTGAAGTATTCATTGACAGGTAAGTCATTGCAATGTATGATTTTACACACTATAATTAGATCGGACCAAAGGTGGCATAGTTCTAGATTCTCTAGGTATAGAATTTCAAGTCTGGTGGCATAAGGTATTCTGCAATGAGTAGAGGAGTGGAGAACTCTTGTTGTGAAATATTGCTGGACTTTCTCAACGGTGTTAATATCAGATACGTAATGTGGGTTCCAGACTGATGAGCTATATTCGAGTATTGGTCCAGCAAATGTTTGTATGCTCTAGTTAGTAGTGTAATATTACTAGAGAAAAACCTATGTAAGATTAGGTTAACAACTCTTAACTCCTTTTTGGCTATGTAGTTACAGTGGGCTCAAGCACTTAGATCATTAGAGATGAGTACTCCAAGATCCTTGACAGAGTTTGGATCATCAACAAGGTCTTGACTATTCAGCCTGTATTTTATTTTCTGATTTTTTTTGCCAATATGTAAGACAGAGCGTTTTTTTGTTGAGATTTGAAGTTGCCATTTGTTTGACCATTCTGGTACATAGTCAAGGTCTTTTTGAAGGGTAGCAGTATTGTCTGTTATGTTGAATAGCTTTACATCATCAGCGAAGAGATTGTATATATATTATATTCATATATAATATGAATTGCCCTTAAGAACATTTTTTAGACCAAAAAAATCACTTACAGAATTGTCTCTCTCCCTCTTCCTCTGTCTAAGTCATATTAGAAAATGCAAATAACAATAATAGATCTGTAAACAAATTCACGATGCCATCATTCAAAGTTTTTTTTATATATAAGACCATCGTGAAACAAGCAATATTAGTCTTCAGGCATTCAATGAAATAAGGACTGGCATAATAAGTTATAAAATATACTAGGTGTTGTTATTGTCAGCTCCACTGTTTTGCAGTGACATCTTCAGTTTGCCATTTCATCTTTGGAAATCTCCATAAGTAGACAAGTTATAAAAATATTAATGATGCTGATAAAAACAATGACTATAATCAGGTCGTGCCTTACCAAACATTTTAAACTCCTTTGTTTCACAAGTTGTACTAAAGTTTAAAAAAATCTTCACTTCTTACCACAATGTCTAAGGTAATTTTGAAAAGCATAATGGAATATATATCCATATGTAGCTAGGTTAAACTGTAAATAAATTATAGCTCTTATTTTAAATGAAATAGTGTCACAAAAACTTGTTTAGGTGCTTCTACCCTCTTTTCTACCATATCATGTAGAACAAAACACTGTAGGCAATTAAACATATTTTTGCATGGTGAGTTTTTCTAACCTTTTTTCTATTTCATTGTCTTCAACTTGTCAGAGGGTGAGGAAACTAATAATATCATCAAACATAATCATATTGATTCATCAACATTAAGAGAGAGAAAGTATGGCCCATCTCCTTTTCTGGAAGTTTAATCTTTTTGTAATCACGGTAGGTAAAAGCAATAAAAGTTGGACATAGACAGAGTGGAATTTGGCAGGTTGGGACCAGTTTGGGTGAACCGGATGTTAATTTTACATCCAGTTCAGTGAGGAGTCTCCATGCGCCTTGTTCTGGCTCCCAGGTAAGTGCAGGGAGGCTTCCTAGGGCCAAAACGGGGCGCAGGGGTGTGTGGTGTGACTCCATGCCCCATTTTGGGCCTAGGAGGCCTCTCGGCAGCCTGGGAGCAAAATAGATAACAGGGCGGATGAAAAGAAAGAAAGGGAGGGAGGGAAGGGAAAAAGAAAGAATGAAAAAGAGAAAGAAAGGGAAGGGAGGGAGAAAGAAAAAGGGAGGGAGGAGAGAAAGACGGAGGGAAGGGAGGAAGGAAGGAAGGAAGAGGGAGGGGAGAAAGAAAGGAAAAGGGAGGGAGGGGAGGGGAGGGAAGGGAAGGGAGAAAGAAAGGGAGAGAAGGGAGAAAGAGGGAAGTGAAAGTGAATGAGATATGGATGGATGGGAAGGAGGGAGGGAGGGAGAGAAAAAGGAGAGGGAGGAATGACCACAAACCCTGGCACTAGATGCAGCTTTGGGGAATGCTTTAAAACAGCACAGCAATCCAGGACTGGAAGGGACCTCAGAGGTAATCTAGTCCAACCCCCTGCTCCAAGAGCATTGTTAAAGTGAGTTTCTCTCTTTGACCTACCCAGTTCCATGACCACATAGCTACACCCACTAAGCCATGCCCACTAAGACCACCCCTGGACACAGATCATAGGAACAGCAAAAGTCATGCCAGTAACATTTTCTGGTAGTTAAAGATAGTGGATAGCATTTCAACTCAACAACAGGGAAAGATTTTTAATCCAAAGCCAACCCATAGTTTCTACCTTAAAATTCATATAAATATGTGTTAATTATTTTAAGTAATATTATGTGTCATGGAAAATTTGTAATAAAACAGATAAATTGTGTAAACATGCCCATTTCTCTTAATTCTCAGATCTTTATCAGTTTATGAAGAAAAATAGGCATTTTTCAATAATATAGTTAATTCAGGAATTGTAATGAGACTTTTATCATACCTTTACAATGATTAGGAAACTCAATTTCTAAAATCTTTGGCCATTAAGTTATCTGTGTTACAGATATTCTGTGTTCTTTTCAAAACTTTAAGTATGTAATCTGCTTTTTTATATAAAATGGCAGAGATGACTTTTGATAAGAAAATTAAAATGCCTTGTAGAAACTCCTCAAGTAATGCAATTCTGCTATTGAAATTGCTTTGGCTTTGTAAGCAGTTAAAGAACATTTTCCTCAAATGATCAGCATTTGTTACTTGAGCTGCAGATTTACAAACTATAAAAAATCTTTTTTTTCTGTGATGCCAAGCAAAGCTATTCAGTTGTATACTTTTTATCTCCTCAAATTGTAGGAATGTAGCTATTCCCTTGAAGTTCTAAGACAAACATGAAGCACTCCACAAGAACTGGTTCAGGAGTCAAGAAAAAGAAGACTATAAATCTCTCAGAAAGAAAAATAGTCTGGATATGAACTTCTCATGATTGCTATTTGTCAGAGATAAAGTTGAGTAAATGGAAGAAAATCATTGCCACCTCAAATGACACTATCTTTTAAGTTTGCAGTTATTTTAACTGCACAATACTTTCAAGAATTCTTGCTCATAGAGAGCTGTGTTCATAATGCTCTGAAGTCAGAAAATATTTATGTATTGAAATTAATTGTAGAAAAGGAAAATATACTTTGAATTTAAAGTAAAATGGATTTTGTTTCACAAACTGCCTCTATGTAAAAGCCATTTTCCTCCTTGACCTTTTTTCAAGTCTCTCTTCTTTTTTTTTTTTTTTGATTATTGAGGGAGAAGCACTTAACACAAATATCTTTAAGTATTTAAAACAATATTTAGCATAGTGTTTGCAGCTATTAATGTAATTTAATTGATTTATCAAATTAGTAATTTAGTGAATTTAATTGACCAGTGTGATTAGTGTAATTAATTGATTAGGCTGATTGTTGCTTAGCAAAATTATTTGACTAGAGTGATCATTGTAATTGATTAAATGGTGTGAAATAGGCTATATTGCTTACCCAAATATCTTGTTTCATTAAGCAATTTAATCAACACACCATCTCAACATACCTACCATGCCAGGAAAAATAATCCAGTGCCAAACCACAACCTAAAGAGAAAGAAATCCCCACCAATGAACCACAAGACTCCTGCACATGCCTTATATGTAATGAAACTCTGAAGGGTAATGAAAATTCCATCAAATGTTTCCTGTGTGACAACTACGCTCACCATGGCTGCTTGGGATTACCCAAGCAAATGACTCAGTTCCTAGAATCATTCAACCACACATTTCAATATTTCTGCCCATCATGCAGACCCAAACTGGACAAATATATTGCCATTTTATTTGGTCTAGAGGACAATGATGATATCACAATTGTCTGCAACATCATCAGTGACTATCAAACATCAAACATCTCACCTGATGAAATACTTGACATTTCCTGCATCAGCCCAGAGTTCAAAAACAGTGACGGCTCGGTGGCCCCACGCCTCTGAATCAAGCAAACGTAAATTCATTTACACTATAAATTTACTCGCCAAAACCATACCATAAGAACCAACTGTAAGAACCTCTGTTCTCGCCCTGATCCAACCTTACAGCAACGTGTACGATCCCGTGAACTACGCTCTGAGCTCAAAAGACTCCATGAACAAGGAAATACTAACCTGTACATTGACTCCAACACAGAAGGTATCAAAAGCAAGAACTTCAACTTACGCCCCAATAACTATCACCCCAACATCCAACATTAGGCATGCATGCCCCATACTTCTTCCAGACCCACTACTACATATCTAAAATGCAAACTACTCAAGACAAGAAGCCTCACAAATATGCATGAATTCCTCATCTTATTAGACATGACCACATTTGACATATTTGTCTGTGAGACACAGTTAAATGCATCTTTTCCAGACTCCATCACCACAGACAGTGAATATCATGTTTATCGGTCAGATCGTGAAATCCATAGAGGATGTGGAGTTGCTACCTTCTATAAAAAATCCCTAAATCTAAAAAAGATTCAAATTACACAGGAACTTGCTCTTCCAGAAACCATTGTCTGTGAACTGTCCTTAAATATCACTATCCACATCTTACTGTGCTACAGAGCCCCTGATTATGACATAGTTCATGCAAACAAGCTAACTTCACTGCTAATGTGGACTGCCTCTTGCCCTCACCCTCTTATTTTCCTTGGTGACCTCAATCTACCTCTTATAAATAGGACCCTAAATAAATGTACATCCTAACCCATGCATGCAATCCTATGCAATGCTGTTACTACACTGGGACTGGATCAATTAGTAATTAATAACACTATACTCAATAATTGCTTCAAACTTATCTTCTGCAACAGCTTAAACTCAATATATGGCCTAAAAATACAAGAACACTTTTCAAAAAGGGACCACAGTATGATTGACTTTTTCTCAATTTACGCCCTCACAAAGAGGATCATAATGATGGATCCCCAAAATACAACTTCAAAAAAGCCAACTATGATCTCATAGATGCTGACTATCATCTCTTGATTGGCACATTCTGTTCTCTAACTGTAATACTACAGAAGACCATTATAATGCATTCTTGTTTGAACTTGAAAGAATCATTGAACTATATATACCATTAGTAACCCCCCAAAATAAAAAACAAATTACCCATAACAATAAGGAAACTTCAATCAAAAAAAGATCGCTATTGTGTAAAAACAAAACTAGCTACGGAGCAAACTTTAAAAACCAATACAATACCCTATGCCAACAGATAAAGGCAGAATGCACAAATAACCACTGCAAGCAAGAGGAAAACATCCTACGTACAAAATCCACCCGCGCCTTCTACAATTTTGTTAACACCAAACTTAAACACTGAAGAACCATCCCACCCCTAAAAAGACCCAATGGGAAAGACTGCAACGATGAAGCTGTTAAGGCCAATCTTTTCAACACATTCTTCAGTTCAGTCTTTGTAAACAGCAATGGTTCATGCCCCACATTTCCTAGTCATACCACAACTAACTATAATGACCTACTACATATTGACTTTACAGAAGATAACATAGAAAAGGCACAACATAACCTAAAACCATCCCGATCTATTGGCCCTGATGGATTATGTGCATACTCATTTGCCATAGCAGAACCCCTAAGCATTACATATGAGATATCATTCGGAATCAGCTCCTTACCAAACCTATGGTCCTTAGCTATGGTCATCCCTATCTCTACTTGGAGTCAAACAACATACTCTCCAAAAAACAATTTGGTTTCAGGAAAAAAACTGTCCTGCAATCTTCAACTCCTACACTGCAAAAACATATGGACTACTTTACTTGATCAGGATAAAGCTATAGACGCAATTTACATAGACTTCTGCAAATCCTTTGATTCAGTGGTACATGACAAATTACTGTTAAAACTAAACTCTTACAGCATTTCTGGATCTTTTCATAAGTGGATTACTGTGTTCCTGTCAAACAGGCAACAAATAGTAAAAATAGAGAGCGCTATATCAAACCCTGCTCCAGTTAAAAGCGGTGTCCCCCAAGGCAGCGTTCTAGGACCCACCCTCTTTATACTCTTTATAAATGACCTTTGGGATCACCTTATAAGCAACTGCATCCTCTTCGTGGATGACGTAAAACTATTGAACACCACCAACAATGTTACTATCCTTCAAAGTGACTTTAATTATGTGTCAGAATGGTCAAACATCTGGCAACTCCAAATCTTGACATTGGTAAAAAAAATCAGTACAGCAAATACAAACTAGATGGATATGACCTCGTTGATGATCCTCATTCTTTCAAGGACCTTGGACTTCTCATATCAAATGACCTAAGCACCAGAGCTCACTGTAACAGCATTGTCAAAAAGGCATTAAGAGTTGTAAATCTAATCTTACAAAGCTTCTCCTCTGGAAATAACAAATTGCTAGCTAAGCAGTGGTTCCCAAAGTGGGTGGTACCATCCCCTGGGGGGGGGGTGCCTTAGGGGGTGCTGAGAGGCAAGGGGGCCAGCAGGGGGGCACTAAGAGATGGCAGGGGGCCCCAGAAGTGAGCAGCATGGCACAATTCAAGGGTGAGAAAAAATCCTGCCACTGCCGCATTCAAGGCAAGGCCCTGCAGGATCATTCCATTGACTTGCACGCTCTGGTGCAAGGAGCTCCACCCTGAATGCAGCGTTGAGAAAGGAGAGCAAAGCCAGAGTGGCTTTGGTCTCCTTTTCAAACACACCACTGCCGCCGTGTTTGGAGCAGTGGGGCATTGCCCCAAACACAGCGTTGGGAATACTCTCTCTCGGCAACGCCCACGGTAGTGGGATGTTTGAAAAGGGAAGCAAAGCCACTCTGGCTTTGCTCACCTTTTCAAACATCCCACCACCACTATGTTCCGGGTGGTGGGGCATCTCCCTGAATGCAGCGTTGGGAAAAGGAGAGCAAAGCCAGAGTAGCTTTGTTCCCCTTTTCAAACATCCACTGCCGTGGGCATTGCCCTGAACACAGCATTGGGGAAGGAGAGCAAAGCCACTCCTTTTCAAACATCCCACCGCCACCATGCTCAGAGAGGCAGGGCCTCTCCCTGAACGCAACATTGGGAGAGGAGAGCAAAGCCAGAGTGGCTTTGCTCTCCTTTTCAAACATCCCGCTGCTGCTGCATTCCACCCCGTTGAGCCCCTTGTATCGGAGGCACCTGCCCAAGCAAGTCCGAACAGAGTGGTGCACAAAGTCAGTGGGGTGAACCTGAGAGAGGGAAAGAGAGAGGAAAGAGAGAGGAAAGAGAGAGAGAGAAAGAGAGAAGGAAGAAGAGAAAGAGAAAAGGGAAAGAAAGAAAAAGGGACAAAGAAAGAGGGGGATGGAAGGAATGCCCGCCTTTGCCCCTTTTTCTTTCCCCTTTCACTTTCTTTTCTTCCTTCTCTCTTCCTCTCTTTTCTCTCTCATTCTTTCCCTCTCCCAGGCTTACCACATTGATTTAGTGCGCCGCTCTGCTCAGACTTGATTGGGTAGGTCCCTCCAGTGTAGTGGGCTCAATGGGGTGGACCTGTGGGGCCAGCACCAAAACGCGGCAGTGTCGGCACCTTTGAAAAAAAGAGCAAAGCTAGAGTTTGGTAATTTTTTGCTGCAAAGAATCACAAAAGCTTCTGGGTTGTGCACAAGAAGGGACATACATGACAATGCAATTCAGCAACATAAAATAAAGAAATACAAATAAAACAAATCAACAAGAGTCAGCAAAGCATCTCTGATTAGATTTTATTCACTACTAGAATCTAATCAGAGATATTTTGCCGATTCTAGTCCAATGACCTGCTCCAGCAGGGTTGGAAGGGAATATGTGTATATGTGTGTGCATGGCTGTCAAAAGTCCCAAAGCAGGTCAAGTAGTTCTGGAGAGGCCAGTCATAAATTAGAACACTTGCTAAGCAATCACCCATTAAGTGAGGACCACTTGTATTTGGTTTGCCAGTCACCAAACCATGCCTACCCAGTCACATGTCCAGCAAGCCATGCCCACCCAATCATGTTGCCATCAAACCACACCCTCAAATTAGGCCATGCCCAAAGAAATTTGAATCCTGCCCCTGGGTGGGAGGCTCCGAGGATGAGTTTGTAGCACCAAGGGGGTGGTGGACTCAAAAAGTTTGGAAACCACTGAACTAGAGCATATAAAATTTTTGCAAGACCAATACTCGAATACAGCTCATCAGTGTGGAATCCACACTGTATATCAGACATTAATACAATTGAGCGAGTCCAGATGTATTTCACAAGAAGAGTACTACACTCCTCTGCTCGCAACAGAATATTCTACATCTTGAGATGTAGACTATCATACAGCTTGAGATTTTGGGCTTGGACAGCCTTGAACGATGCCGCCTATGGTTAGACTTAAGCGTAACACAAAATTATCTGCTACAATGTCCTACCAGTCAATGACTATTTCAGCTTCAACTACAACAACACAAGCGCACACAACAGATACAAACTCAATGTAAACCACTGTAAACTCGATTGCAGAAAGTACGATTTTAACAACAGAGTGGTCAATGCCTGGAATGCACTACCTGACTCTGTTGTTACATCCTCTAGCCCCCACTCCTTTAACCTCAAACTATCTACTATTAACCTCACCCCATTCCTAAGAAATCTGTAAGGGGCATACATAAGTGCACCATCGTGCCTACCATCCCTGTCCTATTGTCCCCATTTTTTTGTTCCCAGGGGTGGGATTCAAATTTTTTAACAACTGGTTCTGTGGGCGTGGCTTAGTTGGTAGGCATGGCCAACTCAATATCACATCGAGACACACATCTCCTTGCCTGGCCTTTCTTGACTGTGGGGATGCTGCAACAATCATAAGTGTGAAAAAGGGTCATAAGTCACTTTTTTCAGTGCCATTGTAATTTTGAATGCTCACTCCACACAAGTAAAGTACCAGAAAAGGAGGGGAAAAAAATCTCAAGAGATGTTCCTGAGACAGGAAGTCTAGTCTTGCCAAGAAGTAAGGGTTAATGGAGAGGAAGTTTCTGTAAGCAACACCATAATGTTTCCTTCCTGCCTTCCTTACAGGATTAGGCCAGTAATTTCTTCTAACAACTGGTTCTCCAAACTGCTTAGAATGTTAACAATCGGTTCTAGGGAATAGGTCCAAACCTGTAGAATCCCACCCCTGTTTGTACCTATTTCCTGTATCCTTACTCATGTTTATACTTATACCTATTATCTTGTGAGTGATTGACAAATCAAATCAATAAATAAAATAAAAACATTTAACAAGATATAACAGGATTGATTGCCTAACATAACAATTAATACCTATCATATTTAAAATGAACTTTAACAAGAATGTTAAATATAAAAATCATAGAGTTTTCTTTACCAAGATACTTATTTTCACTGTCCATGACAGTAATTCTTGTATTCCACCATAATTATTAATTTTTCAGAAAGTTTATATTAATATCAATACTCCTTTGTGGGCCACAGCTTATTGGACTAACTTTATCTGATTTATATCATACATTTTACATCATATCTACATCATCATCTTTACACAATATATCTACACACAGAGATGCACAGAGACACACATACTAGTGTAGTGCTTGAGATGTTCAGATAGAAGTGATCAGATCTATATTCTAGTCTATCCTCATGCGTGGTAACTCATTCAGTGATTTTGCATCAGTCATTTTCTCTCAAGACAATCTACCTTACAAAGTTGTGAAAAAAATATTGTGAGGAGAGAATAGAATGCTTGAGTTAAATATAAAATAGTAAAATTAATTAAATAGTTAAATATTAAATAGTAACCTTGAGTTAAATATAGCAACCAGCCAAATATTTAATGTGCTTAATGAAACCTGATTTGTGTCTTATCTTTTCATATAGCCTGGAAAAAATGGTAGCTTTAATGAAGTTGTAATGAACTTCATGAGATTCTTATTAAAATAGTTGCATCTCTCATTATGAAAATTGGTCTGCTGTAACAAATGCCAGAAAGATTTAGTGCTTGTATTATTTGGTCAGCATCACTCAAAACTACATTATATTTAAAACACTGGGTCCCTCTTTCTCCTCCTCTTCCTCCTCCTGTTTTAAAGCTTTTATTGAAATAAGTGATGCATTCATTGAAAATTATGTTGTTGCTCCTAAATATTTCAAACAGAGCTATTTTTTTATATTTCATATGCTTCCTACAAAATGCAAATTGAATTCTGCCTACACATTGTCCATGATTTTGCTAGAAGCACTCAAGAACTCAATTTTTTGAGGATGAAAATGATTAATTTGGTATCTTTTTATATTTTAATATTCTAGTATGTTGTTCAGTTGCTGTTTTCAAAGGTATTAGTGGCTCTTGATATGATAGTATCTGTCTTTGTTTTCTGTTCAATTAATGCTTTTAAAATAATAGTCACATTAAAAAAAATCATTGTGTTGGGGAGTGGGAATAGATTGTAGTAACAAAAAGTAGACTTTTTCAGAACCCAAAGTATTTTTAGCTGTTTTGGAAATATTTGTTATTTAACCTAATAACAAAAATGATTAAATGCATTTTCTTAGTAATAATTCAAGAGTGTATTATATAAAATTAAAATAAAATTAAATTAAAATAAAATTACAAATAAGTAAATTCTCATTTAAAAATTTGGTAAATAGAAATTTATTTGTCAGATTAACTTAGTATAGCCATTCTGATTCTATGGGATCTTTCATGGATTAATAATTGACAAACGGATTTCAGCTATTGTGATGTTTTCTGCATCACGTGTCAGAGGCTCTGAAAAAGAACTTTAAAAATTACGTTGATATGGTACCTGGGATGATCAAATTTAATTATTCTTTGATTTAAGCTATATTAGACTTCAGCTGTGAGCAATAGTGCTTTGAATTGTACCAAGAAACAGCGGAGTCAAGTTCAAGTTTATATCAATGTGGTGCATTTCTATAGAGTGCTCTTGAGTCCGAAGACAGCTGATTTTGTTTTGAACTGAATTTTTGACATCTTTAAAATAATTTCCATGCACAACTCATTATGTTAGTTAAGTCCAAATTATCCCATGTTATTTGTATCCGATACGACAGAACAAGAAAATGAAAGTATAACTGTAAAGGTGAAGTGAAAAGACTAAAAGCAAGATCATCCACCCAGATGATGAATTGAATGCCAGGGTCATTTAGGCCAATGGTAAGATTTTAGGGTTGATTGACATGCTCATATAACTAGGATACAAATTTAATAGATTTAATTTAATTTAGACTTATATTTGATTTTCTACATTAATACAGTTAACGCTTTTGGATTTGGAAAGGGACTTTTTGGATATCAAATGCAACTCCCTGATCAGTACAGGCATCTACATTAAAGCAGTCCAGATAGATAATAGTCGAGCTTCAGCTTGAACATATTCAGTGAATTGGAGCTTGATCTCACTATCTCTCTAGATAATACTCAGACTGCTCTTATTGTTTCTCCTGTATCCTTTTTCAGCTGAAATCTGCCTTCTTGAAATCTACTCCAGGATAAAAGGAATCCATTATTTAAGAAAGAGGAATAGAGATGTAGGTCATAAGTGACCTTTGTCAATGTTTTAACATGGATGTTATATAACTATAACCATATATATAGGTCTTAATTTTTAAGCTAAATATTCAATGAAAATCATGGATGGAAGGCAATAATAATAATTTATTTATATACAAGCCAAATTTTAAAAAAACTAGGATGTTGTAACTATGTATCATTCATGTGTTTGCAACTGTGTATCATTGCGACTATGTATCGTTCAGGCATTTGCAACATTGTATCATTCACGTGTAATCATTGAGCTTCTGTCTCCTCAGTGACCTTTTGCAGGGCACGTACAGAGACAAGGAGCTAAACATCTGTAGAAATAGCTTATTTACATTGTGATTACATTGTCTGGCATGCAGCTTTGTGAAGAAGGAATATCCTGATCAAATTATAAATCTTGCCATCCTGTCTGACCTGGTATCTTGCCTTATCTGAGCCATTGTAAATCCTGTATATCCTGTCTGACCTGGGCTTGACCTAGGCTCTGAATAAACAATCACCCCCTTTTGAATGAGCATAATAAAAGAGCGTGTACCCAGACATTCTGGGCGCACTCATCCCGAGGAACTTCGTCTCCTGTCGTTTCTTTCTCCTTTCGCTCCCTATCATGAGACGCCCATCTAATGCGAGATAGCAGATATCGCACTAGGACTGAATTTAGTAATAGAACTTAGACTTATATACCGCTTTATAGTGCTTTACAGCCCTCTCAAAGCAGTTTACAGAGTCAGCCTATTGCCCCCAACAGTTTGGGTCCTCATTTACCCACCTCAGAAGGATGGAAGGCTGAATCAACCTTGAGCCTTGTGGGACTCGATCTGCCAAATTGTAGTAGGATTAGTTTGTAGTACTGCACTCTAACCACTGTGTCACCAAGGCTCATACCAATGCTCATACTGAGGCTTATAATATGCTGCAATTATTGTTTTGAATGTTGAAATTATTATTCCTCTTTTTAATTTTTATTATCCACCTTATTTTATGTTACAAAATGCTGTCTTGTAATAAATTGCACAGAACAAACATTTCCCAGCTTAAAAGAGAATATTTGATTCTTGCATATAAAGATCTATATAGAGACTGAACATTATATATTTTGTAGCTAATTTGAATTTTGTCCATATTAACATTTATATCATACAGTATCAATATAGTTGTCATATTATATATATATCAATACAATTGGCATTACAAAGGCATAAATTTAAAAGCAAACAAATACCTAAGATAAACTGCTACAGTCCAGTAGAGCTGTCCACTTTCATTGGTTTAGGTGTTAATAGCCAAGGTCCCATTTTATGGCTCATAGGTCAGCATGTGAGAACAAGGAAGGAATTTTCAACAAAAAAAGGAACAGGATAAAATAGAAATCATTTGTTGAACTAAACAAAGGGAACTAAAAAAAGTCTTGGCTGAAACTTAAAACTAGTTTTCTAAGCAAACTGAAACTTCGTATAAGTTGCTGGAACACGTACTGTTGAAAATCTATTGAAAGGGTATTTTGGGAACTAAGGGCCAGCCGAACCTGAGAGTTCATATATGAACAGGAATATAAGTTATTTGCATGCTTGCCCTAAAAATATTTTTCACAAGTAATCATGATAAATATTAGGTTTAACAAACCTTATGGTAAATATTCCAATCTAATTAAGTGTAATTAGTCCATTTCTAAGCAAAAAGAGTGCAACATTATGCTAAAATGGACTAAAAATGATAAAATGCCATAAATCCAGGAGATCAAAATCTAATTAATGGAAGACAAGAAATTAAATAACCAAGAACAACCTAGGAACATTTATAACCCACCTTCTATTTCTTTTTTCTAATGTAATAAAGTATTGGATAATTGATGATTGCTATCTCTCTGTTTACATTAATTGAGTAAGTCATGTTGGCCAAAGAGGTGTATCTAATTAGTTGTGTTGAAACTAAGAAATGCATTTTAGGGATAACTATATTCAAGATATGAATCTATAGACCTTCTTGTATTGTGTTGCTTTTGGTATTAGTTGTACTCTTTGGAAACAAAGAACCTGGGGAAGATTGAAAGGATTTTCCGAATGTTGCTACCTTATGTCAACAGATGGGAGTTTTGATAAGTTTTTTGGCATGACAGTGTTACTCTGAAACATTTGAAATATAGGATATATAGATCATTAAACAATAAGGAAAACATTTATTCAACTTCTCATACAAGTAGCAATGAACTAAAATTGTTTGTTGCTTGGATGTTACAACTTTGAAAAGTTTTTGATGAAGTGGTTTAAGTTGACCATAAATACATTCTCAGTGTTCTGGTGTTGTTTTAATATATTATAGACTATATCCTCTGAAGAGCATTTTATTAATTTTGCTTTCAAAATGTTATTCAAATTAAATATCAGATTAAACTATTAAACAATTAAAAACTGCATAACAATAATTTATAATTTTGAAACTTATTTTTTTAGTAAATACATGATTTCGATTAATACTAATTAGCAAATAACCTGGATGACAAGATGTACAGTGGAACAGCAGCTTCCCTTCTTTGCCTCCAGATTCTCAGGACCAGTTACTGTTAATTAATAAAATATAAGGTATTGCCATAGCAACCACTATAATACCTTACCAACATTTATGGAACCTCTAGGTAGGACATACACAATTTTTCAGAGTTGCAATTATGCCATTAAGCGGCTGCAAATAGTCTTTTACATTTCAGCCTGAAAGTAAAAATCATTAGTTTAGAAATGGAGGCTGAACTTTGTCAAATGATGCTGAGCATTCTTCTAAAGCGAGGGGTGACCTTATTTCCTATGACCTCGGTCCTGTCTAAAAGCTGCAGACTGCCAGCCTTCATTAGAAATTCTTATCTACATACGATGCTTCATACTTTTTAAGCATAAGAGTATGCTTACATACTTCTTAAGCATAATGAAATGCTTCAGTGTGTACAGACACTTACGCCATTTGAAAAGGAGTAGGCACAAATATATTTGTAAATTAGAGTTGTTTCCCATTCATCTGTGTCAACCATTTTATGTTTGTTTTATTTTATTTGTTTGTCAATCTTAGGATTTTTTTTTAAATATGTGAAACTTGCTAAACATACTGTATATTCACTTAAAAATAAGTTTAAGAGTATGTTAAACATATCAGAACAGTTCCAATTTGCAAATGCTGCAAAAAGCAACAGTTTGAAAATTAAGCATATAAAATCCTAGAACATAAGCTATGAACAAACATACTATGCTTAGTAACTCTACTGGATTTAGACATATCATTCCTTTCAGACAAAGTGAAAAAGTGGCATTTCAAATTAAATATAAGCTTAGGTGGGTGGAAGCTTTGAGACTATACTAATTACTTCATACATGTCACAATGATGTGGTTATTCCTATTGCATAAGGAGAAAGGAAAACACCACATAGTATTGTAAGTAGTTCAGTTTTGTTAAATGCTCCCAGTATAGTTAAAAATATTTTTTCATTCCTTTCCAACTCCTTGTAAGCCAATGGACAGCACTTCATCAGGCTCATCTATTAGGAATTCCACTGACTTCAAATAAATTCATGCTTCTATCATCAATGACATCTAGCCACTTTCTCTTTTGTTCACCATTTTCAATAGCTTACAATTTTCCAAGTTTGCCTTTATATTAAAAAGATCTAATATCTGTATAAGAATTTCTAATAGGCAGCTTTATTTTTCTTCTTCTAATGTATGTTTGGTTGATTGGTCGGTCTAGTTTTTTTTAAGCTGCAAATTTTTTTCAGCAATTTCTATAGCACAACAATTCAGAAGACACATCTGTGGTTGTCAATGCTGCTATTGTTGTTCAGCATTTCTAATGCAGCTTTCACTGCCATATCTTACAATGGGGAAATCTCTGGCCTTGACAATATCAAGTTCTCTGCACTTGAACAAATACCCAGATCTTAGTTTTATTTAAAGAAATGCTGAGCAGTAGATTAAATTTGTACTTATTTCACCTTTCACTGTGGATTTGTTTAATAATTATTCCTTCAAACTAGAAGTGTGATTTCGTCAACTTCTATCTGTAGTTGTTGAAGTTTCTCTCAGTAATTGTTTATTCCAGTTTCTATTTTTCTATGTTCAGCATTTTATGACATATTTTGCATTTATTAAATAAATAAGATCAAAAATATATGCTTCAACAAACATTATAGAATGATAAAATAACTAAATATAATTTAGGCTGAAAGCTGTCAGGTATGATTCCAGTAATCATTGTTATATTTGGATCAGTTGAATTTCTGCTTGAAAAATTATCATGAAAGTAGAAATATTCTTTCAACTTCATTTTCTTCAAAGTTTCTTATTTTGATTTTAATATATGTGCAATGTAGAAAATTCATTAACAGAGAAAAATACATTAATAGAATTATATTGTTCAACTTTATTATGAGATAACACAATTGTAACCTCCTAATATATTGCAGATAGGTCTTCTAATATACACATTTTATATTCAACTTTCCCTGATATACATTATTTAAATGTTGAAATGTATTATAAATTGTATAGCATTAAGAATTCTGAAGTTTTCTGATTGGCAATATTAGCTTTTTAACTTTTTTTGTTTACTATGTATGTGGTCACAGATAACTCCAGGTGGCTTATTTCTTTACTTATTTATTTCTTTATTGTGCAAAGCAGCAGCTGTTTTGGTGATGTTTCTAAATGTTTTGAATACTTGGTGAAAGTTTATTTATCAGAATGCATAATTCTCTGATAATTAGCACATTTTATAATTGAAGATTGTGCTGAGGAAGGAGGTTCCAGGAATCAATACTGAGAAGGACTAAGAAAAAATTCTGCACAAAAATATTAAATATTAAATTTTACCAGAAAGATTGAAATGTATTAGATAGGAGAGTAGATCCAGCCTGATTTAGAATGTGACAAATGAATAAAAAATTCATCCATTTGAACATGGACAGAATAAGCTTTAGCAATATTGTGTTCATCATAATGACAAAATTATGATCCTTCAAACCTGATCATTCTTTACTACTCTAAGGTGTGCAAAGCTCAATCTTTTCAGCTTAGAATCTTATTAAATGATTATATTTCTAATGTACAGAAATATAGTATAAACCAGATGACAAATATCCACTGGAAATTTATAACTTAGTTAACTGTCATGATAATCTTATTTTTGAAACAACATAATGATATTAAAGTGGCCTTCTCAAAAGCATATAAATATGGAATACTCTGTTTAAACTCTGTTTAAATAAATAAAAAAAAATAAACAGCAGCAGGAGAAACATTCTAAAGTTAAGAAAATATTATCTGAACCATAACTTAAGTAAACATAGTAGGGATTTTCTGATATAAATGCTAAAGTCAGTAAAAATGTACCATGATTGCCACAGAATGCTGAAAATTCTTAGGGCTAAATAAACAAAACGAACAGAATGGAAGATAATGAAAATGGCATGGTTAATTGATATACTCTTACCTGTAACAGACATATAATAATTCAGATAAGCAATTTTTCAATTCATATATTTTTGTCCCATATTATACTTCCTTCCTTCCTTCCTTCCTTCCTTCCTTCCTTCCTTCCTTCCTTCCTCCCTCCCCCCCTTCTTTCCCGAAACACCTTTTGTTCCTAAACAAGTGTTAAACTCTTCATAAATTATGAACAACCTCTAAACCACTGTAATCTTCAACATATTATAAAATTCTAGAGCTTCCCTGGAGGACTACAATCTTCCATGTCAATAGTTCTTAGATTAAAGTCCTTAACCTGATTAAGGTGAGACAAAGAGTACAATGACATGAAAGAATTCCAGTCTATCCGATTAATTATACTTGGATTAGGAGAAATTTTGTCTCATAAAGACTGTGAAAATTAAAAATTAAAAATCCCAATGTATTATAGTGCATTGTGACATATCACTCACACTATAAAAAAATAGTGTTGCCTGAAATTTTAATCATCCTAAAGGCCCTGTCACACTGCCCAATGGATGCAAAACGGACACAACGGATGAGCAAAATGTTCCATCCGTTGTTATCCGCTCTCAAAAGGGGCAAAAATTTGCATAACCGGAGCGGATAACACGGACGGGGGGAGGACGCAGGGCGGATGGAAAGCAGATGCGGAACGGAAGCCTGGTGGCTGGAAGCGGATGGGAGCGGATGGCACATCCGCTGGGCGTCCGGGGGGCCTCAGCAAAGCAGACGCGGAATGGAAAGAGCGGATGCAGAGCGGACGCCGAGCGGATGAAGCGGATGCACAGTGGATGCACAGCGGATGAAGCGGATGCAGAGCGGAAGCCTAGCGGATGCGTAGCGGAAGCCTAGCGGATGCCTGGCGTTAATTGCGCATGCGGGGGGGTTGCATTGCGTAAGCCACATGGATATAAAGGGAAGCAGCTCGCACGTGGCCAGCATTCAGAGGAAAGACCTGCTGCCGGATACATCGAGTCCTTACCTGCCCTGCCTGCAAGCCTTCCTGCCAGCCTGCCTCCAAGCCTCCTGGCCAGCCTCCCTGCCAGCCTTGGTCTCTGCCTGCCTGCCAGCCTTGCTGCCAGCCTGCCTTCCAGCCTCCCTTCCAGCCAGTCTGCCTGCCAGCCTTGGTGCCTGCCTGCCTTGGTGCCAGGCTTCCTGCCAGCCTTGGTGCCAGGCTTCCTGCCAGCTTTGGTGCCTGCCAGGCTTCCTGCCAGCTTTGGTGCCTGCCAGGCTTCCTGCCAGCCTTGGTGCCTGCCAGCCTCCCTGCCAGCCAGCAACACCACAACCATGGGGAAGAAGCGAAAGTCTTAGCAACCTGCCACCATCCCTGGCAAGAGGGACAGGGCCACCCTGCCGCCCCCTGTCCCTGACTCTGCTTTTGCTGGAGCTTCTGCTGCTCGGGCTCGCTCTTCTGGTGCTGGAGCTTCTGCTGAAGCTGCTCCTGGTGGTGGTGCTTCTGCTGCTGCGTACTCTGCTGAAGCTGCTCCTGGAGGTGGTGCTTCTGCTTCTGCGTACTCTGCTGAAGCTGCTCCTGGTCCTGCTGGTCCTGCTGGTCCTGCTCGTCCTGCTCGTGCTCCTGGACTTGCTCGTACTGCTCATACTGCTCATGCTCCTGGTCTTGCTTGTCCTGCTCGTCCTGCTCGTGCTCCTGGTCCTGCTCGTGCTCCTGGTCCTGCTCGTGCTGCTGGTGCTGCTGCTGCTGGTGCTGCTTGGGCTAATGGTGCTTACTCTGCTGCTGCTGATCTTGGTCCTGCTGATCCTGCTCCTGCTGATGATGATGATCCTGCTGCTGCTGCTGCTGCTGATGATGATGATGATTACGATCCTGCTGGTGATGATGATGATGATGATGATGATGATGATCCTGCTGGTGCTGCTGCTGGTGGTGATGTGGAGGAGCAGCCCCTACCACCTGGGAGCCCCTCTGATGAGGGCCCACCTGGTCCTGCCAAAGGGAGGAAGAGGCGTATGCGGGGACAGAAGAGGAGGCAATACTTCATTGGGGAGGAACACGAGGATGAGGTGCTGGAGTGGCTTAGAGAGAATGACTATCTGTGGCGGAAGGGACACCGGCTGTACAGGGACACCAAAAGGAAGCAGGCTGCTTGGAGAGAGAGGGCGGAGAGTATGGATTACACTTCGGAGGTGCTCCTCGGCTGGTGGAAGCACATGCACACCTGGTACGGGAAGCTGCACCTGAAGAAATCTTGCCAGGCCATGGTTAAGCTGACGGACAGAGAGACCTACGTCATGGCCAGGTACAGCTTCCTGGAGGGTGAGATCCGCCACCGAGGAGCACCAGGAGCCCCTCTCACAACCCTCTCTCTCCGGCAGCCTGCTGAGAGCCAGTCCTCTTCCAGCCGAGAGTCAGTCCCTGTCTCCAGGCAGGTTTCTGTGGAGCATGCCACGGCGGAGAACCCGCAGACAGCTGTTGTAACCGTGGTGGAGCGCGTGGAGGAATCCCTGGTACGGTGGGAGAAAGGAGACATCGAGTCCACCACAGTCGTAGCCGCATCCACCCCCCCCAGCTCCACCTCCACAGAAAGGCAGAGAGCCAGACAGCAGGAGGGGCAGAGCCACACTGTCCTGCTAGAGATCAGGGACACCATCAGCACCAGCATAGATCTCCTCTCTCAGCTGGTCAGCAATGACTCCTCATCCTCCAACCGCAAGCCCTTCCACACCTATGTCAACCAGACCCTCATGAACATGGAGGAACCCCAGTACCAGGTGGTGAAGGACCGGATTGCCGAGCTGCTTCACAACCCTCCAGATCCAGAGGAACCTGCTCCCACCCAGTCCAGGTCTGCTCCTCCACCTCCACCCCAGGTGGTGTCCCTCCCATTCCAAGGCTCCCCACAGCCCCTCACCTACCAGGGCTACGGCTACCAGGAGGTCCAGCAGCACAGGCAGCAGCCCTTCCCAGTCCAGGCACAGGCTCATCAGATGACAACGTTGCCACTGGTTCCACTGATGCCACCAATGCCACCCACGACAGTGATGCCACTGATGACAGCAATGCCACCCACGCCAGTCCTCACCCAGCTGCAGACCAGACAGCCCCACTACACTACTCCTTCCTCCACCCCACAGCCAAGCCCGGCCTCAGTAAATCTGTCATCAGTACTGGGGCTGACACCCCATGGCATGGAGGAAGGACCTCTCAGCATCACGGGTCTGAGCCAACTGTCTGAGAGCTTCCTCAACACACCATCCCGTGTTGTCCTCTCAGGGCCAGGCACCCCAATGACGACACAAACCAGCACTCCAGCACCACCCACCTCCACAGCACCTGGACCCTTCACCCCTGAGACTGGGCACACCTCCGAGTGACCAATAAGAGTGCCAGAGACTAGGTGGCTACTTGTTGACTTTATTTTTGCTTTGGACACTTGACTTGGGTCATTTTTCTTTTACAACTTGTTATTAATAAAGATTATCTTTGCTTCACACACTTGCTTCATTTATTTTTTTTAATAAAGTTTTGCTGGAAACTTTTAGAAATGGTTTAAGCCTTTGCTTGCTTGTGGGATGGGTAAGGATAGCTTTGGGATGGGTTAGGATACCTGTGGAATGGGTAATAGCTGTGGGATGGGTTAGGATAGCAGTGGGATAGATAAGCCTCCAGTGCAAGCATAGTGGGACTGTATGGTCCACCCTCCCTGGTGCCACACCTATGGCCCTTTATTATCAATAATAATGTAATAATCATCCACACATGTCAACACAAACAAAACTCTTTATTAAATGCTCTGTTCATTGTAGGCCCACCCAACATACATGGCCCAATCCCATCCGTGTGATGAGACAGGCTGAAGGAAGCACCCATTAATCATCTATCATCCTGTCTTACCACTCCACTGCTCCAGCTGGGGAGTTGCACCAGTGTCTCAGGAGGTTGCGCTGCTTCTTCCCTTCACGTGAGGCTCTGTTGGGGCCTTGCACATCCTCAGTGTCAATCAGGTTTCGCCCTTGCCTCCATTCCCCAGGCTCCATGCCCCCATTGCCTTGTTGGAGGTCCACGAGCCTGTTCTGCAAGACTGGGTAGCGGGTACGCATGAGATTGTGCAGGATGCAGCAAGCTTACACGATCCTCACGGTCTCTGGGCGATGCTGCATGGTGGTGAGAAGTACCTGGAACCTGTTGGCCAGGATGCCAAAGGCGTTCTCCACCACCCGCCTTGCCCTGGACAGCCTGTAGTTGAAGATCCTCTCTTCACAGGTGAGGCATCTGGAAGTGTACGGCTTCATGAGGTAGGTTCGGAGGGAGAAGGCGTCATCCCCCACGATGAAGTAGGGCACATCTTACGTGTCGTTGGGCAGGGGTCTGGATCTGGAAAGCCCATGATGAGGTTGCCTTCCAGTCCCTCCTTGAGGTCACTGGCATTGTATACCTGGGCATCTGAAGATGAGCTGCTGCCTGAAGCATCGATGTACATGAACTTGTAGTCAGCATCAACCATGGCAAAGAGGACGATGCTGAAGAAGCCCTTGTAGTTGAAATAGGTGGAGCCCGACTTGGGTGGTGCTTTGCAGGCCACGTGCTTGCCATCTATGGCTCCAACGGTGTGTGGGAAATTCCATCTCTGATACCACTGCTCTGCAACTGTCTTCCATCCTTCATCAGTGGAGGGGCACTGGAGGAGCTCCTGAAGGTATTCTTTGATGATGGCCTGCACCACCTCTCTGACCACAATGCTGATGGTGTTGTGTGGCACCCTCCAGCCATACTGCATGCTCCTGTAAGTGGTCCCTGAGGCCAGGTGGCACAGAGTGAGTGCCACCTTGAGCCCAGGTTCCAGGCTGGGCCAGAAGTTGGTGTTTGCCTTGGTCAACCTGGGTGTCAGCTGCTGCACAACTTCATCAAACATGGCTGGAGGCATCCTCATGAAGTTCTGGAATGCCCGAGTGTCTTCGTCCCTGAGCTCCACCATCAGCTTGTTGTACAGTCCGTACTCTTCTCTTCTCCCGATCCATCTTTGGACCCAGACGCTTCTTGGCTGCCTCCTTTTCTTCCCGTGGTAGAGTTCACAGACCCTGTAGATGGCTTCGCACTGTTTCAGAAGGACGGTGGCTGCCAAAAGGACTGTGTTACGATCCACGGTTGACATGACTGGATGCTGTGGAAGAGCAAGAGTCAGATGAAGGCTGCAGAGGTCTGCACAGCTAGGCTGCTGGTCTGAAAGTGAGATGCAGGTGAGTTGCTCCCCCTTTTTATAGGCAGTATAGGTGTCCCTTTGCATCCTCTAGGCATCCTCTAGGCATCCTCTAGGCATCGTCTAGGCATCCTCTAGGCATCCTCTAGACATCCTTAATATCCGAGATAGGTCCCCTCTGCGAATGTTTTTTCCGTTTTAAACGCTTTGTTTCCGTGGTGCATCCATTCCGCATCCATTCTGCATCCGTTCTGAGTCCGTTCCGCTTCCTCCCTGCATCCGAGCGGATGCGAGTTGCACGGCTGTGGAATGGATGCCTAGCGGATATAGCAGATGCGTAACGGATGCAGAACGGATGCGTAGTGGATGCAGAATGGACGAATTGGATACATTTTCTGTGCAAAAGTTTTGAGCAGCTCAAATCTTTCTGAGCGGATGAAACATCAATAAACGGATGCTTGACGGATGGAGAGGAAGCAAAACGGAGGCAGTGAGTACATCACGCTAACCAACGGATGGCAAGTTTTTTTGTCCGTTTTACATCCTCTTTGCATCCATTGGTGCAGTGTGACAGGGGCTTAACTCAACTAAATATTTGATCAAATGTATATTTCTATAATGTGTGTGCGTCAGATAATAGGAGAGAAAAAAGAGAAGGGCATCGTGTTCAATTTTACTTGAATTGAAATCTACTGTATATCAGAAGAAGGGTTATTGCACAGAGATCCACACATAAAAAATTTTTAATTAGCAAAAAGTTTTAAAACTTTATTTAAGAAGGAAAATGTCTACATTACTTTTTGAATTACATGAATTGAAACACATTTGCACTCATCTTCTGAATTAACTTTTCTTGACCTGGTTCAGTTACCTGGCAGGATTGTTTTACCAGGCTATGAGAGTCTGATTGTAAGACATTCAGTCAAGTTTCATTCTGTAGTTAGCTTATTCCAGAAAGTTCTCCTTGGTCTTACTTTTCCATTTAAGCAACCAGACATTTGCCCATGATGATACCTAACTTCCAGAACATTATTTTAACAACTGTGTTTTTTTTATCCCCACATTGTAAACATTTGTTTCAATTTCTTTATAAGAACTGTGTCCTTCTGTATCCATCCACAAAGAATAGAAAAATAAGTTTGTAATTTGTCAGTGGTATCTTTATTAATGTTTTTTATTTTGCTGAAATGGATTTTAGTCTCACAGCAATTATTATTATTATTTTATTAATTTGATTCATTGGCTTGCTTTTTCCTCATATATATACCTTGCAAAACTAAGTTTCTAATTGAATTTTATAAAATTCAAATTACCCCTATGTTAATTAATTTCATGAAGTAATAGAAATAACAAGCATTTCAGCTAAAATGTATTAAATGTGTGTGTGTGTGTATGTATTTCATTGCACATATGTATCACAGAAATTAATGTTTTAGCTATTACATACTGTTCATTTATACAGATATTCCTAATAATAAAGCAGTACCAATAGTATATTACTAATTTATTTTGCTGCCCAAGAGCTAAAAAAACTTTGGCTTAATGGAAATGACCTATTTAAATACTTAAGTAAGATTAATAATTTCATAAAGGCATATATAAAATGAGATAAATTGATCCTATTCCATCTTTTATATCCAGTAGGGTGACTGTTGTTAACTCTCTATTTGAAATAGTTCCTGTTAAAAAGTAAGCATTAAGGAATTATTCTTGAATCAGGTGTGCCATTGCTGGAACAAATCAAACATATTGGTATTTTTTGCTTCAGTAAACCCAATTCTAAAAACAAGGAAGATGATGTTGAAGCAATACTGGCCTGTAGGCTTTCTGATTCCTCAAAAAAAAAAGGGACACATTTGTAATGGAAGAAAAATAGTGACAATATTTATTTAAAATGTGTTTATCATTATTATTTATATATTTTATTACTTAAATAACTTTCATAAGCACAGCTAAGAGAAAGACTTAATTTGAGATAGGATTGCATATCTGGTTAAGGATTATGAGCTTATCATTTTAAGCCCATGTCACACTGCCCAACGGATGCAAAAAGGACACAGCGGACGAGCAAAATGTTCCATCCGTTGTTATCCGCTCTCAAAAGGGGCAAAAATTTGCATAACCAGAGCGGATAACACGGACGCATGGAGGACGCAGGGCGGATGCAAAGCGGATGCGGAATGGAAGCCCAGCGGATGGAAGCGGATGGGAGCAGATGGCACATCCGCAGGGCTTCCGGGGGGCCTCAGCAAAGCGGACACGGAATGGATGAAGCGGATGCACAGCGGATGCACAGCGGAAGCCTAGCGGATGCCTGGCATTAATTGCGCATGCGGGGAGGATGCATTGCGTCAGCCCCGTGGATATAACGGAAGCAGCTCGGAAGCAGGTCACCATTCAGAGGAAAGACCTGCTGCCGGAAGGATTGGCTGCCTTGCCTGCCCTGCCTGCATGTCTGCCTGCCAGCCTTGCTGCCAGCCTTGCTACCAGCCTTGCTGCCAGCCTGCCTGCAAGCCTTGCTGCCAGCCAGCAACCCCACAACCATGCGGAAGCACAGCAAGCCTCAGCCATCTGCTGCCAGCCCTTGCAAGAGGGACAGGGCTACCATCCCCCCCCCCCGGCCCTCACTCTGGTTCTGCTGGGGCTTTTGCAGCACGGGCTCGCTCTTCTGGGGCTGGGGCTTCTGCTGTTTCTGCTTCTGGAGGAGCTGATGACAAGCACTCCAGCACCAGCCACCTCCACAGCACCTGGGCCCTTCACCCCTGAGACTGAGCGACCAAGAGGAGTGCCAGAGACTCATTTTTTTCTTATAGCTTGTTGTTAATAAAGTCTATTTTTGATTCACACACTTGCTTCATATCTTTTTTTAAATAAAGTCTTGCTGGAAACTTTTAGAAATGGTTTAAGCCTTTGCTTGCTTGTGGGATGGGTAAGGATAGCTTTGGGATGGGTTAGGATATCTGTGGGATGGATAATAGCTGTGGGATGGGTTAGAATAGCAGTGGGATAGATAAACCTCCAGTGCAAGCATAGTGGGACTGTGTGGTCCATCCTCCCAGGTGCCACACCTACGGTCCTTTATTGTCAATAACGATATAATCAATCATCCATACATGTCAACATAAACACAACTCTTTATTAAACGCCCTGTTCATTGTAGGCCAACCAAACATACATGGCCCAATCTCATCCATGTGATGAGACAGTCTGAAGGAAGCATCCATTAAGCATTTACCATCCTGTCTTACCACTCCACTGCTCCAGCTGGGGAGTTGCACCAGTGTTTCAGGAGGTTGCACTGCTTCTTTGCCTCATGTGAGGCTCTGTTGGGGCCTTGCACATCCTCAGTGTCGATCAGGTTTTGCCCTTGCCTCCATTCCCCAGGCTCCATGTCCCATTTCCTTGTTCACGGTCCACAAGCCTGTTCTGCAAGACTGGGTAGAGGATGCGCATGAGATTGTGCAGGATGCAGCAAGCTTCCACGATCCTCCTCATGGTCTCTGGGCTATGCTGCATGGTGGTGAGAAGTGCCTGGAACCTGTTGGCCAGGATTCCAAAGGCGTTCTCCACCACCCGTCTTGCCCTGAACAGCCTGTAGTTGAAGATCCTCTCTTCACGGGTGAGGTATTTGGAGGTGTAGGGCTTCATGAGGTAGGTTGTGAGGGAGAAGGCATCATCCCCCACGATGAGGTAGGGCACATCTTGCGTGTCGTTGGGCAGCGGGTCTGGATCTGGGAAGCCCACCATGAGGTTGCTTTCCAGCCCCTCCTTGAGGTGACTGGCGTTGTATACCTGGGCATCTGAAGATGAGCCGTTGCCTGAAGCATCGATGTACATGAACTTGTAGTCAGCATCGAGCATGGTGAAGAGGATGATCCTGAAGAAGCCCTTGTAGTTGTGATAAGTGGACCCCAACTTGCTGGTGCTTTGCAGGCCACGTGCTTGCCATCTATGGCTCCAACGGTGTGTGGGAAGTTCCACTTCTGATACCACTGCTCTGCAACTTTCTTCCATCTTTCTTCAGTCGAGGGGCACTGGAGGAGCTCCTCCTTGTATTCTTCGATGATGGCCTGCACCACTTCTCTGACCACAAAGCTGATGGTGCTGGGTGGCGCCCTCCAGCCGTACTGCATGCTCCTGTAGGTGGTCCCTGAGGCCAGGTGGCGCAGAGTGAGTGCCACCTTGAGCACAGGTTCCAGGCTGGGCGGGAAGTTGGTGTTTGTCTTGGTCAACCTGGGTGGCAGGTGCTGCACAACTTTGTCAAACATGGCTGGAGGCATCCTCATGAAGTTCTGGAATGCCCGAGGGTCTTCGATCCTGAGCTCCACCATCAGCTTGTTGTACAGTCCGTCCTCTGCTCTTCTGGCAAACCATCTTTGGACCCAGACTTTTTTTGGGTGCCTCCTTTTCTTCCCGTAGTGGAGTTCACAGAGCCTGTAGATGGTTTTGCACTGTTGTGGAAGGATGTTGGCTGCCGAAAGGACTTTGTCACAATCGATGGTGGACATGACTGGATGCTGTGGAAGAGGAAGAGTCAGATGAAGGCTGCAGAGGTCTGCACAGCTTGGCTGCTGGTCTGAAAGTGAGATGCAGGCGAGTTGCTCCCCCTTTTTATAGGCAGTGTAGGTGTCCCTTTGCATCCTCTAGGCATCCTCTAGGCATCCTCTAGGCATCCTCTAGACATCCTTAATATCCGAGATAGGTCCCCTCTGCGAATGTTTTTTCCGTTTTAAATGCTTTGTTTCCGTGGTGCATCCATTCCGCATCCGTTCTGCATCCGTTCTGAGTCCGTTCCGCTTCCTCCCTGCATCCGAGCAGATGCGAGTTGCGCGCATTTGGAGCGGATGCCTGGCAGATATAGCAGATGCGTAACGGATGCGTAATGGATTTGTAGCGGATGCAGAACGGACGAACTGGATACATTTTCCATGCAAAATTTTTGGGCAGCCCAAAACTTTTGGAGCAGATGAAACATCAATAAAAAGATGCTGGACGGATAGAGAGGAAGCCAAACGGAGGCAGTGAGTACATCGCATTTTCAAACGGATGGCAAGGTTTTTTTTACCATTTTGCATCCTCTTTGCATCCGTTGGTTCACTGTGACATGGGCTTTACTAGTGAATATACATATAACAGTGCAGTTTGCTCAAAGTATTGGTGTACCATTATTGAGTACAATATCCCTGGGAGTAAAATCTTACTTGAACAGCCTCTGCAAAAATACCTTCTCCTGTATTGTTCCCAATTATGAAGACTTTTTATAAGATTTGTATACCAGGCATATACTACATAAATTTATAATCACATTAATATTAACCAATGTATAAACTTGGACTGGCAGAAAACCCAAATTATACTTTAAAAATTAATTAAGGTGTTGGATATTGTTTTTTGTAAACTTGTTTGTTTAGTATTATATATTATTTTTCTATGTGACTTTTTCTAAAATATTGCATTAGCAATGTTTTCTTTTTTTAAAAAAACCTGACATTGCTTGATATGTAGTTATCCCAAATTCATTTTATTTCCAAGTAATTTAGTAATCATTTCCACAGTTTTTGTCTTTTTTGCTGATGTCCTCTGAGTCATTTTTTTCTCTAGTATCAAATAAGTCTTGCTTTTCAAAACTTAGTATGTTGGGTTTTTTTCTGTGAGTTTTTCTCCAAAATCACATTGCTTCATAAACACTGAATTATTTTTAAATGGCAACCAGTATTTCCTAAAGTAAATGATCTTCATATCTTAAGCATGGTGATAATAGAAGCAATTTATTGCTAAGCACACTTTTGGTTTTGTTTTAATTGGTGATGCAAAAATACACACACACAGAGAGAGAGAGAGAGAGAGAGAGAGAGAGAGAGAGAGAGAGAAGAGAAGAGAACGAGAACACTAATACTTTGCTTGTAGTTAATGGAAGGACCCACTATAATAATAAGAAAAAGTGAAGTGAAAGAAGCAGAAAGTTTTCTGCACCCTCAAAATATTTTTGCCTATTTTGATCTGTATAAAAAAGCGAACACTGTGATTGATATGCCCTTTCAGTGTTCATTTTTTTTAAAACTGGGTTAGTATGAGGGCATGTATTTTTTGCAAAAGGGACTGGTACCATAAATCCCTTTGATATACGTTTATGAAAAACATGCTAGATGATAATAACTTATCAGCCCAAGAGACTGGTCTGAAGTCCTGAATAGTGAGATAGAATCCTCAGTATTTGATTATTATTCCCCTGAGTCTTTCATGGTAGGCTTTATCTAAATGTTAGATTCTGGATCTGAAATGTTAGATAATTAACATTCTCCCCTTCAGTGACCATCTACTATTTATGGACTTTGCACAACTCATCAGAGTTCTTGGTAGCAATAACAGAATTTTGCTTAGGAAAATGAGGAATAATGTATTTTTATGTAGACATTAAAAACATATTTTTCTGTCCACTTCAGTTTCTTTTTTATTAGTAATTTTATTAAAAATTAAAACTATAAAGATAAAATTGAATGCAAACAAAAAAAAATGGATGAAAAAAGGGAAGGATATGCAGAAAAGTAGAAAAGAAAGAAAATAGTATAGTAAAGAAAAACAAAAACAAATATATAAAGAAATGATTTTCTCTTTCATCATAACTATAAATCATTTTAGTAACTGATCACTTTTTCTTAAAATATAACAAATGATCTCTTCTTTCCCTATCTCATCCATTGTCTGTAAACAAATCTTTAAAAGTCTTGTTGTTTACTCCCAATCTGCAAAACTCCAGTAATGGTTACCAGAGATAACAACATGCATATTTAAACCTCGATTTTCTTTTTTAAAATTACTTTATATTCCTTCCTTTTTTTATATAATCTTGACCTTTTCAAATTGTAACTTAGAACATTTTTAGTTGTTTTTTAATCTTACCTTTATTATTCTTTATAAATAACTGACACTTGTGAACATATCGAATCTTCTTTTTCCTATTTTCCCCAAAAGAACAATCCTGTGAGGTGAGTTATGCTGAAAGACAAGAACTGATAGAAAGTCAACCAGGCAATTTTCATGCCTAAAGTGGGACTAGAATTGTGGGGAGGTGCCTTGCTAGACAGGGAAAAGGGATCAAGTGGGGAAATCGCTTTGATTTCTGAACCTGAAGCTATCATTAAATGGACTTGGATGTGGAGTTTAATATGTGGTACCAGCCACAAAATACTGTAGATACATTGAAGCAGGTGGGATTCAAATTTTTAACAACTTGTTTTGTGGGCATGGCTTAAGTGGTGGATGTGGCTTGGTGGCCATGTGATAGGGTGAGCATGGCTTGGTGGTCATGTTATTGGCTGGGTGTGGCCAACTCAATATCACTTACATCGAGGCACACATCTCCTCGCCTGGCCTCTCATGATTGTGGGGATGCTGCAACAATCGTAAGTGTGAAAAAGGGTCATAACTCACTTTTTTCAGTGCCATTGTAACTTTTAATGGTCATTCCACATAAGCAAAGTACCAGCAAAGGAGGGAAAAAAAACTCTAGAGACATTCCTGTGACAGGAAGTCTAGTCCTGCCAAGAATGTAATAAGGGTTAATGAAGAGGCAGTTTCTGTAAGCAACACCAGAATGTTTCCTTCCTGCCTTTCTTGCAGGATTAGGCCAGTAATTTCTTCTAACAACTGGTTCTCTGAACTGCTTAGAATGTTAACAACCGGTTCTAGCGAACAGGTGCGAACTGGTAGAATCCCACCCCTGCATTGAAAGTACTTTCAGGATCACTGTTATTATATGTAGAAGACTACCATGACAATTCTAAATTATCAAAGAATATCCCAAGTTTAGTTTCTTTTGTCTTAAATGTTTGATTTATTTTCGCTTAAATATTCAGTAATACAGTTGTTTTTTTCTGCTCTTTGAAACTACTGTCATTGAATAATAATTCAGCACATTATAAAAGCAGTACAGGAGAGCCTTTATATTGCCAATTATTAATAGTCTAATATGTATATTTTATAACATCTGACAGAAAACACAGATTAGTATTCAATACCTTCTAACGATATTCTTAATATGTTGCTAAATATTAAATTTCATGTCATTAATATGAACTTTTTAATAAGAGGCTGACAATACCAGACATTCTAATAGTGTCAAATTTATTTTTCTTTCTTTTTTGTCTCTTACCCATTTATACCATCTATCCCAAACCACATAATATTCTGATTCATCCTTGTTTTTTAATTCCACTGTAAGTTTATCCATTTTAGCACAATCCAATATTTTTTGTATCAACTTTTTCTGTGGATGGTATCTTTTCTGTTTTCCAGTCCTGTCCAAAAACTATCCTTGCTACCGTGTTTGTTGTCAAATGTATTTTTCTAATGCTCACAATTAAGAAATTATTCAGTAACAGCATGTATGGCTTAGGACAATGGTCCCCAACCTTTTGTGTCCCAGGGATCGGTTCTATGGAGAGAATTTTTTCAATGGCCCAGAGGGGGCATGGTTTCGTGTGTTCTTGAAGTTGAACACTTGAAGTGTGTTCTTGAAGCATCTTGAAGTTGGGCTTCACTTGCTTGTGCAGCCTGGTTTCTGGCGCGGCTCAGTGTCAGCCCACAGAATGGGGATTGGGGACTTGTGGCTTAGGATATGAGAATATTTTTAATAAAGTTTGGGTATATGTTGATAAAATAAAACAATTCAACAATGGATGAATTGAGTTCATTAGAAAAATGGATGACAAACTGCTGTAAAATTCTGAATTATTAAATAACACCAAATAAGAAAGCAGAATAATTATGTAACTGTGGCTGTAAAAAATATAGATAGCTCAGAACTGGACTATTGGGTTGTATGAATTTTTTGAACTTGGTGTTTCTTTTGAAGATATTTCATGTCTTACCTTGGTAGTAGATGCTGGAGAAGTGAAGTTTATTTTGTGCATGCTTACAGCATTGATGATGGTATCTAGATAAATCATGAAATATCAACAAATAAAAGAGCAAGCTGAGAATGCTGAGCTATCATGTAACTAAACTGTCCATCTGACAATTATAATTAATGTATTTTTAAAACATATAATCTGTTTGTCTTTTGTCTTTTTATTATTTATACATTTTATATAGCACATGCACAACCTAGATAAGGATAGGTGCATTTTTTCCCTTTTTAAAAATTTTTAATTTTCTTTCCCCCCAATTTTAATAAAGAATCTTAATTAAAAAATCAAATACCATACCATTAATAAATAGTCAAACTAGTCAAAGTTAACTTGGAGTTAAATAAAGTATAACAGATGATTCATTCTTATCATATCTGTTAGATTATTAATACATCAAGATATATCAGAGCTAGAATTATTGTGTTCGCCCAGTGTTCTCTTTTCAGTGGCATGTCAAGCGCAAATATAGATAATAATAATAATAATAATAATAATAATAATAATAATAATAATAATAATAATAATAATAAAAGAAATGTCAAATAAAGTTAAAAATGCCAAACATGCATTATTTTAAGTATCACTACATATCGCGTTGGGTTTTAGAAAGTATCCTTTTGTTTCTAAACTTTCCAAGATTGAAACAAAAAAGAAAAATAAAGTACCTTGGAAAGTTGTCAAAGGAGAAGGAAAGTAATTGTAATTCTGCTAAGGCCTTTAATTCAAGCAAACTACTTCAAATGTTAATAGATTTCCAATGCTATACAAGCTAAGCTTCCACTGTCAATTTATATACTGGGAGAATCAGTTGCATTGACATGTTTAATGTGGTTTTTGCAGCCATACTGCCTTGAGCCATGATCTCGTCAGATCTCATTAGCTAAGTAAAGTCGAGTTTGGTCAGTGTTTGTATGAGAGACCTCTTGGGGCATTCTGGCATTTTAGTGAGATGAACAAGGAAGGCATGCTTTTGTGGCTAAAAGGAATTAGAGATCTTGACTTTAATTCTTGTTTCTGCCATAATTACTCCCATAAAATGCTATATTTATCACCTGAAGGTATTTGGAACAATACTTGTTTCAAAGTAGGTCTTGCTAGATAGAATCAGAGGAGATACTGTATGTGTTAGGATAGAGTCCTATGATCTTCAGAAGAATTAAAACAGTAGGATATATATATTCATTTTGCAGGATGAACTGGTCAGGTTTTAAAACCCTCCACCACTATAACCACCACTTGTTATTACTAAATTTTCTTTCAGTTAAAAAAAGGAAAAAACTGACAGGTTATTACTACATTTTCACATACACACACAGACACAGTATTTATGCATACATACATTCTCTCTCTCTCTCTCTCTCTCTCTCTCTCTCTCTCTCTCTCTCACACACACACACACACACACACACACACACACACACACACACTGATTAAATCACTATATTGATCTCTGGCATCAAGGTGTCTTTCAGTTAGAAAAAAAACATGTTATTATGACATTATCTCTCTCTCTCCCTCCCCCCCCACACGTTATTTATGCATGTCATATATAGCATTAAATAAACAATGCTTTAATTTAATGTGTTTATTTATATTTGATTTACCTTGTAGCATGAATGCAGCCATTATAGTCTATCTAACAAATCAGCTTGGTAACAATAATTGTGAAACAGATATTGGAAGAATTGCTCACTGCAAAGTGAATATGAATAGGCCAGCAAAGGAAAATAATAAGTGTTGTGTAAATAATTTTCGATTGTGTTAAAAAATATAGTTAACAAATTGGGTGCCATCTTTAGTATGTACATGGAATAATGAATTTATGGTGTAGAAAGCAAATTCTGATGTGTGTGGGGGAGGAACTTCCTAAGAATAAAAAGAGTTTAGTGGTGGAAATAATTCCCCAAAGAGATGATAGATTTCTTTTCACTGGATATATTCAAGTCGAGCAAGGGTCTTCAAACTTGACAAGTTTAGGATTTGTGGACTTTAACTTCCAGAATTCCTGAACTAATATGAAGGAGGAAGAAGTCTGAGAATTGAAGTCGACAAATCTGAAAGCTGTCAAGTTTGAAGACCCCTGAAATAGAGCCTAGACAACCATCTATTGGGAATATTTTAATTTGAATATGCACACTAAACTAGATTTCAGACTTCATAGCCTTAATGGGTCTTTTGAACTCTATGGCCCTAAGTAAATCATGGCTTAAAGCTATATATACATGTTCTGAAATATATGCACACACTCTTCTCAAAACTATTTCTCAGCTAATAAATGATGATCAAGTGGAAAAATATGTTTGGGAAGAAAAAAGTCTTAATTTCAAAAGACACAGAAATTTTATAAGCATTTTTGTGTATAGATTCTGCTAAACTATCACCTGATCTGTCTACACATACTATTGCTGAGATTAAAATGATAAGATTAGATTTGCAATGAAACTATTTATTTTTAGGATATAGGAAATAACATATTTAAACATTTTTTTCCTGCTTGCTAGATTGACAGCTCCTTTCTTTTGACATCAAAGAGACAGATATAGAATTACTAATTTATTGCTGTATGTATCTTCAGTTTCTTCAATTTTTAAAAATTACTTACATAAAATTGTGATGCATTTATGTTTGTAAGGTCCAAATTCTTTTTTTTTTAAATAGTACTGAATATATTTACTGTGTTATTTAATGGACTTCATATTTTAATGAAGCTGATACAGGTAGATATCTCTATATTCCTGTCACAAATTGGAATGTGAATATATAAAACAGTGCATGTTCTGTCACTTGTGGTCTTTTCTTCCCTTCCTAGGTATCCCAATGCCAAAAGTATTATTTTCTAAGGATTTCTTTCTGGAATTATATACAATGAAGGCTTCTATCAATCACTCTGTAATGATAATAAAAAAAGTGTAGGAAAAATATATGATAGATAGATGATAGATAGATAGATTCATTTTTCAGTGAAAAAAATGCAGCTGAAAAGATAATATTACTATTTTTTTTGCCAAGATGAGGTTGCTTAAGGTGCAATGCCCTCTGATTAAATCACTATATTAACCTCTGGCATCAAGGTTTCTTTCAGTTAAAAAAAGAAAAAAAAACTATATCACAGTAGATATTTGCAGATACCCAGAGCTGTTTATCTGACTAAACTGTTAAATGTAAATATTTCCCTAAGGGCTTTGATTTGATGCTAAATTATCTGCTTGAATTGATAATTTCAGTTTTTCAGTGCAGTTCTTGTTTGATGGGAAAGCAGTTAATACCTATTTAGTTTTACTTTGATAAATCAAGAAATGAAAACAGATAAGCGCTGAGATTATATGTGTGCTTATATCTGAGATCTGTGCTTATATCTGAGATTATATCTGATTATATCAGAGCTCTCAACAGCATTCTTCAAAAGAAAAGTATTATGGCCAGGAGTGGGATTCTACCAGTTCGCACCTATTCGCTAGAACTGGTTGTTAACATTCTAAGCAGTTCGGAGAACCGGTTGTTGTTAGAAGAAATTACTGAGCTAATCCTGTAAGGAAGACAGGAAGGAAACATTCTGGTGTTGCTTACAGAAACTGCCTTTCTGTTAAACCTTATTACATTCTTGGCAGGACTAGACTTCCTGTCTCAGGAACGTCTCTGGAGTTTTTTTCCCCTCCTTTGCTGGTACTTTGCTTGTGTGGAGTGCCCATTAAAAGTTACAATGGCACTGAAAAAAGTGACTTATGACCCTTTTTCTCACTTATGACTGTTGCAGCATCCCCACAGTCATGAGAGGCCATGCGAGGAGATGCGTGCTTCTGTGTGAGTAATGTTGAGTTGGCCACACTCAGCCAGTAACATGACCACCAAGCCATGTCCAGTCACATGACCACCAAGGCACGCCCACCAACTAAACTGCACCCACATTTAAAGATGGCTTAAATGAGGATGTACACCAGAGCTTCATTGCCAGAAGAGACCCCAATGATCTGCAGATGTGGTACGTGCTAGCAGCGTAGGTGGAAATTGATCCACAACAGGAGCCGGGGGAGGTCTGGTTAGAGCAAATCTTCCTCCCCCATGGCCGCGAGAAGCCTTCCAACCCCAAAAGGTGAGACCCAAGACCACTGCCTATTTCCGATGTGGGAAGGAAGGTCACCGGGCTGCCGACTGCCAGGTCAAGCTGGAACAGAAGGGGGCGCCAGGACGAGGGAAAATACCTGAACAAACCCCAACGAAGCCTCGTGAAACGGCACTTAAAGCAGAAGAGGTTGTAGAGGAACTCCGACCTCCTCTGAAGAGAGTGAATTTGATTTGGAAGACAACTCAGTGGTAAGTCCAAACAAGGGCCCTATGAACATTCCAGTGAAGTTAAGGGTAACCACATCAGGAGCCAAAGGGAAAATGCTGGCCTTGCTAGACTCTGGGTGTACAAGGTGCGTAGTCAGCACGAAAGTAGTAGAGAAAATGGGCTTAAGACTAAAAACCTTGAAAATGCCCATAGCCTTTTGCCAATTGGATGAATCAGTAGCGGGAGGCGGCCCTGCCCATTTCATAATGCAACCCATAGATATGAAAATGGGGAAGCATAGAGAGACTTTGTGTTTTATTGTGGCTCCTGGAATGGAACAGCTGCTAATACTGGGATTGCCCTGACTCCGGAAATGGAACCCCCACGTCGATTGGAGGAGAGGGTTATTGCGCATACATACTGATCAGCGGCTGAAAGAAGAGGGGCGATCTAAACCAAAACTCAAAAATCCCACTGACCTGGCCTCCACAGGTACTGAGAAACTGAAGGGGGAGGATAAAATTGCAGAGGAATATTGGGACTTAAAGGAAGTATTCAGTGAGAAGTCTTCGGATGAACTCCCTCCTCATCGTTCAACAGATTGTAGTATTGAAATTTTACCAGAGGTGAAACTCCCGAAACCAAAGATGACACCGCAAGAACTAGAAGAGATGCGGTCATTTATCGATAAGAATTTTGAACATGGTTTCATCCAACCTGCTAGACCCCGGGTAGCGGCCCCAGTGTTGTTCCGCAAAAAGAAAGATGGCTCCTTTCACTTATGTGTTGATTATAGAAACCTGAATGCTATTTCTGTGGAAAACATGTACCCCCTCCCCTTGATGAAGGACATGTTGACCCACCTGGCTAAAGAGAAAATTTTTATGAATCTCGACTTGAGAGAAGCGTATTACCGGGTTCGAATTAAGGAAGGGGATGAATGGAAAACCGCTTTCAACTGCCCAATGGGTTGTTTCCAATTCAACATTCTTCCATTTGGCCTACAGGGCCCCCCAGCAGTATTCATGATCAATCAGGTGTTACATGAACATTTATACAAAGGGGTTTTGGTTTTCCTTGATGATATCCTTATCTACACAGAGACTCGAGAGGAACATGCGAAGCTAGTGCAGTCAGTGTTGAAAAAACTCCGAGCCGCTAAGCTGTATGCAAAATTGTCCAAGTGTGAATTTCATCAGGACAAAATTGATTATTTGGGTTATCGCATGTCACATTAGGGCATAGAAATGGATTCTGGGAAGGTTCGTGCCATGTTGGAATGGGCCCCTCCACACACCAGGAAAAAACTTCAGAGTTTCTTGGGATTTGCAAACATTTACTGACAATTTATCCCGGCTTTTGCGAAGATAGCACTGCCTATCACAAACCTCCTAAAAACCAAAGGGGAGATGAAACCAAAGCCTAGTAAGCCACTGGAGTGGTCCATGGAATGTCAAGCTGCCTTTGAAAAGCTGAAACAACTGTTTGCTGCTGAACCAGAACTCAAGCACCCGGACATGGATGCTCCTTTTGTGATCCAAGCCGATGCGAGTGACATAGCAGTTGGAGCAGTGTTACTGCAAGCAAATGAGAAGGGGATTTTACAACCATGTGCATACACTTCCCATAAATTATCTGAAACCGAAAGGAGATGGGCCGTCTGGGAAAAAGAAGCTTTTGTGGTTCACTGGGCCTTGTTAACTTGGAGACATTTCTTGGAAGGAGGAAACATCCATTTGAGGTGTGGACCAATCATAAAAATGTGGAGGCTTTGAAAATGCCCCAGAAGCCGTCCCCCTAACAAATTCGCTGGGCACAATACTTTAAACACTTTAATTTTTCGTTGAAATACATTCCAAGGGGGAGGAATTTCATGGCGGATGCTCTATCTAGACTACCTCAGTATAATAGTGCTCGCCAGGAAATGGTATGGCCGATTGTCCCAACCAACCAGTTGGCAGCACCAGTGGTTATCAGAGCCCAAAAAAAGAAGAGGGAAGTCGATTTATCGAATGATTTGACTACACAATTAAGAGAGGCTCTAAAACTTGATGACTGGTCCCTTGCTCACTCAAATAATTGCATGGTTAGAGATGGATTGGCATGGGTGGGAGCCAAATTATATGTGCCAGAGAAACGGAGGAGCCTAATATTACAGCAAGCTCATGACTCTCAAGCAGCTGGTCATTTTGGATTTGTGAAAAATTTGCACTTGGTTAAACGGCAATTTTGGTGGCCTACTTTGAAGAAGGACATTGAAACTTATGTAGCTAGTTGTTCTATTTGTGCATCAGCCAAACGGGATCCTGGTAAGCCAGCAGACTTGTTACAAAATGTGGTTAGACCAACGGCTCCATGGAAGGAAACCTCTATGGACTTTATAGTGGAATTACCTGAAAGTGGGGGAAATTCAGTTATTTGAGTGGTAACTGATTTGTTTTCCAAACAAGTACATTTCATATTTTGTTCGAAGATTCCATCTGCAAAAACGTTGGCTAAACTGTTTATTTTACATATCTACAAGTTACATGGGGTTCTTGAACGAATAATCTCAGACAGGGGTATCAAATTCACTTCGAACTTTTGGAAAGAGTTTCTGAAGCTATTGGGTTCCACCCAGGGCTTAAGCTCTGCCCACCATCCACAAACCAATGGGGCTTTTGAGAGCCAGTACTGGTACAATATCTTAGATGTTATGTAAATTATCAGCAAGATAATTGGGCTGAGTTATTGCCATTTGCTGAGGTAGCATTTAACAATTCCATTCATAGTAGTACTGGGTTTACTCCGTTTAAAGTGGCATCAGGGCAAGACTTTGTACCCATAGCCGAACTTTCACGTGAGAAGCCTAACATTCAGTCATTAGATGAATGGATAACACAACTCCAGCTTACCTGGCCGGTTACTCGTAAAGCATTAGACGAAGCACATCAAGCTCGTAAGAAATTTGCAGACAAAAAGAGATCTCCACAAAAACCATATCAGGTGGGCAACAAAGTCTTTTTATCTTCCAGATATTTGTAAACCACCCAAAAGTCAAAAAGGCTTGGCCCTAAGTATGTTGGGCCTTTATCAATTGAACGAATTGTGAACCCTATGGCAGTCCAACTAAAATTACCAAAAACTCTTTGACAGATCCACCCAGTCTTCCATGTTAATCTGTTAAAACCTGAACATACTTCTGAGTTGAGACCGACCCGGATTGATCCTCCTGTACCATTGCTAATTGAAGGTGAACAACATTTTGAAGTTAAAGAAATTTTGGATTCTCAGAAACGGAGAGTTCAACTCCAATATTTGGTTGCTTGGAAATTTTTTCTCCTTTACCAAGCTGAGTGGGTCAATAAAAAGGATGTTCGAGCTCCTACACTGGTCAAGGCATTTCGTACTAAATATCCTGATAAACCCTAAAACTATCAATATTTCAATGTTACCTGTATATTGACTATTATCTTCTATGTTTTCTTTCCTAGGACTAACGTCCTTTTTTTAGGAGGGCCGAATGTCAGCCTTCAAGATTTTAGCCTTCAAGACCTTCTCCCTTTCCTTTGCATCTTTCGGCTGTCATAAGTCATGGGGGGAGGAGGGGGGATAATTGTGGGAAGTGAGCTGAAGGTGTTACAAAGTGGAACTGTATAAGCTGGGGTGGGGAGTACATTCTTGCTTAAGTTTCTGTTTCTTGCTTAGCTTTCTATTCTCTGCGCAGTTGCAAACCTTTATCAAAATATGCCAAGGTCAATGGGCAGAAGTGTCATCACCACCTGAAGATGTCCACATGATGACATTCACAACTTTTAATTGGAAGAGCCATTTGAACTATTGGAGGTTTGAACATTGCCATCACTTTGTGTATGTGATTTACGCGCCTATTTTCTCAGAGTCAGAATTCTTTTGTTGCTACCACTTGGCTTCCAGTAAAAGATATCTTTTCTCTAATTAAAAGAGTCTAAATGTTTCTTTCTTGGATTTTGAATGGAGCATCAGCTGACAAGAAGCATAAACTAGTGTATTACCCAACTCCCCAATTCTCAGAGCTCCAGTACATTTGTAGGGCAACAGGTTACAAAACAGAGAGAAAACTGTAGAGCATATGTAGTAAATTAAACACTATTTAGATCAAATGAGTTCTGTGCCCCAAATACCTCATCTTTAGAATTCTGCTCTATAAAATTCTGCTCTGTGCTGAACTTTGCTAGTATTTCATATCAGCATTTGATATTTGGTGCTTTTATGATAACTATTTAACAATCTTCTCAACTAGGGCACCCTGAAGAGATACAATTCACAGGAACAGCCAAGCTGACTGGAAATGTTTCAGATTTGAAATCCATACTTCTAACAGGCATACAGGTTCTGCTGCACATAGAATTATCAGATATTAGCTGTTTAACTGTTTAATGCGCAGTGCTGGCTATAGCTAATAGGGAGTACTCAGTGGTACTTATTTGACTTAAAATGTGCCACAGTATTGAGCTTGTCCTAATATTTAAAGACCCAGAATTTGGATGAACTTTCAGCACTTCCATTTGAAGGATGTAGTTATCATTGCTAGAGTCAATGTCCTTGAACCCAAAGTGAAAGCTTTTGTGAATAATGCACTTTTTAAGCCTTAGATGTTGATAGATATGAAAGCATATATATGAAAGCATATAAAGATCTTGTCAGAACTGCATGGAGAAGAACTGAATTTTAAAATATATTTCCTCCTTGAATTCTTTTAGTCTTGAATTAAATACTGGAAGAACAGATTCCCTAGCCCCACTTTCCAATTTGTTCTACTGTGCTTTCTAAAATGGGAATCATTGAGCCACTGGAACAGAAAGCCACATGATGACAGTCTGTGTTATATTTTACACAGCTGATCAACTTCTTATTTAGGACTCCAATTATAATTTGTAAATGAGCAAATTTGAAATGTTTAAATAAGACAGATAGTCCTAATTCTCAAATGATTCTTGTTTTTATTTGATAATTTTTTAAAAATGCACTGAAACAAAAGCTGCTCTTGAAAGTGAAATTCAAAACATTTTGAAGATTTCAACTCTCATAACAGGTTTTGTGCTTCCAATTATCCTGTATAAATCGATGCTCAGCTCAGATTCTCAGGGACCTCTATTTTGCTATGCAATTGCACTATAGACAAGTTCATTTCCTAGCAAATCAATGTTATGTCAATTCTCCACCAATAAACAATTTTTGGAATAATTCCACCTTTATTTATTTGTTTGCTTGCTTGTTTATTTATTGATGATTGAAATCTTTAGAGGTCACAGTTGTGTGATTTTTTTTGAAGAAAGCCTTTCATGAAGCATATGTCCTCGACTTACAAACTACAATGGACCTTGGAATTTCTGTCATAAGCTTTGATGGTCATAAGTCGAATCACTCATGTTACTGGACCAGATATTACTACTTTTTTGCAGCAGTCATTAAATGAACACTGTAGTTGTTAAGTAAATCTATGTATTCCTATGGTCATTTTTTCTTGGAAACAGGGCAAAAAGGCCCAAAATCTGTCCCCAAAACCCATTGTAAATAGCAGTCAAGTGACTTTGGAACACCACAGTCAGATATAAAGATGAGCAGGTTATCAAGTTCTCTAAATGTGGTCATATGATTGCAGGGTATAAACAGAAATTGAAACTCAGGAAGTCACAAACAGCTTTTTTGGAGGGGCTATTGCAATTCCAAATGACTGCTAAGTAAACAGTTAAATGAGGATTGCTGGTAGGGTGTTTCTAAATACAATTTTATTGAGCATTTTGAGGACTGAACTATTGAGTACATTTTTGTTATTGATACTGAGAAATAAACACTGAGGGAGTGAAAAATTTAATATTCGGATGGAACTGGGAAGAACTGCGGACTATATAAAATAAAGTTTTCTTTCATCTTGCCACTTTCACAGAAGAGAATTACAACTTCTGCTATTAGGTTTTTAAAAGCCTAATTTAAGAGTGCTTATTATGATTGCCTAGTTGTTCCATTGTCAGAATAGCACAGTAACCATTTTTGATGATAGAAAAATGTACTATCAACCTTTTATCTATTTTTCCCATCATAAAGTGATTCTCAGGAACACTTTCTTACTGCAGTGTGAAAGAGTCTTGTTATGCTGAAAATCAGAACGGGGTCAAGCTTCAGTCAAACAAAACCCCATATATTTTGAAATAAGTCACTGCCTGAATTGTTGGCTAAGTCTCAGAAGAAGATAACTTATTTAACTGGGAAAATCCTCCCATCCGCTGGGAGCCAAAATCAAGCATGCAGAGTCCATTTTTAGGGCAGTCAGATGAACAGAATGGTTTATTTCTTATGTGAGTAAATCTATTAATCATTATGTTAGACTTTCACAATTCTGAACATTTTTTTAAAAATGGAATTTCAATGAAGTGAACATATGTATTTTACCTCAAAGCAATTGCAAGTTTGCACTAGGACTAGGTATGTTATGCTTGGGAACTGATAAGATCCATGAAAAGAATGCTTGTAATTCTGCTGCTTTGTCTAATAAATCTGAACATTTCTGTGGCACGTCAGGAATAGATATTTTCTAAAACCATGCAGTGTAGCCATTACAAAGGTTTAATTGTATCCACTAGATCCCACTGGCTTACCCACCTCTTTAAAAAAGGCAAGACTCTTGAGTCTTCATTTCAATATTCTGTAAAGTATAAATGTAGCTTACAATATGTTGAGGAAAGTCAAAATGTATTCAACATGTATAATATTTGCATTCAGCAAGCATAGTTTAAGCCCATGTCACACTGCACCAACGGATGGAAAGAGGATGTAAAATGAAGAAAAACACTTGCCATCCATTGGTTAACGCGATGCATCGGTTCTGTATTCACTGCGTCCGTTTTTCTTCCTCTCTATCCGTCCAGCATCCATCGACTGAGGTTCCATCCGCTCAAAAAGTTCTGAGCTGCTCCCAACTTTTTGAGTGGAAAATGTATCCAACGCATCTATTCTGCATCTGCTACACATACGGGGAACATCCGTTCTACATCCGTCGTCATCTGTTATGCGTTCGCTACATCCGCTAGGCTTCCACTGCGCATCCACGCAACTCAAATCTGCTCCATCGGTAAAAGGACACAGGGAGGAAGCGAAACGGACGCTGAACGGATGCACAGCGTTAGTAGCACGAACAGAGAAAGGATGAAAGCGGACGCAGCTCACAAAGAAAGCATTTAAAATGGAAAAAACGTTCGCAGAGGGGACCTATCTCGGATATTAAGGTTGTCTAGAGGATGCCTAGAGAATGCAAAAGGACACATAGTGGAAAACCTATATTGCCTATAAAAAGGTGGAGCAACTCACCTGGATCTCACTTTCAGTCCAGCAGCCCAGCTGTGCAGACCTCTGCAGCCTTCATCTGGCTCTTGCTCTTCCACAGCATCCAGTCATGTCCACCATGGATTGTAACACAGTCCTTTTGGTAGCCACCATCGTTCTGCAACAGTGCGAAGACATCCACAGGCTCTTTCAACTGTTCTATGGGAAGGAAAAGAGGCTCTAAGAAGGGTCTGGGTCTGAAGATGGATTGGGAGAAGAGCAGAGTACAGACTGTACAACAAGCTGATGGTGGAGCTGAGGAACGAAGACCCTCGTGCATTCCAGAAGTTCATGAGGATGCCACCAGCCATGTTTCACGAAGTTGTGGAGCGACTGACACCCAGGTTGACCAAGCAGAGCACCAACATCCGGCCCAGCCTGGACCCTGGGCTCAAGGTGGCACTGACTTTGCACCACCTGGCCTCAGGGACCACGTACAGGAGCATACAGTATGCCTGGAGGGTGCCACACAACACCATCAGCATTGTGGTCAGAGAAGTGGTGCAGGCCATCATCGAAGAATACTTGGAGGAGCTCCTCCAGTGCCCCTCCACCGAAGAAGGATGGAAGAAAGTTGCAGAGCAGTGGTATCAGAAGTGGAACTTCCCCCACACCGTTGGAGCCGTAGATGGGAAGCACATGGCCTGCAAAGCTCCAGCCAAGTCGGGGTCCACTTGTTTCAACTACAAGGGCTTCTTCAGCATCACCCTCTTTGCCATGGTTGATGCTGACTACAAGTTCATGTACATCGATGCTTCAGGCAATGGGTCAGTTTCAGATGCCCAGGTATACAACGCCAGTCACCTCAAGGAGGAGCTGGAATGCAACCTCATTGTGGGCTTCCCAGATCCAGACCCCCTGCCCAACGACACACAAGATGTGCCCTACTGCATCATGGGGGATGACGCCTTCTCCCTCACAACCTACCTCATGAAGCCCTACACCTCCAGACTCCTCACCCGTGAAGAGAGGATCTTTAACTACAGGCTGTCCAGGGCAAGGCGGGTGGTGGAGAACGCCTTTGGCATCCTGGCCAACAGGTTCCAGGTACTTCTCACCACCATGCAGCATCGCCCAGAGACCGTGAGGAGGATCGTGGAAGCTTGCTGCATCCTGCACAATCTCATGCGCACCCGCTACCCAGTCTTGCAGAACAGGCTCGTGGACCTCCAACAAGGCAATGGGGACATGGAGCCTGGGGAATGGAGGCAAGGGCGAAACCTGATAGACACTGAGGATGTGCAAGGGCCCAACAGAGCCTCACGTGAAGGGAAGAAGCAGCGCAACCTCCTGAGACACTGGTGCAACTCCCCAGCTGGAGCAGTGGAGTGGCAAGACAGGATGATAGATGATTAATGGATGCTTCCTTCAGCCTGTCTCATCACACTGATGACATTGGGCCATGAATGTTTTGGTGGGCCTACAATGAACAGGGCATTTAATAAAGAGTTGTGTTTATGTTGACATGTGTGGATCAATGCTTACATTGTTATTGATAATAAAGGGCAAAAGATGTGGCACCTGGGAGGGTGGACCATACAGTCCCACTATGCTTGCACTGGAGGTTTATCTATCCCACAGCTATTACCCATCCCAAAGGTATCCCTGCCCATCCCACAGCTATTACCCATCCCAAAGGTATCTCTGCCCATCCCACTGCTATCTTTACCCATCCCACAAGCATGCACAGGCTTAAACCATTTCTAAAAGTTTCCACCAAGACTTTATTTACTAAATTAATTGAAGCAATTGTGTGAAGCAAAGATAATCTTTAATAATAACAAGCTGTAAAAGAAAAATGACCCAAGTCAAGTGTCCAAATAAAGTCTACAGGTCACCATCCAGTCTCTGACACTCTTCTTGGTCACTCGGAGGTGTGCCCACTCTCAGGGATGAAGGCTCCAGGAGCTGTGGAGCTGGCTGCTGCTGGAGTGCTAGTCTGAAGCACCACTGGGGTGCCTGGCCCCGAGAGGACAACAGGGGACAGTGTGTTGAGGAAGCTCTCAGACAGCTGGCTCAGCCCCGTGATGTTGAGAGCCCCTTCCTCCATGCCATGGGGTGTCAGCCCCAGTACCGATGACAGATGTAGTGAGGCCGGGCTTGGCTGTGGGTGGAGGAAGGAGCAGTGTAGTGGGGCTGTCTGGTCTGCAGCTGGGTGAGGACTGGCATCGGTGGCATCGGTGGCGTGGGTGGCATCGGTGGCGTTGGTGGCATCAGTGGCGTGGGTGGCATCAGTGGCATCAGTGGAACCGGTCGCAATGGTGGCATCAGATGAACCTGTTCCTGGACTGGTAAGGGCTGCTGCCTGTGCTGCTGGACCTCCTGGTAGCCATATCCCTGGTAGGTGAGGGCCTGTGGAAAGCCTTGGAATGGGAGTGACATCACCTGGAGTGGAGGAGCAGACCTGGACTGGGTGGGAGCAGGTTCATCTGGATCTGGAGGGTTCTGAAGCAGATCGGTGATCCTGTCCTTCACCACCTGGTACTGGGGTTCCGCCATATCCATGAGGGTCTGGTTCACATAGGTGAGGAAGGGCTTGCAGCTGGAGGATGAGGAGTCGGTGTGTACCAGCTGAGAGAGGAGATCTACACTGTTCCTGATGGTGTCTCTTATCTCCAGCAGGACAGTGTGGCTCTGCCCCTCCTGTCTGGCTCTCTGTCTTTCTGTGGAGGTGGAGCTGGGGGTGGATGCGGGTTGGACTGTGGTGGAAGTGCCGTCATCTTTCTCCCACTGCACAAGGGAGTCCTCCACGCGCTCCACCACAGTTAGTACAGCTGTCAGGGGGGTCTCCGTCGTGGCACGCTCCACAGACACCTGCCTGGAGATAGGAGCTGGCTCTCTGCCGGAAGAGGACTGGCTCTCAGCAGGCTGCCTGAGAGAGAGGGTTGTGAGAGGAGCTGCTCCTCGTTGGAGGATCTCACCCTCCAGGAAGCTGCACTTGGCCATGACGTAGGTCTCTCTGTCCGTCAGCTTGACCGCGGCCTGGCCAGATTTCTTGAGGTGCAGCTTCCCGTACCAGGTGTGCATGTGCTTCCACCAGCCGAGGAGCACCTCCGAAGTGTAGCCCAGGCTCTCCGCCTTCTCTCTCCAAGCAGCCTGCTTCCTTTTGGTGTCCCTGTAGAGTCTGTGTCCCTTCTGCCATAGATACTCATTCTCTCTCAGCCACTCCAGCACCTCATCCTCATGTTCCTCCTCGATGGAGTATTGCCTCCTCTCCCGTTCTTGTATATGCCTCTTCCTCCCTTTGGCAGGACCACATGGGCCCTCATCAGAGGGGCTTCCAGGTTGTAGGGGCTGCTCCTCCACACCACCACCACCAGCAGCAGCAGCCCCAGAAGCACGAGCAGGACCAGGATCATCATCAGCAGAGTAAGCAACAGCAGCGCCAGCAGGACCAGCAGGACCAGGAGCATGAGCAGGACCAGCAAGACCAGGAGCACCAGCAGGACCAGGAGCACGAGCAGGACCATGAGCACGAGCAGGACCAGCAGGACCAGGAGCACCAGCAAGATCAGCAGGAGGAAGAGCAGCACCAGCAGAGCAAGCACCAGCAGAAGCACCAACAGAAGCAGCTTCAACAGAGTAAGCACCAGCAGAAGCACCACTTCCAGAAGCAGCATCAGCAGAGTAAGCACCAGCAGAAACACCACCGCCAGAAGCAGCATCAGCAGAGTAAGCACCAGCAGAAGCACCACCGCCAGAAGCCGCATCAGCAGAGTAAGCACCCGCAGAAGCACCACCTCCAGAAGCAGCATCAGCAGAGTAAGCACCAGCAGAAGCACCACCACCAGAAGCAGCATCATCAGCTCCTCCAGAAGCAGAAGCAGCAGAAGCCCCAGCCCCAGAAGAGCAAGCCCGTGCTGCAGAAGCCCCAGCAGAAGCAGAGTGAGGGCCAGGGGGTGGGAGGGTGGCCCTGTTCCTTTTGCCAGGGCTGGCAGCAGATGGATGAGGCTTTCTCTTCTTCCTCATGGTTGTGGGGTTGCTGGCTGGCAGGCAGGCTGGCAGGCAGGCTGGCAGGCAGGCGATGTGTCTGGAAGCAGGTCTTTCCTCTGAATGTTGACCTGTTTGGGAGCTGCTTCCCTTTATATCTGCGGGGCTGACACAATGCATCCTCCCCGCATGCGCAGTGAACGCTAGGCATCTGCTAGGCTTCCGCTAGGCATCCGGTAGGCTTCCGCTCTGCATCTGCTTCATCCGCTCGGTGTCCACTCTGCATCCACTGTATCCATTCCACGTCTGCTTTGCTGTGGAAGCCTTGCGAATGTGCCATCCGCTCCCATCCACTTCCATCCGCTAGGCTTCTGTGGAGCATCCGCTTTCCATCCGCCCTGCATCCTCCCCCCGTCCGTTCCTTTCCGTGTTGTCCGCTCTGGTTATGCAAATTTGGGGCACTTTTGAGAGCGGATAACAACGGATGGAACATTTTTCTCGTCCGCTGTGTCCTTTTTACAAATGTTTTACATCCGTTGGCCAGTGTGACTGGGCCTTTAGCTATAGTGCATGCACGTAAACACAAACATTTGGAGCAGTTGACCCAAAAATTCATTCCAATTCTAATATTTTCCACTAGTGTTATTCTATCATTAGCTTGCAAAACAATAGGATCTGCCTTTAGTATGACATTTCAATATAAATTGTGCAATTCATGATTCCTCACAGCTAGCTATAGCTTTTCAGAATTTTCTTAATTATCTGTATAAGAAATTTCTCCCTTTTTTATCTTAAATAACTAGGTTGCAATAGTTTTGTTTGAGCAAAGTAATTTCTAGAAATTGTATAATATTTCCTTATTATTGTCTGTGAATTGGTCACTTTGATCAATATCTGTCAACTGAGACATTCATATTGTAAATAATTTATGGAATGTTTAAGACCTGTTCAGTTCTGGAAGTTGAAAAGCAGTATGGTCTATGAAGTCTTTTTTTCTTCCTCCTCTCCTCTTTCTTGCATTCATAAAAATATATTCAGATGGTTTAACAATGAATTCTTTGAAAACTACAACCTGTGGCTGGGCCCTCTTGACAGAAATAATAGCTCCTTTCCTTTGACAGTTATATTTTTGAATGAAATAACAAAGAAACAGAATCCTTCAGATACAGGATGATGTTTAGTTTAGATGACATATAAGCAACTGAGCTTATAACACACACTGGGGGGGGGGGGAACAAATCCCAACACAAAACTCAGCTCAACCAAGCAATTATTAATTTAGATGTTTAGCCTTCTACAAACTATGTAATTTTTCTTGCTGACTTTCTATCTCTCTCTCTTCCTCTATTACTAGATGGCACATCAGCAGGGCTTCCGGGGGAGCACAGTGTAGCGGACGCGCAGCGGAAGGAGCGGATGCAGAGCGGATGCCGAGCGGATACAGCAGATATATCACAGAAGCCTAGCGGATGCCTAGCAGATTCCTAGCAGATGCAAAGCGTTCACTGCGCATGCGGGGAGGATGCATTGCTTCAGCCCCGTGGATATAAAAGGATGCAGCTCACAAGCAGGTCACCATTCAGAGAAAAGACCTGCTGCCAGAAACATCTCCAGCCAACAATCATGGGGAAGAAGAGGAAGCCTGTGCCATCTGCTGCCAGCCCTGGCAAGAAGGACAGGGCCACCATCCCACCCCATGGCCCTGACTTGGCTTCTGCTGGGGCTTCTGCTGCTGGGGCTGACTCTACTGGTGCTGGGGCTTCTGCTGGGGCTGCTCCTGGTGCTGGTGCTTCTGCTGGTGCTTACTCTGCTGGCGCTGCTCCTGGTGCTGATGCTTCTGCTGGTGCTTACTCTGCTGGTGCTGCTCCTAGTGCTGGTGCTTCTGCTGGTGCTTACTCTGCTGGCGCTACTCCTGGTGCTGGTGCTTCTGCTGGTGCTTACTCTGCTGGTGCTGCTCCTGGTGCTGGTGCTTCTGCTGGTCCTGCTGCTGCTCCTGGTCCTGCTGGTCCTGCTGGTGCTGCTTTTGCTACTGCTGTTGTTGTTGCTGCTGCTGGTGGTGGTGTGGTGGACCCCTAGAACCTCAAAGCCCTTCTGATGAGGGCCCAGAAGGCCCTGCCAGAGGGAGGAAGAGGCAATCGCGCGATAGGGAGAGGAGTCAGTACTCCATCGAAGAGGAACATGATGATGAGGAACATGCTCAAATGGCTGAGGGAGAACGAGTACCTCTGGCAGAAGGGACACAGGCTCTATTGAGACACTAAGAGGAAGCAGGTGCCTTGGAGAGAGAAGGCGGAGAGCCTGGGCTACACTTCGGAGGTCCTCCTCGGTTGGTGGAAGCACATGCACACCTGGTATGGGAAGCTGCACCTCAAGAAGTCTGGCCAGGCCGCAGTCAAGCTCATGGACCGGGTAACCTACGTGATGGCCTTCTTGGAGGGTGAGGTCCACCACCGAGGAGCAGCCCCTCTGTCTACCCTCTCTCTCAGGCAGCCCACAGAGAATCAGTCCTCTTCTGGCTAAAAGTCAGCTCCTGTGTCCAGGCAGGTATCTGTGGAGTGCCCCACGATGGAGATCCCCCCGACAGCTGCACTCCCCATGGCGGAGCGCGTGGAAGACCCCCTGATGCAGTGGGAGCAACGAGAGGGTGCTGACACCAGAGACCAACCCACACCCACACCCAGCTCCACCTCCACAGAAAGCAGGCAGAGAGCAGACCGGAGGGACAGAGCTAACCTGTCCTGCTGGAGATCAGGGACACCATCAAAAGCAGCGTAGATCTCCTCTCTCAGCTGGTACACACCAACATACCATCCTCAAAACGAAAGCCCTTCCTCACCTATGTCAACCAGATCCTCATGGACATGTCTGAATCACAGTACAAGGTGATAAAGGAGAGGATCACAGGTCTTCTGCACAACCCTCCAGGCCCAGCTGAACCTGCTCCAACCCAGTCCAGGTCTGCTCCTCCACCCCAGGTGATGTCACAGCCCTTCCAAGGCTTTCCACAGGTCCTCACCTACCAAAGCTACGGCTACCAGGAGTTCCAACAGCACAGGCAGCCTTTCCCAGTCCAGGCACAGGTACAACGTATGCCACCGATGCCACTGACACCACAGATGCCGCCAACGCCACAGATGCCACCAATGCCACAGATGCCAACCACACCACATATGCCACCCGCGCCACAGATGTCACCCACGCCTCACCTCACTCAGCTTCAGACCAGACAGCCCCACTACACTTCTCCTTCCTCCACCCCACAACCAAGCCCAGTCTCAGAACATCTGTCATCGGTCTTGGGACTGACACCCCATGTCATGGACGAAGGGGCTCTCAACATCACAGGACTGAACAAGCTCTCTGTGAGCTTCCTCCACACACCATCCCCTATTGTCCTCTTGGGGCCAGGCACCCCAATGGCACCTCAGACCAGCACTCCAGCAGCAGCCACCTCCACAGCACCTGGACCCTTCACCTCTGAGACTATGGGCATGCCTCAGAGTGACTGAGAAGAGTGCCAGAGACTGGGTTGCTGCCTGTTGACTTTATCTTTGCTTGGGACACTTTACTTGGGTCGTTTTTCTTTTACAGTTTGTTATTAATAAAGTTTATCTTTGCTTCACACACTTGGTTCAGTTCTTTTAGTAAATAAAGTCTTGGTGGAAACTTTTAGAAATGGTTTAAGCCTTTGCATGCATTTGGGATGGGTAAGGATAGCAGTGGGATGGGTAATAGCTGTTGGATGGGCAAGGATAGCAGTGGGATAGATAAGCCTCCAGTGCAACCATAGTGGGACTGTATGGTCCACCCTCTAGGTGCCACACCTATGGCCCTTTATTACCAATAACAATTTAATCATTCATCAACACATTTCAACATAAACACAACTCTTGATTAAATGCCCTGTTCATTGTAGGGCCACTCAACATACATGGCACAATCTCATCAGTGTGATGAGACAGGCTGAAGGAAGCATCCATTAAGCATCTACCATCCTGTCTTGCCACTCCACTGCTCCAGCTGGGGAGTCGCACCAGTGTTTCAGGAGGTTGCGCTGCTTCTTCCCTTCACGTGAAGCTCTGTTGGGACCTTGCACATCCACAGTATCTATCAGGTTTCGCCCTTGCCTCCATTCACCAGGCTCCATGTCCCCATTGCCTTGTTGTTGGTCCATGATCCTGTTCTGCAAGACTGGGTAGCAGGTGCGCATGAGATTGTGCAGGATGCAGCAAGATTCCACGATCCTCCTCACGGTCTCTGGGCGATGCTGCATGGTGGCGAGAAGTACCTGGAACCTGTTGGCCAGGATGCCAAAGGCGTTCTCCACCACCCGCCTTGCCCTGGACAGTTTGTAGTTGAAGATCCTCTCTTCACGGGTGAGGCATCTGGAAGTGTAGGGCTTCATGAGGTAGGTTGTGAGGGAGAAGGCGTCATCCCCCATGATAAAGTAGGGCACATCTTGTGTGTCGTTGGGCAGGGGGTGTGGATCTGGGAAGTCCATGATGAGGTTACATTCCAGCCCCTCCTTGAGGTGACTGGTGTTGTATACCTGGGCATCTGAAGATGAGCCATTGCCTGAAGCATCGATGTACATGAACTTTTAGTCAGCATCGACCATGGCGAAGAGGATGATGCTGAAGAAGCCCTTGTAGTTGAAATAAGTGGACCCTGACTTGGCTGGAGCTTTGCAGGCCATGTGCTTGCCATCTATGGCTCCAACGGTGTGGGGGAAGTTCCACTTCTGATACCACTGCTCTGCAACTTTCTTCCAGCCTTCTTCAGTGGAGGGGCACTGGAGGATCTCCTCCAGGTATTATTCGATTATGGCCTGCACCACTTCTCTGACCACAATGCCGAAGTTGGTGTTTGCCTTGGTCAACCTGGGTCTCAGCCGCTCCACAACTTCATCAAACATGGCTGGGGGCATCCTCATGAAGTTCTGGAATGCACGAGTGTCTTCGTTCCTCAACACCACCATCAGCTTGTTATACAGTCTGTACTCAGCTCTTTTCGCGATCCATCTTCGGACCCAGACACTTCTTGGACACCTCCTTTTCTTTGCGTAGGACAGGTGAAAGAGCCTGTCGATGGCTTCGCACTGTTGTAGAACGATGGCAGCTACCAAAAGGAGTGTGCGACGATCCATGGTGGATATGACTGGATGCTGTGTAAGAGCAAGAGCAAGATCAAGGCTGAAGAGGTCTGCACAGTAGGGCTGCTGGACTGAAAGTGAGATCCAAGTGATTTCTCTCCCTTTTTGTAGGAAATATAGGTTTTCCGCTAGGTATCCTTTTGCATTCTCCAGGCATCCTGCAGACATCCTAAATATCTGAGATATGTCCCCTATACAAATGTTTTTTCCGTTTTAATGCTTTGTATGTGAGCTGCATCCGCTTTCATCCTTTCTCCATCTGTGCTACTAACACTGCGTGTCCATTCCGCATACGTTTCGCTTCCTCCCTGTGTCCGTTTTCCGCTGGATTGGATATGAGTTGCGCGGATGCACAGCGGATGCCTAACAGATATAGCGGACATGTAACGGATGATGATGGACGTATAACGGATGTTCCCCGTATGTGTAGCGGATGTACAACGGACGCGTTGGATGCTTTATCCACTCAAAAAGTTTTGTGCAACTCAAAACTTTCTGAGCTGATGAAATCACTCTAGATGGATGCTGGACGGATAGAGCGTATGAAAAACGGATTCAGTGAGTATGGAACGCATGCATCGCGTTAACTAACGGATGGCAAGTGTTTCTCTCCATTTTACATCCTCTTTCCATCCGTTGGTGCTGTGTGACATGGGCTTTATCTTGTTGAGACAAAAATGCTCTGAGACAAAAACAAATTTTGTTTTTGTTTTTGTTTTTAATAGAATTTTATTGATTTTGAAAAAACAAACATAAACAAACAAAACACAGAACATGAAAAACATAAAACATCTTTTTTGAAAGCAGCCTGATCCTGGGTTACATCTCTTCGTACAGACACCAATTCAAATTCATGCTCATTTTTATATACCGTTCCATATCTTATTACCATTCTACATTTTCTGTATATCTTCTCCCCTCTTTTAACTCTCTTAATTCTATTTTATTTATTTCATCTCAATTTAGATCATTATACTTCTATCCTTTGTCTGTCCTATTTCAGCTGTCTATCATCTTTTCTCATTAAAGCAAAATTTCTCCTGTAATCACTGATTGGAGTATGACGCCTTTATATCTTTCCCCTAAATTTATAACACTTAATGTGTTACATAACTTTCATTTGAATTCTGCTTAGTACATTCTAAAGCTACATACAATATTTTAAAAAAGAAGAGATTATAAATATCTAATATAATTAAAACAACAATCCATACCAATTCAATTCTATCATTAAAATTAATATACATTTAAATCTTAAACATTTTACACATTACTTTTGAAATAGGTATCATATTTCTATGGGAACCCTTATAAATTTTACGTAGTTACTTCTCCCCATTTCACTTATATTTTAAAACACTGTGTAATTAAAGTGTTCCCATTCCTTCCTAATTCAATTCTCTCATTTATTTCATTTCATTTATTTTGTCCAAAAAAAAGTTTCACTGAATTCCACAAAGTATTTTATCCCACTTTTTAATCATATATTGTTTCAATTTTCTAACATTATTTCTAATACAAGTATAGCAATACAATCTTATGTTCCTTTGCAGAATCTCTTTTAGTTAAATTTTTACCCATTATCTCTGAATAAGTCCTGTTTCTTTATATCTTGCTCCAATCCTTTGTAGTTTCTCTTCCCTTCCTTCCTCCCTTGCTTCTTCACTCTGTCCTCTTTACCCCCTTGTCTCTCCACCTCCATTTCCCTCTTCTGTGTTCCCCTTTTCTGTTGCTTTCTGACATTATATCCACTTTTCACCTTATTTTTCTCTTTTTTGGTTGTTTCTTTAGGTCTTAAATTCTCCATTCTCTTTTCCCTCTTTCTCCTTTCTTCCCCAGATAAAGTTACTTGTTCATTAAAGATGGCTTCTTCTTTGTCCCCGCCTTCTTGTTGCACAGTCTTTTCTTGTAGTTTCTCGTAAATACCAATCGCCATTTCTAAGAAGTGAAAAATGGAGCCAAGAGAGCCCTTCCCTTCTTGTTTCTCTTCTTTATATTTTTTAAATTCCATTTTCAGTTCATCCACAAGTGATGCCATTGTAAAGAAAGAATTTTTAAACAACCACCCAATTGTTTTTGAACTCAAATGAGATTTCCAGAAGTCTCAAAGTCACCAAACAATCCAAATAGACACAAACTGTTTCATTTAACAGTTTCTTCTTTTTTTCACTTTCTCTTCCTGGGGTTGCTATTTAATTGGAAAGTTCCAGTTAAGATGTATCTTTTAGAAGTCTTGTTACGATTAAACTTTAGATTCTTTTAAATTCCAAGCAGCCTCCTCCTGCCAAATCCTGCTCTTTTTCTTTTCCTCTCCCTTCCCACTTATAGCAAAAAAAAGTTTTTTTAAGTGTTTGGAAATCTTTATTGTGCCCTTGACATTTAATTTTCCAGTTTAATTACCTCTTGGTGCCAAAGCAGGTTTTTCTGATTTCTCATTCATCCTCTTCGATGTCAACATAAGGAAGGAGAGTGAAAAAAAAAAAAACTTTCCCTTTTCACTTTCATTCGCAGCTTCCAAATCTTCTTTGGGAGCAATGTATCTTTCATAAAATTCAAATTCCAGGATACCTCAGTTGTTGCATCTTATCCCAGTCAGCCAAGACTTTCACTTCTTAACTTCCTCCTGCACTTTATTTTCTGGATGAGTGCTTCTTTGTGGCAGCCATTTCTGACCATTCTCTTACCACCTTCGGGAAAGGGAGTTTAGCCAGCTGAGGAGGAAAGATGCGGCTTTCCTTGACCCTGCTGGAGTTTCCTCCCTCTTCACCACCTCTACGAGGTGGCTTAGCCCCGAAGCCAGCTGGGTCAGGGTGCTCCAGCGGCGAGCCCAGGCAGAAACCGCTCATGATCGCGGTTTCCTGCCTGCCGCCGAAGCCCTGCAAACCGGAAGTTGTCTCAAAAAATTGTTTTTTTATCTAGATCAGCTGCTTACTTTATTTCATTCCTATAGAATAGTTTCTCAGTTTGTACTTTGGTGTATAATTGGTATATAGATGATGTAAAAGTGTATGGAAGCACTTCAAAATTTGAGGATGTGCTTTTAAAGTTGGAGCAATGTTTCAGCCCAATATCATCTGCCATCATCAGGCTTCTGCGTTGAGTTTGTATGTGGGTCAGGGTCTCACAGCCATTGGTTTTAAATTTGAGGCTAGCCTACTGCTGTGCCAGGATGTTTTTTTTTACATCCTGATTGGTTGGGAGTCTTGGTCTGTGTTTATTGGACTTGGAGTTTGTTTGATTGGTGTTTCTGGTTTCTTCTGTCTGTTTTGTGGCTTTGACTGGCTGGCAACACCGTGTTCCTGTATTGGAGGCTTTCAGTGCAGCTTGGCCTCGTGTGAAAGGAGGGCTATTATCTATTAGGAAGCTAGGTTTCATCTGGGTGCCTGGTTGGGGTGTGTTTGAGCTGGAGGTATCAGAAGGAGTCTGTTTGTGCCCAGGTATTTGCCTGGCTTGTGGTGTGGAGATCTTTCTATTTGAGAGTGCAGCCTTCCAAATGATTGACAGTCTGCTGGAATCATCTCTTCTATTCATGCTGTCAGATCTTTTTTCAATCTCTATGGCTTCTCTGATGATTCTGTGGCTGGGGTTTTCTATAGTGGCTAGGGTTTTAGTGCCATTGAAGTTGATGTTGTGACCTGTGGTTTTCATGTGTTGGACTAGTAAGGAGGTGTGTTCCAGCTTTTTTACTGCATTTTTGTGTTCATCCAGGTGGGAACTTATTCTTTTATTGGTCTGTCCAATGTATGTGGCCAGGCATGATGCACAGGGAACTTCGTATATGCCTTGGTTTTCCAGGACAATTTTGTCTTTGGGGTTTTTAAGGATGGCTGCTATTTTTTTGTCTGTTTTGAAGGCAGTCTTGATGTGATGCCTATGTAGTATCTTACTGATACTGACCTGGAATTGAGCAGCAAAATCTACCCTCTACTTTGGGATTAGATAAAACAACTTACAACCTGGAGAGCTGAAACTGAAACCACTTACAAAAATGAAAAAATCTTGAAGAAACTAATGAAATTAGAACATGACAACAAACCCCCCAACAACTCACAACAACACCTGAAACAATTAGTATATAACGTTTCCAACAGAGAACTCACCAAAACAGAAACAGATGTCCTAACCAAAGGATTCAATTATGCCATAGCAACCAAAAAAATCCCTACAGAATCCATCATATGTGCAGTAGAATCCAGCCTAACCAAATTAAATACAGATGAAGCTGACAGAATAAGACACCAGGTTACAAACATCTTATGCACAAGCAAACCACCGAAAAGCAACTTGCACAAAGATGAATTCAAAGTGCTACAAACCCTGAAAAATGATAACAACATAATCATACTCCCAGCAGATAAAGGGAATGCCACAGTAGTAAGGGACAGAAAAGACTATGAAACAAAATTGACAGACCTACTCCAAGACTCCACATACAAACCTATAAACACAGACCCAACCACATATCT
>BLBF01000006.1:50698363-50760888 GCA_015471245.1 Laticauda colubrina | reverse complement strand
AAAATGTCCAGTATCAGTTGCAAAGATATAGGATTTGTTTTTTATTTGTATTTTTTATGGCAGGCAGAAGTACAAACAAGAGATAAAATAGACAACTTAGAATTCTGCAGATTTTGTAAACACACCTTTTACTGATTTGTATTCCCTTTGCATATAGAATTAATATTGTGTTCTGACCCAACCCTCTTACCAGCAAGAAAATCTCAAATAAATGCAGCAACTCAAACATTCACAGCTTTAATCTACAAATAATTTCTTTGTAGATAAATGATGGCTTGCAGCCAATTAATCCAACCAGAAAAGCCTTGACAGAATTCTTCAGATAAGTCGGAGTCTCCACACATAACTCTGAGTCCATAGAACATTTTTGCTTTCTGCAAACCTCCTTGTCACTGCTGCCAGCCCCCACAATCCTTAAAGGTAGCAGTCCACTCCCTGATGCTCCTGGCTCCTCATCAGAGTCATCATTCTCCTCAGCCATCTGCATCTGCTGCCAGCTAATCACAACATATTGTAACCAGCTCCTAAACAATTAGAAGGAGGACGAAACATTTTGGTGTTGTTTTTTTGGGAGGAGGACCACACCCAATTGCAGTTTTATGCTTAGGGACTATTTGGGTGTCAATAATGATATCATTGCTGGATTCCTGCTCCAGTTTATCCCACCCAACGTGCTCAAGAAATTTTGCACTAGCACTACAACATGAGCTGCGCCTTGATCCCAAAATCTAAATGATCTATGGTTGGCTTTGTAACCCACAAAAAATAATTTCTTAGCTCTATGTTGCCCTTTCAGTCTTACTTGTGAGGGAATATGCACCCATGCTGGAGCTCCAATGTGTGTAAATAACTTAAATTTGGTTTTCTGCAATGCCAATGAGTGAATGGCAATTCTCCAGTTGTTGTATTTACTACATTGTTCAAAACATGGTTGCTACACATTATGGCTCCACCCAACAGTGTTTCAGGTAAACCTGAATCAGATAACATAATGCGAGCCATGCTTGTAATGTTTGTCCTATTCGTTCTATAAACGAGTTATGTTGTGGTCTATAAGGTGTAGAATGTTTATGCTCAACACCAGCCAATTTCAACATAGTTTGGAATCTTTTGTTAACAAAGTCTGTCCCATTATCAGTAACTAAAATAATTACTTTACTTTTCATTTTCAAACCTTAGCCAGTAAAAGAAATGTTGGAATGTTTCTGTTTTGTTTTTCATAAGATAGCAGAAACCATATCTTGAGTAATGGTCCAAAATACTCAAAATATAACAGGCCCCTCCTAAACTTGGTTTCTTAGGACCAATTATGTCAGCAAAAACAACCTATAAAGGTTCTGTGGTCTTCAACCCATTTAGTCTGTTTGCTGGAGTAACCTTACACTTTTCTTGACTACAAACATTACAGTATAAATACTTGCTACAGGGTTTCAATTTTACTCCCTCTGCCAATTCAACAGTTTGTTTGAGCATTTTGAAATTAATGTGCTCTATACTAGGGGTCCCGAACCACCGATCCCCGGACCAGTACCGGTCTGGGGATCATTTTGTACCGGGCCGCAAAGCTTGGGCACCGCCATCTTGTTTCGGCGGTGCTTCTGGGTTTTCGGTTGCTTCCGGGTTTTCGGTTGGAAAGTGCTTTTGGGTTTTCGGTTGGAAAGTGGCGTTTGGGTGCTGAAGGAATCCTCATGCCTTACTTTCATCGAAGGGGGGAGCGGCTTCGAATGAAGAGCCGTTGCGATGGCGGTGGAGTCTCGCGTTACTCAGGTACCAGTCTGTGGAAGAATGAATAATCGTGAAACTGGTCCCTGGTACAAAAAAGGCTGGGGACCACTGCTCTAGATATCTATGCAATAAATGTATACATTCATCATGTGGCTTAACATTGTTATAAACTGACTTAGCCATCTTCAACTGGTCATCATGCATTATATATAAATCATTTTTTAAAGTAGCAGTAACACTTTTACCCTCTTTCTCTATCATAAAGTTATCTCCCTTAAAGGTTACTACATAACCAAGATTAACTAAAGCTCTTACTGAGAATAAATTACATTTCAGTTTTGGTACAAATAACATAGTTAAATGTTTGTTTATATAAGAACAATATGCAGTACCTTCACCTGATGCTTTAATCTTCCATCCGTTTGCAAATGATACATGTTGTTTACTCGTGGACATCTTTACAAACCTGTTTCTATCTTTAGTAATGCACTGTGATGCTCCACTATTAACAACCCACAAATCATGGTTTACAGTTGAATTGCTAGACAAAGCTAAACTAACATTCTTCTTAGCCTTCTGGTGTTTATCAGTATTGTATTGTTTTCCCTTCTTACAGAATTTAGCTATATGTCCCCTAGCCCCACAAGAAAAACATTTTCTTGCAGTATAGGCAGTTGAAGATAAATCCTCTTCTTGTAGTTGTTCCTTTCTCAGTTGGTCCCTATCCATCCGTCTTCTTGCTTCTTCTAACAATCTTCCAGTTATATCAGTCAATGTCTGTTTATCTCTGGGCAGGACTTCCAGTGAAGATACATAATCATGATAACTTTCATCCAATGAGGAAAGAATGATGTAATCTTGATGCAGCTCTGAAAATATCAGTTCTTTTTCATGTAGTTCTTGAAAAGTTCTTTTCATGAAGTTTAAATGAGCTAACATATCTCTACCTTTCAGAAGATGTGCTCTAAAGAGTTTACATGTAAGATGTATGTGTGCACCTACACTGTAACGAACATAAATCTTCTTCAAATTCTCCCAACACCTAGCAGCAGATTCTTCTCCATGAATACGGACTAGCTGCTGGTCACTCAGTGTTAGTCCAATTATACAAAGAGTTCGTTCGTTGTTTTGTTTAAAGTCAGCAATCTTCTTGGCATCATCCTCATTATTTGGATCCCAAGCATTTACATCCGGTGGGTTTTGAACTACATTCCATAAACATTCTCTACGCAGAAGTAGACTGCATTTCACAGACCAGGAAACATAGTTTGCTCTATCCAACTGGGTTATCAGTGATAGACATGTTGAAGTGACTTGTGCCATCTTTACCAGGATAGTAAATCACAATTAAACAGTAATCAGCTGTCTGTATACAGTACTGTGCATTCACACTAACTCTCAGTTATCTGAGCCTGGTATGGCCTGGGCCCATAACCAGTGTTGAGGTAATTCCCCGTTAGGAGAATGAGCGCATACAGGGAGATGGATAGAGAGTAGTGTTGGAATAATACACACAGAGCACACAGATACACTGTACAGTAAATGTGGGTTTTTACTTCCAGAAAGTTGAAGCAAAGTTCAAAATAAGCAGTCCAAAAGTCATTCACAGGTAAATCAGTCAGTTTTCAATCCAGGGAAAATCCAAATATCAAAGTCCAGTGTAAAAAAACAGTTCAGTATCAGACTTACATTAAATCCAATAAATATCAGTCAGTTAAGAAAAATGGAGCAATACTTTCCAACAGAAAGAAACAAAATACACTCTATTCTGAGACTCAGACTAAGACTAAGACAACCCAGGTTTCTGGCTCCATCTTATGGCCATTTGAGTAACCACACCCAATTGTAGTTTTTAACATGCTCTTAAAGAGACAAGATTAAAATGTCTATCCTGGTTTATATATTTCTAATCCAAATACCTGTTAGGTGACTCATATTCCTAACAGGTTTCTTTGCGAAATTCATTTGTTTTCAACTGTCATGATTTTTATTTTTTATTTAGTCTAATATTTTGAAGATTGGACAGGTTAAAGCCCTTTTGCAACTCTGAAAGGGCTTGGTCATACTGTAAATGGCTAAGTTAAAATATGTTCCAAGTATACTTATCTCAGATATATTCAGTTTTGATGTGATATGTGTGATCTATTCATAAATCTGAATAATTTATCCACTGCTGTCATATGTGTTTTGGGTTTTTACATCCTTGTGCATGTTCTGTCACTTGAGGTCTTTTCTTCCCTTCCTTGGTATCCCTGTGCCTAAAGTATTGTTTTCTAAGGATTTCTTGCTGGAATTATATTCAATGAAGGCTTCTATCAATCACTCTGTAATGATAATAGAAAAAGTGTAGGAAAAGTATATGATAGATAGATGATAGATAGATAGATTCATTTTTCAGTGAAAAAAATGCAGCTGAAAAGATAATATTATTATTTTTTTACCAAGATTTGGTTACTTAAGGTGCAATGCCCTCTGATTAAATCACTATATTGACCTCTTGCATCAAGGTTTCTTTCAGTTAAAAAAAGAAAAAAAAACTACATCACAGTAGATATTTGCAGATACCTAGAATTGTTTATCTGACCAAACTGGTAAAATGTAAATATTTCCCTAAGGGCTTTGATTTGATGGCAAATTATCTGCTTGAAGTTGATAATTTCAGTTCTTCAGTGCAGTTCTTATTTGATAGGAAAGCAGTTAATATCTATTTAGTTTTACTTTGATAAATCAAGAAATGAAAACAGATTAGTGCTGAGATTATATCTGTGCCTGAGCTCTCAACAGCATTCTTCAAAAGAAAAGTATTATGGCCAGGAGTGGGATTTTACCAGTTTGCACCTATTCATTAGAACCAGTTGTTAACATTCTAAGCAATTCGGAGAACCGGTTGTTAGAAGAAATGACTGCGCTAATCCTGTAAGGAAGACAGGAAGGAAACATTCTGGTGTTGCTTACAGAAACTGCCTCTCCATTAACCCTTATTACATTCTTGGTAGGACTAGACTTCCTGTCTCAGGAACTTCTCTGGAGTTTTTCCCCCTCCTTTGCTGGTTTTGAAAGTTTAATGCATCTACTTCAGAAACTTCCCATATTGCTTGAACCTGGAAGTGAATTCATAGTTTTTATTTCCTCTAGGATTGTTGGCAAAATATCAAAATCCAAAAATAGCTTGAACCTTGCCCTTCACTGCTAAAATCCATCATTCTAACCTATGTGACAGGATTAAGTGGATCTGGTGGAATTGTTGCCAAAAGGTCATACGATAGATGTATATATTATGTAAAAAGTTTATTTAAAGCATCAAAAATGTCTCCTATAGACCTATTTCATTTGAAACAATGTAAGACTTTCAACAATGATGGATTTGCTTCAGTAGAGATAATTTTTTTTTAATTATAGCAAGAAGTATCCAGAATCCCAGGTTTCCAAGGGAACAAATAAAAATAGTATTTTGTTACAAAATATTGGGAATATTCTGAATATTGCTGTTTTTTCTGAAAGGAAACAATTAATTTGGTTCATTTTAGGGCATGAATATACTATATTTCTGCCTATATGGACCTTTTAGAAGTGAAGCATTGATCTTCATAGAAAAATACCAAATAACCTTTGATATTTTGAAGATGTACAAATTCATGCTCATGTGCTAGATTCTGCTTCATTAGAAGCATAAAGTAGTGTATTACCCAATTCCCCAATTCCCAGAGCTCCAGTACATTTGTAGGGCAACAGGTTACAGAACAGAGAGAAAATTGTAAAGCATATGTCGTAAATTAAACACTATTTAGTTCAAATGAGTTCTGTGCCCCAAATACTTCATCTTTAGAATTCTGCTCTATAAAATTCTGCTCTGTGTTGATGAACTTTGCTAGTATTTCATATCAGCATTTGATACCTGGTGCTTTTATGATGACAATTTAACAATCTTCTCAATTAGGGCACCCTGAAGAGATACAGATTTCAATTCACAGGAACAGCCAAACTGACTGGAAAAGTTTCAGATTTGAAATCCATACTTCTAACAGGCATACAGGTTCTGCTGCACATAGAATTATCAGACATTAGCTGTTTAACTGTGTAATGCACAGTACTGGCTATAGCTAATAGGGAGTACTCAGTGGTATTTATTTGACTTAAACTGTGCCACAGTATTGAGCTTGTCCTAATATTTACAGACCCAGAATTTGGATGAACTTTCAGCACTTCCATTTGAAGGATGTAGTTATCATTGCTAGGGTCAATGTCCTTGAACCCAAAGTGAAAGCTTTTGTGAATAATGCACTTTTTAAGCCTTAGATGTTGATAGATATGAAAGCATATAAATGATATAGATATGAAAGGATATATATGAAAGCATATAAAGATCTTGTCAGAACTGCATGGAGAAGAACTGAATTTTAAAACATATTTCCTCTTTGAATTCTTTTAGTCTTGAATTAAATAATGGAAGAACAGATTCCCTAGCCCCACTTTCCAATTTGTTCTACTGTGCTTTCAGAAATGGGAATCATTGAGCCACTGGAACAGAAAGCCACATGATGGCAGTCTGTGTTATATTTTACACAGCTGATCAACTTCTTATTTAGGACTCCAATTATAATTTATAGATGAGCAAATTTGAAATGTTTAAGTAAGACAGATAGTCCTAATTCTTAAATGATCCTTGTGTTTATTTGATAATTTTTTGAAAATGCACTGAAACAAAAGCTGCTCTTGAAAGTGAAATTCAAAACATTTTGAAGATTTCAACTCTCATAACAGGTTTTGTGCTTCCAGTTACCCTGTATAAGTCGATGCTCAGCTCAGATTCTAAGGGACCTCTATTTTGCTATGCAATTGCATTATATACAAGTTCATTTCCTAGCAAATCAATGTTATGTCAATTCTCCCCCAATAAACAATTTTTGGAGTAAGCCTTTAGATTAGTCAGAATTTCCAGATATTTTTCATGCGTGATAAATGATGGGATGGCAACAAATAGGTGAAATGAGTCATTTGTCATTTGGAGTTACCTAATTTGCATTACATGCATGCACACACATGTATATATGTATATATGAATGTGTGCATGTTAATATCTATCTAAACATGTGTGAATTTTATGAAATCCCTGGTAACTTAAAAGATACTTTCAATATGAATACATTTATAACCTCAAAAGAAAATATTTTAAATGATACTTCCAAAAATATATGTGTTTATTTATTTAAAATATTTGTAGAACTGTCTATTTATGAACATTGTTTGGTCCTAATCAAAAATTAAAATTTCACAAAATCATATTAAAAGTATTTTAAAAAGTTTAAGAACAAATTCAGATATAAGTTATATTTTGTTCCTGTCCTCATGATATCTGGTAATTAATTATTCCCAACTTTGGCTAGTGCTTTGCATTGATGAAAATATCTTGTGTTCATAACCATATCTAATGATTTACATTGTCACTGTTTCTTTTGGTTATTGTCCTTCCTTCCTTCCTTCCTTCCTTCCTTCCTTCCTTCCTTCCTTCCTTTCCATGTCCATTTCCATTACAAGTACCAGAAGAAACACCTGAGGTATTGAATACATGATAGTTAATTAACTACCATTATTATTATTTGTGATCACTTCTTAGGCTACCAAAATAAGATCAAATAGAATGCCACAGATTTGCAGTTTTAAAATGTCCAGTATCAGTTGCAAAGATATAGGATTTGTTTTTTATTTTTATTTTTTATAGCAGGCAGAAGTACAAACAAGAGAGAAAATAGGCAACTTGGAATTCTGCAGATTTTGTAAACACACCTTTTACTGATTTGTATTCCATTTGCATATAGAATTAATATTGTGTTCTGACCCAACCCTCTTACCAGCAAGAAAATCTCAAATAAATGTAGCAACTTAAACATTCACAGCTTTAATCTACAAATAATTTCTTTGTAGATAAATGATGGCTTGCAGCCAATTAATCCAACCAGAAAAGCCTTGACAGAATTCTTCAGATAAGTTGGAGTCTTCACACACAACTCTGAGTCCGTAGAACAGTTTTGCTTTCTGAAAAAGCAAAAGCAAAAACCTTTTGAAACCAGGCTTATATTCCCTGGAGAGAGGGGCCATTATGTTGTATCCTTACTCCCGAGTCGCCTGTGATGTTCTCTTCTATGAATCACTCTGTGCTCATGTGCAGTTGACAGAGGCTCCTCAGAAACCTCCTTGTCACTGCTGACAGCCCCCACAATCCCTGAAGGCAGCAGTCCACTCCCTGATGGTCCTGGCTCCTCATCAGACTCATCGCTCTCCTCAGCCATCTGCATCTGCTGCCAGCTAACCACAACATATTGTAACCAGCTCCTAAACAATTAGAAGGATGATGAAATATTTTGGTGTTTGTTTTTTTGGGAGGGGGAGTTGGGGTTTCTTTGCTAAATTGATTTGTTTTCAACTGTCATGGTTTTTATTTTTTGTTTAGTCTAATATTTTAAAGATTGGAAAGGTTAAAGCCCTTTTGCATCTCTGGAAGGGCTTGGTCATGCTGTAAATGGCTAAGTTAAAATATCTCAGATATATTCAGTTTTGATGTGATATGTGTGATCTATTCATATATCTGAATAATTTATCCACTGTTGTCATATATGTTTTGGATTTTTACATCCTTCATGAAGACCTGTGCTGCCTTTAGTGGTGAAGGTAAAAGAGATTCATGTAGCACGTTTTTATTAAGGAGATCCTATAAAAAATGAAATATATATATACGAAAATACTGGGTTTCATGACATTGAACTTTTGATGAAAATTTTAAACTATTCAATAACACTATTTCATGTTCCCCTCACTATTCAAAAAACAAAAAAATATTTCTTGTTTCATAAAAATCAACACAGTGAGATATAAATAGTATTAATAAGTAACATGTTTAATATTAGCAACAGTACAGATGCTAAATATCATATACAGGCAACAACAGCTTTTAAAGTGTCACCCCCTTAACTCAATTGTCCAAGTCTTCTGAACACCTTGATAATTTTTTCTTTTTCTGAACATGCAATAAAGTATTTAATTTAATTATTTTCAAGAACTCTTCATTGTCTCAATTTGTTAAGACCTAGAAAAAAATGGAATTTAGGAAGGAGAAAAGAGAAAGGAAATGTAGTTGATTAGTTGTAGTAATAGGAAACTTCACTTTGTTATGTTATTTGGGCAATTATATTTTAGAAATTCTCACAAAATGCATATACCCTTTTTGTGTTCCAAATAAAAACTCAGTGTTAAATTAAACTCTTCCAATTGCATTGCTTAAGATGTTATTTTTGACAAAAATAATCTATTGTTTATTCAAAAGCACAGAAAAATACCAACTGATAAAATGATCAAACTAAAATGATCGCAATTTCTTTCTGACCTTTTAATGCCTTCAGTTCTCAATGATTTTCTGTCATTTCAGTCTAGCCTTGGCTGGAGCTCCAATCCCAGAGGTGCTTTCCTTGATGTTGCCACTTAACTTTCAACTTCCATTTTCAGAATTGAAAGATAAGTAACTAATTGTCACTTTGGTCTCTAGAAATCTATCTTGCCCCCACATCTATCAAGTTGCTCTAAGCCATGAACTTGAAAACTTTGCAGTACTTGTCTAGCATGGTACATACTTATGTGAGAACTATGCAGAAGCTGAATTGCTGCCATTATCATTATTTAGGACCATCACAATGATTATCTGCCTTCTACTTTATTAAACAGTAATGAATTACCTAATTTCAAACAGTTCACCATCTTTCAGCTCAATATTTCATCTGCTGTTCACTGCATTTAAAATCATGCACTAATGCCAGTTAATTTAAATACAGAAGAACACATTCTGTAGTGGGAAATATGTCCAGCAGATTATGATGGACAAGCATATGGATATGTGACTCTAAAAACTGTGGACAGCCACATTAATACAAAGAATAAAAACAAACCTGACTATAACACTCTATTTATTATTTTAAAAATAAGAAGTCAATCTTCTTGTTTTTTTTAGGAAAACAAACACATGAATGCATTACACAAATAGAGAAAATAAATAAAAAGTACACAAAAGGAGGAAAATATAAGAAGCTTTTCTCTTTTTAAAATTTTCTAACCCAAAAAACGTGGTTAAAACTGTGTGAAGGGGCTTGGGGTTCTGTCCATCAGCAGGATAACTCTATAAAATATACAAAATGGATCCAAAAAGTTTGTATTATAAAGTTTGGTGAAATGAGAGAAGCCAGCAAAAGACAGAACAAACGTTTAAAAGGCCCCAAAAATTGTCACATAATCCCTTTGGGAAGATATCCTAAGATGCTGCCAATTTACCTATTCCTTCATCCAATGTTTATGAGTGCATACATAAAACAAACAACAGACTCAGTACACAGGGAATGCAGAAATATATCCAGAGACCTAAATGCCCACCCTGATTGAGCTCTCACAGATATATGCACAGTGGTGAGACATATATAGATATCCTGATTAGCCCCCAGGAAAAACATTTAAGAAGTCATGTTCTGCAGGCTTTTTGTACATTGTTAATCTTTCCAATGCAATAGAATATGGGGAAGATATTATATAAAGGCTTTGAAACTGTATAATTTATATATGTCTATATAATCCTTAATAGGATAGTTTTCTGAAAGCTAAACTGGATGAGACCTAGTACTATAGCAATGGCACTTAGACTTATATATAGCTTCACAACATTTTACAGCTCCACAATGTTTTGAGTGGTTTACAAATGTTAGCATATTTCCCTCAACAATCTGGGTCCTTATTTTATTGATTTCAGAAGGATGGAAGGCTGAGTCAATCTTGTGCTGGTCAGGTTGGAACTCCTGGTTGTGATCAGAGTTAGCCTGCAATACTGCATTCTAACCACTGTGCCACCACAGCTCCTAGCTAGCAATGCTATTTTTATTTTTACATGGATAAAAGTAGGAACATAGAATGGAATCTTCAAATGATAACGGGGATATTTTTCCTCCCTGAAACTGCAGATATCACAATTGACAGCCTATGTTGACTTTCATGGTTGACTTCATTCTTTAATAAAGAAAGTAAATAAGGATTTTTAAAAGGGAATTGGGATTATTTTCCTACAAATTGCAATAATCTTTGATCATTAGCACAAAAATTTTAGTTTTTGTAGAAAAATAAAACAAACTGGTATTTCAAAAGATGATTTGATTATACAATCAACTAAAGTAGCAAAAAATATAGTTTGACCAATTCCAATATATAGTGTAGTTCATGAATATGCCCTACTATGTACTCAATCACTTTTCAGATCAATTTAGTGACTGGATAAATGATAAAATGGTAAAATTAAAAAAAAAACAGAACTTAATCTGGTAAAAAATTAATTTCTAAAAACATTACTGGTTTTGAAACTAGAATAATCTACATGTTAGACAATGGTGGGATTCTACTGGTTTGGCCCGGTTCGGGTGAACCAATTGTAAAAAATGCTACCGTTTGGCCAAACTGGTACTAAAAAAAACAGCTACCATGTCAGTCTCACTGGGTACTGGATGATTAGCACTGATAAACCACGGTACTCATGAGTATATGGTGTAGTAATAAAGGTTTATTCCATCAGCAAACATCACACATAATCCCCAACCAGCAACACTGGATAAAATCCAAGTAAAGCTAACGCTGAAATCGACTGCCTCTCAGTACTTATTATAGCTGCCTGTCAACTAATCTATATCCGTCCATGGCCCCCCATGCCTCTACCCTGCACCTACTTATGCCTAACCCATGTATAACCCATCACCTCCAAACTTCCAACACCCCAGGAGCAAAACCAAATAACCCTACCACCCAACACATCACCCAACAATCCAGGGGAAAGCAAGTCCGATGCCTCCCCACTCGCTGATTGTCTCTACATGCTGCCAATCGCCTCCACATGCCAAACAGCCGATGGTCCATCTTGCTGTTTCTGTGCAGTTGCAGCACAGTTCATGAATGATGGCAGTTTGCGATGCTCCCCTACAAGCTTGAGGAGGCAGGCATCGCTGTCCCCACTGTCTGCTGAGATTCAGGGAAGTGGGTGAGGGAACAGGCTGGCTTCTTCCCCAGAGCTTGCAAAAGCATCAGGTTCGTGGCAACGCTTCTCCCACAAGTGACTCTCCTCCACAGGCACTTTGCAAAAGTGTCAGACTCCAGGGACAACTGTTCACCCTGAGCCCAAAATACAGTTCAGCTGAACCAGTATTTCTTTCTATTTTTTCCATCCTGACAATCAGCTGTTCTGACAATCAGCTGTGCCAGGATTCCCCTTGATTACTGCTTTGCCCAGGAGGGTTCCCTAAGGTCCAGGAGGCCAAAAAATGGACCATGGGGGATGCTGTGCGGGCTCTCTGAACTCTGTTTTTTGCCTTCCTGGGCCTCAGGGAAGCCGCCTGGGAGCAAAAATGCCCCCCAGGAAGCTTCCCTTAGGGCCAGGAGGCAAAAACAAACAAACTCCAAAGTGCTGGGGTGTGTGGCACAAGAAAGAGCACAACTACCCAGTCACATGGCCATGCCCATCTAGCCACTCCCACCTAGCCACTCCAACCAAGCCACACCCACAGAACTGATAGTAAAAATACTTAAATCCCACCCTTGATGTTAAATAACTGTTGTAATCATTATGCTCATAAGAAAAACAACTGTTGCAAAGCCTGAAGCAGATGCTCTTCAGGACTAGCCATGAAAAAGTAGGAAGGGGGCATATCTGCTTCTATAAAATAGCCAAAGTTCAGAGTCTCATCTGTAAGAAACATAAATACAGCTGGAAACCCAGACAGCTACACTTAAGAAAACCAAAACATCATTTCAAAACAAAACAAGCAAACAAAACTTTGAATGTGGAGCACACCCAGTGGTCAGATACAGTGTTCAAGTGGACAAGAATTGAGTAAAGGCTAGGTCACATCGGCCGACGGATGCAAAACCTATGTAAAAAGGACACAGCGGACAAGCAAATTTTCCATACATTGTTATCCGCTCTCAAAAGGGGCAAAAATTTGCATAAACAGAGCGGACAACAACGGAAAGGAACAGATGTGGGTAGGTTGTAGCGGGGATGTAAAGTGGATGCTCAATGGAAGCCTAGTGGATGGAAGCAGATGGAAGCGGATGGCACGTCCGCAGGGCTTCCAGGGGAGAACAGCAAAGCGGACACATAGCGGAAGGGGTGGATGCATAGCGGATGACGCGGGTGCATCACAGACGCCTATAGGATGTATAGTGGATGCAAGCGTTCACTGCACATGTGGGGAGGATGCATTGCATCAGCCCCGCGGATATAAAAGGAAGCAGCTCGCACGCGGCCAGCATTCAGAGGAAAGACCTGCTGCCAGAGACATTTTTTTCAGAGACCATGGGGAAGAAGAGGAAGCCTGTGCCATCTGCTGCCAGCCCTGGAAAGAAGGACAGAACCACCATCCCACCCCCTGGCGCTGACTCTGCTGCTGCTGGTGCTTCTGCTGGTGCTGGTGCTGGTGCTGGTGCTTCTGTTGCTGGTGCTTCTGTTGCTGGTCCTGCTGCTGCTGGTGGTGCTGCTGCTACTTGCTGCTGCTACTGCTGGTGGTGCTGCTGGTGTGGTGGACCAGCCCCAAGGCCCTCAAAGCCCTGCTGATGAGGGCCCAGAAGGCCCTGCCAGAAGGAGGAAGAGGCAATCGAAGGAGAAGGAGAAGGGGGAGAGAAAACAGTACTCCATTGCAGAGGACCATGAGGAGGAGGTGCTCGAATGGCTGAGGGAGAATGAGTACCTGTGGAGGAAGGGCCACAGGCTATATCAAGACACCAAGCAGAAGCAGGCGGCTTGGAGAGAGAAAGTGGAGAGCCTGGGCTACACTTCTGATGTCCTCCTGGGGTGGTGGAAACATATGCACACCTGGTATGGCAAGCTGCACCTGAAGAGATCTGGGCAGGCCACTGTGAAGCTCACGGACCGGGAGACCAACATCATGGCCAAGTGCAGCTTCCTTCAGGGTGAGATCCACCACCGAGGGGCAACCCCTCTGTCAACCCTCTCCCTCAGACAGCCCACAGGGAGGCACTCCTCTTCCAGCCAGGAAACAGCCAGTGTGTCCAGGCAGATGTCTGCAGAGCGCCCCACGACAGAGACCCCCCCACAGCTGCACATCCCATGCCGGAGGATGTGGAGGATCCCCTGACGCAGATGGAGCAAGAGGAGGCCGCAGCCACCACAGACCAACCCACACCCACATCCAGTTCCACCTCCACAGAAAGCAGGCAGAGAGGCAGACCGGAGGGACAGAGCCACACTGTCCTCTTGGAGATCAGGGACACAATCAAGAACAGCGCAGATCTCCTCTCTCAGCTGGTACACTTCGAGATTCCATCCTCAAAATGCAAGCCCTTCCTCACCTACATGACCCAGACCCTCATGGATATGCCTGAGGCCCAGTATCAGGTGATGAAGGAGAGGATCTCTGCACTTCTGCACCACCCTCCAGGCCCAGCTGAACCTGCTCCCACCCACTCCAGGTGTGCTCCTTCACCCCAGGTGATTTCACAGCCCTTCCAAGGCTTTCAACAGCCCCTCTCTTACCAAGGCTACGGCGACCATGACTTCCCTCAACAGAGGCAGCCCTTCCCAGTCCAGGCCGAGGTTCATCACCTGCCACAGATGCCACCAATGCCACCGGCGCCACAGACACCACCAACGCCACCGATGCCACCGATGCCACAAATGCCACCGATGTCACAGAAGCCACCAACGCCTCACTTCGCCCAGTTGCAGACCAGACAGCCCCACTACACTCCTCCTTCCTCCACCCCACAGCCAAGCCTCTCAACAGAACATCTGTCATCGGTCCTGTGCCTGACATCCCAGGTCCTGGATGAAGGGCCTCTCAACCTCACGGGCCTGAGCCAGCTTTCTGAGAGCTTCCTGCACACACCATCTCCTGTTGTCCTCTCAGGGCCAGGCACCCCAATGGCACCTCAGACCAGCACTCCAGCCACTGCCATCTCCACAGCCCCTGGACCCTTTACACCTGAGACCATGGGCATGCCTCAGAGTGACTGAGAACAGTGCCAGAGACTGAGTTGTTACCTGTTCACTTTATCTTTGCGTGAGACACTTTACTTGGGTCATTTTGCTTTTATAGTTTGTTATTAATAAAGGTTATCTTTGCTTCACACACTTGGTTCGTTTTTTTCCTTAATAAAGTCTTGGCGGAAACTTTTAGAAAATGGTTAAGCCTTTGCATGCTTGTGGGATGGGCAAGGATAGCTGTGGGATGGATAACAGCTGTGGGATGGGCAAGGATAGCTGTGGGATAGATAAACCTCCAGTGCAACCATAGTGGGACTGTATGGTCCACCATCCCAGCTGCTACACGTGTGGCCCTTTTTTATCAAAAACAATTTATTCATTGATCAACACAACTCTTTATTAAATGCCATGTTCATTGTAGGGCCACTCAACATACATGGCACAATCTCATCAGTGTTATGCAACAGTCTCAAGGAAGCATCCATTAATCATCTCTCATCCTGTCTTGCCACTCCACTGCTCCAGCTGGGGAGTTGCACCAGTGTTTCAGGAGGTTACACTGCTTCTTCCGTTCACATGAAGCTCTGTTGGGGCCTTGCACATCCACAGTGTCTATCAGGTTTTGTCCTTGCCTCCATTCACCAGGCTCCATGTCCCCATTGCCTTGTTGGATGTCCACAAGCCTGTTCTGCAAGACTGGGTAGAGGGTGCACATGAGATTGTGCAGGATGCAGCAAGCTTCCACGATGCTCCTCACAGTCTGTGGACGATGCTGCGTGGTGGTGAGAAGGAACCTGTTGGCTAGGATGCCAAAGGCATTCTCCACCACCCATTTTGCCCTGGACAGCCTGTAGTTGAAGATCCTCTCTTCATGGGTGAGGCATCTGGAAGTGTAGGGCTTCATGAGGTAGGTTGTGAGGGAGAAGGCGTCATCCCCCACGATGAAGTCGGGCACATCTTGTGTGTCATTGGGCAGGGGTCTGGATCTGGGAAACCCATGATGAGGTTGCATTCCAGACCCTCCTTGAGTTCACTGGCGTTGTATACCTGGGCATCTGAAGCTGACCCGTTGCCTGAAGCATCGATGTAGATGAACTTGTAGTCAGCATCAACCATGGCAAAGAAGATGATGCTGAAGAAGCCCTTGTAGTTGTGATAAGTGGACCCTGAGTTGGCTGGAGCTTTGCAGGCCACGTGCTTCCCATTTATGGCTCCAACGGTGTGATGGAGGTTCCACCTCTGATACCACTCTTCTGCAACTTTCTTCCAGCCTTCTTCAGTGGTGGGACACTGGAGGAGCTCCTCCAGGTATTCTTCAATGATGGCCTGCACCACTTCTCTGACCACAATGCTGATGGTGTTGTGTGGCACCCTCCACGCATACTGCATGTTTCTGTATATGGTCTCAGAGGCCAGGTGGCACAAAATCTGTGCCACCTTCAGCCCAGGGTCCAGGCTGGGACGGAAGTTGGTGCTCGGCTTAGTCAACCTGGGTCTCAGACGCTCCACAACTTCATCAAACATGGCTGGTGGCATCCTCATGAAGTGCTGGAATGCACGAGGGTCTTCATTCCTCAGCTCCACCATCAGCTTGTCATACAGTCCAAACTCCACTCTTCTCCCAATGCATCTTCGGACCCAGACAGCTCTTGGACATCTCCTTCTGCTTGCGTAGAAAAGGTGAAACAGTCTGAAGAGGGCTTGTTTTGGTGTTGAATGATGGCGGCTACCAAAAGGAGTGTGCAATGATCCATGGTGGAGATCAATGGATGATGTTGAAAAGCAAGAGCAAGGCTGAAGAGGTCTGCATACCAGGGCTGCTGGACTGAAAGTGAGATCCAGTGATTTCCTCCCCCTTTTTATAGGAAATATTGGTTTTCCGCTAGGTGCCCTTCTGCATCCTCTAGACATCCTGCAGACATCCTAAATATCTGAGATACATCCCATATACAAATGTTTTTTCCATTTTAATGCCTTTTGTCTGAGGTGCATCTGCTTTCATCCTTCCTATGTCCGTGCTACTAAAGCTGTGTGGATGTTCCGCGTCCGTTTCGCTTCCTCCCTCTTTCCGTTTTCTGCTGGAGGGGATCTGAGTTGCACGGATGCGCAGTGGATGCCAAGTGGATACAGCGGATGTTTAACGGATGATGGACGTAGAACGTTTGTTCCCCATATGTGTCGCGGATGTAGAATGGACATGGCGGAAAGTTCATCTGCTCAAAAAGTTTTGTGCAGCTCAAAACTTTTTGAGCGGATGAAATAGCAGTAGACAGATGCTGGACGGATAGAACGTATGAATCACGCACTCAGTGAGTACAGAACGGATGCATCATGTTAACCAACGGATGGCAAGTGTTTCTCTCTGTTTTACATCCTCTTTGCATCCATTGGTGCAGTGTGACATGGGCTTAAGTGTCAGTATCATTTAGTACTGCCCTTAAGAAAATGGTTGCTGGCTCATCTTTATGATAGGAAACCTGATAGTTGAGTAAGCCCTTACTTAGCATGTTCTATTTTATAAAAGTACAGTTAAAATACACAAAGAAATAGTTTTTCAGAAATGTTCTTTTAAACCGTCACATTGCCAACATGGAGCCAGGAGAAAAGCAACATTAGTCTAGGCTTCTGATTAATTATGACAAATAGTAACAAAATCATATACTTTATGGATATGTAAATTCATTATTGCTTCTAAATCACATTTCTAGACCCGATAACAAGTGAAATATTGTTAATCGTGAGATCAATAAACAATTATTGTTCTTTGTGAATGGGGATTTAAAGTGTTCATAGATAAGCAGAGTAAGTTACTAATAGTTGTCAAACTTACAAGACTTATAATTTTGTGTATATTTTGTTTTCCTTTTTTAAATAGATATCAACAGCTGGCTTGCATGCTCACCTAATCAAGATAGTAAGTTCCTATCCATGCCTTCACTAGAACATGTGATTCCTATCCCATTCCTGTTCAGGAATTTCCATTAGGTACTGTCCCCTCTTCTTCTCCATATCTGTTGAGCCCTTCAAAAATAATTAGTTAAAATAATGTACAAGTGTTGACAGGATCTGCTTTCTCAATTCATGTACAGTTCAAGGTGACAGACACTACAGATTTGTAACAAATCTTCCTTTTTAGATAGCTAATTACCAGATGATTAAATTACTTGTCAATCAACATCTCCCACGTTATTTTAGCACTCCCTTCAAACAGTGTTAGTCTTACAATATACAATGGTGTTTAAAAGTGTATGAACCTTGTGGAATTTTCAGTATGTCTGTTTAAATACAGGTAGTCCTTGACCTATGATCATTCATTCAGTGGTGAAATGTAAGGAAAGTGCTGAACAAATGGTTGTTATCATCAGTTCCTGGAGTTCTACCTAACTCAGCATCCCTATGATGATATCATCATGATCTATACAGCATTTAGAGCAGGGATGTCAAACCTGCAGCCAATGGGCCAGATGCGTGACGCACTGGCCATGCCCATCTCCAGTTTAGTAAATGAGGGAAAAGTCCTGATACCTGACAATGTGATACCACAAGTTTCACACCCCTATTTTATACTGACATTGCAGTGAATAAGTTAACTTTATTCTTGTTTTATCCTCCTTTATGTTCTAAATAAGTGCAGTCATTAAGTGAAGAATATTATTTTTGCTGAATCAGTATTCTGTTGAAATCTTTTAAATCAGTATTCTGTTGAAATCTTTTAAGTTAGATTTTTAACTGTTTTAAATGTTAAAACAGTTTCCCATTGCTTATTTTTATCATAGTTTTATTAAACATTTAAGAAAGAAAAAACAAACGACAGAAAGAAAAAGACAAAAAGACAAATAAATAAATATGAAATGAATAAATTCTAGGAAATTAACAAGCATTACTGTATTAAATAAATTAGATAAGAATCTTCACTATATCATTAGTTCTTTATGTCATTTAAAATGCAGACCATTTTAAAAACCCTTTAAAAATCACAATAGAAGCAATAGAATAAATAAATTGCAGTAATTTTCTATTGAATAGTAAAGAGCTAAGTTAATTTAAGATAACATTGAAAAGTAGATTATTAATATTTTATGTGAAGAAAAAAAACTACATTTCAGATGTAAGACTCCATTTGTGAAATTATAACCCAAAAATTGTTTCCATGTAAAATAGGTTACACCAAAAGGCAGTCTCCAGTTATTTATTCCATTCAGCGTTTCATTAATAAATAAATAATAAATACCCAGAAAACTTGATAGTATATTAGTCAAAATTAATTATACATGTAATGTATGTAATAATTGTAACAATATAATTGTTTGTTGTGCCATATGCAATTATTTTAGAAATATGTGGATTAGAATACCTAAATCATAACTCTAGTATATATACAATAATTGTAATCATTTTGTGTAAAGATAAATACATCTTTGCTGTTGGCATCAATTCTGATTTGTGCCAGTTAACAGAGTAGCCTATATTTCACCAAAACATATTAATTTAGTGTGTATAATCTTAATTCAGCAAATTTATCCCAAAGTCAGATTGTGAAATACTCAGAGAAATTTCAGATTCTTAAGGCTTCGGTTAGCATGTTAAATATTGAAGTTCAGGACAGTACAATTAGAAAAAAACTGAACAAGTATTTGTTTGGAAGGGCTGCCAGGAGAAAACCTCTTCTCTCTAAAAAGAATATGGCACTATGGCTAAAATTTCATCCAAACAAATTACAAGACTTCTGGAACATTGTCTTTGATCAGAAAAGACCAAAGTTGAGATATTTGGCCATAATGTAAAATGATGTTTGTGGAGAACCAAACAAAGCACATCGGCACAAACATCTTATACCAACTTTCAAGCATGGTAGTGGAGAGGTGATTATTTGGGATTGTTTTGCAAGTGCAAGACCATGACTTGCAGTCATTGAGTCGACCATGAACTCCTCTGTATACCACAGATGTAAAGCTATCTGTCTAACATCTAAAGCTTGGCTGACATTCAGTCATTCAACAGAACAATGATCCCAAGCCACCAGCAAATCTATAACAGAATGGCTGAAAAAGAAAAAAATCAAGGTGTTGCAAAGGCCCAATACAAGCCAGGACATCAACCCAATTGAAATGCTATGGTGGGACCTCAAGATAACTGTGCATAAACAAATTACCACAAACCTCAAAGAACTGAAGTGATGTTGTAAAAAAGAGTGGGCCAAAAGTCCTCCACTACAATTTGAAAGACAGAAATCAGTTATTGCTGCTGACAGTGGTTCTTCACACTATTGAATCATAAGATGTACTCAGTTTTTCACATATGGCTTCTCCATTTTGGCTTTCTTTTTTAAAATAAATGATGACATGGTGTAATACGTCATGTGTTGTTGTTCATCTGAGACATTTATCTATTTGAAGAATTGCTAAGGACTGGATGAGTTTTGACTCTGTCCTAATATGTAAAACCATAGGAACTCAAAAAGGGTGTACTTATTTTTTCAGATGACTGTACCAACAATGACTCTAGGTATCATATAAAATTAAAATGCAAGAATTAATTAAAATCCAAACCATTGTGGTGTGATTCTTGTAGGGTCAAATAAATGAATACGTTTTGTATTTTTACAGGAAACACATGCTGACATAGTGCCTTATTCCAATTCAAAATTAGAATATTTTTGTTCTTTTATTATCATAGTTAAAAAGCAACTAGTAATTGCTTTGCAAAATTGCTCACAAGTTCTCTTGGCTAGGAGGTATAACAATTATAGATTCTAGTGAAGACCTAAGATGTAAAAATACACAGTTCCAATTATTTCAGACTAATGGCAAGATCCAGAATGATAAGCTCCAGAAATGTCCATATTAAATTAGGTTTCAGTGCCCTTGGAATAAATTTTAGGACAGCCTACTGCCTTGTACATAGAAATGGATTCTTAGATTGCCACATTTTCAACTGGTTCATGAGCCATGAGCTGCAAAATGACCTTTAATAAGTCTACCTTCAAGTTGAATCTGGCTTAGCTGCAGGAGCGTCCATCCTTGTCTTCAAAATTGTCCTTGTGGACAATCACTTAAATATGAATCAGCAATGTGTTGCAACTGCAAAAAAGCCAATGCAGTCCTAGGCTGCATTAACAGAGAAATCGAATCAAGATAAAATGAAATGTTAATACCACTTTACAATCCCTTTAACACCCCACTTGAAATATTGCATCCATTATTGCCATGATATAAAATAGATGTTAAGACTTTAAAGAATGCAGAGAAGAGCAGCAAAGGTGATAAGGGAGTGCAGACTAAAACATATGAAAAATAGTTGCAGGAATTTGGTATGTCTAATTTAATGAAAAGAAGGACTAGGAAAGACATAATAGCAATGTTTCAATATTTGAGGGCTGCCACTAGGAAGAGGAGGTTAATCTATTCTCCAAAACACCTGAAGGCAAGATAATAATGGATGGAAAGTATTGAAGGAGAGAAGTAACCTAGAACTAAGGAAATTTTCCTAAAAGAACAATTAATCAGTGGAATTAATTGTCTCCAGAAGTTGTGGATGCTCTGATACTGGAGAAGACATTGGACAACCATTTGTCTAAAATGGTATATGATTTCTTATTTCAGAAGGGAGTTGGACTAGAAGACCTCCAAGGTTCTATCCTACTCTTATTATTCTGCTATTCTGTTAAAATGGCAGCTACTGTATGACATGATCAAATCTTTCCCCTTTTCATCAACATGCAATGTGTGTAATACATGTTAAGAGGGAGTATGATTGCCCAGGTGTGGCCACAATTTTGAAGCCAGTGCCATTGCTACTAATATTCCTGATTGACTGAGCAACATTGGCAACCTAAGAAGCTTATCAGACCAAATCATCTTGTTTCAACAATTTCATATCAGTCATCTGAGCTGATTCATCATTTATGGGTTTGCAATAAAAGTACTTGTACTTCCCTTATATATTTTTCCAAAGGAAATTCAGTTGTCCTGACTCCACCCAGATGCAAGGGATTACAGGATCATTAGACAAACAAACAAACAAACAGAATTGTGGGCATATTAAAACCTACTTTGGGAGTCAAAACTTCTGTCATATCCTTTTTTAAAATCACAATAGGAATAGAAAAAAACTTGAAAATACCAATCAAATTATTAAAAATATGATAATGCAGTGGAAAGTGAAGCAAATTTTCTCAATGAATAGTTTATGGTGAGAGATTTTATTTCTCTTTTAAGTAGTTCAGAAAGACAAATCTAAAATAACCCGTTCTTAATAAGCGTGATAATAGGTAATAATTCTTCATATTTAATAGCATTTTTGTACCATTGAGACCTCTATTTTTTTTCATTTGTAAACTAACTCTTAGATATAGGTTGAATTATTGCTTTCCTTGCTAAATGTTGAAAGTGCAGAAATATTTATATGAAGTATCTTTGTATCACATATTTTGTCATCCAGTAAAAGGATATAACCATCAAAATTGTAACTTGTTACCTATCGTAAATGTACTTTTCCCAAGTTTGTAAAGCCCCTGTCACACTGCACCAATGGATGCAAAGAGGATGTAAAATGGACAAAAAACCTTGCCATCCATTTGAAAACGCGATGTACTCACTGCCTTCGTTTGGCTTCCTCTCTATCCGTCCAGCCTTCGTTTATGGATGTTTCATCCGCTCAAAAAGTTTTAGGCTGCTTAAAACTTTTGCACGGAAAATGTATCCAGTTCGTCCGTTCTGCATCCGCTACGCATCCGCTAGACATCCATTACGCATCCGTTACGCATCTGCTATATCCGCTAGGCATCCACTGTGCATCCGCGCAACTCGCATCCGCCCGGACGCAGGGAGGAAGCGGAATGGATGTGGAATGGATGCAGAATGGATGCATAACGGATGCAGCATGGAAACAAAGCATTTAAAATGGAAAAAACATTTGCAGAGGGGACCTATCTTGGATATTAAGGATGTCTACAGGATGCCTAGAGGATGCCTAGCGGAAAACCTATACTGCCTATAAAAAGGGGGAGCAACTCATCTGCATCGCACTTTCAGACCAGCAGACCAGAGGTGCAGACCTCTGCAGCCTTCATCTGACTCTTGCTCTTCCACAGCATCCAGTCATGTCCACCGTGGATTGCGACAAAATCCTTTCGGCAGCCAACATCCTTCTGCAACACTGCAAAACCATCTACAGTCTCTGTGAACAGTACTACGGGAAGAAAAGGAGGCACCCAAAAAGAGTCTGGATCCAAAGATGGTTCACCAGAAGAGCACAGTACATACTTTACGACAAGCTGATGGTGGAGCTCAGGAGCGAAGACCCTCGGGCATTCCAGAACTTCAAGAGGATGCCTCCAGCCATGTTTAACAAAGTTGTGCAGCACCTGACACCCAAGTTGACCAAGACAAACAGCAACGTGGGCTCAAGGTGGCACTCACTCTGCGCCACCTGGCCTCAGGGACCACCTACAGAAGCATACAGTATGGCTGGAGGGTGCCACCCAGCCCCATCAGCTTTGTTGTCAGAGAAGTGGTGCAGGCTGTCATCGAAGAATACAAGAAGGAGCTCCTCCAGTGCCCCTCCACTGAAGAAGGATGGAAGAAAGTTACAGAGCAGTGGTATCAGAAGTGAAACTTCCCCCACACCGTTGGAGCCATAGATGGCAAGCACGTGGCCTGCAAAGCTCCAGCCAAGTTGGGGTCCACTTATCAGAACTACAAGGGCTTCTTCAGCATCATCCTCTTCGCCATGGTCGATGCTGACTACAAGTTCATGCACATCGATGTTTCAGGCAACAGCTCATCTTCAGATGCCCAGGTATAAAATGACAGACACCTCAAGGAGGGGCTGGAAAGCAACCTCATGGTGGGCTTCCCAGATCCAGACCCGCTGCCCAACGACATGCAAGATGTGCCCTACTTCATCGTGGGGGATGACGCCTTCTCCCTCACAACCTACCTCATGAAGCCCTACACCTCCAGATGCCTCACCCATGAAGAGAGGATCTTCAACTACAGGCTGTCCAGGGCAAGGTGAGTGGTGGAGAACGCCTTTGGCATCCTGGCCAACAGGTTCCAGGTACTTCTCACCAACATGCAGCATCGCCCAGAGACCATGAGGAGGATCGTGGAAGCTTGCTTCATCCTGCACAATCTCATGCGCACCCGCTACCCAGTCTTGCAGAACAGGCTTGTGGACCTCCAGCAAGGCAATGGGGACATGGAGCCTGGGGAATGGAGGCAAGGGTAAAACCTGATAGACACTGAGGATGTGCAAGGGCCCAACAGAGCGAAGAGGCAGCGCAACCTCCTGAAACACTGGTGCAACTCCCCAGCTGGAGCGGTGGAGTGGCAAGACAGGATGGTAGATGCTTAAGGGATGCTTCCTTCAGCCTGTCTCATCACACGGATGAGATTGGGCCATGTATGTTTGGGTGGCCTACAATGAACAGGGCATTTAATAAAGAGTTGTGTTTATGCTGACATGTGTGGATCAATGCTTACATTGTAATTGATAATGAAGGGCCATAGGGGTGGCACCTGGGAGGGTGGACCATACAGTCCCACTATGCTTGCACTGGAGGTTTATCTATCCCACAACTATTACCCATCCCATAGGTATCCCTGCCCATCCCACAGGTATCCCTTCCCATCCCACTGCTATCTTAACCCATCCCACAAGCATGAAAAGGCTAAACCATTTCTAAAAGTTTCCACCCAGACTTTATAGAAAAAAATTAATGAAGCAAGTGTGTGAAACAAAGATAAACTTTATTAATAACAAGCTGTAAAATAAACATGACCCAAGAAGTGTCCAAATAAAGTCCAAAAATATCCAGGCAGCCAGTCTCTGGCACTCCTCTTGGTCACTCGGAAGTGTGTGCCCAGTCTAAGGTGTTAGGGAGCAGGTGCTGTGGAGGTGGGTGCTGCTGCAGTGCTGGTCTGAGGTGTTATTGGAGTGCCTAGCCCCGAGAGGACAACAGGGGACGGTGTGTTGAGGAATGTGTCGGACAGCTGGCTCAGCCCCGTGATGCTGAGCGGTCCTTCCTCCATGCCATGGGGTGTCAGCCCCAGTACTGAGGACAGATGTACTGAGGCCGGGCTTGGCTGTGGGATGGAGGAAGGAGCAGTGTAGTGGGGCTGCCTGCTCTGCAGCGGGGTGAGGACTGTCGTGGTTGGCATCGGTGGCATCATTGGAACCGGTGGTAACGGTGTTGCCCGATGACTCTGTGCCTGCATTTGTAAGGGCTGCTGTCTGTGCTGCTGGACCTCTGGGCAGCTGTAGCCCTGGTAGGTGAGGGGCTGTGGGAAACCTTGGTATGGGAGGGACATCACCTGGGGTGAAGGAGCAGACCTGGACTGGGTGGGAGCAGGTGCCTCTGGGTCTGAAGGGTTGTTAAGCAGTGTGGTGATCCTCTCCTTCACCACCTGGTACTGGGGATCCGCCATCTCCTTGAGGGTCTGGTTTACATAATTGAGGAAGGGCTTGCGGTTGGAGGAGGAGGATTCGATGGGGACCAGCTGAGAGAGGAGACCTATGCTGGTGCAGATGGTGTCCCTGATCTCCACCAGGACCTTGTGGCTCTGCCCCTCCTGTGGTCTGGCTCTCTGCCTTACTGTGGTGGTGGAGGTGTGGGTGGATGCAGCTTCGGCAGCAGTGGACTCAATGTCCCCTTTCTCCAACCGCACCAGGGAGTCCTCATCGCTCTCCACCATGCTTTCAACACCTGCCCGGGGGTTCTCCGCCGTGGCACGCTCCACAGATACCTGCATGGAGACAGGGACTGACTCTCGGCCGCCAGAGGACTGGCTCCCAGCAGGCTGCCGGAGAGAGAGGGTAGAGAATTGGGCTCCTGATGCTCCTCGGTGGCGGACCTCACCCTCCAGGAAGCTGCACTTGGCCATGACATAGTTCTCTCTGTCCGTCAGCTTAACCCTGGCCTGGCCAGATTTTTTGCGATGCAGCTTCCCGTACCAGGTGTGCATGTGCTTCCACCAGCCGAGGAGCACCTCCGAAGTGTAGCCCATACTCTCCGCCCTCTCTTTCCAAGCAGCCTGCTTCCGCTCGGTGTCCCTGTACAGCCAGTGTCCCTTCCGCCACACATAGTTGTTCTCTCTCAGCCACTCCAGCACCTCATCCTTGTGCGCTTCCTCAATGTAATACTGCCTCCTCTCCCGTTGTTGCATACACCTCTTCCTCCCTATGGCAGGACCAGATGGGCCCTCATCAGAGGGGCTTCCAGGTTGTAGGGGCTGCTCCTCCACACCAACAGCATCATCATCATCAGCATCAGCATCATCACCAGCAGGATCATAATCATCATCATCATCATCATCAGCAGCAGCAGCAGCATAATCACCAGCAGGATCATAAGCAGCAGCAGCAGGATCAGCAGGATCATCATCATCAGCAGCAGCAGCAAGACCAGGATGAGCAGCAGCAGAGTAAGCACCAGCAGCAGGGTCAGCAAGACCAGGAGCACGAGCAGAACGAGCAGGACCAGCAGGACCAGCAGGACCAGGAGCAGCTTCAGCAGAGTACACAGCAGAAGCACCACTGCCAGGAGCAGCTCCAGCAGAAGCTCCAGCAACAGAAGAGCGAGCCCAAGCAGCAGAAGCCCCAGCAGAAGATGAGTCAGGGACATGGGGCGGGAGGGTGGCCCTGTCCCTCTTGCCAGGGATGGTGGCAGGTTGCTGAGACTTTCGCTTCTTCCCCATGGTTTTGGGGTTGCTGGCTGGCAGGAAGGCTTGCAGGAAGGCTGGCACCAAGCCTGGCAGGAAGCCTGGCAGGAAGCCTGTTAGGAAGGCTGGCAGGAAGGCTGGCAGGAAGGCAGGCACCAAGGCTGGCAGACAGGCTGGCTGGCAGGGAGGCTGGAAGGCAGGCTGGCAGCAAGGCTGGCAGGGAGGCTGGAAGGCAGGCTGGCAGCAAGACTGGAAGGGAGGCTGGAAGGCAGGCTGCCCAGGAGGCTGGGAGGCAGGCTGGGAGGCAGGCTTGGAGGCAGGCTGGCAGCAAGGCTTGCAGGCAGACATGCAGGCAAGAACTCGAGGTATCCAGCAGCAGATCTTTCTCGGAATGCTGGCCACGTGCGAGCTGCTTCCCTTTATATCCAGGGGGCTTGCGCAATGCATCCTCCCCGCATGCGCAATTAACGCCAGGCATCCGTTAGGCTTCCGCTGTGCATCTGCTAGGCTTCCGGTCTGCATCCGCTTCATCTGCTGTGCATCTGTTCTGCATCCGCTTTTTCCGTTCCGTGTCCACTTTGCTGAGGCCCCCCGGAAGCCCTGCGGATACACCATCTGCTTCCATCCGCTGTGCTTCCATTCCGCATCCGCCCTGCGTCCTCCCTGCATCCGTGTTATCCGCTCCAATTATGCAAATTTTCACCCCTTTTGAGCACAGATACAACGGATGTAACATTTTTCTCTTCCGTTGTGTCCTTTTTGCATCCGTTGGGCAGTGTGACACGGCCTTAATATATTAAAGTTTAAGTATATATTACAAATTCCACAGATCAATTCCTCCAAAAAATATTTTTTTTAAAAAAATGACACCCTTCTTGTTAAATAAAGAAACAAACGAACGTTAGCACTAAATGTATAAAACAACAAAATTAGAGACCCAATAAAGAAGTCAGGAGTACAACAGTTGAATGCCTTGGCAGCTGTTATTAAATGACAGTCAAGCCTTTTTAAAAATTTCCTATGCATCTGAAATTAACGAGGTAAATCTGAAACTTTTATCTAATAATGTTCCCATTGAGGAAAGTCCTATCATCTTAAGGCTAGGTCCCACTGGCCGACGGATGCAAAACATATGCATAAAGGACACAGCGGACGAGCACAATTTTGGGGGTGGCTCCATCCGTTGTCTTCCGCTCCAAAAAGTGGTGAAAATTTGCATAAACAGAATGGAAAAGAAAGGACGTAGGTAGTATGTAGCGGGGATGTTAAGCAGATGTTCATAGGAAGCCTAGCGGATGACAGCGGATGGAAGCGGGTGACACCTCCAAAGGGGTTCTGGGGGAATTTTGAAGCAGACGCATAGCGGAAGGGGCGGATGCATAGTGGATGAAGTGGATGCATCACAGATGCCAAAAAGAAACAAAGCGGATGCCGCGCAGATGTATATCGGACGCAAAGCCATCACTGCGCATGTGGGAAATATGAATTGCATCAGCTCCGTGGATATAAAAGGATGCAGCACGCATGCAGTCAGCAAACAGGGGAAAGACATGCTGCCACATACATCTAGCAGGAACACCATGGCTTGTCAGTCAGGCAAGAAGAGGAAGTCGGTGCCTACTCCTTCCAGCCCTGGCAAGAAGGACAGAACCAGCATCCCACCCCCTGGCACTGACTCTGAAACCTGCTGCTGCTGCTGCTGTGGTGGACCAGCCCCAAAGCCCTCAAAGCCCTGTTGCTGAAGGCCCTGCTGCTCAAACCCCTGAAGGCCCTGCTGCTCAAGCCCCTGAAGGCCCTGCTCAAGCCCCTTCCAGAGGGAGGAAGAGGCAAGGGAAGGAGAAGGGAGAGAGGAAACAGTACACCATTTCTGAGGAGCATGAGGATGAGGTGCTGGAATGGCTGAGGGAGAATGAGTACCTCTGGAGAAAGGGCCACAGACTCTATCGCGACACCAAGAAGAAGCAGGCAGCTTGGAGAGACGAGGCAGAGAGCATGGGGTACACTGCAGAAGTACTCCTGGGATGGTGGAAGCACATGCACACCTGGTATGGCAAGCTACACCTCAAGAAATCTGGGCAGGCTGCTGTCAAGCTCACTGACCGGGAGATGTATGTCATGGCCAAGTGCAGATTCCTGGAGGGTGAGATCCTCCACCGAGGAGCAGCCCCTTTGACACCCCTCTCCCTCAGACAGCCCACAGACAGACAGTCCTCTTCCAGCCAGGAGCCAGCTACCCTGTCCAGGCAGGTGTCTTCAGAGGGCCCCACAGCAGAGATCGCTCTGACAGCTGCACTCCCCATGCCAGAAGACTTGGAGGATCCTGTGGAGGATGACGCCCTGCTTTCACAAATGGAGGAAGAAGTAGCAGCCACCAGAGACTAACCTACCCCCACCCCCACCCCCAGCTCCAGAGGATGCAGGCAGAGAGGTAGAGTGGAGGGCCAGAACCACAGTGTGCTGTTGGAGATCAGGGACACAATGAAGACCAGCACAAAACTTCTCTCTCAGCTGGTCCACTTGGACAGAGCATTCTCGGGCCGGAACATCTTTATCACCTACGTGAGCCAGACCCTGAGGGACCTGCCCAAGGCCCAGTACCAGGTGATGAAACAGAAGATCACAGCACTTCTGCAAAACCCTCAAGGCCCAGCTGAAGCTGCTCCTACCCAGTCCAGGTCTGCTCCTCCACCCCAGGTGATGTTACAGCCCTTCCACGGCTTTCAACAGCCCCTCACCTACCAAGGCTACGACTACCAGGACTTTGCACAGCAAAAACAGACCTTCCCAGTCCAGGGCCAGGTTCATCGCACGCCATAGATAATCGATGATGGCTTGCACCACTTCTCTGACCACTTTGCTGATGCTGTATTGTGGCACCCTCCACGCATACTGCATGTTTCTGTATGTGGTCCCAGAGGCCAGGTGGTGCAGAGTGAGTGCCACCTTCAGTCCAGGGTCCAGGTTTGGATGGAAGTTGGTGCTAGGCTTGGTCAACCTGGGTCTCAGACGCTGTACAAGTTCGTCAAACATGGCTGGTGGCATCCTCATGAAGTGATAGAATGCACGAGGGTCTTCATTCCTCAGCTCCACCATCAACTGGTCATACAGTCCAAACTCCATTCTTCTCATGATCCATCCTCGGACCCACACAGCTCTTGGACGTCTCCTTCTTCTCCTTCTGTAATTAGGGTGAAACAGTCTGAACAGGTTTTGGTTCTGGTGATGAATGAGCACAGCTATCATATGGACTGTGTCACGATCCATGGTGGAAAACAATTGATGATGTTGAAGACCAAGACCAAGGGTGAAGAGGTCTGTACACCACAGCTGCTGGACTCATACTGAGATCCAGATGATTTTCTCCCCCTTTTTATAGGAAATATTGGTAGTCCGCTAGGTGTCCTTCTACATACTCTAGACATACTCCAAACATCCTAAATATATGAGATACATCCCAGATACAAATGTTTTGTCCATTTTAATCCTTTTTATACAAGATGCATACGCTTACATCCTTTCTATTTCCATGGTACTAACGCTGTGTAGACGTTCTGTGTACCTTTTGTTTCCTCCCTCTTTCTGTTTTCAGCTGCAGCGGATGTGAGTTGGGATGTAGAGGATGTAGAGAGTATACAACGGATATTTAACGGATGATAACGGACATAGAACGTTTGTTGCCTGTATGTGTCGCGGACATACATTGTATGCGGTGGAAAGTTCATCCGCTCACAAAGTTTTGTGCAGCTCAAAACTTCTTGCGCGGATGAAATCTCAGTGGACGGATGCTCAAGGGATAGAGTGTATGAAACACGTATGCAACGGATGCATCGCATTTTCCAACGGATGGCAAGATTTTTTTAATGTTTTACATCCTCTTTGCATCCGTAAGTGCAGTGGGACCAGGGCTTTAGCCTTCCAAATCAAAGATACTTCAAGCAACTTTTAAAACAGTGAAGACTAAAAAGCTCCCATGAAAGAAACCAGCTATACTAAATCTGTTCAACATCAAATTAAACCACTTCTCTAATTATATTGTTCCTGTCACATGGACTCATTGATCCTAGCATACAGCATACCTACTTGTGACCATTCCCCACCTTTTTTTATTAGCGTCCACCTACTGTATGAAACTTAAGCACTCCATTTTGTTATCAGGCAGTAATTTGCTGCAACTTCTGCAGGCTTTTTACTCACTATAATTGGCAACAATAAAGCAATGAATACAGGTTTGGGTTGTCTCATATCACTCTTCCTTCTGTGTGACTTCAGATTCTTCTCCACTTCAAAAATCTTGTTCTCAGCTCTCCTAGAATTAGAAAAACAACAACATCAGAATCAACAACAACATATCTACAAAAGCCAATGCTATCTGAAACCCATTTTGCTTTGCCAACTATTGCATCTCCTTCTTTCCCTTTCCAAAAGTCTTTCATTTCAATCGCTTAAGTTTCTTCTCTTCCATACCAACACAACAGCAGTCCCCTCTCTTATAGAAAAATATGCTATTTTCCTCCTTGATACTATATTCAAATTTTCTTGCATATTCAGACAGCCACATCATGTTTCAATACTTTAGTGATATCTATTTCAACAGGTAGAGTTACTAACAGCTGTATGGACTACAACATTCTCCAGATATGCTGGGAGTGCAACATCTGAGAACAGCAGCTGGAATTCAGCAAAATTTCTTACCACCTCATTATAGGTTACAGAAACAACTTAAAGATAGGCAACAAAAGAATTTGTACAAGTATCTAATGTCTTGCTTCACCAGTTTAAAATAATGTTCAGAATGGACTTTGACAAGTTGCATTATTTGCAGCTAAGATTTCATCTGAAAGGATGTACATAGTTTTTGATAGCATTTCCTTACAACTGAATCCCTCACATCTTTCCAGTGAAGAATGGTTATTTGTGTTTTAAAGGATTACTTGAATGTGTCACCTCCAGAAAAAACTCTTTATTTTCAAGTTGCTTCAAAAATGGTTTTTTTTTTAAATTTGAATATATTGCTGCTGTGACAAAAGCACTATTGTTGCAAAAACAATTTTAAATGCAAACATTGAAACCAATACAGTTTTTTTTCATAATGACGTTTTCTCTCTTAGACAAAAGAGCACGCTTGTCGTCAAGATCTGCATTTACTCCCAACATAATTTTCAAAATATGCTGATTTATATTTTAAGAAATGATAGCACAATTTGCTTCGAGGATAAAGAGGAAACTATCCCAATCACATTGATTTTAATCATGGAAATTCATTCTGATTTCCCTTTTGTTGTAGAGGTTGATTGAAATTTATATCCACACCAGTGAGATTTCAAATGAATATCATTTAATTGTTTATACAATGATGGCACTATCATTTTAGAAAGACAAAAATATCTCAATGACAAAAATGTCAACAATGAGATGGTACATAAAGGAATATGCTAGACAATGTCCATGATGAAATGTCATTCTCTAGATGCTGCACAACGAGGTATTGCTAAAATGAAATGGTGCATGGCACAATGTCAGGACATTGAAATGTCAGCTCCCAAATACTGCCATTTTATTTCATGGGACTATGGCAGAGGAAGATGTATCCTGCTGTGCTTAATTGATTTTAATCAAATATTGCTTATCTGTAACCTTTGTCATATAATGTTATCAGTGCATTAGTTCTAGTAAGAATTAAAACAAAAACATTTCTGTTGGAAGAGCAATGTAAAGAGCTTTCTTGCATAAAACTTCTTATTAAACAAGGTTCAATGAAGCAGCTAATCTTGGCAGCTCAGGACTGTATCCCAGCAAGATAGTTATTCAGTTGAAATACTATGTCTTTTCCAAAATTTCTTTTCTAATCGCGAGGTATCTAAAATGCAGCTGTCTTTACTTATTCAGCAACAGATTATTAATTCAAAATATTTAAATAGCTGTCATGAAGAAATCTTTTTTGTAAAGAAAAGATTATTTAATGTTATTATTTTTTTTGAGACACACACTTAGATTGATAAATATTTTAGTTTCTAAGTCCACATCTATCACATTATGTTTCATTATTAAATATTTATTTAAATGAATAAGATTGTGTAAAACACAGAGACACAAATCCAGAGGGATATATAATTTATCTGGACTTCATAGGAATTCTTTTTTTATATATATAAAACAACAATAATATGTTTTGAGACTTGTCCATATTGGTTTCATTCTTTTTAAATAAGAATTTGTTCCCACTTCTGACCTTCACCAGGCCACTACCTTAACTACTTGCATTACATATTTCGATAAAAATAGGCAGACTTTGGGTTTTTAGATTGCTATGTTTCATTATTACCCAACCCCTTACACCTGACTCATTACTGATGTCCATGGCCATAACAGCTTTGCTGTTAAATTTACTAAAAAGGAAAAGAGACTGATTTTTATTTTTTCTACAAATAAAAGTCTCAATTGACAGATAGGTCACTTGACAAGATACTTTTTCATAATGAGATAATGAAGTCTCAACCTGCTGTAGGGTTGTGTACCTCATATTCAATTCAATTCAATTTATTACAGTCATAGACCAGACCAGAACAAGTAAAAACACAAAGTAAATATACAATTAAAAATTCTAGAATAAAACAATAAATAACAGATAAAATATATGATAAAATCCAGTCTGTCAATTACACATGGTCTACTATACTAAAATTACAATCCATAAACTATGAGGCCCACAGTCAATTTAATACTAAAATGGAAAGGAATAAGCAGTGCAAAGGGTTTGCCACATTGGTTGTATAATATAGCTATGGTGGATTAGACACATGTTTCTGAAGAATCCCCAGTGCGGCTGCATAAAATCTAGCTACCTGTGCTGTAGTTATGGACTGTTTGTCCTTAAGCAGCCAGTAGAGATAAGCAGTGTAGGAACAGCCATGATACCAAGCAATTATTGGAAGGATATGTTTTTTTCACATATCTGTGTAAAAGGAACATTGAAGGAGTTGTGACCAATACTCTCTACCTCTCCTGAGTCACAGGAACAGTCTTTCAGCCAATGGTATATTTTTAAATTTGCTATGCAGGATGGCCAATGGAAGCATATGACACCATGTGAGAGAAATTGCTTTCTGATGGTTTGCCAACCCCAACTGGCTAAGATATAGCATCTGGAACAGTGGTGGGATTCAAATTTTTTACTACTGGTTCTGTGGGCATGGCTTGGTGAGCAAGGCAGGGGAAGGATACTGAAAAATCTCCAATCAGAGATGGTATTTGCCAGTTCTCTCAACTACTCAAAATTTCTGCTACCGGTTCTCCAGAACTCATTAGAACCTGCCACCTCTGATCTGGAACCAGAAATGATGGAGTTTCCCTAAGTCTGTTTGCCTTTCAATGTCCTCTATCCTTTGTTTCAAAGTTTGTTTTGCTTGTCTGTAATCCAACTTGAGGATTGAATCTGAGGAGAAGCCTAATTTGGCAAAGTTGGACTCAACAGCCTTGATCCATGATGAGGAGAATTTATCTTGGAAGATTAATGAAGCAAGGCCTTGTGGAATGAAGTTAAGCTTTAGCCAGACATTTAAAGATACTACACAGATTCTTGCCTTAACTTTTGTCAGTCCTGTTTCCAGGCGCAGAACTGTATTTGAGACACAGTGTAGCATCTGGAGAATTGTTCTAATAAATTTGGATTGAATTTTTTCGAATGGTGTGAAACATGAAGCTTAGGTCCAAGCAAGGTTCCATAAAGAAGCTGTGCTAGTGACTTGGCCAGAAAAAGCTTAATTGTGGCAGGAACATAAGGATGGTGCTTGCTTATCTGTGGCCCAAGGGACCTGCATATTCGCCAAGTGCTTTTTTTGAGCCAGTGGCCTGGATGACCACCTGTAGGTATTTGAAAGTGGTTACCTGTTTTATTTTATGGCCATTGTAGATACCATGAACAGAGTTTTGGCCTTTTTGCTTTCTAATAATTTATGTCCAGTTTATTGGAATTACAACACTGGACAAGGGTTCGTAAGATTCTGCTGCTGGCAATTTTCAACTTTTGAAGCTTTCATGTCTTTGGTCAGCATGCAAGGAATCTATATTGTCCCATCATTATTCCTATGAATTGCCCAAGTTGACAACAATTTCCCTTTGAGTAAACTGCCAATTTTCTTTAATCACATCATCAATCATTTTAATGAAATGAAACTCACTGGTTGCTGTCATAGGACATTTACTTCATTCTTGATTACATATATCATCTCTTCCCAATTTACCATCTTCACATTTTTTGGCCCAGTGATATAGACTCAGGTCATCACAATGATCACCACGAACAAACTGCATTCAACAATGAATATTAAACAGAGGGACTCCTTTTGCAGTGAGCAATTTAATAATGGTGTGTTACTTAAATCATATTGATGAATATCCACTGAAGGCTTCCATTTTGCAAACATACTTTTTTCTCACAGCAACTTTCAGGCAACTGAAATCCAAAAGTAGATTCTACAGAACAGGCCAAATCTTATAGCTAATTAATAAAAACATGTATTGCTGACTTATGCCATTGAAAGCCTTTCTTTCATTTTTTTCATTCAGTTCTGTATTTAAAATGCAATTGGATAAACTAAATTTGGCAAGAGCTATTAAACTGAATATAAAGGAGGTCTTTAACATGGTGCAAATTAAATTTTAGAGCATTATCTGATTGTATTTGGTTTCTTATCAGTTATAGTAAAATGTGATCTTATAATTTTCTGGCTGAAAGATATATGATATTGGAAAGGAAACTTAAATATGATCTAAATTTTCATGAAAATTTGAAACTGTGGGATAATTCTACCTTGAAAATTTCTGATAAATTGTTTCAGAAATCATAGGGCAAAACATAACTAGTTTCAGTTCAGTTGTTATAATTAGGTTCCCCCCATCCATGTTCATATTTTACCAAAAGAATTTATTAAAACTGATTGCTAACATCTAAAAATAAAGTATTTTATTTTCATTTAATGCTCATATAAACAAGTTTATTTGTTAATTTAATAGGCTGATTCTTAAACTATTCTGGGTCACTTACAAATATGATCCTAACATATAAAAGAATACATCCAACTAGAAGAGCCAAATCACACAATAAAACAAAAATTATCAAACAAAATAAAAGAACAAAACAGGGAACAAGTTCCATGAGAACAACCAAGTTTCAATATTTTCTTGAACAGCATCAATATGATTTATTATTCTCTCTCTCTGTGTGTGTATTTGTTTCTTCATATTGACTTGTCAAAAATATACAATAATACTTTTCATTATTATTAAAGAGATTGTTCATATAGGATTTAAAAAGAATACAAAAGTATATGCTCGTGTGTGTGTGTGTATGTATATGTGTGTATCTATATATGTATATTTATATGTGCTGTTCAGCTTCCTTCAGGTATTATCCCATGTCATTGTAGTTGTGTTTTTAAAGTTGTAGCAACGTTTCGGCAGAATCTAATCTGCCATCTGCCATCACGAACTCAATACAGAAGCCTGATGATGGCAGATGAGATTCTGCCGAAACGTTACTACAACTTTAAAAGCACAACTACAATGATGTGGGATAATACCCGAAGGAAGCTGAACAGCACACATGTAAGTACCCACGAAAACTTAAAAAAAACAAGTATATGTATATGTACATACACATACACATGCATGTAATGACCCAGGAGATTACAGCACAAGACCCAGGAGGTCACAACAATAGAACTCAGAAGGTCATCACACAGTCTATTACCCAGGTTGTGACAACACAGGAGGCTGATAGCCATACAGCCGGTACCTCAGCCACACAGGTTCTTATGAAAAAGCCAATCAATCTGCATACATCAACTCCATCAACCAATCAAGAAATAACAACACAGTCAACCAGCCCGCTTACAACAGAGCCAGCACACCACACCTCCCTACCAGTATTTATAGAGAGACAGCAGCTCCGATCACACTTTGCTCACGCAAGCACGAAGCCGAAAGCACCAGCCTGAAGATGGCGAGTGGGACCTTGTGGAAACATCACCAAGAAGTATATAGAAGATAGTGATGAGAGAAAGAGAAAATGTGAAAGGGAAACTAAAAGCTACTTTAGAATAACAAGGAACTTTCATTGTTTGCCTGGTAAGTTCAAATTTCAGCATTTTATGTAGCCCAGAAAGTTTTCTTCTCCATTTATCATTTTCCAAACTCAACCCTTCTGGGAGACTCAGAGATACAACTTATTTCTCAAAGCAATGAAGTTTTCAACTCTGTTATCAGTGTTTAAATGATGGTTTTTTTAGTAGCTTTCCATCCTTTGAGTAATCTATTATTGCACCTCAATGAAATTTACATTGGCTTTAGAAGGTGTTCTCATTTAGATTCCCTTCAGAAATGTTTAGACAATTTGTAACTTAATAGAGATTCCTTTAACTCTAGAAATTCACCCCTTCTTTTTCAAAAGCATTCTTTTTATGTACACTATAACCCACACTGAACACTTAAAGTGCTGTTATAAACTGCAATGACCTTAATTATGTATTTTCTAAAGGCTTTCCATTTAGGCTGCTAAGATTTTAAACATCATGAATTGTACTTCCTTGCGACTGCTTCTCTCTCTCTCTTCTTCTTTTGTTTTTTATGAAGAAGAGAGTAATCATAACAAAATGTACTGATTAAGCATATCCTGTATTCCAGCCTGTTTTATTCATTCTGCATCTATACCTAAAATGTTTATCTGTTATCAGCTATTCCCCTTGCCTCTGGCTGATCTAGTCCCTTTTTCAATTGCTGTACATCACAGACTATTATATAGATTTGTGCTCTAAGGCTTTTCTCTGTTCTATAAAGTATTTCTAGTCCTAGATCAGTAGCTTTAAGAGATTGATTCATTGGGAATTCAGGTAGAGCCACACAATGTGAATTCAGTTGTCCTATAAATGAAAAAAGAAATATTTAAAGCTCCCCCCCCTTAAATATTTTATTCCTGCCTTACTCATGTTATTGGTAATGTTCCTTCTCCAATGTCACCCAGAAGATGTGTAAAGCATTTGCACTGAAAAGGAATCATTGGGGGATAATTGGAAAGAAAACTGGATACAATGTTTAAAACTACCATCATGATACTTTTCAGACTAAAGCAATAAAACAATATAAAGTCAGAGTAAAGTTGCCTTTCATTTTCTCACTCTGTTCCAATAGCGCAAACTTTTACCATCTGAGCACACAAATGGTAACAGATTATACATGCATGACACCAATATATTGCCAAGGATTCTGATAAACAGGCATGAAGATTTTGTACTTTCTAGTCATTAGAACAAGTCCATATTAGCAGAAAAAGATAAAACCAAACCAAACACATGTGCTGTCTGATAATATTTAGTGTAGAAAAAAGTGATGATCTATATTAAAATATGTCAATAAATCCATTACATTAATACTCAGGAAGCTGAAGAAGAAACAGTTACCATATATACTCGCATATAAGCCGACTTTAGAACGCTTTTTTTTTTTCCCCAAATTTGGGGGTCGGCTTATACGCAAATAAGTCTGATTTGCTGGAGCAGCGACTTAGCGTGGCGGCTTCGCGTGATGAGAGTCTTGGCTCTCATCGCACGAAGCCGCTTCCCGGCGAAGCCACTGCCCGCCGCTTCCCCACCTCCCATCGAGTCTCCCAGCTGATTGGCTGTACAAACCGCTGCCCGGCGAAGGCGATGAGAGTCTTGGCTCTCATCACGCGAAGCCGCTGCCCGGTGAAGGTGATGAGAGTCTTGGCTCTCATTGCGCTAAGTCGGGCATTTTGCGTGATGAGAGCCAAGACTCTCATCGCCTTCGCTGGGCAGCGGCTTGTACAGCCAATCAGCTGGGAGACTCGATGGGAGGCGGGGCAGCGGCGGGCAGCGGCTTCGCGCGATGAGATCCAAGACTCTCATTGCGCAAAGCTGCCACACTAAGTCGCTGCTCCAAGTCACTGGAGCAAGTCGCCACGCTAAGTCACTGCTGCAGCCCTCGCCTGGCCCTTTGCAGCCCTCACCTGGCTCTTTGCAGCCCTCGCCTAGCCCTTAGCAGCCCTTGCCTCAAGTAAAACGTGCGCGAAGTCAGGCGCCATTTTTCTCCCTGGATGGACAATGAGCCGCAACTTTTGCCCCACCGCCTTTTCCCTCTGGGCTTCACTTCTGCTGTTCAGGGAAGTCGCGCCCAAAGCCCTGTCCTCCCAGAATCTTTCTGATAGTGAGCCTTGACGGTGAGATCAGGGGTTGAACACCATGGTATTTGGGGGTCGGCTTATATGCGAGTTTTTGCAAAATTCCTCATTTTGGGGCAGTTTTTTAAGGGTCGGCTTATATGCGAGATCAGCTTATATGCGAGTATATACGGTATATGAGGATTGAATTTCACTTTCACCTGAATTATTTTATAGTGTTTGCATAGCGAATTATATACAATGTTCCAAATAGAATAATAATAAAAAACAATTTATTTTATATTAATGGGCTTACAGTCAAATGTTTCAGCGAATGCAGGACCACTGTTAAAAATAATCTTGCATTTTATGTCCTCCATCTCTCAAGTAATCTTGATTTTCAAAGCCATCACAGTACTTAAATAATCTCATTCCTTTAAGAGGCAAGAAAATGTTGGAAAAAAGAGCTGTGGACCAAGCTGTGGTTCTGCATTCCATAAAGTAACTTTATGTTTGCATATGTGAAGGAAAAAACAGAAACATTGCTGATGTTGCAGAAAGATTTAACTCAATCCAAGCAACATTTGTATTGAGCCAATTTGGTGTGGTATCAGGCTAAAAGGTTAAATTCTAGTCCCAACTAGGCAAAAAATCAGCTGGATTACTTTGGGCCAGTCACTCTCACTCACCTTTGGAAAAAGGCAATAGGAAATTGCTTCTCAAAATCTTATAAGAAAGCTGCAAGGATTAATCCAAATATTTACCAGAAGTGAGGACTGATTCAGGTGCATGGGTACCCATGTGCATGCATGCATGTGTGCATGAATATACATACATAAACCTAACAGATAAAGTAGTGAGGAACCCCTATCTTCTTGGCTTAGTAGCACAATGTGTCTTGGACTGATTTGCTACTAATAGAAAGCATGTTGTTATCAGTCTTCCCCTTTATGAATTTTATTTTTCTTTATTCGATTAGAAATTATGACAATTTACATTCACCACATATGAAAAATGGGCATATGGGAAAGAATGCCAAATGTAAATTGTATTCCTCTCACCTTATGAATTGAGACTTTGCATGATCCCTTAAACTAGAAATTAAAATGAAATGTATAGTAACATGAACTGAAATGATACATTGTCTAGTCCCTGAACTTGTATGCACATTTTCCTAAGATTAAATCTCACTAGAGTTATTCAGGAGTAGGATATAGAAGAGTACAATTTAACAGTTCAAGGTGATAACTAGATGTTCAAACTAGATCACCAATATTTTTAATTAATAAGAACCAGCGAAGATCAGAGTTCAAAATTCAAAGAGAAAGAAAGTTAATCACTTTTTCACCTAAGGCAATTCTGAAGAAGAATTCAGTCAAAATGCTGCAGAAAAGGAGCTTGTAAAAGATGATGGGATAACTGCAAGTTTTGCCGCAAAGAGCAAATAGTATCAAATGAGTATGGATTTAATCCAGAAAATTGTGCAGGGCGAAGAAGTCAATTCTGTTTTGCAGTGCAATGGCTTCAATGAGGGTTGCTATTAGTTTAAGAGACCCTAATCATGTATCCCCTTTGCTATCTCTCTGCCTATCTTACTGAAGTAAGATAACAGATGGCACTTGATCTGCTCATGAAAACTGCTTTATGAGGTTTCTAGTATTGCTGTCCAATTATATTGTGAAAAGAACACAGTGAAAAGAATGAAAATTGGAACAATAGGATTGGAAAAACATTAGTTGGAAAAGCTGTAATTTTATATATAATTATACGCTACAAAGGTCTTCACTGTGGTTAAGGATATTGTTATTCTTTTAAAGCAACAAAACAAAAAAAATGCTGAAACAATATTATAAGATAAAATTTCAGGAGAAAGAACTGGGCGTGGAAATCTTAAATCCTCACAAAGCAACTGTGCTTTCAAGAAAGCAGTACTACGAAACAGAATTACAAAAAGTCAATCTCTGCAATGGTTCATTGCTAACATCTCTAACACACAAAAGCTTGGTATACATTTACTTATTCTGCTGCTGCCAGTGGACACATTTGTGCTATTGATAAGGTCCTCTTTACGCTCAAAGGGGCTGGATGAATTAGAGGCAGAAAGGTGACTGGTTTTAGATCACTCATTTTGGGAAAAAATCAAAGTGTTCTTTTCCCTTATCCTCTTTAGTTAAAAATGTATATAAGTTGTAGAGATAGACATGAAACTGCTTTTCTCTCATATTTATAAACCTCGACTGGCATTATTGCATCTTAATGTAGATTTTGCTTTTCAAATACAATATTTATGATCCTATTTATTTTAAGGGATATATTTCTTCTGTTGATAAGAATGCAAATTATATTATCTCCACTGATGAGTGGGAAACTGGATAGATATTTGCTTCTGTTAGAGTATCAGCATACATCATTTCTCAACCTGCTATTTCTTCCTGCTAGACAATAAACCACTAATTTATTCCTCTCCATCAACCTTTGCACTGAAAAAGTCTGAAGCTGAGATATTTTAATGCCTTAATGTTAAGCCCCTGTCACACTGTACCAACGGATGCAAAGAGGATGTAAAACAGACAAAACAGCTTGCCATCCATTGGAAAACACGATGTACTCACTGCCTCCATTTTGCTTCCTCTCTATCTGTCCAGCATCCGTTTATTCACGTTTCATCCGCTCAGAAAGTTTTGAGCTGCTCAAAACTTTTGCGCGGAAAATGTATCCAATTTGTCCGTTCTGCATCCACTAGGCATCCACGACGCATCCGTTCTGCATCCGTTACGCATCTGCTATATCCACTAGGAAAACACGATGTACTCACTGCCTCCATTTTGCTTCCTCTATATCCGTCCAGCATCCATTTATTGACGTTTCATCCGCTCCAAAAGTTTTGGGCTGCCCAAAACTTTTGCGTGGAAAATGTATCCAGTTTGTCCATTCTGCATCCGCTACGCATCTGCTAGAAATCCATTACGCATCCGTTACGCATCCGCAATATCCGCTAGGCATCCACTACGCATACACGCAACTCACATCCGCTCAGATGCAGGGAGGAAGCAGAACGGACGCAGAACGGATGCAGAACGGATGCAGAATGGATTCAGCATGGAAACAAAGCATTTAAAACGGAAAAAACGTTCGCAGAGGGGATCTATCTCAGATATTAAGGATGTCTAGAGGATGCCTAGAGGATCCCTAGAGGATGCCTAGAGGATGCCTAGAGGATGCCTGGAGGATGCCTATATATACTGCCTATAAAAAGGAGGAGCAACTCGTCTGCATCTCACTTTCAGACCAGCAGACCAGCTGTGCAGACCTCTGCAGCCTTCATCTGCCTCTTGCTCTTCCACAGCATCCAGATATGTCAACCGTGGATCGTAACACAGTCCTTTTGGCAGCCACCATCCTTCTGCAACAGTGCGAAGCCATCTACAGGCTCTGTGAACACTACTACGGGAAGAAAAGGAGGCGGCCAAGAAGCGTCTGGGTCTGAAGATGGTTCACCAGAAGAGCAGAGGACGGACTGTACAACAAGCTGATGGTGGAGCTCAGGAACGAAGACACTCGGGCATTCCAGAACTTCATGAGGATGCCTCCAGCCATGTTTGACGAAGTTGTGCAGCGGCTGACACCCAGGTTGACCAAGGCAAACACCAACTTCCGGCCCAGCCTGGAACCTGGGCTCAAGGTGACACTCACTCTGCGCCACCTGGCCTCAGGGACCACCGACAGGAGCATGCAGTACGGCTGGAGGGTGCCACACAACACCATCAGCATTGTGGTCAGAGAAGTGGTGCAGGCCATCATCGAAGAATACCTGCAGGAGCTCCTCCAGTGCCCTTCCACTGATGAAGGATGAAAGACAGTTGCAGAGCAGTGGTATCAGAGGTGGAACTTCCCACACACCGTTGGAGCCATAAATGGGAAGCACGTGGCCTGCAAAGCACCACCCAAGTCGGGCTCCACTTATTTCAACTACAAGGGCTTCTTCAGCATCGTCCTCTTTGCCATGGTCGATGCTGACTACAAGTTCATGTACATCGATGCTTCAGGCAACGGCTCATCTTCAGATGCCCAGGTATACAACGCCAGTGACCTCAAGGAGGGGCTGGAAGGCAACCTCATCATGGGCTTTCCAGATCCAGACCCCCTGCCCAACGACACACAAGATGTGCCCTAATTCATCATGGGGGATGATGCCTTCTCCCTAAGAACCTACCTCATGAAGCCTACACTTCCAGATGCCTCACCCGTGAAGAGAGGATCTTCAACTACAGGCTTTCCAGGGCAAGGCGGGTGGTGGAGAACGCCTTTGGCATCCTGGCCAACAGGTTCCAGGTACTTCTCACCACCATGCAGCATCGCCCAGAGACCGTGAGGAGGATCGTGGAAGCTAGCTGCATCCTGCACAATCTCATGTGCACCTGCTACCCAGTCTTGCAGAACAGGCTCGTGGATCTCCAGCATGGCAATGGGGACATGGAGCCTGGGGAATGGAGGCAAGGGTGAAACCTGATAGACATTCAGGATGTGCAAGGCCCCAACAGAGCCTCACATGAAGGGAAGAAGCAGCGCAACCTCCTGAGACACTGGTGCAACTCCCCAGCTGGAGCAGTGGAGTGGCAAGACAGGATGATAGATGATTAATCGGTGCTTCCTTCAGCCTGTCTCATCACACGGATGAGATTGGGTCATGTATGTTGGGTGGGCCTACAATGAACAGGGAGTTTAATAAAGAGTTGTGTTTGTGTTGACATGTGTAGATGATTATTACATTATTATTGAGAAAAAAGGGCTAAAGGTGTGGCACCTCAGAGGGTGGACCATACAGTCCCACTATGCTTGCATTGGAGGCTTATCTATCCCACTGCTATCTTTACCCATCCCACAGGTATCCCTGCCCATCCCACTGCTATCTTAACCCATCCCACAAGCATGCAAAGGCTTAAATCATTTCTAAAAGTTTCCACCAAGACTTTATTAAAAAAAATAAATGAAGCAAGTGTGTGAATCAAAGATAAACTTTATTGAACAACAAGCTGTAAAAGAAAAATGACCCAAGTCAAGTGTCCAAATAAAGTCCACAGGTAGCCAGATACCCAGTCTCTGGCACTCTTATTGGTCACTCGGAGGTGTGCCCAGTCTCAGGGGTGAAGGGTCCAGGTGCTGTGGAGGTGGGTGGTGCTGGAGTGCTGGTCTGTATCTTCATTGGTGTGCCTGGCCCCGAGAGGACAACAGGGGATTGTGTGTTGAGGAAGCTCTCAGACAGCTGGCTCAGACCCGCGATGCTGAGAGGTCCTTCCTCCATGCCATGGGGTGTCAGCCCCAGTACTGAGGACAGATGTACTGAGGCTGGGCTTGGCTGTGGGATGGAGGAAGGAGCAGTGTAGTGAGGCTGTCTGGTCTGCAGTCGGGTGAGGACTGGCGTGGGTGGCATCGCTGGCGTGGGTGGCATCATTGTCGTGGGTGGCATCGGTGGCATCGGTGTCGTCCGGTGACTCTGTGCCTGGACTGGGAAGGGCTGCTGCCTGTGCTGCTGGACCTCCTGGTAGCCGTAGCCCTGGTAGGTGAGGGACTGTGGGAAGCCTTGGAATGGGAGGTACATCACCTGTGGTGGAGGTGGAGGAGCAGACCTGGACTGGGTGGGAGCAGGTTCCTCTGGCTCTGGAGGGTTGTGAAGCAGCTCGGTGATCCGGTCCTTCACCATCTGGTACTGGGGTTCCTCCATGTTCTTGAGGGTCTGGTTGAAATAGGTGAGGAAGGGCTTGTGGTTGGAGGATGAGGAGTCGGTGCTGACCAGCTGAGAGAGGAGGTCTATACTGGTGCGGATGGTGTCCCTGATCTCTAGAAGGACAGTGTGGCTCTGCCCCTCCTGCTGTCTGGCTCTCTGCCTTTCTGTGGAGGTGGAGCTGGGTGGTGGTGGATGCAGCTATGACTGTGGTGGACTCGATGTCTCCTTTCTCCCACCGCACCAGGGAGTCCTCCACGCACTCCACCATGGTTACAACAGCTGTCCGCGGGTTCTCTGCTGTGGCACGCTCCACAGAAACCTGCCTGGAGACAGGGAATGACTCTCGGCCGGAAGAGGACTGGCTCTCAGCAGGTTGCCAGAGAGAGAGGGTTGTGAGAGGGGCTGCTGGTGCTCCTCCTTGGCGGATCTCACCCTCCAGGAAGCTGCACCTGGCCATGACGTAGGTCTCTCTGTCCGTCAGATTAACCGTGGCCTGGCCAGATTTCCTCAGGTGCAGCTTACCGTACCAGGTGTTCATGTGCTTCCACCAGCCGAGGAGCACCTCCTTAGTGTAACCCATACTCTCTGCCCTCTCTCTCCAAGCAGCCTGCTTCCTTTTGGTGTCCCTGTACAGCCGGTGTCCCTTCCGCCACAGATAATCATTCTCTCTCAGCCACTCCAGCACCTCATCCTCGTGTTCCTCCTCAATGAAGTATTGCCTCTCTCCCGTCCCCGCATACACCTCTTTCTCCCTTTGCAGGACCAGATGGGCCCTCATCAGAGGGGCTCCCAGGTGGTAGGGGCTGCTCCTCCACACCACCACCAGCAGCAGCACCAGCAGGATCATCATCATCATCATCATCATCATCATCACCAGCAGGATCATAATCATCATCATCATCAGCAGCAGCAGCTGCAGCAGCAGCAGGATCATCATCATCATCATCATCATCAGCAGCAGCAGCAGCAGCAGCAACAGGATCAGCAGGACCAGGATCAGCAGCAGCAGAGTAAGCACCAGGAGCCCCAGCAGCACCAGCAGCACCAGCACCAGCAGCACCAGCAGGACCAGGAGCATGAGCAGGACCAGGAGCACGAGCAGGATGAGCAAGACCAGGAGCACGAGCAGTACGAGCAGTATGAGCAAGTCCAGGAGCACAAGCAGGACCAGCAGGACCAGCAGGACCAGGAGCAGCTTCAGCAGAGTACGCAGAAGCAGAAGCACCACCGCCAGGAGCAGCTTCAGCAGAAGCTCCAGCACCAGAAGAGCGAGCCCGAGCAGCAGAAGTCCCAGCAGAAGGAGAGTCAGGGACAGGGGGCGGGAGGGTAGCCCTGTCCCTCTTGCCAGGGATGGCGGCAGGTTGCTGAGACTTTCGCTTCTTCCCCATGGTTGTGGGGTTGCTGGCTGGCAGGGAGGCTGGCAGGCACCAAGGCTGGCAGGAAGTCTGGCACCAAGGCTGGCAGGAAGCCTGGCACCAAGGCTGGCAGGAAGCCTGGCACCAAGGCTGGCAGGAAGGCAGGCAGACAGGGAGGCACCAAGGCTGGCAGGCAGACTGGCTGGCAGGGAGGCTGGAAGGCAGGCTGGCAGCAAGGCTGGCAGGCAGGCAAAGAGCAAGGCTGGCAGGCAGGCTGGCCAGGAGGCTTGGAGGCAGGCTGGCAGGAAGGCTGGCAGCAAGGCTTGCAGGCAGGCATGCAGGCAGGGCAGGCAAGGACTCTATGTATCCTGCAGCAGGTCTTTCCTCCGAATGCTGGCCACGTGCGAGCTGCTTCCCTTTATATCCGCATGGCTTATGCAATGCATCCCCCCCGCATGCACAATTAACACCAGGTATCCATTAGGCTTCCACTGTGCATCCGCTAGGCTTCCGCTCTGCATCCGCTTCATCCGCTGTGCATCCACTGTGCATCCGCTGTATACGTTCCGTGTCCGCTTTGCTGAGGCCCCCCGGAAGCCTAGCGGATGTGCCATCCGCTCCCATCCGCTTCCATCCGACGGGCTTCCGTTCCGCATCCACTTTCCATCCGCTCTGCGTCCTCCCTGCGTCTGTGTTATCCGCTCTGGTTATGCAAATTTTTGCCCCTTTTGAGAGCGGATAACAACGGATGGAACATTTTGCTCGTCCGTTGTGTCCATTTTGCATCTGTTGGCCAGTGTGACAGGGCCTTTACACATTGTTATAAATATGTTTAGTGTATTCATTGCCAGAACTATAACCAGTAAACACCAGTCATTTATAACCTGAACTCTGAGCTCACAATTTGAGCTCACATTTTCCTAGTGTGTATCGGTTGAGGATAATTGTGTATATAGGCTTGGGATAATGGCAGCATCTTTGCTACTGACTTGTAGATTCTCAAGTTACCCAATTATTGTTGTACCAGTGTAAATTAGTGAGGGCCAACTTGAAGTTGTCTCAGCATGATTGGGTGATGCTAAAAGATGGCCTCTGGTACATATTGAGGGTATGTGAGATTGTTTTGAAACAATAAGCAATATTATGCATTGAGAGATAAATGATGATAAAATATTATAATGATCACTGAGAACCAAAATAAGAGACAATAAGAGTGGGAAAGATGAGGAGCAGATTCTTAGATCCGATTTGGTGTTTATACCAACTTATCAAGTCCATTCCAAGGATTACTATTAATGTAATTATTAATTTTCAACAGGTTCTTTTTTAATTAAAAGCCATATTCTGAATGAGTTAATAAGTTAAATAATATGATATATTGTATATGAAAGAACCAATGTAGGAGCGATGGGCAGCATAAAGTTTTAATAAGTAAAAAATAAAATTCCCCTTTGAATGTAGATATGTGTGCACATATATAGTCAGTATTTCCATTGCTGCACATTTTTCACTATTAGTCTTCCAAAGTTTTTCTTTTCATGTTGTACCAGATTGATTCTTGCTGCTGTGAACATGCACCTTTTAAATTATGTTGTCTTCCATTTATATTCTATGGCAGGGGTCCCCAACCACCGGGCCCCAGACCATGGATCATTTTGTACCGGGCCGCAAAGAATGAATAATCGTAATTAAAATATATATAAAAATATGTTTTTAGTAAAGAAATAGTAAAGAAGCCCTTTACTATTGGGGAAGAATTGATTTTGCCGGTCCTTGAAAAAGTGTTTCTGCGTGAAACTGGTCCCTGGTACAAAAAAGGTTGGGGACCACTGTTCTATGGGATCATACTTAATAAAAATATTTTTGACTTTGAAATTTGATTTTAAGAATTTTCTGAATGTTTGGTGTATTTCTTTGTAGAACTAAGATTTTTGTTTTGTTTTGTTTTGTTTTATCATAAGTTATTCCTTCAAATTGTGGCATTTTCAACATTAATGTCAACAATTGCTGATGTTATTATATACCAGTGATGTCAAACTAGAATTCTTTGAGGGTTGGATCAGCATTTTAGTACTCCTCTGTGAGCTGCTGGTTGGGGTGATTTCAGCCTGGTTTCAGCCCAGTTTTTGGCCCAGTTTTAGCTGGCAGAGTCCTGCAGGAGGCCATGCAGGGTGAAATCAGTGGCTAATTTCAGCCCAGCTCCACAGGCTGGATTTAGGCAGGCCAGATCTGGCACACAGGTATTGAGTTTGACAGCCCTGTTATATACCATCTATAGACCATTCTATACATTGTTTTCCTTACTTGAAATAAAAAGCATTTGATGGCAATGTTAGTGGGGAAATCATTGAATTTAAGCCGATGTCACACTGCCCAACGGATGCAAAAAGGACACAGCGGAAGAGCAAAATGTTCCATCTGTTGTTATCCGCTCTCAAAAGGGGCAAAAATTTGCATAACCGGAGCAGAAAACACGGATGCGGGGAGGACGCAGGGCGGATGGAAAGTGGATGCGGAATGGAAGCCTAGCAGATGGAAGTGAATGGGAGCGTATGGCACATCCACAGGGCTTCCGGGGGGCCTCAGTGAAGCGGACGCAGAACGGATACAGCAGATGCAGAATGGACGCCAAGCAAATGAAGCGGATGCACAGCGGATGCACAGTGGATGCACAGCAGATGCACAGCGGAAGCCTAGTGGATGCCTGGTGTTAATTGCGCATGCGGGGAGGATGCATTGCGTCAGCCCCATGGATATAAAGGAAGCAGCTCGGAAGCAGGTCGCCATTCAGAGGAAAGACCTGCTGCCGGACGGATTGGCTGCCTTGCCTGCCCTGCCTGCATGTCTGCCTGCCAGCCTTGCTGCCAGCCTTGCTGCCAGCCTCCCTGCCAGCCTTGCTGCCAGCCTGCCTGCAAGCCTTGCTGCCAGCCAGTCTGCCTGCCAGCCTTGCTGCCTGCCTCCCTGCCAGCCTTGCTGCCTGCCTCCCTGCCAGCCTTGGTGCCTGCCTGCCTGCCAGCCTGCCTGTCAGACTTCCTGCCAGACTTCCTGCCAGACTTCCTGCCAGACTTGCTGTCTGCCTGCCTGCCAGCCTTGGTGCCTGCCTGCCAGTCTTCCTGCCAGCCTTGGTGCCAGACTCCTTGCCAGCCTTCCTGCCAGCCTTGGTTCCTGCCAGCCTCCCTGCCAGCCAGCAACCCCACAACCATGTGGAAGCACAGCAAGCCTCAGCCATCTGCTGCCAGCCCTGGCAAGTGGGACAGGGCTACCATCCCGCCCCCTGGCCCTCACTCTGGTTCTGCTGGGGCTTCTGCAGCATGGGCTCGCTCTTCTGGGGCTGGGGCTTCTGCTGCTTCTGCTTCTGGAAGAGCTGATGACAAGCACTCCAGCACCAGCCATTTCCACAGCACCTGCACCCTTCACCCCTGAGACTGAGCGACCAAGAGGAGTGCCAGAGACTCATTTTTGTTTTATAGCTTGTTGTTAATAAAGTCTATTTATGATTCACACACTTGCTTCATTTCTTTTTTTTTATAAAGTCTTGGTGGAAACTTTTAGAAATGGTTTAAGCCTTTGCATGCTTGTGGGATGGGTAAGGATAGCTTTGGGATGGGTTAGGATACCTGTGGAATGGGTAATAGCTGTGGGATGGGTTAGGATAGCAGTGGGATAGATAAACCTCCAGTGCAAGCATAGTGGGACTGTATGGTCCACCCTCCCAGGTGCCACACCTACGGTCCTTTATTATCAATAATAATGTAATAATTATCCACAAATGTCAAAATAAACACAACTCTTTATTAAACGCCCTGTTCATTTTAGGCCAACCAAACATACATGGCCCAATCTCATCCGTGTGATGAGACAGGCTGAAGGAAGCATCCATTAAGCATCTACCATCCTGTCTTGCCACTCCAGCTGGGGAGTTGCATCATTGTCTCAGAAGGTTGCGCTGCTTCTTCGCTTCATGTGGGGCTCTGTTGGGGCCTTGCAAATCTTCAGTGTCGATCAGGTTTCGCCCTTGCCTCCATTCCTCAGGCTCCATGTCCCCATTGCCTTGCTGGAGGTCCACGAGCCTGTTCTGCAACACTGGGTAGCGGGTGTGCATGAGATTGTGCAGGATGCAGCAAGCTTCCATGATCCTCCTCACAGTCTGTGGGCAATGCTGCATGGTGGTGAGAAGTACCTGGAACCTGTTGGCCAGGATGCCAAAGGCGTTCTCCACCACCCGCCTTGCCCTGTACAGCCTGTAGTTGAAGATCCTCTCTTCACGGGTGAGGAGTCTGGAAGTGTAGGGCTTCATGAGGTAGGTTGTGAGGGAGAAGGCGTCATCCCCCACGATGAAGTAGGGCACATCTTGTGTGTCGTTCAGCAGGGGTTCTGGATCTGGGAAACCCACGATGAGGTTGCCTTCCAGCTCCTCCTTGAGGTGACTAGCATTGTATTCCTGGGCATCTGAAGATGAGCCGTTGCCTGAAGCATCGATGTACATGTACATCGATGCAGCCCAAAACTTTTGGAGCGGATGAAACATCCATAAACGGATGCTGGATGGATAGAGAGGAAGCCAAACGGAGGCAGTGAGTACATTACATTTTCGAATGGATGGCAAGGTTTTTTGTCCGTTTTACATCCTCTTTGCATCCGTTGGTTCAGTGTGACATGGGCTTTATACTTGGTTTTAAGGATTTCCTCTTTTTAACAGATTTTCTCGTGTAATCTGTCCCTGTGGATTCTTGTTTTCTTTTGCTCTTTATACTATAAACATGTGAAATCCATTGGCTAAAGCTGCTTTTTTTATAGTTCAAATTCTACTGGTAGGAAATTTTATCCATTCTCTCCATAACAGAGAAAATGTATTATATGAGCTTGAAACTAGCTAGCCCACCTTTCTTTTTTATGCCTTGCAAAATTTTGAATTTTAACTGTTGCTTTTTTCCCATTTTATATAAATCAATAAATGACCCATTGCCAATCCTGCAATTTGACACATGGGATTATGCCAGAATTTCCTGTATTTTGCCAGGTATGTTGTTAAGACAAGGCATTATTAAAATGTTCTAGGCCATTTTAAATTTTGTCTACTATTTTGTGTGCATTTCTTGTTTCAAAATGGAGGAAGAGGAGTTCTGGATGCCACAAATAGTGGATTTATGGAGGATCTTAAAATGCTTTATGTTGTGTCAGTATTTGTGGAGGATTTAAGTCTCTGTCTCCTCCTTTCTTTTAAGGATCAAGAATATAAGCTTAAAGAATCTCGATCCTGATTGAGCATTGAATATTGGAGAAATTTAGTCGGAGCAAAGCCCGAAAACAGTGGCCAAAGCAGATACGAATGGCATTGAATGCGAAAGGGCTTGTGAGATGAAAGAGGGTTAGGGTGTGAGTGATCAGATAGAGAAGATAAGAGAATCAGAGGGACCTGAGTGACTGACAATAATTGGGGGAAAGAAAGAAAGAACAATGAGCTTAATTTAAGGGAACTTTGAGGGATTTGAACTGAGGATTTTGGGAAAATTGGAAGGACGAACTTGAGATCAGGAGAGATCTGAAATAAGGAATTAAATAGACTTATTACAACTTTAAATATTCCACGGATGAAACTGAATAATTTACTGGACACTTTTTGGATTATTGGACTGGAGCTGTAGTAAGTAGAGAAGATTTATTAAAGGAAGAGACTATATGAATTTAAAGATTGACTTACAAGACTTTTAAATGAAAGGAGAAATGGCTACAGCAGAACGTGCAATGAGACGGTGAAACCAGAGACACTACTCAGCAAGTCAGTGCTTCTGGAGCGCTCGGTGAAGGAATTTTGATTTAGAGATGAAGAACTGAACAACTACATTAAGACACTTTAAGCCTTTAAACTTTGCTGATTGTAATAATTATTTCTTGACACCAACTCAACTGATTTTTGAATGTGGTAAATATAATTTATATATGATTTAATTGATACATTAGTAAATATTGAAGTTTATATTTGGTTATAGCACAAAAAGAGGAGGTGATAATTAATTATTTAGGTATTGATATTTGATTATGGGTGTTGATTATATTGAATTAAATAATTAATTGTGACTAATTGTGATTACTACAGTTTAACTAGTTAATTATTATATAGCAAGGTTGATATAGTTTCATTTAGATTTATAAGTATTTGAAATATTATCTTATAACTATTTTGAGATTAGGGATTTTGTAGCGTTTATAGATATACAGATTAATAGTACTTAAATTTAAATAGAGGAATTTGATATATTATTAAAATCTATAAATCCAGATATATATTGACAAGAGAGGTTAACCCTGTAACGTATCATATCAATTAAAGTAGTGGCCATATATAGCTGATACTTCTCAATAGCGAATGCTATTTGGGACAACATATTTAGTATAACACAAAAACAAAACCAATTTTACAAGAAATGACTTGTATGATAACATAACGTTAAAAACTGGGAAAAAGACTTGTTAAATACAAACAACTGTGATGCCATCGCCCTCAGTGATGACACAAAAGACAATTGAAGAAACTCTACCTGGAGAGAAACAACCTGTCATCACAAATGCTAATATCCAATTGACCCTTCTTACTTTACAAGAATCCATGCTGAAATTTCAGGAAATAATGGTGAAAAATCATACTGAAACAAGAGCTGACAAAAATCAATTGAAATAAGAGATGGGGAACTTAAAGGCAGAAATGAAATTAGACATCTTAAAGCTGGATTAAAAAATTGAAACAATACAGCAAGCACTAGAAAGGAATGAATCAACAATAAAGAAGGTTGAGAAAAGGATGGAACAAATGGAAAAGAAGATGGAAATGGCTGGTGAGCTATTAAGAAATGTGAGTAAAGAAATGGACAATTCATTGGTATATCTGGTAATGGACAAGGCCGCAGCATATTTGAGATTCCAAAACATAACAGAATCTAAAGAAGAGGATTTGGAACAAGTGATGGCAGGAATATTAGCAGAACTGTTGGAAAAAGATAAGGATGATATCCTGAAACAGCTAGACAAAGTATACAGAGTGAGCACGAATTACACAAGACGACATAAATATCCAAAAGAGATCCATGTGAGATTTGCCAGTAGGAAAGTTTGGGATGTTAAGCCCATGTCACACTGAACCAACGGATGCAAAGAGGATGTAAAACGGACAAAAAACCTTGTCATCCATTCGAAAATGCGATGTACTCACTGCCTCCGTTTTGCTTCCTCTCTATCCGTCCAACATCCGTTTATTGACGTTTCATCCGCTCAGAAAGTTTTGGGCTGCCTAAAACTTTTGCGCAGAAAATGTATCCAGTTTGTCCGTTCTGCATCCGCTACGCAATTGCTACACATCCATTACGCATCCGTTACACATCCGCTATATCTGCTTGGCGTCCACTGTGCATCCACGCAACTCGCATCCACCCGGACGCAGGGAGGAAGCAGAACAGACGCGGAACAGATGCAGAACGGATGCAGAATGGATGCAGCATGGAAACAAAGCATTTAAAGTGGAAAAAACGTTCGCAGAGGGGACCTATCCCGGATATTAAGGATGTCTAGAGGATGCCTAGAGGATGCCTAGAGGATGCAAAGGGACACCTATACTGCCTATAAAAAGGGGGAGCAACTCGTCTGCATCTCACTTTCAGACCAGCAGCCCACCTGTGCAGACCTCTGCAGCCTTCATCTTCCTCTTCCTCTTCCACAGCATCCAGATATGTCCACCGTGGATCGTACCACAGTCCTTTTGGCAGCCACCATCCTTCTGAAACAAGGCAATGGGGACATGGAGCCTGGGGAATGGAGGCAAAGGCGAAACCTGATTGACACTCAGGATGTGCAAGGCCACAACAGAGCCTCACGGGAAGGGAAGAAGCAGCGCAACCTCCTGAAACACTGGTGCAACTCCCCAGCTGGAGTGGTGGAGTGGCAAGACAGGATGGTAGATGCTTAATGGATGCTTCCTTCAGCCTGTCTCATCACACGGATGAGATTGGGCCATGTATGTTGGGTGGGCCTACAATGAACATGGCGTTTAATAAAGAGTTGTGTTTGTGTTCAAATGTGTGGATCAATGCTTACATTGTTATTAATTAAAAAGGGCCCTAGGTGTGGCACCTGGGAGGGTAGATCATACAGTCCCACTATGCTTGCACTGGAGGTTTATCTATCCCACAGCTATTAGCCATTCCAAAGGTATCCCTGCTCATTCCACAGGTATCCCTGCCCACCCCACTGCTATCTTAACCCATCCCACAAGCATGCAAAGGCTTAAGCCAATTCTAAAAGTTTCCGCCAAGACTTTTTTAAAAAAAAAAACAAATGAAGCAAGTGTGTGAATCAAAGATAAACTTTATTGAACAACAATCTGTAAAAAAAAAATGACCCAAGTCAAGTGTCCAAATAAAGTCCACAGGTAGCCAGCTACCCAGTCTCTGGCACTCTTCTTGGTCACTCGGAGGTGTGCCCAGTCTCAGGGGTGAAGGGTCCAGGTACTGTGGTGGTGGGTGGTGCTGGAGTGCCTGGTCTCAAGAGGACAACAGGGGACGGTGTGTTGAGAAAGCTCTCGGACAGCTGGCTCAGCCCCGTGATGCTGAGAGGTCCTTCCTCCATGCCATGGGGTGTCAGCCCCAGTACTGATGACAGATGTACTGAGGCCGGGCTTGGCTGTGGGGTGGAGGAAGGAGTAGTGTAGTGGGTCTTTCTGGTCTGCAGCTGGGTGAGGACTGGCACGGGTGGCATCATTGGCGTGGGTGGCATCGCTGTCGTCGGTGGCATCATTGCATGGGTGGCATCACTGTCATCGGTGGCATCATTGTTGTGGGTGGCATCGGTGGCATCAATGAAACAGGTGGCAATGGTGTCGCCCGATGACTCTGTGCCTGGACTGGGAAGGGCTGCTGCCTGTGCTGCTGAACCTCCTGGTAGCCCTATCCCTGGCAGGTGAGGGCCTGTGGGAAGCCTTGGAATGGGAGGGACATCACCTGGGGTGGAGGAGCAGACCTGGACTGGGTGGGAGCAGGTTCCTCTGGTTCTGGAGGGTTGTGAAGCAGCTCGGTGATCCGGTCCTTCATCAGCTGGTACTGTGGATCCACCATTTCCTTGAGGCTCTGGTTGACATAGGTGAGGAAGGGCTTGCGGTTGGAGGATGAGGAGTCGGTGTGGACCAGCTGAGAGAGGAGATCTATGCTGGTGCGGATGGTGTCCCTGATCTCCAGCAGGACAGTGTGGCTCTGCCCCTCCTGCTGTCCGTCTCTCTGCCTTTCTGCGGAGGCGGAGCTGGGGGGGTGGATGTGGCTAGGAGTGTGGTGGACAGGGAGTCCTCTACGCTCTCTATCACGCTTACCACACCTTTCCGCGGGTTCTCCGCCGTGGCACGCTCCACAGAAACCTACCTGGAGACAGGGACTGACTCTCGGCCGGAAGAGGACTGGCTCTCAGCAGGCTGCCGGAGAGAGAGGGTCATGAGAGGGGCTGCTGGTGCTCCTCAGTGGCGGACCTCACCCTCCAGGAAGCTGCACCTGGCCATGATGTAGGTCTCTCTGTCTGTCAGCTTAACCATGGCCTGGTCAGATTTCTTCAGGTGCAGCTTCCCGTACCAGGTGTGCATGTGCTTTCACCAGCTGAGGAGCACCTCTGAAGTGTAACCCATACTCACTGCCCTCTCTCTCCAACCATCCTGCTTCCGCTTGGTGTCCCTGTACAGCCGGTGTCCCTTCCGCCACAGATAGTCGTTCTCTCTCAGCCACTCTAGCACCTCATCCTCGTGCGCCTCCTCAATATAGTATTGCCTCCTTTCCCATTGTCGCATCCGCCTCTTCCTCCCTTTGGCTGGACCATATGGGCCCTCATCAGAGGGGCTCCCACTTAGTAGGGGCTGCTCCTCCACACCACCACCACCACCACCACCAGCAGCAGCAGCAGCAGCAGCAACAGCAGAATCATCATCATCATCATCATCATCATCATCATCCTCACCAGCAGGATCATAATCATCATCATCATCATTAGCAGTAGCAGCAGCAGCAGCAGGAACAGCAGGACCAGGATCAGCAACAGTAGAGTAAGCACCAGCAGGGTCCGCAAGTCTAGGAGCACGAGCTGGACCAGGAGCATGAGCAGGATGAGCAGGACGAGCAAGACCAGGAGCACGAGCAGGATGAGCAAGTCCAGGAGCACGAGCAGGTCGAGCAGGACCAGCAGGACCAGGAGCAGCTTCAACAGAGTAAGCCCCAGCAGAAGCCCCAGCACCAGCAGAAGCACCACTGCAAGGAGCAGCTTCAGCAGAAGCCCCAGCAGAAGCAGAGTCAGGGGCAGGGGGCGGGAGGTTGGCCCAGTCCCTCTTGCCAGGGATGGTGGCAGGTTGCTGAGGCTTTTGCTTCCTCCCCATGGTTGTGGGGTTGCTGGCTGGCAGGGAGGCTGGCAGGAAGCTTGGCAAGATAGCTGACAGAAAGCCTGGCAGGAAGGCAGGCAGGCAGGCAGGCAGCAAGGCTGGCTGGAAGGCAGGCTGGCAGGGCAGGCAAGGAACTCGAAGTGTCCAGCAGCAGGTCTTTCCTCGGAATGCTGGCCACGTGCGAGCTGCTTCCCTTTATATCCGGGGGGCTTACGTAATACTTCCCCCCCGCATGTGCAATTAACGCTTGGCATCCATTCCGCTTCTGCTGTGCATCCGCTAGACTTCCGCTGTGCATCCGCTTTATCTGCTGTGCATCCGCTGTGCATCCGCTCCATCCGTTCGGCGTCCATTCTGCATCCGCTGTATCTGTTCCGCATCTGCTTTGCTGAGGCCCCCCGGAAGCCCTGCGGTTGCACCATCCACTTCCATCCACCTCCATCCGTTGTCTTCCGTTCCACATCCGCTTTGCATCCGCCCTGCGTCCTCCTTGCGTCCGCGTTATCCGCTCCGGTTATGCAAATTTTTGCCCCTTTTAAGAGCGGATAACAACGGATGGAACATTTTGCTCGTCCGCTGTTTCCTTTTTGCATCCGTTGGCCAGTGTTACATGGGCTTTATATATAAAATTTCTAGAGAAGGAACAATTACATATAAAGGAAAAAAAATCTTGGTGCTTTAACAAATCCCAAAAAGAATGAGAGAGCAGAGTTGAAATTATAAATTCTTGGAGAACTAATTAAACCAAAAAAGCATCATATTTAGATGGCTAATTCCAGAGGGAATGCTAATCACAATGGAAGAAAGGAAAATTAAAATAGACTCTGGGAAAAGAATTCTATGAACAATTGGTAGGCCCTGAAGAATCGAGTAGTAGAGACAAATTAGAAACAAATTTGCAAGATGACCAAAGACTATCAAAAGATTAGAGATGGGAATTATAGGAACTCGAAAAATATACAACATCAGGAGAGAGAAGAACAGAAGATGCACGATCAGCCACAAAGAGAAACAGAAGTAACTACAAGACAAAGATCAAGAGTCAATTAGGTGATGGACAAAGAAAAAAAAATATTATCAATTAACATAAATGGCCTAAGTTCTAGGATAAAAAGGAAAAGAACACTAACCAAACTAATCAAACAAAATGCAAACATAGTATGTTTACAGGAAACTCATATGAGGAAGGAAGAAGAAAAATATCTAGAATGTCTCAAGCTTGGGAATTTGTATACGTCACCAGCAGATTTTAGGAAAAAGAAAGGATTAGCAGTATATGTGAAGGACAACATGAAAGCAGAGCTAACTTGGACAGACCCCAATGGAAGAATTCTGGTGTTACAAATTTGGATTAAATGAACTCCAATTCTATTAGTGGTAATTTATGCCCCTAATGATAACCAAAAGGAATTCTTTGAACAATTACATGAGAAAATAGTGGAATTAGAGAAAAGGATTATTTGTATCTTGGGGGATTTCAATGCTATTGTGGACCATCAGAAAGATCACAGTAGCAGGAGGAAAAATAAGAAAAAAAGAGAACTACCAAAAACATGTGAGGAAATGATGATTGAACTAAATTTGGTAGACATATGGAGGAAATTAAACCCTGAGAAAAAGCAATTGACATTTTACTCTCATCCTCATCAGTCATGGACACATATTGATATGATATGGATGAATGGTGAGCTTGTAAATGAATTAAAAGAGACTGAAATTTTACGAAATGAATGGGCAGATCACAATCCAATTCAGATAGTGTGGAAAGGTAGGAAGAAACCAAGGAAAAGGTGGATTTTAAATACACAGTTAATTAAAGAGAAAGAATTTATGAATAGACTTAAGAAGGAATTAGAATATTTCTTAAAAGAAAATAACAATGAGGCAATTACAAAACAGAATATTTGGGATAAAATGAAGGCAATAATAGGAGGCACAACAATATCATACACCACTAAAAGAAATAAAGAAAAATATGCCCAACAAAATAAATTAGAACAAAGAATCAAATAATTAGAAATTCACCTACAAAACACCCCAAAATATTGTAAATTGAAAAAAATCAGATGATAATAACTAAACATAAATTAAATTTAATCAAACAAGAAGGAATGGTTTCAAAGTTGAATACAGCTAGACAGATATTCTTTGAACAAGCCAATAAACCAGGAAGGTGGTTGGCCTATAAATTTAAAAAAGAAAAACAAAAAAGATTGATCTACCAACTAATAGATGAAAACAGGGATGCCCAACAAGGAATAGAACAGAAAAAAGAAATTGCATGTAAATTTTTTGAAGATCTTTATAAAAAGGAGGAGGTAAACAAGGACATGATAAGAAACTATTTGGGTACTACTAAAGATAAAATAATCAAGGAGGAGATGAAGGAAATGTTAACTAGAGACATTACGTGGCCCGAGTTAAAAACAGCAATAGAAAACCAAAAGAACAATAAAACCCCAGGACCTGATGGGATATCAGGGGAACTTTATAAGAAAATAGGAGAACAAATAGGATCTCTCATGGTGAAATATAATGAGGTCCTACTTGCAGCAAGAATGCCGGATTCATGGAAGAAGACACTGATATCGTAGATCCTGAAAGGAGACTCAGACTTACGACTTATACAAAATTACAGACCAATTTCCCTGTTAAATACTGCTTATAAAATATTTACTACAATTATAGCAAATAGATTTAAAAAATATTGAATGAATATATACATAAAGATCAAAACAGATTCCTTCCCAATAGACAAATTAGGAATAATTTAAGAATAGTACTAAATGTTTTGGAATACTACAAAGCCCATCTGGAAAAACAAATAGCCCTTGTATTCTTGCATGCACAGAAGGCCTTTGACAACCAAAATTGGCAATTCCTAATCCAATAAATTTACAATGTAAATTTAGGCACTAAATTTGAAAACACTGTGACTACAATTTATGATTCACAAAAGACAAATATAATTAATGGAGAGTACACATGCTCAATAAAAATAGAGAAAGAAGTTAGGCAGGGATGTCCACTATCTCCCCTGCTCTTCATATTATATTTGGAAACATTGTTTACATACATTAGATAGAACCCAGGAATAAAAGGACTAAAAATTAAGAAAGAAGTATATAAACTCCAGTCATTTGCGGATAATATAGTTTTTTTCATAGAGGAACCAATTGAAACAGGTCAAGAACTATTGAAAGAGTTAGATCAATTTGCGAAAGTTGCAGGACTTAAAATCAATAGGGAAAAAATGAAATTAACAACTAAAAATTGAACAGAAAAACAGAAATTAAAATTGGGAAGGATAATGGAATTACAAATAATAAAAAAAAGTTAAATACTTAGGAATTTGGTTGATGGCTCAATGCAAAACTCTAATGGAAAATAATTATAATAAACTATTATAGCAAGTCAAAAAAGATTTAGAGATATGGGTCAAATTGCAAATCTCCTTACTAGGGAGGATTGCCACCATAAAAATGAAAATTTTGCCCAAATTTATTTACTTATTTCAAACAATACCAATAAAAATACATAAAAATTACTTTGTGGAACTTAACAAGATAACCACCAAATTTATTTGGCAAGGGAAAAAAATGAGGATAAACCTAAGGCAATGCAAGATATGAAGAGCAAGGGAGGTATGGCATTCCCAAATTGGGAAATATACTATCGTGCAGCCTCCTTACTTTGGCTGAAAAATTAGGTAAACCTGTTGAATAAAAGAATCTTATTTCTAGAAGGCCACAACTTACAGAGGGGGTGGCACGCATTTTTATGGGACACTGGAAAAATCAAACAGAATTATTTTCACAGGCTTATAATTAGAGACTCCTTATTGGCTAATTGGAATAAAATTAAAAATAAATAAATCTAAAAATCCCAATCTGGATATAAATAATGGAGGAGATGATACATCCAAATAATTTAGATCTTAACAAAATGATAAAATACAAAGAGCTTCTTGATGCTCAAGGAACTTTAAAATCATGGCAAGATCTCCAAGAACAAGGGCTACAAGTAGACCAGTGGTCTTACCTGCAAATTCAAAATAGATATAGTCAGGATAAGAAAAATTTTGGAATTTATGCTAGGCTACAACAATTAGATAAAATCCTATTAGGCCCAGATTAAAAAAAATAACTAAATTTTATAATTATTTATTAGAGGTAGAATTAGAAGAGGAAATAGTCAAAGGCAACATGATAGCTTGGATTAGAAACATAGGATATAGCATTACATTAGTAGAATGGAAAAACGTCTGGACAAGGAATAATAAAATTACAAAATCAGAAACAAATAAAGAAAATGCCTATAAAATGTTTTATAGATGGCACCTCTCACCCTCAAGAATAGCGAAGATGTCTTCTAATATGAATCCAAATTGCTGGAAATGTAAAAAGAAACACACAACATTCTTTCACATGTGGTTCTGCACTGAAACCCAAAGATACTGGCACAGAATAAAAAAATGATTAGAGGAAATAACGGTGGAGCAAATTTAATTAAAACCAGAATTCTTCTTACTGGGGACATTTAATAGACAAATTTCTAAAAAAGGCAAATATATAATACTGCACATTCTTACTACAGCCAGAATAACCTTAACCTTTTGCACAGTGTTGGAAACAAGCAGACATTCCAACAGAGGAAATAGTCATTCAGAAAATAACAGCCTGTGCAGAGATGGATAAATTAACCTTAGCACTTAAGGAAAAAGAAACATCAGAATATTATAGAAGCTCGGAATGCTGGTATGACCGAATAGAACAAAAATAGAAAATATATTAGTAAACATCATAAAATGTAAAAGAAGTAGTAATTGTATGCTTGCAATAAGATGTATTTGTAAATATGTCACCAATATTGATAACAAACAAGGAACCATGAACTGTCAATAATAGAATTGCTAGTTTTTTAATCGTTCTTTTTCTTTCTGTGTGTTGTGTACGTGTTTGACATTTTAGTTGTATAATCAATAAAGTTTGTTTGTTTTTTTAAAAAAGAAAGAACCAGCTGCAAATGCTTCAGCAAAGAACAGGAAAAAGCACAAGAGGAGAACACAACTCTACTCATTACTATAGCTTTCAATACCTTTTATTTCTTCAGCTTCTGTATTGCAGGGATGCAGCCTCTTAGTGTACAAGGTCCATAGTACATTCTTCAAGGGAGAACAGTGTGAGAAATAATAAATTCATTCAAGTAACCAAAGTACGCCAGTTGGGTAATTCAGCTCTATACTAAAATAATATCTATGTTTTTAAAGTGATCTCAAAGCAGTTTTAAATGCGGTCAGTTAATTTGATATGGATCTTGGCTCTCACACTCTGCTAATCATTTTTCTTAAGTTTTCTAACAGTCTAGCCCCTGAGCTCATAGAGAGCAATGTTTTTTTCAACATACAATCAATCATTCTCTGTTAATGTTGTTTTATTGCAACTTCATATATTTAATGAGATTTTAGTTCAGAATTTGAGACAACAGTCATTCTGATTTTCAGCTTTAAATGTTCAACTACTATAAAGATGGGTTGAATGCTATATCCAGCACTACTTGTAACAAGAAGTTCCAAAATTTTGACAAAGTGTTTAAGGCTGTTCCATTTTTTTTTGGTAAATATTCACCACAATTTATTTCTTCTCAGGATGTGACTGGTATAATAAATACATTTATTTCAAGTCTATAAAGGATGGTGGCACATTCCAAATTAAATCTGCAAAGTAGATGCCTCATTTATAATTGGCTCTGTTGTGCATGAAGGATGAAGAGTGATTGCAGGTGACTGCTCAGTAAGAACCATCTTTAGGCTCTGCCAGGCTGAAGTACTCAACTCAAAAATAAAGCACTGGTAACTGCAGAGTTTGGTAACACACTCATTCCTTGTCTCTCTGTGTTAGCATCAAGAAAACGTAAGATGGGCCGACAGAGTCAAAGAATTAGAATCAAGAGGATCCATCTGTGATCTGCCTTCTTAAGTGCATTGACCCTATTAAAGTTGTTTTCCCTTTCTGACCTTTTGAAAATTAAACTCTTACCCTTTTAGCCAAGGACAGTGAAACATGGAGGCAAAATTGTGAGTTCAGTATAAGCTGATCAAAGATTCATTAAGAACAAGTGGCAAGAGCATATCAAGTTAAGTGTACTACACCATTAGTTGCCTAAAAAGAGTGGCTTCAATAAATTGCATTGTCTCCACAGCTTATGCTACAGAAGGAAAGATAAATAGATAAAGCTTTCCAAAATTGCAGCAAGTAGCAAGCAAAATGTGTTCTCCATAGGTGATCACTTGGTTTTGTTAAGATGTTAAAAATTAATATATGCCTTTAACATATTATGCATTAGCAAATTATAACACATTTATAGCACATTTGCCATTGCAATGTACAGGTTGACTTGTGGTATAATATCAATAATTCCATATATAATTCCATATATATATATATATATATATATATATATATATATATATATATATAT
>BLBF01000006.1:50622055-50697963 GCA_015471245.1 Laticauda colubrina | reverse complement strand
GAGGGAGTCTGTTTTTGCCCAGGTGTTTGCCTGGCTTGTGGCATGGAGATCTTTCTATTTGAGAGTGCAGGCTTCCAAATGATTGACAGTCTGGTGGAATCATCTATTCTATTCATGCTGTCAGGTCTTTTTTCAATCTCTATGGCTTCTCTGATGATTCTGTGGCTGGGGTTTTCTATAGTGGCTAGGGTTTTGGTGCCATTGAAGTTGATGCTATGACCTGTGGTTTTCATGTGTTGGATTAGTGAGGAGGTGTGTTCCAGCTTTTTTACTGCATTTTTGTGTTCATCCAGGCGGGTACTTATTCTTCTATTGGTCTGTCTAATGTATGTGGGCGGGCATGATGTACAGGGAATTTCGTATATGCCTTGGTTTGTTATGTTATATGTTTTGTCTTGGTGTGTTTTTGTGGATCAAGTTGGTGATTTTGTTTTTGTGGAAGCCATTGGCTGTCAGTACTTTAGTCAGGGTGCATAGTTCAGTCTTTATGTGTGTCTTGTCTGCCAGGCGTTTGGTTCTGGTGATTAGTGTTTTCGCTATGGAATTTATCTGTGCTGGGTGGTGGTGGGATTGGGCATTGAGGTAGCGGTTGGTGTTTGTTTTCTTCTGATATACAGTGTGTCCTCGGATGCCATCTGTTCTTTTGTGGATTACTACATCTAGGAATGGTAGTTGTTTGTTTGTTTCCATTTCCATGGTGAACTTGATTTTGGGGTGTGTGCTATTTAGGTGTGTTCGGAAATTGTTTAGATTTTCTTTTCCATGGGGCCAAATCACAAATGTGTCATCGATGTATCTTAACCATAGTTTGGGTTTGTGGGTAGCATTAGCCAGGGCTCTGGATTCGAATTCTTCCATGAACAGGTTTGCAATAATGGGTGACAGTGTTGATCCCATAGGGGCTCCTTCAATTTGCTTGTATCTTTGTCCTTTGTATATGAAATATGTGTTGGTTAAGCAGTGTTCTGTTAGTTCCATGAAGTGTTCAGCTGGTTGGTATTTATTTTTGATGATTTCAAGAGTTTCTTTTATCTGGACTTGAGTGAAACCACGTCAAAACTTACAAGCAGATCTTCTTGTTCCACGTGTAGATCTTTGGTCATTTCCAAGAAGTGGTATGAATATTGTATCTGTGACGCTGCGGTTTCAGCATGGGGCTGTCGTTGTTTTGCTAAGTGTTTAGCTAGGTTTTGTAGTGATGCTCCTTTTCTAGCTGACTATGGGTCTGAGAGGTATGCCTTCTTTGTGTATTTTTGGGAGCCCGTATAGTTTGGGGCATCTGGAAGATTTTTTGCTTGGGATGATCATCTGTTGGATCTCTTTGCTTATGTGGCTGGTTATAATTTTCTTCTTGGTTAATTTTTCCAGATATGTGGTTGGGTCCATGTTTATAGGTTTGTATGTGGAGTCTTAGAGTAAGTCTGTCAATTTTGTTTCGTAGTCTTTTCTATCCATTACTACTGTAGCATTCCCTTTGTCTGCTGGAAGTATGATTATGCTGTTATCTTTTTTTAGGGCTTGTAGTGCTTTGAGTTCTTCTTTGTGCAAGTTGCTTATGGGTGGTTTGCTTGTGCATCGGATGTTAGTAATCTGGTGTCAGCTTCGTCTATCTTTAATTTAGTTAGGCTAGATTCTATTGCACATATGATGGATTCTGTGGGGATTTTTTTGGGTGCTATAGCATTATTGAATCCTTTGGTTAGGACATCTGTTTCTGTTTTGGTGAGTTCTCTGTTGGAAATATTATGTACTAATTGTTTCAGGTGTTGTTGTGAGTTGTTGGGGGTTTGTTGTGATGTTCTAATTTATTTAGTTTCTTCAAGAATTTTTCATTTTTGTAAGTGGAATTTGAATCTCTTACTGTGGAGCTCCAATCTCCAATTGGAGATTCCAATTGGATTAGTTAAACAAAGATTTGCTTGCACTACACCTGGAATTGAGCAGCAAAATTCACCCTCTACTTTGGGACAAGATAAAACAACTTGCAACTTGGAGAGCTGAAACTGCAATCACTTACAAAAATCACAAAACCCATTACCCAAGCTGTTAAAACACGAGAGGCTAATGAAAAATGATCACTACAAAACAAACAACCCAGGAGATTACAACACGATCCAGGATATCTCCACAACAAAACTCACAAGGCCATCACACAGCCCATTATACCAACATCAACTCCATCAACCAATCAAGAGGCAGCAGTGCAGCCAACTAGCCCAACACACCAGCCCCCACCACCAGTATTTATAGTGAGACGGCAGCTCCGATCACACACTGCTTGCACTGGCATGAAGCCGAAAGCACCAGCCTGAGGATGGTGAGTGGGACCTCAACGAAACGTTGCCAAGATACTCTTAATCTTACAAGGGAAAAGCCCCGAACACACCTTGACATACATACATACAAACATACATACATACATACATATATTAGTTTTCATAATATATACTTTGTTAATTAGAAAATAATGGCGGTGAAGGTAGATAGAAAGCAAAAAGGATTACTAGCAGCAAGGTGGGATGAATTCAATATTATTGGAGGATCTTTAGGAAAAGGTTGGGGACAGATTATCCTACAGAAAATCTACCAGTTGGTTTCTAAAAGTTGATATAAATTGATTTATAACAACTAGATATCTAGTTGATTTATATCAACTAGATATAAATATTGATTATTGATCAATATTAATCAAAATATTGATTATTGATTGATATTATAATATTGAAATTATAATATTGATTATTTATATCAACTAGATTTCTCATTGATTTATATCAACTAGATATCTAGATTTTTGGTTCCAAAATCTAGAAAAGAACCCCCCCAGAACTTAGAGAGAGATTGTGCCCACCTAGAGAGAATTCCAGAAAGCCCTTAAGACATGGTTCAGTTTTTAGGCAAGAGTTAATGTGGATATGATTTTTTGATCAAGCTTTTGTCATATTTTTCTACTGTTTATTGTTTTAATTGTTTTAGCTTGGTCTGCCTGTTTATGTGGGCATTATTTTAGTTTTTTTCTTTTCTTTAGTGGATTTGAAAGCCACCCAGTCTTCCTGAATAGACATTAATAGCAATACCACTTAGACTTAAGCCCATGTCACACTGCCCAACGGATGCAAAAAGGACACAACAGACGAGCAAAATGTTCCTTCCGTTGTTATCCACTCTCAAAAGGGACAAAAATATGCATAACCGGAGCGGATAACACGGACGTGGGTAGGACGCAGGGTGGATGCAAAGCGGATGCGGAATGGAAGCCCAGCAGATGGAAGCAGATGGGAGCATATGGCACGTCCGCTAGGCTTCCGGGGGACCTCAGCAAAGCGGACACGGAACGGATACAGCGGATGCACAGCGGACGCAGAACGGATAAAGCGGATGCACAGCGGATGCACAGCGGAAGCCTAATGGATGCCTGGCGTTAATTGCGCATGCAGGGAGGATGCATTGCGTCTTCCCCGTGGATATAATGGAAGCAGCTCGGAAGCAGGTCGCCATTCAGAGGAAAGACCTGCTGCCGGACGGATTGGCTGCCTTGCCTGCCCTGCCTGCATGTCTGCCTGCCAGCCTTGGTGCCAGCCTTGGTGCCAGCCTTGGTGCCAGCCTTGCTGCCAGCCTGCCTGCCAGCCTGCCTGCAAGCCTTGCTGCCAGCTGGTCTGTCTGCCAGCCTTGGTGCCTGCCTCCCTGCCAGCCAGCAACCCCACAACCATGCAGAAGCACAGCAAGCCTCAGCCATCTGTTGCCAGCCCTTGCAAGAGGGACAGGGCTACCATCCTGCCCCCTGGCCCTCACTCTGGTTCTGCTGGGGCTTCTGCAGCATGGGCTCACTCTTCTGGGGCTGGGGCTTCTGCTGCTTCTGCTTTTGGAGGAGCTGATTGAAAGCACTCCAGCACCAGCCATTTCCACAGCACCTGCACCCTTCAGCCCTGAGACTGAGCGACCAAGAGGAGTGCCAGAGACTCATTTTTGTCTCATAGCTTGTTGTTAATAAAGTCTATTTTTGATTCACACACTTGCTTCATTTCTTTTTTTTAATAAAGTCTTGGTGGAAACTTTTAGAAATGGCTTAAGCTTTTGCATGCTTGTGGGATGGGTAAGGATAGCTTTGGGATGGGTTAGGATACCTGTGGGATGGTTAATAGCTGTGGGATGGGTTAGGATAGCAGTGGGATAGATAAACCTCCAGTGCAAGCATAGTGGGACTGGATGGTCCACCCTCCCAGGTGCCACACCTATGGCCCTTTATTATCAATAATAATGTAATAATTATCCCAACATGTCAACATAAACACAACTCTTTATTAAACGCCCTGTTCATTGTAGGCCAACCAAACATATAGCCCAATCTCATCCGTGTCATGAGACAGGCTGCAGGAAGCATCCATTAAGCATCTACCATCCTGTCTTGCTACTCCACTGCTCCAGCTGGGGAGTTGCACCAATGTTTCAGGAGGTTGCCTTGCTTCTTTGCTTCATGTGAGGCTCTGTTGGGGCCTTGCACATCCTCAGTGTCGATCAGGTTTCACCCTTGCTCCATTCCCCAGGCTCCATGTCCCCATTGCCTTGTTGGAGGTCCAGAAGCCTGTTCTGCAACACTGGGTAGCAGGTACGCATGAGATTGTGCAGGATGCAGCAAGCTTCCATGATCCTCCTCACAGTCTCTGGGCAATGCTGCATGGTGGTGAGAAGTACCTGGAACCTGTTGGCCAGGATGCCAAAGGCATTCTCTACCACCCGCCTTGCCCTGGACAGCCTGTAGTTGAAGATCCTCTCTTCACGGGTGAGGAGTCTGGAGGTGTAGGGCTTCATGAGGTAGGTTGTGAGAGAGAAGTCGTCATCCCCCATGATGAAGTAGGGCACATCTTGTGTGTCGTTGGGCAGGGGTTCTGGATCTGGGAAGCCCATGATGAGGTTGCCTTCCAGCTCCTCCTTGAGGTGACTGGCGTTGTATACCTGGGCATCTGAAGATGAGCCGTTGCCTGAAGCATCGATGTACATGAACTTGTAGTCAGCATCGACCATGGCGAAGAGGATGATGCTGAAGAAGCCCTTGGAGTTGAAATAAGTGGACCCCGACTTGGCTGGAGCTTTGCAGGCCACGTGCTTGCCATCTATGGCTCCAACGGTGTGTGGGAAGTTCCATTTCTGATACCACTGCTCTGCAACTTTCTTCCATCCTTCTTCAGTGGAGGGGTACTGGAGGAGCTCCTCCTTGTATTCTTCGATGATGGCCTGCACCACTTCTCTGACCACAGTACTGATGGTGTTGGATGGCACCCTTCAGCCATACTGCATGCTCCTGTAAGTGGTCCCTGAGGCCAGGTGGCGCAGAGTGAGTGCCATCTTGAGCCCAGGTTCCAGGCTGGGCTGGAAGCTGGTGTTTACCTTGGTCAACCTGGGTGTCAGCCGCTGCACAACTTCGTCAAACATGGCTGGAGGTATCCTCATGAAGTTCTGGAATACCCGAGTGTCTTCGTTCCTGAGCTCCACCATCAGCTTGTTGTACAGTCCGTCCTCTGCTCTTCTGGTGAACCATCTTCGGACCCAGACTCTTTTTGGCTGCCTCTTTTTCTTCTCGCAGTAGTGTTCACAGAGCCTGCAGATGGCTTTGCACTGTTGCAGAACGATGGTGGCTGCCGAAAGGACTTTGTTACAATCCACGGTGGACATGACTGGATGCTGTGGAAGAGGAAGAGCCAAATGAAGGCTGCAGAGGTCTGCACCGCTGGGCTGCTGTTCTGAAAATGAGATGCAGATGAGTTGCTCCTCCTTTTTATAGGAAATATAGGTTTTCCGCTAGGCATCCTCTAGACATCCTTAATATCCGAGATAGGTCCCCTCTGCGAATGTTTTTTCAGTTTTAAACGCTTTGTTTCCATGCTGTATCCGCTAGGCATCTGTTCTGCATCTGTTCTGCGTCCGTTCCGCTTCCTCCCTGCGTGCATTTACCGCTGGAGCGGATGGAGTTGCGCGGATGTGCAGCGGATGCCTAGCTGATATAGCGGATGTGTAATGGATGCGTAACGGATGCCTAGCGGATGCGAAGCAGATGCAGAACTGATGAACTGGATACATTTTCCGCAAAAGTTTTGGGCATGCTGGACGGATAGATAGGAAGCAAAACGGAGGCAGTGAATACATCGTGTTTTCCACCGGATGGCAAGCTTTTTTGTACGTTTTACATCCTCTTTGCATCTGTTGGTTCAGTGTGGCATGGGCTTTATATACTTCACAGTGCTTTATAACCCTCTCTAAGAGGTTTATACAGTCAGTATATTATCCCCAACAATCTGTGTCCTCATTTTACTGACCTTAGAAGGATGGAAGGCTGAGTCAACCTTGAACTGGTCAGGATTGAACTCCTGGAAGTGAACAGTGAGTTAGCCTGCGATACTGCATTCTAACCACTGTGCCATCATTCAGTGGTAAAGTTGAAATTACATTAAATTAAATTAACTCTACCACAACTCAACTTAGGAAATGATGTAAAAGTAATAGAGCAGTGATGATATGACTAGGAGAGACATAATAACAGTGTTCCAATATTTGAGGTGCTGCCACAGAGAGGAAGGGGTCAAGCTATTTTCGAAAGCACTTGTAGGTCAGACAAGGAATAATGGATGGAAATTCTACAAGGAGAGATTTAACCTGGAGATAAGGAGAAATTTTCTGACAGTGAGAACAATCAACCAATTGGAACAGCTTGCCTTCAGAAGTTGTGGGAGCATCATCACTTGAGACTTTCAAGAAGAGATTGGACTCCTATTTGTCAGAAATAGTATAAGGTGTTGAGGTAATTCCCCGTTAGGATAATGAGCATATACAGGGATTTTGAGAGTATTTTGAAAAAAGTGTTTGAATAATACATACACAGTACACAGATCTACTGTACAGTAAATGTAGGTTTTTATTTCCAGAAAGGTTTAAGCAAAGTCCAAGATAAGCAGTCCAAGGTCATTCACAGGTAAAATTAGTCAGTTTGCAATCCAGGGATAATCCAAATATCAAAGTCCAGTGTCAAAAACAGTTCAGTATCAGATTTACATTAAATCCAGTAATATCAGTCAATTAGAAGAAATGGAGCAACAGCAATACTTTCCAACAGAAGGAAACAAAGATACACTCTCTTCTGAGATTCAGACGAAAACTAAAACAACCCAGGTTTCTGGCTCCATCTTATGGCCGTTTAAAAAGCCACACCCAATTGCAGTTTTTTCAATCTCTTAAAGACATAGTACTAAAATGTTTATCCTGGTTTATATATTTCTAACCCAATTACCTGTTAGGTGACTCATATTTCTAACATTCTCCCCTTTTGGGTAAGATATTATATACAACCTTACATTCTAAGTCCATAATCTTCACAGCTAATCTTATGCTTTATAGAGCCTTGGGCCTTTGTAAAATGATCTGCTATATTGTTTTCTGACATACAGTATTCTAGCTTAATCATCTTACTTTGCACATATTGTCTCACATTTAAATATCTTAAATCTGTATGTTTTGTTCTTGTTTTAACAGCAATATTTGAAGCCATCTGTATTGCCGATTGGTTATCTTCATAAACAACAATAGGATGTGTAACATTAATTCCCATATCAATAAATAATTGCTTATACAAAACTAAATCTGTACATAGACAAGACAAACATGTCATAAAGACAACCATGTACATAAAGACAAACATGAGAATTCGGCCTCCATTGTTGACAAACTTAGATGTTTCTGTCTGATAGATCTCCATCCAACCAATGCTTTTCCCAATAATACAGTACCTAATGTAGATTTTCATGTATTTATGTCTGTAGCAAAACTTGCCTCAACATATGCAGTCAAATTCAGTTCATCTTTAGGCTCCAAATACAATGCATAATGCATTGTTTGTTTCAGATATCTTAACACATGTTTAGCAGCTTGCCAGTGCCTTTCAGTGGGCTCAGCATTAAATCTTGCTTAATGGTTAACACTGTATGTAATATCTGGCCTTGACCAATTACTGAGATAAGATAAACTACCAATCAAGGACTGGTAAATGTTCTTATCAAAAATAGGACTTTGAACATCACTATGGCTAAACTCCTGGCTCATTGGTGTTTTAACCAGCTTACAAAATTCCATTTTAAAAATTTTTAGTAATTGGTTAATTTTATCTGCCTGTGAGATCTTGTATCCTCCCCTAGTTCTATCTATCTTCAAACCGAGATATTGTTTGATTTCTTCTAATTGTTTTATCTTAAATTTCTGTTCCAATAGTGAAATTATCTCAGTAGCTTCTTGTTCAGTTTGGGTGATTAATGCTGTGTCATCAGTAAATAATAACAATAATGAAATCATACTATCATTTTCTCTTTTAAACAAACATGGATCAGCCATGCCAGCTAAGAAACCTATTTTAGTTAATTCTTTAACTATACATTGGTTCCACTGATATCCTGATTGCTTCAAACCATAAAGACTCTTTTTCAATTTCCAGCAATCATTATTATCAGTATTATCATTTTTGAGACCTAAAGGTTTTTTAAATATATATTGTGTTGCAGTGGTGCATGCAGATAAGCTGTCTTTACATCCAAATGATTTATAATATATTTCTCCTTAGCTGCCCACACTAATGCCGCCCTTAATGTAGTAGCCTTCAGACTAGGTGCAAACACCTCATCATAGCCATTTGCTGTCTGATTAAATCCTTGTGCTACTAACCTGGCTTTATGGGTAACAGTCCCATCCACATCTGTCTTTAGTTTAAATATCCATTTGCATCCTATGGCATGTTTACCTGGTGGTAACGTAATATTTTCATATACTTCCAGTTTTTTTTATTGATTCCAGTTCCTTATCCATTGCTTTCTGCCAAGCAGCCTGATTCTTAGCAGGATACAGTTTTAGTTCACTATAGTTACTTGGAACTGTATTCACTTGGCATACAACATTAGCCTGATATTTATTACTCGGGTTTAACGTCTTGGTAATACAGGGCTTACTGGCGGACTTTCCTGTGCCACCTGCTCCTGTTCTTCTATTTCTTCCTGTCCCTCTTCTCCTACTTCCTCCTGTGCTTCCTCTTCCTCTTTCATGGCTATTTGTGGTTTACTGATTTTATCTTTAGGGACTATTTGGGTGTCAGTAATAATATCATTGCTGGATTCCTGTTCCAGTTTATCCCACCCAATGTGCTCAACAAATTTTGCACTAGCACTGCAATAAACATGAGCTGTGCCTTGATCCCAGAATCTAAACGATGTATGGTTGGCCTCATAACCCACAAAAAATAATTTCTTAGCTCTATGTTGCCCTTTCAGTCTTACTTGTGAGGGAATATGCACCCATGCTGGAGCTCCAAATGTGTGTAGGTAACTTAAATTTGGTTTTCTGCCATGCCAATGAGTGAATGGCAATTTTGCAGTTGTTCTATTTACTACATTGTTCAAAACATGGTTGCTACACATTATGGCTCCATCCCACGGTGTTTCAGGTAAACCTGAATCAGATAACATAATGCGAGCCATGGCTTGTAATGTTTGCCCTCTTTGTTCTATAAACGAGTTATATTGTGGTCTGTAAGGTGCAGAATGTTTATGCTCGACACCAGCCAATTTCAGCAAACTTTGGAATCTTTTGTCAACAAATTCAGTCTCATTATCAGTTACTAAAGTAATTACTTTACTTTTCATTTTTCTCTCAGCAAACCTTAGCCAGTTAAAGAAATGTTGGAATGTTTCTGTTTTGTTTTTCATAAGATAGCAGAAACCATAACTTGAGTAATGGTCCATAATACACAAAATATAACAGGCACCTCCTAAACTTGGTTTCTTAGTCCCAGTTATGTCAGTAAAAACAACCTCTAAATGTTCTGTGCTCTTAAACCCATTTAGTCTGTTTGCTGGAGTAACCTTACTCTTTTCTTGACTACAAGCATTACAGTGTAAATACTTGCTACAGGGTTTCAATTTTACTCCCTCTGCCAATTCAACAGTTTGAGCATTTTGAAATTAATGTGCTTTAGACGTCTATGCAGTAAATGTATACATTCATCATGTGGCTTAACATTGTTATAAACTGAGTTAGCCATCTTCAACTGACCATCATGTATCACATATAAATCATTCTTCAAAGTAGCAGTAACCCTTTTACCCTCTTTCTCTATTATACAGTTATCTCCCCTAAAGGTTACTACATAACCAAGATTAACTAAAGCCCTTACTGATAACAAATTAAATTTTAGTTTAGGTACATATAACATAGTTAAATGTTCATTTATACAAGAATAATATGCAGTACCTTCACCCGATGCTTTAATCTTCCATCCATTTACCAATGATACATGTTGTTTACTCATGGACACCTTTACAAACCTGTTTCTATCTTTAGGAATGCACTATGATGCTCCACTATCAACAACCCACAAATCATGGTTTACAGTTGAATTGCTAGACAAAGCTAAACTAACATTCTTCTTAGCCTTCTGGTGTTTATCAGTATTCTGTTGTTTTCCCTTCTTACAGAATTTAGCTATATGTCCCCTAGCCCCACAAGAAAAACACTTCCTAACAGTATAGACAGTTGAAGACAAATTATCTCCTTGTGGTTTTTCCTTCCTCAGTTGGTCTCTATCCAGCCGTCTTCTTGCTTCTTCGAACAATCTTCCAGTTATATTAGTCAATGTCAGTTTATCTCTGGGCAGGACTTCCAGTGAAGATATATAATCATCATAACTTTCATCCAATGAGGAAAGAATGATGTAAACTTTATGCAGCTCTGAAAATATCAGTTCTTTTTCACGTAGCTCTTGGAAAGTTCTTTTCATGAAGTTTAAATGAGCTAACATATCTCCACCTTTCAGAAGACGTGCTCTAAACAGTTTACGTGTAAGATATATGTGTGCACCTACACTGTCACGAACATAAATCCTCTTCAAATTCTGCCAACACTTAGCAGCAGACTCTTCTCCACAAATATGGATTTGCTGCTGGTCACTCAGTGTTCATCCAATTATACAAAGAGCTCGTTTATTGTTCTGTTTAAAGTCAGCAATCTTCTTGGCATCATCCTCATTATCTGGATCCCAAGCCTTTACATCCGGTGGGTCATTCCATAAACCTTCTCTATGCAGAAGTAGACTTCATTTCATAGACCAGAAAACATAGTTTGTTCCATCCAACTGGATTGTCAGTGACAGACTTGTTGAAGTGACTTGTGCCATCTTTATCAGGATAGTAACCCACAATTAAACAGTAAACAGCTGTCTGCATAAAGTATTGTGCATTCACACTAACTCTCAGTTATCTAAGCCTGGTATGGCCTGGGCCCATAACCAGTGTTGAGGTAATTCCCCGTTAGGAGTAAGAGTGCATACAGGGAGACACATTTTGAGAGAAGTGTTTGAATAATACACACACAGTACACAAATACACTGTACAGTAAATGTAGGTTTTTACTTCCAGAAATTTTAAGCACAGTCCAAGATAAGCAGACCAAGGTCATTAATAGGTAAAATTAGTCAGTTTGCAATCCAGGGATAATCCAAATATCAAACTCCAGTGTCAAAAGCAGTTCAGTATCAAACTTACATTAAATCCAGTAATATCAGTCAATTAGAAGAAATGGAGCAACGGCAATACTTTCCAACATAAAGCCCCTGTCACACTGCACCAACGGATGGAAAGAGGATGTAAAATGGAGAAAAACACTTGCCATCCGTTGGTTAACGCAATGCTTCCATTTTGTACTCACTGCTTCCGTTTTGCTTCCTCTCTATCCGTCCAGCATCCGTCTGTAGACGTTTCATCCGCTCAGAGGGTTTTGAGCTGCTCAAAACTTTTGCGCGGAAAATATATCCAATGCGTCCATTCTGCATCCGCTAGGCATCTGCTAGGCATCTGTTCTGCATCCGTTATGCGTCCGCTAGGATTCCGCTATGCATCCATGCAACTTGATCCGCTCCAGCGGTAAATGGACGCAGGGAGGAAGTGGAACGGACATGGAATGGATGCAGAACGGATGGAGAAAGGATGAAAGTGGATGCAGCTCGCAAAGAAAGCATTAAAAATGGAAAAAACGTTCGCAGAGGGGACCTATCTCGGATATTAAGGATGTCTAGAGGATGCCTAGAGGATGCAAAGGGACACATAGTGGAAAACCTATACTGCCTATAAAAAGGGGGAGCAACACATCTGGATCTCACTTTCAGACCAGCAGCCCAGCTGTGCAGACCTCTGCAGCCTTCATCTGGCTCTTGCTCTTCCACAGCATCCAGTCATGTCCACCATGGATCGTAACAAAGTCCTTTTGGCAGCCACCATCGTTCTGCAACAGTGCGAAGCCATCTACAGGCTCTGTGAACTCTACTAAGGGAAGAAAAGGAGGCGGCCAAGAAGTGTCTGGGTCCGAAGATGGATCAGGAGAAGAGCAGAGGACGGACAGTACAACAAGCTGATGGTGGAGCTGAGGAACGAAGACCTTCGTGCATTCCAGAACTTCATGAGGATGACTCCAGCCATGTTTGATGAAGTTGTGGAGCATCTGAGACCCAGGTTGACCAAGGCAAACACCAACTTCCATCCCAGCCTGGAACCTGGGCTCAAGGTGGCACTGACTCTGCGCCACCTGGCCTCTGGGACTACATACAGAAACATGCAGTATGCCTGGAGGGTGCCACACAACATCATCAGCATTGTGGTCAGAGAAGTGGTGCAGGCCATCATCGAAGAATACATGGAGGAGCTCCTCCAGTGCCCCACCACTGAAGAAGGATGGAAGAAAGTTGCAGAGCAGTGGTATCAGAGGTGGAACTTCCCGCACACCGTTGGAGCCAAAGATGGGAAGCAGGTGGCCTGCAAAGCTCCAGCCAAGTCGGGGTCAACTTATTTCAACTACAAGGGCTTCTTCAGCATCGTGCTGACTACAAGTTCATGTACATCAATGCTTCAGGCAACGGGCCATGTTCAGATGCCCAGGTATACAACGCCAGTGACCTCAAGGAGAGGCTGGAACGCAACCTCATCGTGGGCTTCCCAGATCCAGACCCATTGCCAACGACACGCAAGATGTGCCCTACTTCATCATGGGGGATGATGCCTTCTCCCTCAGAACCTACCTCATGAAGCCCGACAGCTCCAGACTCCTCACCCGTGAAGAGAGGATCTTCAACTACAGGCTGTCCAGGGCAAGGCGGGTGGTGGAGAACGCCTTTGGCATTATGGCCAACAGGTTCCAGGTACTTCTCACCACCATACAGCATCACCCACAGACCGTGAGGAACATCATGGAAGCTTGCTGCATCCTGCACAATCTCATGCGCACCCTCTACCCAGTCTTGCAGAACAGGCTCGTGGACATCCAACAAGACAATGGGGACATGGAGCCTGGGGAATGGAGGCAAGGGCGAAATCTGATAGACACTGAGGATGTGCAAGGCCCCAACAGAGCCTCCCGTGAAGGGAAGAAGCAGCGCAACCTCCTGAAACACTGGTGCAACTCCCCAGCTGGAGCAGTGGAGTGGCAAGACAGGATGATAGATGCTTAATGATTGCTTCCTTCAGCCTGTCTCATCACACTGATGAGATTGGGCCATGTATGTTGGGTGGGGCTACAATGAACAGGGCGTTTAATAAAGAGTTGTGTTTATGTTGACATGTGTGGATGATTATTACATTATGATTGATAATAAAGGGCCAAGGTGTGGCACCTGGGAGGGTGGACCATACAGTCCCACTATGCTTGCACTGGAGATTTATCTATCCCACAGCTATTACCGCTCCCAAAGGTATCCCTGCTCATTCCACAGGTATTCCTGCCCACCCCACTGCTATCTTAACCCATCCCACAAGCATGCAAAGGCTTAAACCATTTCTAAAAGTTTCCACCAAGACTTTATTAAAAAAAAGAAATGAAGCAAGTGTGTGAATCAAAGATAGACTTTATAAACAACAAGCTGTAAAAAAAAATGACCCAAGTCAAGTGTCCAAGTGACGGTGTGTTGAGAAAGCTCTCAGACAGCTGGCTCAGATGCGTGATGTTGAGAGCTCCTTCCTCCATCCATGGGGTGTCAGCCCAAGTACCGAGGACAGATGTACTGAGGCCGGGCTTGGCTGTGGGGTGGAGGAAGGAGCAGTGTAGTGGGGCTGTCTGGTCTGCAGCTGGGTAAGGACTGGCGTTGGTGGCATCGGTGGCATGGGTGGCATCAGTGGGGTGGGTGGCATCAGTGGCGTGGGTGGCATTGGTGGCATCAGTGGAACCGGTGGCAATGGTGTCGTCCGATGAACCTGTGCCTGGACTGGGAAGGGCTGCTGCCTGTGCTGCTGGACCTCCTGGTAGCCGTAGGCCTGGTAGTTGAGGGCCTATGGAAAGCCTTGGAATGGGAGGGACATCACCTGGGGTGGAGGAGCAGACCTGGACTGGGTGGGAGCAGGTTCTTCTGGGTCTGGAGGGTTGTGAAGCAGCTCGGTGATCCGGTCCTTCACCACCTGCTACTGGGGTTCCGCCATGTCCGTGAGGGTCTGGTTGACATAGGTGAGGAAGAGCTTGCGGTTGGAGGATGAGGAGTCGGTGTGTACCAGCTGAGAGAGGAGATCTATGCTGCTCCGGATGGTGTCCCTGATCTCCAGCAGGACAGTGTGGCTCTGCCCCTCCGCTCTGCCCCTCTCTGCCTTTCTGTGGAGGTGGAGCTGGGGGTGGATGCGGGTAGGGCTGTGGTGGACGTGCCCTCTCCTCTCTCCCACCACACCAGGGAGTCCTCCATGTGCTTCACCACGGTTACAACAGCTGTCCGCGGGTTCTCTGCTGTGGCACGCTCCACAGAAACCTGCCTGGAGACAGGAGCTGACTCTCTGCCGGAAGAGGACTAGCTCTCAGCAGACTGCCGGAGAGAGAGGGTAGTGAGAGGGCTGCTTGTGCTCCTCGGTGGTGGATCTCACCCTCCAGGAAGCTGCACCTGGCCATGACGTAGGTCTCTCTCTCCGTCAGCTTAACCGTGGCCTGGCCAGATTTCTTCAGGTGCAGCTTCCCGTACCAGGTGTGCATGTGCTTCCACCAGCCAAGGAGCACCTCCAAAGTGTAGCCAGGACTCTCTGCCTTCTCTCTCCAAGCAGCATGCTTCCACTTGGTGTCCCTGTAGAGACGGTGTCCCTTCCGCCACAGATAGTCATTCTTTCTCAGCCACTCCAGCACCTCATCCTCATGTTCCTCCTCAATGGAGTATTGCCTCCTCTCCCATCCCCACATATGCCTCTTCCTCCCTTTGGAAGGACCAGATGGGCCCTCATCAGAGGGGCTCTCAGGTAGTGGGGCTACCCCTCCACACCACCACCAGCAGTAGCACCAGCAGGATCATCATCATCATCATCATCATCATCAGCAGCAGCAGCAGCTGCAGCAGCAGCAGGATCATCATCATCATCATCATCATCAGCAGCAGCAGCAGCAGCAGCAGCAGGAGGACCAGCAGGACCAGGATTAGGGGCAGCAGAGTAAGCACCAACAGCGCCAGCAAGACCAAGAGCACGAGGAGGACCAGGAGCACGAGCAGGATGAGCAAGACCAGGAGCACAAACAGGATGAGCAAGTTCAGGAGTACGAGCAGGACGAACAGGACCAGCAGGATGAGGAGCAGCATCAGCAGGGTATGCACGAGCAGAAGCACCACCGCCACGAGCAGCATCAGCAGAGTAAGCACGAGCAGAAGCACCACCGCCATAAGCAGCATCATCAGCTCCTCCAGAAGCAAAAGCAGCAGAAGCCCCAGCAGAAGCCCCAGCAGAAGCAGAGTCAGGGACAGGGAGCGGGAGGGTGGCCCTGTCCCTCTTGCCAGGGATGGCGGCACGTTGCTGCTTTCTCTTCTTCCCCTTGGTTGTGGGGTTGCAGGCTGGCAAGGAGGCTGGCAAGGAGGCTGGCAGGCACCAAGGCTGGCAGGAAGCCTGCTAGGAAGGCTGACAGGCAGGCAGGCACCAAGGCTGGCAGGCAGACTGGCTTGCAGGGAGGCTGGAAGGCAGGCTGGCAGCAAGGCTGGCAGGCAGGCAGACAGCAAGCCTGGCAGGCAGGCAGACAGCAAGGCTGGCAGGGAGGCTGGCCAGGAGGCTGGGAGGCAGGCTGGGAGGCAGGCTGGCAGCAAGGCTTGCAGCAAGGCTTGCAGGCAGGCATGCAGACAGGGCAGGCAAGGCAGTCAATGCATCCGGCAGCAGGTCTTTCCTCCGAATGGTGACCTGCTTCCGAGCTGCTTCCCTTTATATCCGCGGGGCTTACGCAATGCATCCCCCCCGCATGCGCAATTAATGCCAGGCATCCGTTATTTCTAACCCAAATACCTGTTAGGTGACTCATATTCCTAACATAAGTCCTCCTGCTTGGGTGGGTGGGGGGTTGGACTGTTTGACCTACAAGGTACCTTCCAACTTTGATCATCTGTTTTTAAAATAGATCTTTGAAAATGAGACCTCAAAAGTGACAACTAGCTTTAAAAATGGAGCAGAACTTCTGAAAAAGTTTATCTCAGAATCTACCTACAGATTTTCCATTATTGTCCTAAGGTGTTTTATTTCAATTCATCTATACCTTCATCTCAGTTTTCCTCAGTTTCCTTTGGGTAGGTAACAAAATTCTCATTATTGCCATATTGATTAGCTTGTACATTGTGTTCTCTTTCTCTTTTTAATATTTCATTAATATAGCTACCAATCTCCTTCCCTTCCTTTTCAAAAACAATATTTTTGCCAAGGATTCATAGTACAGGGCAGCATTATAATGGAAAAGCTCTATGTTACAAGTAAAAAACTATGATCATAGATCTTACATTTTATAGTAGCAATTTATGGTGTATTTCATTATTCAGTCAACTATGCTAAAATGTTGATCAAATTAGCATGCTTTTTTTGCTAAAATAAATACGGCATTGATTTTTATTGTAATATCTGTTAATGGACACATTTTTAGAATATAATGTATATTTAGAATGTATAAAGGCCCTGTCACACTGGCCGACGGATGCAAAACATTTGTAAAATGGACACAGCGGACGAGAAAAATGTTCCATCCATTGTTATCCGCTCTCAAAAGGGGCAAAAATTTGCATAACCAGAGTGGACAACATGGAAAGGAACGGATGGGGGGAGGATGCAGGGCAGATGGAAAGCAGATGCTCCATGGAAGCCAAGTGGATGGAAGCAGATGGGAGCGGATGGCACATCCGCAAGGCTTCTGGGGGACCGCAGCAAAGCGGCCTCAGAACGGAAAGAGGGGATGCAGAACGGACGCCGAGCGGATGAAGCAGATGCACAGCGGAAGCCTAGCGGATGAAGCAGATGCAGAGTGGAAGCCTAGCGGATGCCTAGAGGAAGCCTAGCAGATGCCTAGCGGATGCCTAGTGTTCACTGCGCATGCAGGAAGGATGCATTGCGTTAGCCCCGTGGATATAAAGGGAAGCAGCTCCCAAGCAGGTCACCATTCAGAGGAAAGACCTGCTTCCAGACACATTGACTTCCTGCCTGCCTGCCTTTCCAGCCTGCCTGCCTTGCCTGCCTGCATGCCTTGCCTGCCTGCATGCCTGCCAGGCTTGCTGCCTGCTAGGCTTGCTGCCTGCCTGCCTGCCAGCCTCCCTGCCAGCCTCCCTGCCAGTCTGCCTGCCTGCCTGACAGCCTTGCTGCCTGCCAGCCTGCCTGCCTGCCTGCCTGCCTGCCAGCCTTGCTGCCTGCCAGCCTTGCTGCCTGCCTGCCAGCCTGCCAGCTTGCCTGCCTGCCTGCCTTGCTGCCAGCCTGCCTGCCAGCCAGCAACCCCACAACCATGGGGAAGAAGAGAAAGCCTCAGCCATCTGCTGCCAGCCCTGGCAAGAGGGATAGGGCCACCCTCCCACCCTCTGGCCCTCACTCTGCTTCTGCTGGGGCTTCTGCAGCGCGGGCTCGCTCTTCTGGGGCTGGGGCTTCTGCTGCTTCTGGAGGAGCTGATGATCCTGGTTATGGTGGTGGTGCTTCTGCTTGTGCTTACTCTGCTGATGCTGCTTCTGGCGGTGGTGCTTCGCTGGTGCTTACTCTGCTGATGCTGCTCCTGGCGGTAGTGCTGCTGGTGCTTACTCTGCTGAAGCTGCCTCTTGTGCTCCTGGTCCTGCTTGTGCTCCTGTGCTGCTCGTGCTCGTGCTCCTGGTCCTGCTCATGCTCATGCTCCTGGTCCTACTCATGTTCCTTTTCCTGCTGGTCCTGCTGGTGCTGCTGGCGCTGTTGGTGCTTACTCTGCTGCTGCTGATCCTGGTCCTGCTGGTGCTGCTGGTGCTGATCCTGGTCCTGCGGTTGCTGCTAGTGCTGATCCTGGTCCTGCTGGTGCTCCTGGTAGTGCTGGCACTGCTGGTGCTTACTCTGCTGCTGCTGATTCTGGTCCTGCTCGTGCTGCTGGTGCTGCTGCTGCTGTTGCTGGTCCTGCTGGTGCTGCTGCTGGTGGTGGTGTGGAGGAGCAGCCCCCACAACCTGGAAGCCCCTCTGATGAGGGCCCATGTGGTCCTGCCAAAAGGAGGAAGAGGCATATGCGAGAACAGGAGAGGAGGCAATACTCCATCGAGGAGGAACATGAGGATGAGGTGCCAGAGTGGCTGAGAGAATGAGTATCTATGGCGGAAGGGACACAGGCTCTACAGGGACACCAAAAGGAAGCAGGCTGCTTGGAGAGAGAAGGCAGAGAGCCTGGGCTACAGTTTGGAGGTGCTCCTCGGCTGGTGGAAGCACATGCACACCTGGTATGGGAAGCTGCACCTCAAGAAATCTGGCCAGGCCGCGGTCAAGCTGACGGACAGAGAGACCTACGTCATGGCCAAGTGCAGCTTCCTGGAGGGTGAGATCCGCCACCGAGGAGCAGCCCCTCTCACAACCCTCTCTCTCAGGCAGCCTGCAGAGAGCCAGTCCTCTTCTGGCCAAGAGTCAGCTCCTTTCTCCAGGCAGGTATCTGCGACGCGTGCCACGATGGAGACCCCCCCGACAGCTGCACTCCCTGTGGTGGAGCGCATGGAGGAGTCCCTGGCGCAGTGGGAGAAAGGAGACCGCACTTCCACCACAGTCCTACTCGCATCCACCCCCAGCTCCACCTCCATAGAAAGGCAGAGAGCCAGACAGGAGGGGCAGAGCCACACTGTCCTGCTGGAGATAAGAGACAACATCAGGAGAAGCATAGATATCCTCTCTCAGCTGGTCCACACCGACTCCTCATCCTCCAACCGCAGTACCAGATGGTGAAGGACAGGATCCTCGATTCGCTTCACAACCCTCCAGATCCAGAGGAACCTGCTCCCAACCAGTCCAGGTCTGCTCCTCCACCCCAGGTGATGTCCCTCCCAATCCAAGGCTTCCCACAGGCCCTCACCTACCAGGCCTACGGCTACCAGGAGGTCCAGCAGCACAGGCAGCAGCCCTTCCCAGTCCAGGCACAGGTTCATCAGATGACACCGTTGCCACCGGTTCCACTGATGCCACCGATGCCACCCACGCCATTGATGCCACCCATGCCACCCACGACACTGATGCCACTAACGCCACCGATGCCACCCACATCACCGATGCCACCCACGCCAGTCCTCATACAACTGCAGACCAGACAGCCCCACTACACTTCTCCTTCCTCCACCCCACAGCCAAGCCCGGCCTCAGTACATCTGTCGTCGGTATTGGGGCTTACACCCCATGGCATGGATGAAGGAGCTCTCAACATCACGGGGCTGAGCCAGCTGTCTGAGACCTTCCTCAACACACCATCCCCTGTTGTCCTCTCGGGGCCAGGCACCCCAGTGGCGGTTCAGACCAGCACTCCAGGAGCAGCCACCTCCACAGCACCTGGACCCTTCACCCCTGAGACTGGGCACACCTCTGAATGACAGAGAAGAGTGCCAGAGACTGGGTGGCTACCTGTAGACTTTATTTGGACACTTGACTTGGGTCATTTTTCTTTTACAGCTTGTTATTAATAAAGATTATCTTTGCTTCACACATTTGCCTCATTTATTTTTGTAAATAAAGTCTTGGTGGAAACTTTTAGAAATGGTTTAGCCTTTGCATGCTTGTGGGATGGGTTAAGATAGCATTGGGGTGGGCAGGGATACCTTTGGGATGGGTAATATCTGTGGGATGGGCAGGGATACCTGTGGGATGGGCAGGGATACCTTTGGAATGGGTTAAGATAGCTGTGGGATGGGTTGAGATAGCAGTGGGATGGGCAGGGATACCTGTGGGATGGGTTAGGATACCTGTGGGATGGGTAATAGCTGTGGGGTAGATAAACCTCCAGTGCAAGCATAGTGGGACTGTATGGTCCACCCTCCCAGCTGCCACACATATGGCCCTTTAATATCAATAATAATGTAATCAATCATCCACACATGTCAACATAAACACAACTCTTTATTAAATGCCCTGTTCATTGTAGGCCCACCCAACATACATGGCCCAATCTCATCAGTGTGATGAGACAAGCTGAAGGAAGCATCCATTAATCATCTATCATCCTGTTTTGCCACTCCACTGCTCCAGCTGGGGAGTTGCACCAGTGTCTCAGGAGGTTGTGCTGCTTCTTCGCTTCATGTGAGGTTCTGTTGGGGCCTTGCACAATCTCAGTGTCGATCAGGTTTCGCCCTTGCCTCCATTCCCCAAGCTCCATGTCCCCATTGCCTTGTTGGATGTCCACAAGCCTGTTCTGCAAGACTGGGTAGCGGGTGCGCATGCGATTGTGCAGGATGCAGCAAGCTTCCACGATGTTCCCCCATGGTCTCTGGGCGATGCTGCATGGTGGTGAGAAGGAACCTGTTGGCCAGGATGCCAAAGGCATTCTCCACCACCCGCCTTGGCCTGGACAGCCTGTAGTTGAAGATCCTGTCTTCGCAGGTGAGGCCTCTGGAAGTGTAGGGCTTCATGAGGTAGGTTCTGAGGGAGAAGGTGTCATCCCCCACGATGAAGTAGGGCACATCTTGCCTGTCGTTGGGCAAGGGGTCTGGATCTGGGAAGCCCATGATGAGGTTGCGTTCCAGCCCCTCCTTGAGGTGATTGGCGTTGTATACCTGGGCATCTGAAGATGAGCCGTTGCCTGAAGCATCGATGTACATGAACTTGTAGTCAGCATCGATCATGGCAAAATGGATGATGCCGAAGAAGCCCTTGTAGTTGAAATAAGTGGACCCCGACTTGGCTGGAACTTTTCAGGCCACATGCTTGCCATCTATGGCTCCAACGATGTGTGGGAAGTTCCACTTCTGATACCACTGCTCTGCAACTTTCTTCCAGCCTTCTTCAGTGGAGGGGCAATGGAGGAGCTCCTCCAGGTATTCTTCAATGATTACCTGCACCACTTCTCTGACCACAATGCTGATGGTGTTGTGTGGCACTCTCCAGCCGTACTTCATGCTCCTGTTGGTGGTCCCTGACGCCAGGGGGTGCAGATTCAGTGCCACCTTGAGCCCAGGGTCCAGGCTGGGCCGGAAGTTGGTGCTCTGCTTGGTCAACCTGGGTGTCAGCCGCTCCACAACTTCGTCAAACATGGCTGGAGGCATCCTCATGAAGTTCTGGAATGCACGAGGATCTTCGTTCCTCAGCTCCACCATCAGCTTGTTGTACAGTCCGTACTCTGCTCTTCTCCCGAACCATCTTCAGATCCAGACGCTTCTTGGCCGCCTCCTTTTCTTCCCGTAGTAGAGTTGAACGAGCCTGTAGATGGCTTCGCACTGTTGCAGAACGATGGTGGCTACCAAAAGGACTGTGTTATGATCCATGGTGGACATGACTGGATGCTGTGGAAGAGGAAGAGCAAGAGCAAGGCTGCAGAGGTCTGCACAGCAGGGATGCTGGTCTGAAATTGAGATCCAGGTGAGTTGCTCCCCCTTTTTATAGGCAGTATAGGTTTTCCACTATGTGTCCCTTTGCATCCTCTAGGCATCCTCTAGAAATCCTTAATATCCGAGATAGGTCCCTCTGCGAACATTTTTTCCATTTTAAATGCTTTCTTTGCGAGCTGCATCCGCTTTCATCCTTTCTACGTCCGTGCTACTAATGCTGCGCATCCGTTCCGCGTCCGTTCTGCTTCCTCCCTGTGTCTGTTTACCGCTGGAGCAGATTTGAGTTGCGCGAATGTGCAGCAGATTCCTAGCGGATGTAGCAGACGCGTAACGGATGACGACGGATGCAGAACGGATGTTCCCTGTATGCCTAGCGGATGCAGAACGGACTCATTGGATACATTTTCCACTCAAAAAGTTTTGAGCAGCTCAAAACTTTTTGAGCATTTGGAACCTCAGTCGACGGATGCTGGATGGATAGAGAGGAAGAAAAACGGACGCAGTGAGTACAGAACGGATGAATCGCATTAACCAACGGATGGCAAGTGTTTCTCTCCGTTTTACATCCTCTTTCCATCCCTTGGTGCAGTGTGACATGGGCTTAAGATAGAACTTCTATCTTATTATTTTTGACATCTGTTTTTTCCTAAGTATTGAAATGCAGCAACCTTGCAGCATGCTAAGAGCTACATTTTATTCCCTGGTGTAGATGGCCGCCTACTGGCAGCTGAGAGCTGAGTTGGCAATAAGGGCTTGATTTTTTTTATACACTACTGCTCAGACTGATATTTTCTCTGCAGCTGCATGTTATACATGTCAACATTACCAGTAAATAGACTCTGACCATTTGGCTTGGGTCATCTAGTCACATGCCACTAGTTGCTTCTGGCTTTTATGAAGGTATGCTGATGTTCCAGACTATTTACAAGATATTTCCAGAAGCAGTCTCTCAACTGTTTTCAACTGTATGTCCCTTTCTATATACAGATAGTTCAAATGCCAGTCTATTAGATAGTTGAAAAGAGTTTGTAAGTACCTGTGACAAGTCATGTGTTATGACTGAAGAACATTATGTCAGGATCACCTATGAAAACACAATAGGACATTCAAAACATTGAAATGTTTTTGAATTCTAATCCTGATGTTAATGTGAAAATAATAATGTAAAAATATGAACATATGTGTTCATATGATAAATTTTCAAGTTTGTTATTTTAAGTTGAGGTGTGAATTGGCTTTACTAATACCAGTGATTTATTTATAATGAATTTAAATTAAGGCTTAGTAAAGCATATCAGTTCCAACAAATATGAAAAAATGACAGTTTCTTCAAAACAAGTACACTTTTATTTTTTTCCATGAGTGAAAGAAGAAGGAGATGGAGAAGGAGAAAGGGAAGGGGAAAGGAAAAAGGAAGAAGAAACAATTACTCTTGTGTAAAAGTATCCTTTATTACTATTCTACCAATCTTCAGTTAAAGTTGTCATAGTACAGTATTTAAAACCTTTAATGAACTGTCCAAAGAGGACAGGCATACCCATTGTTGAACATGTGGAACAATTCAGTGATATGTTTGCACACTGAGCTCTGTTTTAGCAAAATACAACAAAGTCTGCAACCACGAGTCCAAAATTTTACAATATATTATAAATTTTATCTAGCCATTGTAATCATATTGTTGTATTATTCATTGCCACTTTATATTAGTTACTGTGATTTCAATGTAAGTATTTTTATGCTTTTTAAAATTTTAATTTGATTAATGTGGGAAAGAAAAAAAAGATTTTTTAGCTTTTTGTTAGTTAACTTGATTTAAATAGAATTAATATGTTAAAATTATCACCTATATTGGATAAAAGAAATCATCCCAAATGGAATTTTAAAATCTACTGTGACTCCATTGAATAGTCTTAATGATATATAGAAGAAGCTTCCCTCATTAGTGGAAAGTAATAATTAAATTCTGCCCATTAAAGTCAGAAATTAGATTAATCACCTTAAAATTGAGGAAGGTGTATATAAGAAGTATAATGAACCAGATTTATTTTTATTTATTTTATTTATTTATTAAATTTTTATGCTGCCATTCTTACATACAGCGATCCTTAATTTAATATTAGAAAATAGAACTGGTCCCTTAACTATTGTTCTCTTTTCTCTATAAAGTATTGTTTCCTAAGTTGTTCTATCTTGATTGATAATTAATTGAAATTAATCAGTGTTTTAGAAACAACATGAACTTTTAATATTAAAACATGTGAGTTGAGCAGTTTTCTTAATGTCAGGTGTTCCAAAAGCTTAAGAAGAATAGAAATTATGTAGCTTATATTTTAATTATAAATTAAATTATAAGTTTCTATAGCAACTGTATCATCTCCAACAAAATCAATTTTATCACATCACTATAGATTCAACTTTTTTATTATTTTAATCTGGAATTGTATTTGTAAAAAACCTGATATTTTTGCCCTTTAGTAACCTAGGATTGATTTATAGGTCTAAGATAATATCATTATTAAATATAGCATCTAATAGAACACTGTCGTCATTTTAAAATTCTTTAAACCTTGACTGCAATAGTAAATAGTCTACATTTATTTTTTCTTCTATTAAATAATCTTGAAATTGATCAGAAAACAAGAGCCAAGAAATCAGCCATGGAATTTTATCTGTTCAGCAAAGCAATGCTGACTTCTTCTGGCCTTGTTGTTATCCCAATTTTACAATTCACTTCAATATTACTTGAGGAGATAGCAACTTTGTCAGAATAAACTTTTTGTGTCAAAAAAGGCTCTTATATTCTGGAATTTCAGTAAAGAATCCAGAGTTTCACTGACGATTATGGTTCTTAATCTCTAGATGAAAAGCCCTGCCAAAGAGTCAAGGAAAAAAGCTCTGGAAAAAGAAAGATGCCTGCCTATGTCATGAATAGGATGAAAGGAGAGATGACAGTGAATGGAAACAATTCTGCCAGAAGCAAGCTTCAAGATACTACAATGAAAGTGAAGAAGAAGGGGACACTATTTTTTTGTAAAATAATATGTTGGAATGTGCAAATCATTTGGCATAGTGTCATTATCAAAACCCTGCCTTTTTGAATGGGTCATGACACAGTGCCATTATTTTGTAATGTCAGAGCATATTTGTGTGGATATCCATAAATGAAAGACAGGTAGTTCTTGACTTATGACCACAATTAAACCCAAAATGTCTGTTGCTAAGTGAGACATTTGTTATTTCCTTTTTATGACCTTTCTTGCCACAGTTGCTAAGTGAATCACAACAGTTGTTAAGTTAATAAGATGGTTGTTAAGTGAATCTTAACAACAATGTCTTCCACATTGACTTTGCTTGACAGGAGGTTGCAAAAGCAGATCACATGACCATGGGATACCGCAACAGTTATAAATATGAGTCAGTTGCCAAGCATCTGACTTTTTAAAAAAATGTATTTGGTTTGTCAATTGCTTACAAGATAATAGGTGTAAGTAAAACATAGTTATGAATACATGGATATATTTAAGAAAAATAAAAAAGTAAAAGAAACAATCAGACAAAGATTTCAGTCATGTGACCTGGTGTCTAAAGTCTCTTTCAACTCTATTGTACTTTTACTGTCTTGTCAAAAAATATACCAATATACATTTTTATCTATTATCTTTGACTTCTATGATGTGCGTGACAGATGAGTATAGACTACCATCACCATACATGGAAATTAAATGTCAACTATAGCTAAAAAGTCACAGTTTATATAGCTGCATTGTTACATAGTTCCTTTCTAGTCTGTAGCACAAAATCATTTTTAGCACATTTTCCTCCCTTGAGAATTAGAATGTAATCATCAGTAATATGCTACCAAGTGTTTGTGAAGGAAATTAAAGTTCATGGCTGAGATATTTTATAGATGTGCAAGGCTGAGTTTTTGGAAAAGACTAATGTCATTTTCATGATTATTTTTTTAAATGAAGAGGTGTCCTCTTTCAAGCACAACACTTTGCACTGTTTAGCTGTAAAACATTTTCTATGTATTATTTGATACCTAACTAAAACTTCATACCTTGTGATAGAATGATCCAAATTATTCAGCATTCAAAACCATTGCTTATTTAAGAGTTTTGTTTTATGTGCTTACATACATTACATTAGATGAGCCTTGGGATAATAGGTTCGGTTGGAGTCATTATAATATATAAATAAAAATAGAATAAAACTGTCTTCCTATTCCCTATGTAAAATAGAAATGCTGCTCTGGAGGAAAATTCTAGTGAGCCAAATGAGATAATCATTACAGTTATATTTATTGTTTCAGTGTTACAGCAATATTAAATTGAAAGAATGCTTAGCTTTTGCACTATTTTTCTTTATTGTGAATTCAAATACTTTATGTGTAAAAACAATCCTATCCAAAATCATCTCATCATGACATATTTTTTTTGTACATTGTATCCATTTATATGTGCCTAAACAAGATGCAACATTTGAAATAAGTTTAACTGAAAATACTAGGACAGTCAAGATTTTCCCTGATTTTTTTTCCTCCCAACATCATTTTACCATTAATTCACCTGGAAAAGTGCCAGTCTTCTTGAAAGATCATAAGATTATGTGAAGAATAATTTATGGAGACATTAGCATATTTAACATTACCTGCTCTTTCATTTTGCTTTTCTTTTTTTATTGTATTTTTGTCTTGTCGTAGCAGATTTGTGCCCAGTAAGACCTCGTTTTCCTACCAAGAGTTGGAGTCTCCCCAATACTTGATGGAGAATATGAAATTTGTCTATGTCTAAGATGCTTCATATGCTTTCTTTTGTAAATTACAACCGGTTTTATTCATTTTTGACATAAAGAAAGTTATGCAGCAGGCAGAAACAACCATCATTTTCAGGATCAGACTGCATATGACTGTGTTTGAACTATAGCTTAAGCCCATGTCACACTGAACCAATGGATGCAAAGAGGATGTAAAACGGAGAAAAAAGCTTGCCATCCGTTGGAAAACCCGATGTAGTCACTGCCTCTGTTTTGCTTCCTCTATATCCGTCCAGCATCCATTTATTGACGTTTCATCCGCTCCAAAAGTTTTGGGCTGCCCAAAACTTTTGCGTGGAAAATGTATCCAGTTTGTCCATTCTGCATCTGCTACGCATCTGCTAGACATCCATTACGCATCCGTTACGCATCTGCAATATCCGCTAGGCATCCGCTACGCATACGCGCAACTCACATCCACTCGGATGCAGGGAGGAAGCGGAATGGACGTGGAACGGATGCAGAACGGATGCAGAATGGATGCAGCACGGAAACAAAGCATTTAAAATGGAAAAAACGTTAGCAGAGGGGACCTATCTTGGATATTAAGGATGTCTAGAGGATGCCTAGAGGATGCCTAGAGGATGCCTAGTGGAAAACCTATATTTCCAATAAAAAGAGCAAACAACTCGTCTGCATCTCATTTTCAGAACAGCAGCCCAGCGGTGCAGACCTCTGCAGCCTTCATCTGGCTCTTCCTCTTCCACAGCATCCAGTCATGTCCACCGTGGATTGTAACAAAGTCCTTTCGGGAGCCACCATCATTCTGCAACAGTGCGAAGCCATCTGCAGGCTCTGTGAACTCTACTGCGAGAAGAAAAAGAGGCAGCCAAAAAGAGTCTGGCTCCGAAGATTGTTCGCCAGAAGAGCAGGGGATGGACTGTACAGCAAGCTGATGGTGGAGCTCAGGAAAGAAGACACTTGGGCGTTCCAGAACTTTATGAGGATGCCTCCAGCCATGTTTGATGAAGTTGTGCAGCGGCTGACACCCAGGTTGACTAAGCAGAGCATCAGCTTCCGCCCCAGCCTGGAACCTGGGCTCAAGGTGGCACTCACTCTACGCCACCTGGCCTCAGGGACCACCTACAGGAGCATGCAGTACGGCTGGAGGGTGCCATCCAACACCATCAGCATTGTGGTCAGAGAAGTGGTGCAGGCCATCACTGAAGAATACAAGGAGGAGCTCCTCCAGTACCCCTCCACTGAAGAAGGATGGAAGAAAGTTGCAGAGCAGTGGTATCAGAAGTGGAACTTCCCCCACACCATTGGAGCCATAGATGGCAAGCAGGTGGCCTGCAAAGCTCCAGCCAAGTCAGGGTCCACTTAGTTCAACTCCAAGGGCTTCTTCAGCATCATCCTCTTCGCCATGGTCGATGCTGACTACAAGTTCATGTACATCGATGCTTCAGGCAACGGTTCATCTTCAGATGCCCAGGTATACAATGCCAGTCACCTCAAGGAGGAGCTGGAATGCAACCTCATCATGGGCTTCCCAGATCCAGAATCCCTGCCCAACGACACACAAGATGTGCCCTACTTCATCGTGGGGGATGACGCCTTCTCCCTCAGAACCTACCTCATGAAGCCCTACAGCTCCAGACTCCTCACCCGTGAAGAGAGGATCTTCAACTACAGGCTGTCCAGGGCAAGGCGGGTGGTGGAGAACGCCTTTGGCATTCTGGCCAACAGGTTCCAGGTACTTCTCACCACCATGCAGCATTGCCCAGAGACCGTGAGGAGGATCATGGAAGCTTGCTGCATCCTGCACAATCTCATGCGTACCTATTACCCAGTGTTGCAGAACAGGCTTGTGGACATCCAACAAGGCAATGGGGACATGGAGCCTGGGGAATGGAGGCAAGGGCAAAACCTGATCAACACTGAGGATGTGCAAGGCCCCAACAGAGCTTCACATGAAGCGAAGAAGCAGCGCAACCTCCTGAGACACTGGTGCAACTCCCAGATGGAGCAGTGGAGTGGCAAGACAGGATGGTAGATGCTTAATGGATGCTTCCTTCAGCCTGTCTCATCACACTGATGATATTGGGCCATGTATGTTTGGTTGGCCTACAATGAACAGGGTGTTTAATAAAGAGTGGTGTTTATGTTGACATGTGTGGATGATTATTACATTATGATTGATAATAAAGGGCCAAGGTGTGGCACCTGGGAGGGTGGACCATACAGTCCCACTATGCTTGCACTGGAGATTTATCTATCCCACAGCTATTACCGCTCCCAAAGGTATCCCTGCTCATTCCACAGGTATTCCTGCCCACCCCACTGCTATCTTAACCCATCCCACAAGCATGCAAAGGCTTAAACCATTTCTAAAAGTTTCCACCAAGACTTTATTAAAAAAAAGAAATGAAGCAAGTGTGTGAATCAAAAATAGACTTTATTAACAACAAGCTATAAAACAAAAATGAGTCTCTGGCACTCCTCTTGGTCGCTCAGTCTCAGGGGTGAAGGGTGCAGGTGCTGTGGAGGTGGCCTGTGCTGGAGTGCTTGTCATCAGCTCCTCCAGAAGCAGAAGCAGCAGAAGCGCCAGCCCCAGAAGAGTGAGCCTGTGCTGCAGAAGCCCCAGGAGAACCAGAGTGAGGGCCAGGGGGCCGGATGGTAGCCCTGTCCCTCTTGCCAGGGCTGGCAGCAGATGGCTGAGGCTTGCTGTGCTTCTGCATGGTTGTGGGGTTGCTGGCTGGAAGGAAGGCTGGCAGGAACCAAGGCTGGCAGAAAGGCTGGCAGGGAGGCAGGCACCAAGGCTGGCAGGGAGGCAGGCACCAAGGCTGGCAGGCAGGCAGGCACCAAGGCTTGCAGAAAGGCTGGCAGGCAGACATGAACCAAGGCTGGCAGGAAGGCAGGCAGCAAGGCTGGCAGGAAGACCGGCTGGCAGCAAGGCTTGCAGGCAGGCTTGCAGGCAGGCTGGCACCAAGGCTGGCACCAAGGCTGGCAGCAAGGCTAGCAGCAAGGCTGGCAGCAAGGTTGGCACCAAGGCTTGCAGGCAGACATGCAGGCAGGGCAGGCAAGGCAGCCAATCCGTCCGGCAGCAGGTCTTTCTTCTGAATGGTGACCTGCTTCCGAGCTGCTTCCGTTATATCCGCGGGGCTGATGCAATGCACCCTCCCCGCATGCGCAATTAACGCCAGGCATCCATTAGGCTTCCGCTGTGCATCTGCTGTGCATCCGCTTCATCCGCTCTGCATCCGCTCTTTCCGTTCCGCCTCCGCTTTGCTGCGGCCCTCCGGAAGCCTAGCGGATGTGCCATCTGCTTCCATCCAGTAGGCTTCCGTTCCGCATCCATTTTCCATCCGCCCTGCGTCCTCCCCGCATCCCTGTTATCCGCTCCGGTTATGCAAATTTTTGCCCCTTTTGGTAGCGGATAACAACGGAAGGAACATTTTGCTCGTCCGTTATGTCCTTTTTGCATCCGTTGGGCAGTGTGACATGGGCTTTACATTAAATGCTTGTGAAATATTTGGAAGAATTCCATTCTCTCCAATTTTAATGGTTATGGATTTTGGTCCATATACTAAGAAAAGTAGGAAATGAAGAAAACTCCAGGCTTTTTTACTCCAAGATTTTTAAAATTTTAGTTTTGTTTAACCTTTTTTTCATTTAGTTTTTTAGATAACAATCTGAAAATATGACACTAGCTTCAAAGACTTTTTTTTCAACTTCCTAATCTAGTCTGTAGTATTTGTATTTCCTGTTTTTCTTTTTCTTTTAAATAAACTTTATTGGTCTTTTGTATATTTTAAAAGTAAAACAAAAAGAAATATCATGACATTAACAGTTTTGTGACATCCATCACATCCATTTCTATCTTTTGTGCATATTTACAAATATATACAATTTTGTGCAAATATTTATATATTTAATCTATAAATTTCTTATCTTTAATTCCTTCATTTTCTATCTGTCTTAATTCGATCCAATTATGCAATTTTTCCAAATTCTATAGTATTCAGACTACTCTTTTTCTTGCATCATTAAGATAAATTTGTCCATTTCAGCACATGCCATTATTTTTTGAATAATCAGTTCATCTGATGGTATATAGTTATGCTTTCAGCATTGAGCATAAACTATTACAGCAGCCATTAAGTTGTGTAATACAATATATTTTATATTTTTTCCACATTTCTTTTTGAATATCCCAAACAGAAATAGTTCTGGTTCCAATTCTACTTGTTTCTGAAGAATTTCTTGCAGCCGTTGTTTAATTTTAAGCCAATATTTCTGAGCTTCTGAACAGGACCACGACATGTAATCAAAGGTACCGTCTTCCTTTCTACATTTCCAACATGCTGGATTCATGTTGGGATACATCTTCACCAATTTCCTGTTTTTCATTAACATTTAAAGGTTTAATATTATTTAACTTTCAAGTTTAGTTTCCAGGTACTACCACAAATTATGGAAATAAGCATTGATGTCTATAGAACATGTTTTTTTCCAGTTTTAGTATCCACAAAGATAGTATAATTCTATGAGTTAGCATAAAGTTTATATAAGGTCTACAGATGAAGGAATGACATGAGGATCAATGGATTATTTCTATGCCCTTTCACTGAGTTGTTCTTCTCCATTCTATCTTTAATCTTAGTTTTCTCTTCAACCAGTTGTGAATTCAACAGTTTTAGGGGCATAGAAGATTCTGAAAAACATCTTGCTTTAATAAATCTGAATGTGCAACCTTCTTTTCAAAAGATCTTTTTTATTAGTTGTTGGAAATGTTTCAACATAGATTCTGAGATAAACACATTGCAACATTTTTGTGGGAAAGTTCCACATTTAAAATCTGTTCTTGGAAGACCACTTTAAATATAAAACAACAGAAAAACTAAGTCCAGAAAAAAAAAAGAAACTTATCTGAGAACTGTTGTGAAAAAAATAGAGGTCAATCGTGTAATGGTAAGGTTAAAGGTTTCCCTGTCCAATTGTGTCTGACTATAAGGCATGTTACTCATCTTTGTTTCTTTCCTGACAGAGCCAGTGTTGTCCAAATACATTTTCCATTCTCATAGTCAGTATGGCTACATACTAAAGGCACACAAAACACTATTATCTTCTCACAAAATAGATTAGTAGATTATCTATTAATCTACTCACATTCTGCATGCTTTCAGACTGCTAAATGAGCAGGAGCTGGGGCAGAATTGGGAGCTCATATGCGGGCTCTTGAGTCTCGAACCTGGGCTGTCAAAAGCTCAGCTTCTTTAACTACTGAGCCATTATGTCTCCTTAAACCTTGTAAGCATTGTGCCATTAAAACCAATAAGAATGATAAAGAACAAAGATTACCATATATCTACTGGGGAGGTCTCTATAAAGATCTAAATAATTTCAGGGGATGTCATATGAAACAGGGAGCTGAGTACTATAATTGAAACTATTTTTTTTTCCAATACAATGATTTGGAGTAAGCAGAAATAGTAAATATATTTTAAAAACTGTTTCTATTTTGACTTCAGCCATATGATTGGGAATCTAAGTTGAAAAGAAACTTGAGAGGGAGGATTCTAAATCACTGAATTGGAAGTTAAAAGTCCACATGCTTACTGATGCAGGAAATCCATTACTGCAATATCCCTTATATTGGCATGAATGATATAGATCAGCAGTCGCCAACTGGTGGACCGTGGCCCACTGGTGGGCTGTGACAAAATTTTAGTGGGCTGCAGAGAAATCTCACCCTCAGAGCACTCCTCCAAAGCAATTAATGCAGGCTGCACAGAAACACAAAGCTATACCGCCCACATGGCCCGCAGGAACCCTCCCCACCCACTCACTCCTTATCTGGTAAACTTCCCTGCTAAATTTCTATTTTTCCTTTTTCCAACCGTCATCTGTTCTGCTGTGTCGGGAGTTTTAGATTAGCTAGGAAGCAGAAAATGGTTGGATTTCTTGCTTTCTAGCTAGCTTTATATCTTTGGCTCTGCTTTTAAGCACAGCTGAACATCCCTTAGTATTGAAGGTTTGTTTGCAAGCAAATTCAGTGCAGACTCACGGCAAGCAAATTTGAGAGACTGAACTAGCTGATGGCAGATAGATAGTTCTCTGAATGAATCTGTGATTCTGTGGGCAACTCAACCTGCCTGCATGTTTTGCCTGATTTTGGGTAAAAGTTGCTCTTTTTTAAACAAAAAATTCAATATTTACATGCATGGTGTGTTGTGAGTTAATTTAGTGAGTTTGCTTGCTAGCACATTTTATGAGTTTGCTTGCAAGCAAATTTTATGTGACGGACTGAGCTAGTGAATGGCATAAATTTCTGAATGATTCTGTGAGCAACTCAATCTGCCTGCCTGCTTTGCCTGATTTTGACTAAAGGTTTCTCTTTTTTATAAAAGAATCAATATTTATATAAATATTTATAATATTTACATACAAGCCATGCCCAGCCAGTCACATGATCACCAAGCCACACCCACAAATTAGGCCACACCCATAGAACTGGTTAGTGGTCCCTGGGATCTAAAATTATGAGTTGGTGGTCTCTGAGGTCCAAAAGGTTGGCGAGCCCTGATATAGATTCAGAGAATGGGCATTAATTTAGAGTGATTTTGTTTATTACAAGGGGAGAGAAATGAATATGTTTGGTCATCTCACTAAAATGTTCATGCAGTGATGATTAATATTTCTTTCTGAAGGTAAAATGCACAATATTCAGATGATTAGTTAATTTAATAATCTAATCTCATCAACAGGAAAATATATTCTAAAACCACACTAGAATCACATTATCTTTCACTTTTTGTCAGTTTGATTTTTTTGCATGTGACATCAAGAAAGTAATACAATAACCAATTACAATCCAATTTAAGTTCACAATAAAATACAGCTGTTTGCATGGCTACTTTAATTTGTGAAGTTGCTCTCTTATTAATCAGATTTGTGGAAGAGAGATTTATTCATGAGTCATAGTTACAATAGCAGCAAGGACCTCCTTTAGTCAATCATAGAATTCCTCTGATGATTAAATGCTGAGGCAAATTAATTGAAGGATGCCTCTATCACAGTAATATTATCATGCCTATTTAAATGACTATTTAGTTTCATCCCAAGAAAGGATGGAATAATATTTTAACCATTGTGATCCATACACTCTTCTGAAACAAAGGAGGCAATGTTGTAGACATTATTTTAGCAAATCTAAGAAAATAAAATAAGTCTTATTCTAATAACAGCCATCTAATTTACATTCAGAAGACTTTTGATGTAATAGTACGTGGGAGTGACCTTGGGAGACAAGAGACAGAACCACACCTAAGTGAACAGTTGATAAGAGACAACTTAATCCACAAAAGGAATATGGATGTGGCAAATATCATAAAAGGGACCCTTCATAGTTTCTTAGGGTGATCAGAGAGACTTGCAAGATGCTGTTAATATAGCTTTACAATAAAGTAAAATTAGCACATTTGGTCATGTTTTCTGTCTGGACTATCTTACAAGAATAGGATTTATTTGAATGCACCACTTTGTATGTTTTATAAGAACTAAGTAAAACATATCAGAAATCTAATCAATTCATTTTTATTAAGGCCGGTATTAATTAAATATAGCTAATTACAGTTAGAATAATCTGAATATTATGTGACACACACATAGTATATAAAATTTCAATTTATTTTCATAACCTTACTCAGGTGGTTCTGATTATATCAAATGCACTTATAAGACTTCAGTTGCTGAGGTACAGTCATGAGGCATTGGTATTGAAATAAAGACTTGTTTCTTTTTTTTAAAAAAAAATGTCTTTGATTCAGTGTTGACTCTTGCTGACTGCCTTGACAAGTCTCTTCAGTTTTCTGGGTGAGATTTCAGAGGTGGTTTGCCATTACATTCTTCCTAAGGTTGAGTGACTGGCACATGGTAGTTTTGTGTCTTAGGTGGGACTAGAATAATTATTTTCCAGTTTCTAGTCTGGCACCTTAATCATTCCACCAGACTGGCTCTGTAATGAAGAATAGGGTTCTATAAATATTCAGTGAGGTACAGATAGTCCGTGAGTTAAAATAAGTGGTTTTTTTTTATGATAGTTCAAATTTATGTTGGATTTTTTTAACAAGTTACTTATCTACCTAGCCTCAAAGTTACAATGCCAGTTACATATCTTGGCAATTGATTTGGATTTGCAACTAGTTGCAGCCTTCCATAATCAAGTGACAGTGATTTGCAACATTGTTTTGCTGTTTTCCAGCAATAAATGACAAAAAGCATCATTAGAATTTTCTGGAATCACTTAACAATTATGATGTTTTCTGAACCATCACATGATTCTCTTTATGACCAAAGTAACTCATTTTTTGTTCATCATAAAATGGTAAAAAAATAGAGTTCAACCACATGGTGCCTCAATTTAAAATCACAACTACTGTCCATTGTGGTCAAAAGTTAAGCAGCACAAGGTTGAGCCCTCCTCGCTCATGGACTATAGATTGTGACTGTCCGCGGCTATGGTCCATGCTCTTTTGTTGGAGAGGCCCAATCATTGTGATTAGGTGATGAAGCAGCCTTGGAGGGGTGGTGGAGTAAGGGGAATCTGCCAGAGAGGTTGAGGGGAGCCGCATCTCCCCTTCTGGGCTTAGTCTTTTTTCCTCCGAAGATGACTGAAGCAGTGGTCCAAAATGGCCAGCCCAAAGAGAAGGACTCAGCTGGACTAAGATTTGTGCAGGAGTGAAGAAAAAGGTGGATAATATTTGAGTGAGGACCACTGGGTGAAACAACCAAACAAAAAGTGCCCCGGGATTAAGGTTACAATTGAACTTTTAAGAAAAGAAAAGTGAATGGCAAAAATAGAAAGAAACAGTAAAAAAAAAATAAGAAAATAATTTTGACAGCTAAGTGGAATTTCGAACCAGGAAAGGAAGAAGTCGGAATTAAAGACTTAATTAAATTGGATTAAAATATTTTGGCAATAAATAGGTATATAAAAAAGCTGGACTTAAGATTGTCAAATAATAATAATAAAGTTTACAAATTGAAGACTGGATTGCTCTGGAATATTGACGTTAGAAAAACCATAAATAATAAAATAGCAGAAAAAGGTGAAGACTTTGTATAATGGAGAGTGTCATCTTCTGGATAAAAACTTAAATTTAAACAAAAGGGAAATCATTATGTTTCTGTATGAATTTGTGTCAATATAATGTTAAAGAAATATTGAAACAAAGTAAGAATCTTAGAAAGTGAAAGCTGAACCAGAACAAAGAAAGACTGACTGTGGGATTGATTGATGTTTTTGATATAGCCCTGGGTTGTAACAATTGAGAACTTTAGAAAACTTGAAGAAGAAAAAAGGAAAGTAAAAGTGTTTTTTTGTGGACTTTAAGGGCCTGTCACATTGGCCAATGGATGCAAAACATTTGTAAAAAGGACACAGCGGACAAGAAAATGTTCCATCCGTTATTATCCGCTCTCAAAAGTGCCCCGAATTTGCATAACCAGAGCGGAAAACAATGGAAAGGAACAGATGGGGGGAGGACGTAGCCAGGATGGAAAGCGGATGCTCCACGGAAGCCTAGCGGATGGAGGCAGATGGGAGCGGATGGCACATCCGCAGGGCTTCCGGAGGAGCACAGCGAAGCGGACGTGCAACAGAAGGAACGGATGCAGAGCGGATGCCAAGTGGATGAAGCGGATGCAGAGTGGAAGCCTAGTGGATGCCTAGCGGATGCAAAGCGATCACTGCGCATGCGGGGAGGATGCATTGCGTCAGCTCCGCTGATATAAAGGGAAGCAGCTCGCAAGCAGGTCACCATTCAGAGGAAAGACCTGCTGCCAGACACAGTTTCAGCCAGCCAGCCAACAACCATGGGGAAGAAGAGAAAGCCTCTGCCATCTGCTGCCAGCCCTGGCAAGAGGGACAGGGCCACCATCCCACCCCCTGGCCCTGACTCTGCTTCTGCTGGGGCTTCTGAGGCTGGTGCTGACTCTTCTGGTGCTGGAGCTTCTGCTGGCGCTGCTCCTGGTGCTGGTGCTTCTGCTGGTGCTTACTCTGCTGGTGCTGCTCCTGGTGCTGGGGCTTCTGCTGGTGCTTACTCTGCTGGCGCTGCTCCTGGTAATGGGGCTTCTGCTTACTCTGATGGGCTGCTCCTGGTCCTTCTGGCCCTGCTGGTCCTGCTGGTGCTCCTGGTGCTCCTGGTCCTGCTGGTGCTGCTGGTGCTTACTCTGCTGCTGCTGATCCCGGTCCTGCTGGTGCTACTGGCACTGCTGGTGCTTACTCTGCTGATGATGATCCTGGTGCTGCTGGTGCTGCTGGTGCTGCTGGTCCTGCTGGTGCTGCTGGTGCTGCTGGTCCTGCTTTTGCTGCTACTGTTGTTGCTGCTACTGCTGGTGGTGGTGGTGTGGAGGAGCAGCCCCTACAACCTCGAAGCCCCTTTGATGAGGGCCCCTATGGCCCTGCCAGAGGGAGGAAGAGGCAGACGCGTGAACGGGAGAGGAGGCAATACTCAATCGAAGAGGAACATGAGGAGGAGGTGCTGGAATGGCTGAGGGAGAATGAATATCTTTGGCAGAAGGGACACAGGCTCTCTCAAGACACCAAGAGGAAGCAGGCGCTTGGAGAAAGAAGGCGGAGAGCCTGGGCTACACTTCAGAGGTGCTCCTCGGCTGGTGGAAGCACATGCACACCTGCTATGGGAAGCTGCACCTCAAGAAATCTGGCCACGCCACGGTCAAGCTGACGGACCGAGAGACGTATGTGATGGCAAAGTGCAGCTTCTTGGAGGGTGAGATCCACCACCGAGGAGCTGCCCCTCTCACAACCCTCTCTCTCAGGCAGCCCGCAGAGAGCCAGTCCTCTTCTGGCCAAGAGTCAGCTCCTGTGTCTAGGCAGGTATCTGTGGAGCGTGCCATGACGGAGACCCCCCCTGACAGCTGCACTCCCCATGGCGGAGCCTGTGGAGGACCCCCTGATGCAGTGGGAGCAAGGACAGGGCACTTCCACCAGAGAACAACCCACATCCCCAGCTCCACCTCCACAGAAAGCAGGCAGAGAGGCAGACTGGGGGGGCAGAGCCACATTGTCCTGCTGGAGATCAGGGACACCATCAAAATCAGCGTAGATCTCCTCTCTCAGCTGGTACACCGACATACCATCCTCCAACTGCAAGCCCTTCCTCACCTATGTCAACCAGACCCTCATGAACATGTCGGAATCACAGTACCAGATGATAAAGGACAGGATCACCGGTCTTCTTCACAACCCTCCAGAACCAGCTGAACCTGCTCCCACCCAGTCCAGGCCTGCTCCTCCACCCCAGGTGATGTCACTGCCCTTCCAAGGCTTTCCACAGGCCCTCACCTACCAAGGCTACGGCTACCAGGAGCTCCAGCAGCACAGGCAGCCCTTCCCAGTCCAGGCACAGGTACATCGAATGCCACCGGTGCCACCGGTGCCACCAGTGCCACCGATGCCACCCACGCTACCAATGCCACCGATGCCACCGATGCCACTGATGCCACAGATGCCACAGATGCCACCGATGCCACCCATGCCTCACCTCGCTCACCTGCAGACCAGACATCCCCACTACACTGCTCCTTCCTCCACCCCACAGCCAAGCCCGGCCTCAGAACATCTGTCATCGGTATTGGGGCTGACACCATGTACTGGAGGAAGGGGCTCTCAAAATCACAGGACTGAGCCAGCTTTCTGAGAGCTTCCTGCACACACACCATCTCCTGTTGTCCTCTCGGGGCCAGGCACCCCAATGACGCCTCAGACCAGCACTCCAGCAGCAACCACCTCCACAGCACCTGGACCCTTCACCCTTGAGACTGGGCATGCCTCAGAGTGACCAAGAAGAGTGCCAGAGACTGGGTGGCCTACCTGTTGACTTTATCTTTGCTTGGGACACTTGGGTCATTTTTCTTTTACAGCTTGTTATTAATAAAGATTATCTTTGCTTCACACACTTGCTTCATTTATTTTAGTAAATAAAGTATTGGTGGAAACTTTTACAAATGGTTTAAGCCTTTGCATGCTTGTGGGATGGGTTAAGATAGCAGTGGGATGGGAAGGGATACCTTTGGAATGAATAACAGCTGTGGGATGGGCAGGGATACCTTTGGGATGGGTAATAGCTGTGGGATGGGCAGGGATACCTGTTGGATGGGTAATAGCTGTGGGATGGGCAGGGATGCCTTTGGGATGGGTAATAGCTGTGGGATGGGTTAGTATACATGTGGAATAGGTAATAGCTGTGGGATAGATAAACCTCCAGTGCAAGCATAGTGGGACTGTATGGTCCACTCTCCCAGGTGCCACACCTTGGCCCTTTATTATCAATAACAATGTAATCATTGATCCACACATTTCAACATAAACACAACTCTTTATTAAATGCCCAGTTCATTGTAGGGCCACTCAACATATATGGCCCAATCTCATCAGTTTGATGAGACAGGCTGAGAGGCATCCATTAAGCATCTACCATCCTGTCTTGCCACTCCACTGCTCCAGCTGGGGAGTTGCACCAGTGTTTCAGGAGGTTGCGCTGCTTCTTCCCTTCATGTGAAGCTCTGTTGGGGCCTTGTGCATCCACAGTGTCTACCAGGTTTCACCCTTGCCTCCATTCCCCAGGCTCCATGTCCCCATTGCCTTGTTGGAGGTCCACGAGCCTGTTCTGCAAGACTGGGTAGCGGGTGCGCATGAGATTGTGCAGGATGCAGCAAGCTTCCACAATCCTCCTCACGGTCTGTGGGTGATGTTGCATGGTGGTGAGAAGTACCTGGAATCTGTTGGCCAGGATGCCAAAGGCATCCTCCACCACCTGTCTTGCCCTGGACAGCCTGTAATTGAAGATCCTCTCTTCACGGGTGAGGCATCTGGAAGTGTAGGGCTTCATGAGGTAGGTTCTGAGGGAGAAGGCGTCATCCCCCATGATGAAGTAGGGCACATCATGTGTGTTGTTGAACAGGGGGTCTGGATCTGGGAAGCCCATGATGAGGTTGCATTCCAGCCCCTCCTTGAGGTGACTGGCGTTGTATACCTGGGCATCTGAAGATGAGCCGTTGCCTGAAGCATCGATATACATGAACTTGTAGTCAGCATCGACCATGGCGAAGAGGATGATGCTGAAGAAGCCCTTGTAGTTGTGATAAGTGGACCCTGACTTGGCTGGAGCTTTGCAGACCACGTGCTTGCCATCTATGGCTCCAACGGTGTGGGGGAAGTTCCACTTCTGATACCACTGCTCTGCAACTTTCTTCCAGCCTTCTTCAGTGGAAGGGCAATGGAGGAACTTCTCCAGGTATTCTTCGATGATGGCCTGCACCACTTCTCTGACCACAATGCTGATGGTGTTGTGTGGCACTCTCCAGCCATAATGCATGCTCCTGTACATGGTCTCGGAGGCCAGGTGGTGCAGAGTCAGTGCCCCCTTGAGCCCAGGGTCCAGGCTGGGCCAGATGTTGGTGCTCTTCTTGGTCAACCTGGGTCTCAGCCGCTCCACAACTTCGTCAAACATGGCTGGCAGCATCCTCATGAAGTTCTGGAATGCATGAGGGTCTTCGTTCCTCAGCTCCACCATCAGCTTGTCATAGAGTCTGTGCTCTGCTCTTCTGGCGATCCATCTTCGGACCCAGACACTTCTTGGCCGCCTCCTTTTCTTCACGTAGAACATGTGAAAGAGCCTGTAGATGGCTCTGCACTGTTGTAGAACGATGGTGGCTACCAAAAGGAGTGTGTGATGATCCATGGTGGAGGTGACTGGATGCTGTGGAAGAGCAAGAGCAAGACCAAGGCTGAAGAGGTCTGCACTGCAGGTTTGCTGGACTGAAAGTGAGATCCAGGTGAGTTCCTCCCCCTTTTTATAGGAAATATAGGTTTTCTGCTAGATGTCCTTTTGCATCATCTAGGCATCCTGCAGACATCCTAAATATCCGAGATAGGTCCCCTCTGCGAACGTTTTTTCCATTTTAATGCTTTGTATGCAAGCTGCATTCACTTTCATCCTTTCTCCGTCCGTTCTACTAACGCTTTGTGTCCGTTCCGCATCTGTTTCACTTCCTCCCTGTGTCCGTTTTCCCCTGGAGCAGATGCGAGTTGTGCGGATGCGCAGAGGATACCTAGCCGATATGGCAGATGCGTAACGGATGATGACGGATGTAGAACGGATGTTCCCCGCATACATTGCAGATGCAGAACAGACGCGTTGGATACATTTTCCACTCAAAAAGTTTTGTGCAACAGATGAAATGTCAATAGACGGATGCTGGACAGATAGAGAGTATGAAAAATGGACGCAGTGAGTACAGAACAGAAGCATCGTGTTAACCAATGGATGGCAAGTGTTTCTCTCCGTTTTACATCCTCTTTCCATCCGTTGGTGCTGTGTGATAGGGGCTTTAACAATTTTAAAATATAAGAGTGTGTAATAATGATATATCTTCAGGAAGTAAAAATGGAACTGAAAAATATGAGAGAATTACTACAGGAAAGAGGTGAATCACTTTGTTCTGTGTTAGAAAAAATGGAAATGGCAATTGAAGAACAAGAAGAAAGAGCTTCGGAGGAGGAGTTGACTCAAGGAGGGGACATTTTAAATAGACAACACAGAGAACGCTACAAAGATGAGAGGAAAGGAGGAAGGCTAAAAAGTTGAGATTTAAGAAGGTAATCAAAAAGGGAAACACCTGTGAAATCAGGAGAGGTAGAAAGGTGCAGCAGAAAAGGGGAAAGGAAGATATCAAGAAAGAGGGATATAAACTGAAATGAGAAAAGATATGAGAAAAAGAGAGGGAGGAAAGGCAGTAAGAAAACAGGTGCAGAAAATAAAGAAACATGGAAATAATAAAATGATGAAAAGAAATTGTTTTTTTTAGAGATAATGGTTGATGAATTAAAAAAGGGATTCTGCAGGAAGACAAGGGGTAACAAAAATATATTTGCAATTAAAAATACTTAGAAAATAGAGTAATCTAGATGATTAAAGGATGGATAGATCCTGCTAACTTTTATTCGATGAATATACATTTTTATTTTTATCTTTAAAAGAAAAGTTAAGGTTTATTGAAGAAATTGTAATAATTGAAATAAATGTGAAGAAGTTTAAAAATGAGGTCAATATCAGTAATCAGTAATTAAATAATCAATTTTTCCCTATTACCTTTTTGAAATTAGAAATAAAATCAAGGGGGGGAAGTATATTGCGGAATCCAAATGAAAAGATGTAATTATTATTATTGTAACTACTTAAAAATAAAGGTTTATTGGGAATTAAGATGAGGGAATAAAGGTATATTTTAAACACTGAGGTGTCACACTCAAAACAGTAAAAGGGGGGAAACCTCAGTTTGTTTCTTTTTCTCTTGTGTTAAAACTTGTATTAATCTAGAATTTATAAAAAGAATGTGTGATGAAAAGAAAATATGACAGATTAAAGAACTATTTAAATTAATAAGCTAATATAGACTATTAAAAGGAAGAAGAGACATTGGTAACCTTTTTTTAAGGCCTGGCCCCACTGGCCGACGGACGCAAAACGTATCCACACAGTGGATGAGCAAAATTTCAGGGGTGGTTCCATCCGTTGTCATCCACTCCAAAAAGTGGCAAAAATTTGCAGGAACACCATGGTTCATCAGTTAGGCAAGAAGAGGAAGCCTGTGCCTACTTGTTCCAGCCCTGGCAAGGTGAAGAAGGCCACAACCAGCATCCCACCCCCTGGCACTGACTCTGAAGTTGCTGCTGCTGCTGCTGCTGCTGCTGCTGCTGCTGCTGCTGCTGCTGCTGTGGTGGACCAGCCCCAAGGCCCTCAAAGCCCTGCTGCTGAAGGCCCTGCTGCTTAAGCCCCTGAAGGCCCTGCTGAAGGTCCTTCCAGAGAGAGGAAGAGGCAAGGGAAGGAGAAGGGAGAGAGGAAACAGTACACCATTTCCGAGGAGCATGAGGATGAGGTGCTGGAATGGCTGAGGGAGAATGAGTACCTCTGGAGAAAGGACCACAGACTGTATCGGGACACCAAGAAGAAGCAGGCAGCTTGGAGAGACATGGAAGAGAGCTTGGGGTACACTGCTGAAATATTCCTTGGATGGTGGAAGCACATGCACACCTGGTATGGCAAGCTACACCTCAAGAAATCTGGGCAGGCTGCTGTCAAGCTGACTGACTAGGAGATATATGTCATGGCCAAGTGCAGTTTCCTGGAGGGTGAGATCCACCACCGAGGAGCAGCCCCTCTGAGACCACTCTCCCTCAGACAGCCCACAGACAGACAGTCCTCTTCCAGCCAGGAGCCAGCTACCCTGTCCAGACAGGTGTCTTCAGAGGGCCCACGACAGAGATCCCCCCGACAGCTGGACTCCCCATGCCGGTGGACTTGGAGGATCCTGTGGAGGATGATGCCATGCTGTCACAAATGGAGGAAGAAGCAGCAGCCACCAGAGACCAACCCACCCCCACCCCCAGCTCCAGAGGACGCAGGCAGAGAGGTAGAGTGGAGGGCCAGGACCACAGTGTGCTGTTGGAGATCAGGGACACAATGAAGACCAGCACAGAACTTCTCTCTCAGGTCCACTGCAACATACATACGGACTGGAAGCCCTTCATCACCTATCCTGAGGGACCTGCCCTAGGCCCAGTACCAGGTGATGAAGCAGAAGATCACAGCACTTCTGCACAACACTCAAGGCCCAGCTGAAGCTGCTCCTACCCAGTCCAGGTCTGCTCCTCCACCCCAGGTGATGTCATAGCCCTTCCATAGCTTTCAATATCCCCTCACCAACCAAGGCTACGACTACCAGGACTTCCCACAGCAGAAGCAGAACTTCCCAGTCCAGGACCAAGTTCATCAGACGCCACAGACGCCAGTCCTCACCCAGCTGCAGACCAGACATCCCCATTACACTCCTCCCAACCCTTCCTCCACCCCACAGCCAAGCCCGTCAATGGACAATCTCTCATCAGTATTGGGCCTGACATCTCAAGTCCTTGATGAAGGGCCTCTCAACCTCACAGGACTGAGTCAACTCTCGGACAGCTTCCTGAACACACCATCCCCTCTTGTACCCTCGGGGCCAAGCATCCCAATGGTGCCTCAGACCAGCACTCAAGCCACAGCCACCTCCACAGTCCCTGCCTGTTTAACAACTGAGACCATGGACATGACTCAGAGTGACTGAGAATAGTGTCAGAGACTGACACTTTGCTTAAGACACTTTACTTGGTTCATTTTGCTTATTTAATACAGTCATAAATTTACCAAAGAAAATTTATCTTTGCTTAAGACACTTAATACAGTTTACTAGGTTCATTTTGCTTATTTAATAAAGTCATAAAGTTTACCTAATAAAGTGTATCTTTGCTTAAGACACTTAATACAGTTTATTTGGTTCATTTTGCTTATTTAATAAAGTCATAAAGTTTACCTAAGAAAGTTAATAAAGGCTATCTTTGCTTAAGACACTAAGTTTACTTGGTTCATTTTGTTTACTTAATAAAGTGTTGGTGAAAACTTTGAAAAAATGGTTAAGCCTTTCCATGCTTGTTGAATAGATAAGGATAGGTGTGGGATAGATAAACCTCCATTGCAACCATAGTGGGGCTGTATGGTTCACCATCCCAGCGATCCAGATGATTTTCTCCCCCTTTTAATAGAAAATATTGGTTGTCCACTAGGTGTCCTTCTACATACTCTAGACATACTTCAGACATCCTAAATATATGAGATACATCCCAGATACAAATGTTTTGTCCATTTTTAATACTTTATATACGAGATGCATACACTTACATCATTTCTATTTCCGTGTTACCAATGCTGTGTAGATATTCCATGTACCTTTTGTTTCCTCCCTCTTTCCATTTTCAGCTGCAGCTGCAGTGAGTTGAGGGGATGGCCAGAGGTTGCAGAGAGGATACACCGAACGTTTAATGGATGATAACGGACATAGAATGTTTGTTGCCCATATATGTCGCGGATGTACATTGTACACGGCAGAAAGTTCATCCGTTCACAAAGTTTTGTGCAGCTCAAAACTTCTTGCGCAGATGAAAGCACAGTGGACAGATGCTCGAGGGATAGAGCATATGAAACACGTATGCAGTGAGTACACAACGGATGCATAGCATTTTCCAATGCATGGCAAGCTTTTTTTTACGTTTTATATCCTCTTTGCATCCGTAAATGCAGTGGGACCGGGCCTTTATGAGGCAAACATATATTGTTATTTTTATTCTTGAAATAAATATTAAAGGATAATATTTGAAATAATTGAAATGAAATGAAAGGATGTTTGGATTGAGATAAGGTAAGACATCAGAATTAATAGGCTTGTTTTTCTCTTTTCTGAAAATTTGGAATGGAAAAGGTAATAATAATAGAATTAAGTATGCATATATGAATGTATAATTATTGTCATATTTGTATGTAAAAATGATGATCAGAAAATATATTGTCCACTAAAAAGAGTCTTTTGTTTTTCTGTGAAAAATTGAACAAAACTTGTTTTTTTTAAAAAAAAGTTAAGCGGCACCTGCACTTCATTCAGGTTTTGATTCCTTGCAGACTCTCAATACTACCTCATTACTTTAATCAAACACTGATTAATGCATTACCTCAAAACTTACAACTTTTCTACCTCATTACCTATATCAATTCAATTTCTATAAAATAATTTTGTTAATGGTTTAATTGATTTATTGTTTTAATTGATTAGTGTAATTAGAGTGTTTAGTGCAAATGGTGTGATTACTGATTAATTTAAAAGATCAAGAATCATGTAATTTAATTGATTTGTAAAATCAGTGATTTAGTGAATTTAATAGAACAGTATGATTAATGATTAATGTAATTAATTGATTAGCAGTTAGTGTAATTAATTGACTAGGCTGATTGTTGCTTAGCAAAATTATTTGACTAGAGAGATTATTGCAATTGATTGATTGGTGTGATATTGGCTATATTGATTACTCAAAATTATTTCATTAAGTAATTTAATCAACATACCATCTTAACAAACCGACCATGCCAAGAAAAAAATCCAATGCCAAACCACAATCGAAAGAAAAAGTACTCCCCACCAGTGAATCACAAGACTCCTGCACATGCCTTATATGTAATGGAACTCTAAAAGAAATTGAAAATTCCATGTTCTCTATGTAACAAAAACGCTCATCATGACTGCTTGGGATTACCCGAGCAAATGATTCAATACCTAAAATCATCCAATGAGTTTCCATATCTCTGCAAATCATGCAGACCCAAATTGAATCTGTTCAAAAGAGTTGATACCACAGAAACGTGATTAACATCCCTTGACACCATAGTAGCATCCCTGGATGCTTTAAAAGAAAAGACTATCCAACCTTGAAAAAAAAAGACATAACGCAAAAACCTGAACATCCAATAGCTACAAACCACATCTCTAACCAACAACCACAACCCAATCCACAACCCAATCCACACAAAAATATAAATCAGACAAATAATGATATCCCAATCCTCATCAGATAAGCTGTTAAGTGCGAACGGAAACGTCCAAATGCCATCTTATTTGATCTAGAGGACATCAATGACGATGATGACATCACAACTGTCCGAAACATCATCAGTGATTATCAAGCATCAACCATTTCCCCTGATGAAATACTTGACATTTCCTGCATTGGCCGAGAGTTCAAAAACAGAGACAGCTCTTTGGCCCCACGCTTCTGCAGGGTCATTTGCAAAAATGAATCAAGCAAACATAAATTCATTTATACTATAAATCCACTTATCAAAAGCAACAACAGTTGCCATAAGAACCTCCGTTCTAGCCCTGATCTAACCATACAGCAATGTGCCCACTCCCATGTACAGAACTCAAAAAACATCTAGACAATGGAGAGAAGGACCTGTACATTGGCTACCATGCTGACTGTATCAAAAGTAAGTCACACAACCCACAACTCAGCTTTAATCTTCAACCACAACCCTACTTCAACCAATCCACCATCACCAAAGACTAGGCACACATGCCCCTAATGTGCATGCATGCATTCCAACCACAGCTGGCCTTAAATGCAAGCTACTCAATGCAAGAAGCCTTGTAAATAAAATACCTGAATTTCTCCTCTTACTAAATATGGCTATATTTGACATTATATTTGTCTGTGAAACATGGCTCAACGCATCTCTTCCTGACTCCATTACCACAGTAAGAGACTATCATGTTTACTGATCAGATTGTGAAATCCATAGAGGAGGTGGTGTTGCTATCTTCTATAAAAAGTCCTTACATTTAAAAAAACATCCAAGTTACCCAGGAGCTTGCTATTCCTGAGACCATTAGTTGTGAACTGACCTTAAATATCACATTTTGGTTCTTACTATGTTACAGAGCCCCTGATTATAACATCGAAAATGTAAACAAGCTAAATGCGGTACTAATATACATTGCAATGTCCTACCTGTCAATGAATACTTCAGCTTCAACCATAACATCACAAGAGCAAACAATAGATACAAACTCAAGGTTAATTGCACCAACCTTGATTGCAGAAATACGACTTCAGCAACAGAGTGATCAATGTCTGGAATACTCTACCTGACTCTGTGGTTTTTTTTCCCCAAACCCCAAAAACTTTAACCTTAGACTGTCTACTATTGACCTCACCCCTTTCCTAAGAGGTCTGTAGGGGGCGTGCATAAGTGCACCAACATGCCTATCATCCCTGTCCTATTGTTTCTTTTATATATTTTTTTTACTTTTCTTATTTGTATCCATGTATTCATCACTATGTTTTTACTTATACCTATTATCTTGTAATCAATTGACAAATAAAAAATAAATAAATAAAAATAAATAAAATAAGGTTAACAATTCTTAAAGCCTTTTTGGCAATGCTGTTACAGTGAGCTTTGGGGCTTAGATCATTTGAGATAAATACTCCTAGGTCCTTGGCAGAGTGAGGGTTGTCTACAAGATCATTTTCTCCCAATTTGTATTTGTTGTTCTGATTTTTTTTGCCAATGTGTAGGACAAACCATTTGTTACTTGAAATTTGGAGTGCCAATTGCGCGACAATTCTGATACATAGTCAAGGTCATTTTGTTGGGCAGCAGCATGTCAGTGGTGTTAAATGATTTTACATCATCGGTGAAGAGGACGGAGCTGCTTTTAATGTTTTCACATAGGTCATTGATGCAAATGTAAATTTAAATCTGTTGAGACAATGTGGAAGCAGAAAGTGTTTTTCTGAAAGATGCTTTTTCCAAATGGCAACTGGACTACATTTTTATCCCTTGAGGAAGAAAAAGAAGACGTTTCACTTCTCATCCAAGAAGCTTCATCAGGAAAATAACAACATAGTCCAGTTGCCTTTTGCAAAAATCACCTTTGAGACAACCATGACCGGCATCATTGGGAATCTCCATAGACAGAAAGGGTTTTGGAAAGAAAGAGGATGCAAGAAAGGCAAGAAGGCAGGCAGATGCTATTTTATTCACAATAGCACTATTCATTATTGTTAAATTATGCATGTATAAAAGAAAAGAAAAAGGAAAGAAAGGAGGAAGGAAGGAAGGATTGTCTTCGGTTAAAATTCCTGTATCAAAGGAATTCAAATGATATTTCAAAGTTTTATTTTATTTTTAATCCATGAACACTTTGGCTTGTCCATTACTTCTTGTGATTCCCATCAATCTTGGAATTATCATGAGCTTATTTTTAGGATAATGTGGAACTTATTGCTTTATACATCTCTTCCTTGGATTGCTGACCCGGAACATGACAGGAAATTGCAAGCAATATTGTACAGTTTGAAATCAATACTGTAAGTAAAAAGAGTGTTCTAAAAGGAGCTGATAAAACTGACACAGGGATATTTTTTTCTGTTGTACAGGAGTTGAAGGAAATGATAGAGGAACATGATCTAAACACTGAAAAAATGATTTTACCAAAACAAAACAAAACAAAAACCCACTGCAACTCTCTTTAAGAATGTTTGTATACAGTATGCAATAAATAAAACTAAAATTTTTAAATACTCAAAAAGTATATTGTTTGACATATTAAATAATGTCCAAAGTTATCACAGAGACTATGGTACTGGCACAGATATATGACATACCTGTTCAGTGAAAGAAGACTTTATTTTTATTTATTTTATTATTAAATTTGTTTGCCACCAATCTCACTGCAAGGCAACTTTGGATGACTTACAACATTAAAATATTTTTTTTTCTCCCTCTCCCTCCGTCTCTCCCTCCTTCCCTCTACACTCAGCCATGTGTGTCCTTGGATTGAGCTTGGGTGGCAACTTCTTTTGTCAACACTGACCAGTTGTAGCTGTGTGTCCTTGTCAGTCTGCGCAGCCTACTATTTGCCTGATTGTTCTAACTGGGTTGTTCCCACAACTTCACCTTGCTTGCTCATTTCTGCCATTCCTGGCCTTGGCTCCTGTGAAATTGACTTCAGTAGTCCTTAGGCTCCAATTCTTCCACATTGATCCTCCTCCAATGGTTTCTAAGTTGGTTCCTCTTCCATGTCTGAGCCAGTGTTCAAGGGAGCCATAACAGATGCCAAAACAGAGCAAGACAGTGCCACCCAGTCTCAGATACCATAGCCAGGCAAAAAGATACCAGGGTTGATAGTACTGCTGAAAAGTTCAAGGAGAGTAAGGATGGTTGAATTACTCCCATCCCATTCTCACCACAGATCATCCACAAGTGTGACCAGTGGTGTTTAGAAATACCAGTGGTATTTAGTAAGAACCTGGATAGGGTCCTTACCATTGTAAGATAGATGACTTCAGGCGACACATCTGGAAATATATATCACTGTCATTTCATGAATGACATAGGATGAAAGCATGCTGAATGAATGACTTAACTAAAATGTAGTTTTTATTAAATAAGTAAGTTGTTGCTTAAGGATAGATTTATTCTTAAATAGCTGGCATTAAGCGGAAACTTTTTTTTCCCCAACTGTTTTATCTGATTACACAACATGATGTCTAACAGTATAATATAATGTAGTACAGTCTAATACAAGAGGAATCTAGCAAGTCTTGCAAGACTGATATACTGGAATGAAGACCTATCGAGGAAGAGGAAACTGGAGAAGAAAAGAAACTGAGTAATTGACAGATTGACCTTCCAAATGTGGGGGAGTATTATGAAGAACTGGGTTTAAATAACATTTTAAGCCTTAATATCATTTTCTTGCTTGTGTCCAAGCATGTTGTATGAATTAGATCAATTTTAGTGTAATATATTATGGTTAATCAAATTATTGCTTTGTGTAACAGTGGTTCTCCAAGAGCCAAACAGAACCCTAGGCATCTATTTCACAACCTCAAGAATATCCCTGAATCATAGCACATAAATTCAGTACAGGTCTTGTTTTTCTGTTAAAATAAGGGGGGAAAGTTCATTGCTCATCCCATTTTTTATCTTTAAAAAAAGTAAAAAAATCATTCTGTTGTCAGCATATCATCAGGTATACAGTATTCCACATGGCCCTTCCTTGTCAAAAATCCTTTAGAAATATTAAAGGTTAGTTTAATATGTTGTGCAAAAACAGCCATTATTTGGAGTTCAGATTCCCTTTCCTGCTTTTTATTAATTTGGTTTCATATCAGCAGGAATGCTGGAAGGATTCTGAAGGAATTTGTAATTGATAAAAAGAATTGTTGGTGGTTCATATAACTAATAATAAATAATGGAATTATTATTCTTTTAAACAAAAGTGTAATTATACACATAGTCCTCAACTTTCCTCAGTTCATTTGGTGACATTCAAAGTTACAACTGCACTGAAAAAAGTGACTTATGACAATTTTTCATACTTACAACCATTGCACTATCCCTATGGTGACATGATTTACATTCAGATTCTTGACAACCAACTCATATTTATGATGGTCGCAGTGTTCTGGGGCCATGTGATCACTTTCTGCAACCTTCTGACCATCAGCCAATTGGGAAGTCAGATTCATTTATGGGGCAAACTCACTCAACAAATTTCTCACTTCACAACATAAATTTTGGATTCAGTGGTGGCCATAAGTTAAGCATTACCTATATTGATTTATATATTAGCACCTGCCAGATTATGATTCTATCAAGTTAGAATCAGTTCGGTTCCTTTGATTAAACAATGTCAGTTATTGGATCCCAGAGGTCAAGATGAACCCCAGCCTGCTGTTGTTTATAAGAACGGTGAAGACTTCATTCTTCACTTGAAGCCTTGGGCACGGTAGAGTGAATCCTTTCATTTCATCATGTTTGCTATCTTTTATTCTTATCTTTAACATGTGAATGATTTTTTGTAATTTCTTTATTTCAATTTATATCAAAGGGTACTTATTTTTCTGAAGATTCAGTACTAACTGATTTTATCTTAGGATGTCTGACATACATCAACAGGGGAAAGCTGTTCTAACCAATCAAGTTTCAAACTGCTCGCCTTCTATTTAAATATTTCTTCCTTGCTTTTATTTGCTGGTTGCTTATTGTGACTACTGCTCATCTACCTTTATATTCCTTTACCTAGCTTATATGGAATAATCTTTAAATCAACCTAAATTTAATATGTTGTTTACTTACTTGCTGAATCAGGATTGGAACCAAAATCTTGTGATCCATTAGGAATTCTAGTTTCTGATTACTTAAAATGAAAAAACATACTCATGAATAGTAGGATTATGCAACCCTTTGAAAATAACGTTTTAAAAAGTGCTTTGGAGTACGAACTTCCGGTTTGCAGGGCTTTGGTGGCAGGCAGGAATCTGCAATCGTGCAAGAATCTGCAATCGTGCGTGGTTTCTGCCTGGGCATGCCGCCGGAGCGGCCTGAGCCAGCTGGCTTCAGGGCTAAGCCACCCCGTAGAGGTCAGTGAAGACGGGGGAGATTCCAGCAGGGTTGAGGAAAGCTGAATCTTTCCTCCCCAACTGGCTAAACTCCCTTTCCCGAAGGCGGTAGAGCAGCAGTCAGAAATGGCCACTTCAAAGAAGCCCTCATCCAGAAAAGAATGTGCAGGAGGAAGAAAGTGCTGAAGTGAAAGTTTTGGCTGACTGGGATAAGAAACAACAATTAAGGCATCCTGGAACTCAAATTTTAAAAAAGGATACATCGCTCTCAAAGAAGATTCGGAAGCAGCGAATGAAAGTGAAAAGGGAAAACATTTTTTTTTCCACTCTCCTTCCTTATGTTGACAGCGAACAGAGATGAATGAGAAATCGGAAAACTCTGCTTTGGCATCAACAGGTATTTAAGCTGGAAAACTTAATGCCAAGGGGATAATAAAGATTTCTGAATATAAAAGAAAAAAAAAAGAGAAGGAATGTTTTTTTTTTTTTTTGCTGTAAATGAGAAGGGAGAGGAAGAGAATAAGAACAAGATTTGGAAGGAGGAGATAGCCTGGAATCTAAAGAATTTAAAGTTAAATTTTAACAGGACTTCTAAAAGATGCATTTTAACTGGAAATTTGTAACTAAGTACTAACCCCAGGAAAGTGAAACAAGGAAGAAGGTGTCAAAAGAAACAGCTTGTGTGTATTTGGATTGCTTGCTGACTTTGGGACTTTTGGAACTATATTTGAAGGATTAAAAACACTTGGGTGGTTGTTTTAAAAGAAAAAAAAAAACCCTCTACAATGGCATCACTTGTGGATGAACTGAAAATAGAATTTAAAAAACTTAAAGAAGAGGACAAGAAGGGAAGGGCTCTCTTGGTTCCAATTTTCAATTCTTAGAAATGTCAATCTCTACCTACGAGAAATTACAAGAAAAGACTATGCAACAAGAAGACTGGGACAAAGAAGGAGCCATTTTAAATGAACAAGTAACTCTACTTGGGAAAGAAAGGGGAAAGAGGGAAAAGAGAATGGAGAATTTGAGACCTAAAAAAACAACCAAAAAAGGGAAAACTAAGGTGAAAAGTGGTATATCATGCGAGAAAGCAACAGAAAAAGAGAATACAGAAAAGGAAAATTGAGGTGGAGAGACAAGGGGGTAAAAACGGCAGAGAGAAGAAGCAAAGAAGGAGGGAAGGGAAGAGAAGCTACAAGGGTGTGAAGCAAGATGTAAAGAAACAGGATTTATTTCGAGATAATGGGTAAAAATTTAATTGAAAAAGTGATTCTGCAAGGTACATATGATTGTATTGTACTGTATTTGTATTTAGAAATAATGTTAGAAAATTGGAAACAAGGTATGATTTAGTGAAACATTTGTGAATAAAATAAATGGAATGAATTAAATGAGAGAATTAATTTAGAAAGGAATGGGAACATTTTAATGACATAATGTTTTAAAATACAAGTGAAGTGGGGGGGAAGTAATTATGGAAAGTTTACAAGCATTCCCATAGAAGCATGATACCTACTTGAAAAGTAATGTGTTAAATGTTTAAAATTTAAATGAATATTAACATTAATAATAGAATTGAATTGGTATGGATTGTTGTTTTAATTATATTATATTATATATTTATATATTTCTTTTCTTTTTCTTTTTAAAATGTAGCATGTAGCTTTAATGTATTATGCAGAATCCGAATGGAAGTTATGTTCTATATTAAGTGTTATAATTTTAGGGGAAAGATATAAAGGCGTCATACTCCAATCAGTGACCACAGGAGGAATTTTGTTTAATGAGAAAAGATGATAGACAGTTGAAATAGGACAGACAAAGAATATAAATATAATGATCTGATTTGAGATGAAACAAATAAAAATAAAATTAAGAAAGTTAGAAGAGGGGAGAAGCTATATAGAAAATGTAGAATGGTTATGAGATATGGAATGGTATATAAAAATGAGCATGGATTTGAATTGGTGTTTGTACAAAGAGATGTAACCTGGGATCAGGCTGCTTTCAGAAAAGAGGTTTTATATTTTTCATGTTCTGTGTTGTGTTTGTTTATGTTTGTTTCTAAAAATCAATACAATTTTCTTCAAAAAAAAAAGTGCTTTGGAGTACGCAGGAAAAGGTAATGGTAGGCAGAAATGCCCATGGGAAACAGAGGGAAGAACCACAACCAGGGGACTAGTCTGATAATAGACAGCTTAATTTTCAGCAGGAATATGAGTATGGCAAATATCTCAGAAGGGAACTTCCCCAGTTACTTGAGTAGTAATGGCAATGGGAAATTTTTTTTTTCAGATTAGCAAGAATCTATTAATATACCTTTATAGCAAATTAGGAATAGCCCATCTGGTTGTACTTCTTATCTGCACTCATAAGGCTGGCATCAATCTTGCAGGGTCTTACCTGCAACTCTTTAAAATGGTTATGTCCTTAAGATTGCATGTCTTCCCTTCATGATTAGCACACAATTATGGGAAAGAATCAAACCTGCCATCCACTGCATAGTAGCAATGACCAATAAAATGGAAATCTGATTTACACAATTTATAAATAAAACTCATATGCAACTTGCCTCAAATCAGTGTCAAATTGTGCCTTCCTATTTCCTATTTAATAAGTTTCTTTTGTAATAAAGAAAAAATCATTTTTGAAATGTTTGAAAAAGACATAACCTTTTAAGAACCTTAACAGGTAAAAAGCTAGTGTATCTCATCCTCCTCCTATCAAAGGAAGAATAACTTCTTAAATATTCATATAATACATTGCATAGTTATAACTAGCAACAGAAACTAGCACTAAATATTCAAATCACAATTAGCCTTGCATTTGTTGTTTTTCTGTGTGATGAAGAGTTTTGATGAAGAAATAAAAGCATTTACATTATTTTGCCCGGCTTTGTTATATCTCCTGCCATCTGAAACAAGTTGCATTTACCAGCTGGAAGGGAGGACAGCTGGTAGTTATTTCAACATCCAACATCCCAAATACCACAACCACCATCACAAATATAGTGAAAACTGCCTATTTTGTTTTATATTAAAATCAAATAGAGAATTATCCCAATTCATTTTCATGATTGGGAAACAATTTCAAAAGAAAGCTTGCTTTATTTTTTAATTTTGATTTAAAAATATGTTTATTGCTCAAAAAATAATGTTAATACCTCAAAGCCAAAACCTCAATATCAGAAAGTCAGAACAAAACTTTTCCTAAATCTACATAATAAATTATTATTATGAACTCAATGAACATGGAATCTCATCATCAGTATCCACCAAATTTTTGCCTATTCAAGAAAAAAAAAACACCTGCCAATATATATAAAACTTGTCACTATGATAATCACAATTATTAAGAATCATATTCACAAAAAATCTTTTTGAGATGTCATTGACAATTAATTGGCTAGATAACTAAACCATATCATTTGGATTTAATGAATGATATAAACTGTGGGCTCCTGTCTTATATGAGACAAGCAATGTGTAATCCCAAACCTAGGAAGATGCCATATGAATATTTATTAGCATTTCCTCTATCCAGACCTCTCTGTATTCTTAATAAAAGTTTCTTTCTTGGACAAAATCCAGAAAAGAGTTTGGAATGCTTAAGCATAATTGAAAGTCAGATATTCAAATTATCTGCATTTGGTCACAGCCTTTGCCTTTCTCTCAAACTGATATGTATCATATTAACTGTGCTATTTAAATGTTATATTAGAATAATAACAGTTAGAATTTTTATTTTTTCAACTTATTTTATTGCAATTTGATTATATTTGCTCTTGGGTAATCATAACATTCAGACAGATATATCAGTAGTAACATTTTACATATTGCTTTAATTTGATTGTGCATGTCACCTCAGGAAAATAGAGCCAATTGTGGTCATCTTAATAGCTCTTTTATAATCTGAGGATGGTAAGAGGCTTTAATTTTTTTACAATTTAGCACATATAACTATTTTTAGCTATTTACAAATCTTTTCACAACAAAGTTTGATAGAATTCATTTGGTTATGTATTGTAAAAACATAAAATAAGTCTTACAAATAAAATGAAATTTCAGTTTGAAATAAATCAAATAAAAGCAAAATTTAAACCATAGCTGTGATTGTTTTTAGTCAGAAACATCAATATTAAAATAGCAGAATCAAGATTATGTCTTCAATATTATAAAAATAAAATATATTTCCTATTGAAAATGGGAACAAACAGAGTTTGTTGAATCTCCCTAACAAAAATCTTATACAACTTTGTCTCCCTAGTATCCAAGAATGGAAACTTGCAGAATAATAGGCTAGATAATGAGGATTACAAAGAGGATGCACTTAAAATTTAAATTCCTTCTTTGATACACACAAGAGCTCAGAAAGAAGCCTGCCAGTGGGTTTGTAGCATTACATTTGATGAATTGTTATGTCTAGAGTGCAAACTCTTGAAAATGAATGCCACCATTGCATGAATGATAGCAGTGACATGTGTGACTTCTCTTGCTAAAGCCCCTGTCACACTGCACCAATGGATGAAAAGAGGATGTAAAATGGACAAAAAAGCTTGCCATCCATTGGTTAATGCGATGTATCCGTTCTGTACTCACTGCCTCCGTTTGCTTCCTCTCTATCCGTCCAGCATCCGATTATGGACATTTCATCTGCTCAGAAAGTTTTGAGCTGCTCAAAAGTTTTGCGCGGAAAATGTTCCAATTTGTCCATTCTGCATCCGTTATGCATTCGCTATATCCGCTAGGCATCCGCTGCACATCCACGCAACTCACATCCGCTCAGACGCAGGGAGGAAGCAGAACAGATGCGGAACGGATGCAGAACGGATGCCTAGCGGATGCAGCATGGAAACAAAGCATTTAAAACAGAAAAAACCTTTGCAGAGGGGACCTATCTCGGATATTAAGGATGTCTAGAGGATGCCTAGAGGATGCCTAGAGGATGCAAAGGAACACCTATACTGCCTATAAAAAGGGGGAGCAACTTGTCCGCATCTCACTTTCAGACCAGCAGCCCAGCTGTGCAGACCTCTGCAGCCTTCATCTGACTCTTGCTCTTCCACAGCATCCAGTCATGTCCACCGTGGATCGTAACACAGTCCTTTTGGCAGCCACCATCCTTCTGCAACAGTGCGAAGCCATCTACAGGCTCTGTGAACTCTACTATGGGAAGAAAAAGAGGCAGCCAAGAAGCATCTGGGTACGAAGATGGTTCACCAGAAGAGCAGAGGACGGACTATACAACAAGCTGATGGTGGAGCTCAGAAACGAAGACACTGGGGCATTCCAGAACTTCATGAGGATGCCTCCAGCCATGTTTGACGAAGTTGTGCAGCGGCTGACACCCAGGTTGACCAAGGCAAACACCAACTTCCGGCCCAGCCTGGAACGTGGGCTCAAGGTGGCACTCACTCTGCGCCACCTGGCCTCAGGCACCACCGACAGGAGCATGCAGTATGGCTGGAGGGTGCCACACAACACCATCAGCATTGTGGTCAGAGAAGTGGTGCAGGCCATCATCAAAGAATACAAGGAGGAGCTCCTCCAGTGCCCCTCCACTGAAGAAGGATGGAAGAAATTTGCAGAGCAGTGGTATCAGAGGTGAAACTTCCCACACACCATTGGAGCTATAGATGGCAAGCACGTGCCCTGCAAAGCACCACCCAAGTCGGGCTCCACTTATTTCAACTCCAAAGGCTTTTTAAGCATCATCCTCTTTGCCATGGTCGATGCTGACTACAAGTTCATGTACATCGATGCTTCAGGCAACAGCTCATGTTCAGATGCCAAGGTATATAACGCAAGTGACTTCAAGGGTGGGCTGGAATGCAACCTCATCGTGGGCTTCCCAGATCCAGAACCCCTGCCCAACGACATGCAAGATGTGCCCTACTTCATCGTTGGGGATGACGCCTTCTCCCTCAGAACTTACCTCATGAAGCCCTACACCTCCAAATACCTCACCCGTAAAGAGAGGATCTTCAACTACAGGTTGTCCAGGGCAAGGCGGGTGGTGGAGAACGCCTTTGGCATCCTGGCCAACAGGTTCCAGGTATTTCTCACCACCATGCAGCATCGCCCAGAGACCGTGAGAAGGATTATGGAAGCTAGCTGCATCCTGCACAATCTCATGCGCACCCACTACCCAGTCTTGCAGAACAGGCTCGTGGACCTCCAACAAGGCAATGGGGACATGGAGCCTGGGGAATGGAGGCAAGGGCGAAACCTGATAGACACTGAGGATGTGCAAGGCCCCAACAAAGCCTCACGTGAAGGGAAGAAGCAGCGCAACCTCCTGAAACACTGGTGCAACTCCCCAGCTGGAGCAGTGGAGTGGCAAGACAGGATGATAGATGCTTAATGGATGCTTCCTTCAGCCTGTCTCATCACACGGATGAGATTGGGCCATGTATGTTGGGTGGGCCTACAATGAACAGGGCATTTAATAAAGAGTTGTGTTTATGTTGACATGTGTAGATGATTGATTACATTGGTACTGATAATAAAGGGCCATATGTGTTGCACCTGGGAGGGTGGACCATCCAGTCCCACTATGCTTGCACTGGAGGTTTATCTATCCCACAGCTATTACCCATCCCAAAGGTATCCCTGCTCATCCCACTGCTATCTCAACCCATCCCACTGCTATCTTAACCCATCCCACAAGCATGCAAAGGCTTAAACCATTTTTAAACGTTTCCAGCAAGACTTTATTAAAAAAAAGAAATGAAGCAAGTGTGTGAATCAAAAATAGACTTTATTAACAACAAGCTATAAAACAAAAATGAGTCTCTGGCACTCCTCCTGGTCGCTCAGTCTTAGGGGTGAAGGGTGCAGGTGCTGTGGAGGTGGCTGGTGCTGGAGTGCTTGTCATCAGCTCCTCCAGAAGCAGAAGCAGCAGAAGCCCCAGCCCCAGAAGAGTGAGCCCGTGCTGCAGAAGCCCCAGCAGAATCAGAGTGAGGGCCAGGGGGCGGGATGGTAGCCCTGTCCCTCTTGCAAGGGCTGGCAGCAGATGGCTGAGGCTTGCTGTGTTTCAGCATGGTTGTGGGGTTGCTGGCTGGCAGGGAGGCTGGCAGGAACCAAGGCTGGCAGGAAGGCTGGCAGGGAGACAGGCACCAAGGCTGGCAGGAAAACTGGCAGGCAGGCAGGCACCAAGGCTGGCAGGCAGACTGGCTGGCAGCAAGGCTGGCAGGCAGGCATCCAGCAAGGCTGGCAGGGAGGCTGGTAGCAAGGCTGGCAGGCAGGCAGCCAGCAAGGCTGGCAGGGAGGCTGGCAGCAAGGCTTGCAGCAAGGCTTGCAGCAAGGCTTGCAGGCAGGCATGCAGGCAGGGCAGGCAAGGCTGTCAATCCATCCGGCAGCAGGTCTTTCCTCTGAATGGTGACCTGCTTCCGAGCTGCTTCCCTTATATCCACGGGGCTTACGCAATGCATCCTCCCCACATGCGCAATTAACGCTAGGCATCCGTTAGGCTTCTTCTGTGCATCCGCTAGGCTTCCGCTCTGCATCTGCTTCATCCGCTGTGCATCCGCTCTGCATCCACTGTATTCGTTCCGGGTCTGCTGTGCTGAGGTCCCCCGGAAGCCTAGCGGATGTGCCATCCACTCCCATCCGCTTCCATCCGCTAGGCTTCCATTCCGCATACATTTTCCATCTGCTCTGCATCCTCCCGATGTCCGTTTCTTTCTGTGTTATCCGCTCTGGTTATGCAAATTTTCGGCCCTTCTGAGAGCGGATAACAATGGATGGAACATTTTTCTTGTCCGTTGTGTCCTTTTTACTAACGTTTTGCATCTGTTGGGCAGTGTGACAGGGCCTTAAACTGAAGATTCTGTGCTATCAGAGATGTTAGATATAAAAATCAATGATATAATTTATACATGTTTATATTAGAACATTAATACAATTGATTCATCACTTTTTTTAATGGCTCCTTATTCCATGGCTCTTGTAACAGCTATTCATAAATAGCATTAGAATGATTTCTATACCACAAATTATTTTCCTTTATGATGTTCACATTTAAGAAAACAAAATGTTTAAATTTAAGCTCTGCTGAGAAAATTATATTGAATGAAATGATAATAAAAAATATCCCTAATAGAATTTAAGCAAAGAATATGGGAATCAGACATTCAGATGTACAAAGCCAATTTTTTTTCACTTCCCATATAGACAAATTGCTCTCTCCTCTGAAGAGTATCAATATTGCATCTATATGATTCTGTATATCCTACTTAGAAAGCTCTTCTCTCTTGCCTATATAGATGCTGTCCCAAATAAAGTAACAACTGATCTATATGGCAACTTCCATATGATAGTCAGATACATATCACTTCAATGAAGAGATTGAATCTGCTTCACACATTCTTTTAATGTGCCCGCTGTACAATGAGTGCTAGTTCACCGAACCTTTAACTGGTAAATTTCAATCATGATAAGGAGATTGAAATTTTCTTATGAAATGATTAATAACGGGTGTTACCATAGCAATAGAGAACTTTTTATTGATGGCATTAGCTTATAGAAATTGGGAGGAAATATTGTGCTCCTGTATTGGAGGCTTTTAGTGCAGCATGGCTCAGAGTAAAAAGGTACTAAAAGCCTCCAATACAGGAACACAGTATAAACAAACAACTACCATTCCTAGATGTATTAATCTACAAAAGAACAGATGGCACACTGGGACACACCATATACCAGAAGAAAACACACACCAACCGCTACCTCAACGCCCAATCCCACCACCACCCAGCACAGATAAATACTGTGACTAAAACACTAATTACAAGAACCAAACGCCTGGCAGACAAGACACATATAAAGACTGAACTATGCACCCTGACTGAAGTATTGACAGCCAATGGCTTCCACAAAAACAAAATCTCCAGCTTGATCCACAAAAACACACCAAGACATAACAGAGACCTAGAAGATCAACAGACCTATGGAACAGCTGTCCTGCCCTACATAAGAGGGACTACAGATAAAATCAGTAAGATACTACACAGGCATCACATCAAGACTGCCTTCAGAACAGACAAAAAAATAGCAGCCATCCTTAGAAACCCCAAAGACAAAATTGAACTGGAAAACCAAGGCATATATGAAGTTCCCTGTGCATCATGCCTGGCCACATACATTGGACAGACCAATAGAAGAATAAGTACCTGCCTGGATGAACACAAAAATGCAGTAAAAAAGCTGGAACACACCTCCTCACTAGTCCAACACATGAAAACCACAGGTCACAACATCAACTTCAATGGCACGAAAACCCTAGCCACTATAGAAAACCCCAGCCACAGAATCATCAGAGAAGCCATAGAGATTGAAAAAAGACCTGAAAGCATGAATAGAAAGATGATTCCAGAAGACTGTCAATTATTTGGAAGCCTGCACTCTCAAATAGAAAGATCTCCACACCACAAGCCAGTCAAACACCTGAGCACAAACAGACTCCCTCTGATGCCTCCAGCTCAAACACCCCCCCCACCAAGCACCCAGGTGAAACCTAGCTTCCTAATAGATAACAGCCATCCTTTCACATGAAGCTAAGCTGCACTGAAAGCCTCCAAAACAGGAACAGAGTGTTGCCAGCCAATCAAAGCCACAAAACAGACTGTCAAGTGGAGCTCCATTCAAAATCCAGGAAAGAAATACTTAGACTCTTCAGTTTAAAAAAAAGACATCTTTTACTGAAAGTGAAGTGGTAGCAACCAAAGAATTCTGATTCTGAGAAATTAGGCACGCAATTCACATATACAAAGTGATGGAAATGTTCCCACCCACAATAGTTCAGATGACACTTCCAATTAGAAGTTGTGAATATGATCATGTGGGCATCTTTAGGTGATGATGAGGCCTCTGTCCGTTGACCTTGGCATATTTTGATAACGGGTTGCAGTTGCGCAGAGAAAAGAAAGCTAAGCAAGAAATAGAAACCTCACTCTATTGTATGCTTCCCCCCCCATTTACACAACAGAAGAATTTAACACCTCCAGCTCACTTCCCAGACTTTCCCTTCCTCCCCCCATTACTTATGGCAGTCGAAAGATGCAAAGCAATAGTAGAAGATCTTGAAGGCTGACATTCGGCCCTCCTAGAAAAATGAAAACCATCAGTCCTAGAGGAGAGAGAGGAGAAAATATAAAGACAATTATTAATCATTCAGCAATTACAAAACAATACACTCCTCTGGCTTATCAGGATACTTGGAACGAAATGCTTTGATCAACTTAGGGGCTTTAACGTCAGTTTCGTTAACCCATTCGGCTTGCAAAGAAGGGAAATGTTTCCAGGCTACAAGATACTGGAGTCGACCCCTCCATTTGCAAGAGTCCAGAATTTCTTTAATTTCAAAATGCTGTTCACCTTCAATCAGTATTGGTATGGGAGGGTCAGCTTGGATGAGTCTTAGATCAGAAGTACGTTCAGGTTTTAGCAAACTAACATGGAATACCGGATGAATTCGTCGAAGAGTTTTGGGTAAGTTCAGCTGGACTGTTACAGGATTTATAATCCGTTCAATCGTGAAAGGACCAACATACTTAGGACCAAGCTTCTTTGACTTTCGAGTGGTCTGCAGGTATCTGGTGGACAGGAAAACCTTGTCACCCACTTTATATTCTTTCTGTGGGGATTTTTCTTGTCTGCAAATTTCTTATGAGCTTGATGGGCCTCATCTAATGCTTTGCATGTCACTGGCCAGTTAAGTTGGAGTTGAGTTATCCATTCATCCAACGAATGGATGTTAGGTTTTTCATGAGGAAGTTCAGGTATGGGAATGAAATCTTGTCCCAAAGCCACTTCAAATGGAGTAAATCCAGTACTACTGTGTACGGAGTTGTTATATGCCACTTCGGCAAACGGTAGTCATTCGGACCAGTTATCTTGTTGATAATTTATGTAACATCTAAGATATTGTTCTAACACTGCGTTAGTCCTCTCACAGGCCCCATTAGTTTGGGGGTGGTGGGCAGAGCTTAACCCCTGGGTGGAGCCTATCAACTTCAGGAACTCTTTCCAAAAATTTGAGGTAAACTGGACCCCTCTGTCAGAGATTATGCGTTCCGGAACACCATGTAACCTATAGATATGTGAAATAAACAGTTTAGCCAGCGTCTTAGCAGAGGGAATCTTGGAACAAGGTATGCAATGTACTTGTTTCGAAAACAAATCAGTAACTATGACCGTGTTTCCACCACTTTCGGGTAATTCTACTATAAAGTCCATAGATATTTCTTTCCAGGGAGTCGTTGGTCTAGCTACATTTTGTAACAATCCTACTGGCTTACCAGGAGGTCTCTTTGCCGAAGCACAAATTGGACAGCTAGCTACATAAGCTTCAATGTCCTTCTTTAAAGTAGGCCACCAGAATTGCCGCTTAACCAGATGTAAGGTCTTCACAAATCCGAAGTGGCCAGCTGCTTTAGAATCACGAGCCTGTTGTAGTATTTGGCCCCTCAGCACCTGTGGCACATACAACTTGGTCCCCACCCAAGCCAAGCCATCTCTAATTGTATAGTCACTTGAATGAGCCAGGAACCATTCGTCCAGTTTTAAAGCTTCTTTTAATTGTTCGGTTAGGTCATTTGATAAAAACACTTCTTGGTTCTTCCTTTGGGCTCTGGTGATCACTGGGGCGGCTAGATGTTTGGCTGAGACAATTGAGCTTATCACCTCCTGGTGCATACTATTATATTGGGGTAGTCTAGAGAGAGCATCCGCCATGAAGTTCTTCCCGCCTGGAATGTACTTCAAGGAGAAATTGAATCGCTTGAAGTACTGGGCCCAGCGAACTTGTTTAGGGGACAGTTTCCAGGGCGTTTTTAAGGCTTCCAAATTCTTGTGATCAGTCAATACCTCAAATGGGTGTTTTGCTCCTTCCAGGAAATGTCTCCAGGTCAGCAAGGCCCAACGAACTGCAAAAGCTTCTATCTCCCAGACGGCCCATCTTCTCTCTGTTTCAGACAGCTTGTGGGAGGTATACGCACAAGGCTGTAAGGTCCCTTTCTCGTTGGCTTGAAGTAATACCGCTCCAGTAGCCACATCACTTGCATCGGCTTGAATCACGAAAGGAGTGTCCATATCCGGGTGCTTCAGCACTGGTTCTGCAGCAAACAGTCATTTTAGCTTTTCAAAAGAGGCTTGCCACTCCATGGACCACTCCAGCGGATTTCCTGGCCTGGGCTTCACCTCCCCTTTTGTTTTAAAGAGATTTCTGATGGGCATTGCTATCTTAGCAAACGTCGGGATGAATTGCCGGTAAAAATTTGCAAATCCCAAAAAGCTTTGAAGTTGTTTTCTGGTGCGTGGTGGAGCCCATTCCAGAACGGCATGCACCTTCTCTGGATCCATCTCTATGCCTTCAGATGAAATGCAATATCCCAAATAGTTAATTTTGTCTTGGTGGAATTCACACTTTGACAATTTAGCATACAACTTAGTGGCACACAGTTTTTGTAGAACCGACCGCACTAACTTCACATGTTCATCCAGAGTTTCCATGTAGATAAAGATATCATCAAGATACACCAGAACCCCCCTGTATAAATGTTCATGTAACACTTGATTGATCATTTGCATTAATACAGTTGGGCCCCCTTGTAAACCAAAAGGAAGAACGTTGAATTGGAAGCAACCCATCGAGCAGTTAAAAGCGGTCTTCCACTCATCCCCTTCCTTAATTAGAATTCGGTAGTATGCTTCTCTCAAATCCAACTTCATGAAAATCTTTCCCTTCGCTAAATGGGCCAACATGTCCTTCATCAAAGGAAGGGGATACACGTTTTCCACAGAAGTAGCATTCAAATTTCTGTAATCCACCACAAAGCGTTTGGAACCATCTTTCTTTTCCCGAAACAACACTGGAGCCGCTACTCGGCGTCTATCAGGTTGAATGAAACCACGTTCCAGATTTTTATCTATAAACAATCTCAAGCCCATGTCACACTGAACCAACGGATGCAAAGAGGATGTAAAATGGAGAAAAAAACTGCTATCCATTCGAAAACACGATGTACTCACTGCCTCCATTTTGCTTCCTCTATATCCGTCCAGCATCCATTTATTGACGTTTCATCCGCTCCAAATGTTTTGGGCTGCCCAAAACTTTTGCGCAGAAAATGTATCCAGTTCGTCTGTTCTGCATCCGCTGCGCATCCGCTACACATCCATTATGCATCTGTTATGCATCCCCTATATCCGCTTGGCCTCCGCTGTGCATCCGCGCAACTCGCATCCACCCAGACGCAGGGAGGAAGCAGAACGGATGCGGAACAGATGCAGAATGGATGCAGAATGGATGCAGCACGGAAACAAAGCGTTTAAAGTGGAAAAAACGTTCACAGAGGGGACCTATCTCGGATATTAATGATGTCTAGAGGATGCCTAGAGGATGCCTAGAGGATGCAAAGGGACACCTATACTACCTATAAAAAGGGGGATCAACTTGTCCGCATCTCACTTTCAGACCAGCAGCCCACCTGTGCAGACCTCTGCAGCCTTCATCTGACTCTTGCTCTTCCACAGCATCCAGTCATGTCCACCGTGGATCGTACCACAGTCCTTTTGGCAGCCACCATCCTTCTGCAACAGTGCGAAGCCATCTACAGGCTCTGTGAACTCTACTACGGGAAGAAAAAGAGGCAGCCAAGAAGCATCTGGGTATGAAGATGGTTCACCAGAAGAGCAGAGGACGGACTATACAACAAGCTGATGGTGGAGCTCAGAAACGAAGACACTGGGGCATTCCAGAACTTCATGAGGATGCCTCCAGCCATGTTTAATGAAGTTGTGCAGTGCCTGACACCCAGGTTGACCATGGCAAACACCAACTTCCGGCCCAGCCTGGAATGTGGGCTCAAGGTGGCACTCACTCTGTGCCACCTGGCCTCAGGCACCACCGACAGGAGCATGCAGTATGGCTGGAGGGTGCCACACAACACCATCAGCATTGTGGTCAGAGAAATGGTGCAGGCCATCATCGAAGAATACAAGGAGGAGCTCCTCCAGTGTCCCTCCACTGAAGAAGGATGAAAGAAAGTTGCAGAGCAATGGTATCAGAGGTGGAACTTCCTACACATCGTTGGAGCCATCGATGGCAAGCATGTGGCCTGCAAAGCTCCAGCCAAGTCGGGGTCTACTTATTTCAACTACAAGGGCTTCTTCAGCATTGTCCTCTTCGCCATAGTCGATGATGACTACAAATTCATGTATATCAATGCTTCAGGCTACGGCTCATCTTTAGATGCCCAGGTATACAACGCCAGTCATCTCAAGGAGCGGCTGGAAGGGAACCTCATCATGGGCTTCCCAAATCCAGACCCCCTGCCCAACAACATGCAAGATGTGCCCTACTTCATCATGGGGGATGACGCCTTCTCCCTCAGAACCTACCTCATGAAGCCATACACTTCCAGACTCCTGACCCCTGAAGAGAGAATCTTCAACTACAGGCTGTCCAGGCAAAGGTGGGTGGTCGAGAACGCCTTTGGCATCCTGGCCAACAGGTTCCAGGTACTTCTCACCACCATGCAGCATCGCCCAGAGACCGTGAGGAGGATCGTGGAAGCTTGCTGCATCCTGCACAATCTCATGTGCACCCACTACCCAGTCTTGCAGAACAGGCTCGTGGACCGTCAACAAGGCAATGGGGACATGGAGCCTGGGGAATGGAGGCAAGGGGGAAACCTGATCGACACTCAGGATTTGCAAGGGCACAACAGAGCCTCACCGGATGGTAGATGCTTAATGGATGCTTCCTTCAGCCTGTCTCATCACACGGATGAGATTGGGCCATGTATGTTGGGTGGGTCTACAATGAACAGGGTGTTTAATAAAGAGTTGTGTTTGTGTTCAAATGTGTGGATCAATGCTTACATTGTTATTGATAAAAAAGGGCAATAGGTGAGGCACCTGGGAGGGTGGACCATACAGTTGCACTATGCTTGCACTGGAGGTTTATCTATCCCACAGCTATTAGCCATCCCAAAGGTATCCCTGCTCATTCCACAGGTATCCCTGCCCACCCTATTGCTATCTTAACCCATCCCACAAGCATGCAAAGGCTTAAGCCAATTCTAAAAGTTTCCACCAAGACTTTATTAAAAAAAAGAAATGAAGCAAGTGTGTGAATCAAAGATACACTTTATTGAACAACAAGCTGTAAAAAAAAAAATGACCCAAGTCAAGTGTCCAAATAAAGTCTACAGGTAGCCAGCTACCCGGTCTCTGGCACTCTTCTTGGTCACTCGGAGGTGTGCCCAGTCTCAGGGGTGAAGGGTCCAGGTGGTGTGGTGGTGGGTGGTGCTGGAGTGCCTGGCCTCAAGAGGACAACAGGGGACGGTGTGTTGAGAAAGCTCTCGGACAGCTAGCTCAGCCCCATGATGCTGAGAGGTCCTTCCTTCATGCCAAGGGGTGTCAGCCCTAGTACTGATGACAGATGTACTGAGGCCGGGCTTGGCTGTGGGGTGGAGGAAGGAGTATTGTAGTGGGGCTGTCTGGTCTGCAGCTGGGAAGGACTGGCATGGGTGGCATCATTGGCGTGGGTGGCATCGCTGTCATCGGTTGCATCATTGGCGTGGGTGGCATCGCTGTCGTCGGTGGCATCATTGTCGTGGGTGGCATTGGTGGCATCAGTGAAACAGGTGGCAACGGTGTCACCTGATGACTCTGTGCCTGGACTGGGAAGGGCTGCTGCCTGTGCTGCTGGACCTCTTGGTAGCCATAGCCCTGGTAGGTGAGGGCCTGTGGGAAGCCTTAGAATGGGAGGGACATCACCTGGGGTGGAGGAGCAGACCTGGACTGGTTGGGAGCAGGTTCCTCTGGGTCTGGAGGGTTGTGAAGCAGCTCAGTGATCCGATCCTTCACCACCTGGTACTGTGGATCCGCCATTTCCTTGAGGCTCTGGTTGACATAGGTGAGGAAGGGCTTGCGGTTGGAGGATGAGGAGTTGGTGTGGACCAGCTGAGAGAGGAGATCTATGCTGGTGCGGATGGTGTCCCTGATCTCCAGCAGGACAGTGTGGCTCTGCCCCTCCAGCTGTCCAGCTCTCTGCCTTTCTGCGGAGGCAGAGCTGAGGGGGGTGGATGCGGCTAGGACTGTGGTGGACTCGATGTCTCCTTTCTCCCACCACACCAGGGAGTTCTCTACGCACTCCACCACGCTTACCACACCTGTCCGCAGGTTCTCCACTGTGGCATGCTTCACAGAAACCTGCCTGGAGACAGGGACTGACTCTCGGCCGGAAGAGGACTGCGTGGCAGCAGGCTGCCGAGAGAGAGGGTAGTGAGAGGGGCTGCTGGTGCTCCTCGGTGGTGGACCTCACCCTCCAGGAAGCTGCACCTGGCCATGACTTAGGTCTCTTTGTCTGTCAGCTTCACAGTGGCCTGGCCAGATTTCTTCAGGTGTAGCTTCCCGTACCAGGTGTGCATGTGCTTCCACCAGCTGAGGAGCACCTCCGAAGTGTAACCCATACTCTCTGCCCTCTCTCTCCAAGCAGCCTGCTTCCGCTTGGTGTCCCTGTACACCCTTCTGCCACAGATAGTCATTCTCTCTCAGTCACTCCAGCAACTCATCCTCATGCGCCTCCTCAATATAGTATTGCCTCCTCTCCCGTTGTCGCATATGCCTCTTCCTCCCTTTGGCTGGACTAGATGGGCCCTCATTAGAGGGGCTCCCACGTAGTAGGGGCTGCTCCTCCACATCACCACCACCAGCAGCAGCATCAGCAGAATCATCATCATCATCATCATCATCCTCACCAGCAGGATCATAATCATCATCATCATCATCAGCAGCAGCAGCAGCAGCAGGACCAGCAGGACCAGGATCAGCAGCATTAGAGTAAGCACGAGCAGGGCCAGCAAGTCCAGGAGCACGAGCAGGACCAGGAGCATGAGCAGGACGAGCAGGACGAGCAAGTCCAAGAGCACGAGCAGGTCGAGCAGGACCAGCAGGACCAGGAGCAGCTCTTGTTAGGGATAACATTGTTTACCCTAACTGGTTTAGGTGAAATAATAACTATGAATCATAGTTGTGTATGTTAAAGTGTCTGCAGCTTTAACTCTGGAATAGTAATTAAGGGAGTGGTTTTGAAAACAATTTAAAAGTAGCAAGACTACAGCTCTCTCTCTCTGGCTTTGATGATCCCGGATTACTGCTTGGAATCAAGACTGCATTGCTCGAACGGGAGAGACAACAAAGGACTGATTTGTCAGTGAACTGACATAGGATATTCTACATGGACTTTGCTAACTGAATATCCCTGAATGGACTGACTACTTGATACATGACTATAGGACTGTTATTTGACTATGCCATGAACTTATAATGGAATAAACTATATTCTTGATAGTACAAGCGTATCTGTTATTTTTACTGTATGTTAATAAACATACAAGCTTAGCTCACTCATTTATCTGTGTGCCTATCTGACTAACGCTGCACATTCTGTTTAGCTTGTCTCCCTAACCCTGGTTGGGGAACCCAGGCTTAACACTGGTTATGGGCCCAGAGGCTGCAAAGTCAGTTTAAATAGGATAAAACAGATTTATGTAAAAAGTGAGAGTTTGTGTTGTTATACATTACAGTAAACAGACAGCTGTGTTTTATTAATTATATTTTTATATCCATATAAGAAAACATGGCACAAGTCAATCTACAAAGTTTGTCCCTTATATCCAAGCTGGATGGAACAAACTATGTACCATGGTCTACAAAATGTAGTCTATTTCTACGAGGAGAAGGTCTGTGGAACATAATTGAAAATCCACCAAACGTAGAAGAATGGGATCCAGAGGATGAGGAAGACAGACTAAAGGTAGAAGAATTTATGCATAAAAATCAACAAGCCATTTGCATAATTGGGTTAACCTTAACTGATCAACAGCTTGTTTATATCCATGGAGAGAAAACGGCTGTTGGGTGTTGGCAGAAGCTGAAGAGGATTTATGTTCGAGATAATGTTGGTGCTCACATAAATCTAACACGGAAGCTTTTCAGGACGCATTTCCAAACAAATGGTGATATGCTGAGTCATTTAAAAACTATGCAAAGCATTTTCAAAGAACTGCACGAGAAAGAGCTTATATTCTCTGAACTACACCAAGTCTACATAATTCTATCTTCCCTTGATGAAAGTTATGATAACTACGTAACTTCACTTGAAATTTTGCCAAAGCAAAGTTTAACTTTAACAGATATAACTGACAGATTAATCGAAGAGGCCAGAAGAAGGCTTGAAAGAGATGAATTAAGGAGGAAGCAACCTCAAAAAGAAGATAATGAATCGCCTACTGCATACGCAATTAAAAAGTGTTTTAATTGTGGAGGAAGAGGACATTTGGCAAGATTTTGTAAAAAGGCAAAGCGCCAGAACGCTGGCCAGAATACTTAAAATCATCAAAAAATAAATAAAAATTTAGAGTTAGCCATGTATAGACAGCATAGAGCTAAAAGATTATTTTTTGTAGGATATACATCTAATCATAGATCTTATAGATTCTGGGAACCAGGTACATCTAGAGTTTACACCAGTGCTAGTGCAAAATTCCTAGAACATGTAGGATGGAATAGATTAGAGCAAGATTTAAATAATGATGTAATTATTGAACCCTACAAAAGGCAGAAAGATCAGATTAGCTATAAGAAGAGTCCAATTAAAGAAGAAGTCCACGAAGAGCAAATAGGACCAGAACAAGAGGAAATAGTTGATCAGGAAGAGTTACATAATCAAGAACAATTAATAAATGAAAGTCCACCTGTAAGTCCTATAATACCTAGACGTACTACACGTGTAACTAGACCACCTGATAGGTATCAAGCAAGTATAGTTTGCCAAGTAACTAAAGTTCCAACTAGTGTAGATGAACTTAGGATGTATCCTGCTAAGGATCAGGAGAATTGGCAAAAGGCAATGGAAAAAGAACTAAATTCATTAAAGGTAATGAAAGTGTATGAAGATGCCAAATTACCTCCAGGAGAAAAATCCATTGGGTGTAAATGGATATTTAAAGTAAAAACTGGAAATGATGGGACTGTTACCCATAAAGCTAGGTTAGTAGCTCAAGGATTTAATCAAACTGCATCTGATTATGATGAAGTTTTTGCACCAAGCCTTAAAGCAACATCTTTAAGAGCAGCATTAGTGTGGGCAGCTAAGAAAAACTATGTCATTAACCATTTAGATGTAGAAACTGCTTATCTACATGCACCATTGCAGCACACTATATATTTAAGAAAACCAATTGGTATAAAAGACAATAAAATAAATAGTAATGATTGTTGGAAACTCAAAAAGAGTCTTTACGGGTTGAAACAATCTGGGTTTGAGGGGAACCAATATATTGTGAAAGAGTTAAACAATATAGGTTTTAAATCTGGTTTAGCAGATCCGTGTGTGTTTAAAAGAGAAAATAATGGAACAGTGTCATTATTGTTATTATTTACAGATGATATTGCTTTGATAACTAAGACTAATAATGAAGCTAATGAGATTATATCATTATTAGCCAAAAAGATAAAAATAAAGCATTTAGGTGAAATTAAAAGGTATCTAGGATTGACAATTAATAAAACAACTAATGGTTTTAAGATATCTCAAGAAGATAAAATTTGCCAATTAATTAAAACGTTTAAAATGGAACTTTGTAAACTGGCAAAGACTCCAATGAGTCAGGAAGTTTGCCAAACTAATGATCAAAGTCCCAAATTTGATAAGTCCATATATCAATCTTTGATTGGTAGCTTATCATATATAAGCAATTGGTCAAGGCCAGATATAGCTTATAGTGTAAATCAGCTGGCACGTTTTAATTCAGATCCAAAACAATGTCATTGGCAATCATTAAAAAGAATTTTAAGATATCTTAAAGGAACAATGAACCATGCATTGTATATAGAACCAAAGGGTGATTTGAGTCTTAGTGCCTATGCAGATGCAAGTTTTGCAACTGACATAAACACTAGAAAATCAACATCTGGGATGGCTATATTATTTGGTAAGACACTAATAGGGTGGAGGTCAATCAGACAACAGCATATTAGCTTATCTACGATGGAAGCTGAATTTTCATGTCTGTCATTATTATGCACTGACTTGATTTTCTACAAACAGTTATTATTAGACATGGGTATAACTGTAAAAGATTCCATTATTGTGTACGAGGATAACCAAGCAGCTATAAAGTTAGCTACTAGTATTGCTGTAAAAACTAGATCAAAACATACTGATTTAAGATATTTAAATGTAAGAGAATCAGTGAAGAATGGACTAATTAAATTGGAATACTGCATGACAGAAGAAAACATTGCAGACCAATTTACAAAAGCTCAAGGAGCAATTAAGTTTAAAGAGAGTTGTGAAAAATATAATTTAAAGATGTAAATGATTCATAGTTATTATTTAACCTAAAAGGGGAGAATGTTAGGGATAACATTGTTTACCCTAACTGGTTTAGGTGAAATAATAACTATGAATCATAGTTGTGTATGTTAAAGTGTCTGCAGCTTTAACTGTGGAATAGTAATTAAGGGAGTGGTTATGAAAACAATTTAAAAGTAGCAAGACTACAGCTTGCTCTCTCTGGCTTTGATGATCCCTGATTACTGCTTGGAATCAAGACTGCATTGCTCGAACGGGAGAGACAACAAAGGACTGATTTGTAAGTGAACTGACATAGGATATTCTACATGGACTTTGCTAACTGAATATCCCTGAATGGACTGAATACATGATACATGACTATTGGACTGTTATTTGACTATGCCATGAACTTATAATGGAATAAACTATATTCTTGATAGCACAAGTGTATCTGTTATTTTTACTGTATGTTAATAAACATACAAGCTTAGCTCACTCATTTATCTGTGTGCCTATCTGACTAACGCTGCACATTCTGTTTAGCTTGTCTCCCTAACCCTGGTTGGGGAACCCAGGCTTAACAGCTTTAACAGAGTAACCACCAGCAGAAGCCCCAGCACCAGCAGAAGCATACTGCCAGGAGCAGCTTCAGCAGAAGCCCCAGCAGAAGCAGAGTCAGGGGCAGGGGGCGGGAGGTTGGCCCTGTCCCTCTTGCCAGGGATGGCAGCAGGTTGCTGAGGCTTTCGCTTCCTCCCCATGGTTGTGGGGTTGCTGGCTGGCAGGGAGGCTGGCAGGTACCAAGGCTGGCAGGAAGGCTGGCAGGAAGGCTGGCTGGCAGGCAGGCAGGCAGGCAGGCAGGCAGGCAGGCAGGCAGGCAGGCATGCACCAAGGCTGGCTTGAAGGCAGACTGTCAGGGCAGGCAAGGAACTCGAAGTGTCCAGCAGCAGGTCTTTCCTTGGAATGCTGGCCATGTGCGAGCTGCTTCCCTTTATATCTGGGGGGCTTACGTAAGGTTTTCCCCCCTCATGCGCAATTAACACTCGGCATCCGTTCCGCTTCTGCTGTGCATCCGTTAGGCTTCTGCTATGCATCCGCTTTATCCGCTGTGCATCCACTGTGCATCTGCTTCATCTGTTTGGCGTCCGTTATGTATCCGCTGTATCTGTTCCGCGTCCGCTTTGCTGAGGCCCCCTGGAAGCCCTGCGGTTGCGCCATCTGCTCCCATCTGCTTTTATCCGCTGGGCTTCCATTCCGCATCTGCTTTGCATCTGCCCTGCGTCCTCCCTGCGTCCGTGTTATCCGCTCCGGTTATGCAATTTTTTGCCCCTTTTAAGAGCGGATAACAACGGATGGAACATTTTGCTCATCCGCTGTGTCCTTTTTGCATCCGTTGGCCAGTGTGACATGGGCTTTAGCTCTTCCAAATCCCATGGGGTTATTGAGTACAACTTTGGTTTCGGGAGCTTCATCCCAGGCAAAATCTCAAGAGCACAGTCTGTTGGCCAATGAGGCGGAAGCTCATCCGAGGCCTTCTCACTGAACACTTGTTTTAAATCCCAATACTCTTTGGTAATTTTCTCCTCATCTATCACGGGCTCAGTACCTGTGGAAGCTATTTCAATTAGGTCCTCAGGCTTCGGCTGGGATCTGGCTCCTCCTCTTGGTCACTGCTTTGTGTGTATGCGCAACAACCCCTTTCTCCAGTTAACCTGGGGGTTCCATTTCCGGAGCCAGGGCAATCCCAGTATTAATGCTTGCTCCATTCCAGGGACCACAATAAAACGCAGGGTCTCATCATGCTCTCCCATGATCATTTCTATAGGTTCCATGACAAAACAGGCGGGGCAACCTCCAACCACTGATCCATCTAGTTGGCAAAAGGAAATGGGCATCTTCAAAGTTTTTAGCTTCAGGCCCATTTTCTTCACTACTTCCGTGTTGATTATACACCTTGTGCACCCAGAATCTAAAAGGGCTATCATTTCTCCTTCGACCCCTGAATTGGGTACCCTCAACTTCACCGGAATGGTCATAGGGCCCACACTTGGACTTACCAGGAAGTGATCTTCCGAGTCAGAATCCTCCTCCTCAGGGGTCACTGGGGCTTCTGATTCCTCTCCCATGTGAGGGGCGACCTCTGCTGTCTGTTTCGACTTTAGTGCTGTTTCGCGAGGCTTCGCTGGGGACTTTTCAGGTTTCTTTCCTTCCTGTGGCACCCCCTTTGGCTCCAACTTGACTCTGCAGTTCACAGCCCGGTGACCTTCTTTCCCACATCGACAGCAGGCCAAGGGGTTGGGTCTTGCCGCCACTCCTCCCTTCTGAGGTTTAGGAGCCTCTTGAGGACGTGGGGGGGAAAACTTGCTCCACCCATAACCTCCTCACCGTTTACTTCGGATTAAATCAATCTCCACTTTTTCTGCCATCAAGTACCACATCTGCAAGTCATTAGGGTCTCTTCTAGCAGTGCATCTCTGGTACACATCTTCATTTAAACCATCTTTAAACATTTCTATCAGGGCTTCTTGGGGCCAGCCTTGGAAATGGCTGGCTAACTGTCTAAATTCTTGGGTGTAGTCAGCCACAGACCTCCGCCCCTGTTTTATGGCTTTCATCCTAATTTGGGCCTTGCGCTCTGCCAATGGGTCCTCAAACCTAGCCCGCAGTGCAGCCATGAATAGGTTATAATTCAGCAGCTGAGGAGCATTATCATTATGCAAAGTCACCATCCACTCTGCTGCTATTCCCTCCAGAGCCCTGGTAACACACCTCACTTTGGCTGCTTCTGAGGGAAAATCCTCTCCATATTCTTCCATATGGCTCCAAACTTGAGCTAGGAAAAATCCCAAGGTTTTGGGATCCCCCCTGTATTTTACTTCTAATGGAGGCAGCCTAGGAGCTCTATGCCTTCTAGGAATCACACCTGCCGCTGAAGGCCCCGGGGCTGCTGCTGGATCGGGTTGATTTATGGGAGAGGGAGTTGCTCTGCTTCTTCTGGCTGGGGCTACTTCCCCTCCCCCTTCATACCTTTGTGCAGCTTGAGGTTGTTCAAAGGCTTCATTAAGGAGTCTCCTGGCTTGATCCAGCAAGAGTTCCCTCTTTTCCTTCTCTTGCCATGGGTCCTCTTTTCCATGCCGGTGGGAAGTTGTGACCCCAGGGGGGGAGGTCCTCCTCTGGATCTTTGCAACCAACTCCCACCGACCATCTGGGCTTCACCACTGGATCCTCTTGCAAACTGAACTCTGCTAGTGATTGGGCCTCCTGCACCAGCATAGAATCTTGCCCTCCAATGGCTCCCGGATCCTCTTGGTCACTATTTGAAGATGACATGATGTCCAGGCCCCCTCAGAAGAAAATTGGATATTCTCTCCGGGTGGGCTGGTGGGAGATTCAGAATAATGTCAGGCGGAGCTCCATTCAAAATCCAGGAAAGAAATACTTAGACTCTTTAGTTTAGAGAAAAGACATCTTTTACTGAAAGTGAAATGGTAGCTACCAAAGAATTCTGAATCTGAGAAATTAGGCGCGCAATTCACATATACAAAGTGATGGAAATGTTCCCACCCCCAATAGTTCAGATGACACTTCCAATTAGAAGTTGTGAATATGATCATGTGGGCATCTTCAGGTAATGATGAGGCCTCTGTCCATTGACCTTGGCATATTTTGATAACGGGTTGCAGTTGCGCAGAGAAAAGAAAGCTAAGCAAGAAATAGAAACCTCACTCTATTGTATGCTTCCCCCCCCCCATATACACAACAGAAGAATTTAACACATCCAGCTCACTTCCCAGACTTTCCCTTCCTCCCCCCGTTACTTATGGCAGTCGAAAGATACAAAGCAATAGTAGAAGATCTTGAAGGCTGACACAGACAGAAGAAACCAGAAACACCAATCAAACAAACTCCAAGTCCAATAAACACAGACTAAGACCCCCAACCAATCAGGATAGGCTAGCCTCAAATTTAAAACCAACGGCTGTGAGACCCGGACCCACATCCATATCGAAGCCTGATGATGGTAGGTGAGATTCTGCTGAAACGTTGCTACAACTTTAAAAGCACAGCTACAATGACATGGGATATTACCCGAAGGAAGCTGAATAGCACACATGTAAGTACCCGCGATAACTTAAAAAAACA
>BLBF01000006.1:50516574-50617055 GCA_015471245.1 Laticauda colubrina | reverse complement strand
AATTCTTCCATGAACAGGTTTGCAATGACGGGTGACAGTGGTGATCCCATAGGGGCTCCTTCAATTTGCTTGTATCTTTGTCCTTTGTATATGAAATATGTGTTGGTTAGGCAGTGTTCTGTTAGTTCCATGAGGTCTTTGGCTGGTTGGTATTTATTTTTTGATGATTTCAAGAGTTTCTTTTATTGGGACTTGAGTGAATAGTGAAACCACGTCGAAACTTACAAGCAGATCTTCTTGTTCTACGTGTAGATCTTTGATCATTTCTAAGAAGTGGTATGAGTTTTTTACATATGAAGCTGCGGTTTCAGCATGGGGCTGTAGTTGTTTTGCTAAGTATTTAGCTAGGTTTTGTAATGGTGCTCCTATGGAGCTGACTATGGGTCTGAGAGGTATGCCTTCTTTGTGTATTTTTGGGAGGCCGTATAATTTGGGGCATCTAGAAGATTTTTCTCTTGGGATGATCGTCTGTTGGATTTCTTTGCTTATGTGGCTGGTTATAATTTTCTTCTTGGTTAATTTTTCCAGATATGTGGTTGGGTCTGTGTTTATAGCTTTGTATGTGGAGTCTTGGAGTAGGTCTGTCAATTTTGTTTCATAGTCTTTTCTGTCCATTACTACTGTGGCATTTCCTTTGTCTGCTGGGAGTATTATGATATTATTATCATTTTTCAGGGTTTGTAACGCTCTGAATTCATCTTTTTGCAAATTATTTTTGGGTGGTTTCGTTGTGCATAAGATGTGAGTAACCTGGTGTCTTATTCTGTCAGCTTCATCTGTATTTAATTTGGTTAGGCTGGATTCTACTGCACATATGATGGATTCTGTTGGGATTTTTTTGGGTGCTATGGCATAATTGAATCCTTTGGATAGGACATCTGTTTCTGTTTTGTTGAGTTCTCTGTTGGAAACATTGTATACTAGTTGTTTCAGGTGTTGTGGTGGGTTATTGGGAATTTTCTTGTCATTTTCTAATTTTTTCAGTTTTTTTGAGAGTTTATCATTTTTATAAGTATTTTCAGTTTCAGCTCTCCACGTTGTAAGTTGTTTGATCTTATCCCAAAGTAGAGGGTGGATTTTGCTGCTCAATTCCAGGTGTAGTGCTAGCAAATCTTTGTTTAACTGATCTAATTGGAATCTTTTACTGTGAACTTCATTTCTGAGTAGAGATATCTCTGTCCTTTTCAGGATACGTTTGGTAGCTGCTGTGTTTTTATGAAATGTTAATTTGAAGCAGGTTGGTGTTACATTGTTGTCTCTGCAGCTGCATAGGAATTTTAGGTCACATAGTATTCCTGCTCTTTTAACTTCCAGCTTCTCATAGCTTCTGATCTGGCTGTTTATTTCCTCCCCGTAGAGGTCAGATATTTGTTTTTTTAAGTTATCGCGGGTACTTACATGTGTGCTGTTCAGCTTCCTTCGGGTATTATCCCACGTCATTGTAGTTCTGTTAAAGTTGTAGCAACGTTTCAGCAGAATCTCATCTGCCATCATCAGGCTTCTGTATGGATCACCATCTAATCACCAGAACCAAACGCCTGGCAGACAAGACACATATAAAGACTGAACTATGCACCCTGACTAAAGTACTGACAGCCAACTGTTTCCACAAAAACAAAATCACCAGCTTGATCCACAAAAACACACTAAGACAGAATAGAGACCTAGAAGATCAACAGACCTATGGAACAGCTGTCCTGCCCTATATAAGAGGTACTACAGACAAAATTAGTAAGATACTACACAAGCATCACATCAAGACTGCCTTCAAAACATACAAAAAAATAGCAGCCATCCTTAGAAACCCCAAAGACAAAACTGACCTGGAAAACCAAGGCATATACGAAGTTCTCTGTGCATCATGCCCTGCCACACACATTGGGCAGACCAATAGAAGAATAAGTACCTGCCTGGATGAAAAATGCAGTAAAAAAGCTGAAACACACCTCCTCACTAGTCCAACACATGAAAACCACAGGTCACAACATCAACTTCAATGGCACCAAAACCCTTGCCACTATAGAAAACCCCAGCCACAGAATCATCAGAGAAGCCATAGAGATTGCAAAGAGACCTGAAAGCATGAATAGAAGAGATGATTCCAGCAGACTGTCAATCATTTGGAAGCCTGCACTCTCAAATAGAAAGATCTCCACACCACAAGCCAGGCAAACACCTGGGCACAAACAGACTCCCTCTGATACCTCCAGCTCAAACACACCCCAACCAGGCACCCAGATGAAACCCAGCTTCCTAATAGATAATAGCCATCCTTTCATGCGACAAGTTGCACTGAAAGCCTCCAATAAAGGAACACGGTGTTGCCAGCCAATCAAAGCCACAAAACAGACAGAAGAAACCAGAAACACCAATCAAACAAACTCCAAGAACAATAAACACAGACCAAGAGTCCCAATCAATCAGGATGTAGAAAAAAACATCCTGGCACAGCAGTAGGCTAGCCTCAAATTTAAAACCAACGGCTATGATAGCCTGACCCACATACAAACTCAATACTGATGATGGCAGATGAGATTGTGCTGAAACGTTGCTACAACTTTAAAAGCACTACAATGACATGGGATAATACCTGAAGGAAGCTGAACAGCACACACATATTTACATATATATATTTAAAACTTATGTATTTGCTAATGGTGTGCTGTTTTTTTTATGTCATGTGACTTATTCATGGAGTATAAATAAATATACATGCCCCCCAAGATTTCATTTATTATCACTTCTTCAACAAATCGTTCCTCTTTGTGAGAATTAAGTCCAGGATAACAGACCACCTTCTTTCCTCTTTCTATCTTCTGACAAATGAAGAGTGAAAAAGGACAGGGTGGGTTGTTTTTTTTTTTTGGGGGGGTGACCTCTGAGTTTTAATAGAGTTAGATTCCCAGCAGATATCAGGATAATTGAAATTTCTCATTATCACTACATTATATTGCCTCTTTGAAAGGCTGATCATTTCATGCAGAGAGACCTCATTTGTCTTTTTTGACTGCCTTAGTGATCTAAAATATTTGAAAAGCACTACCATGTTTTCTTCAGTCTTTTCTTTTCAAGACTAAAGATTCTCAGCTCCTTCAAATCCAATAGTACAAGCCTTACTTTTAGTTCTCCTGATTATTTTAGATTTATTTATGTTCTTTATGTGATCATCCGATTTACAAATGTGACACTAGGGAACTACAATTGGCTTAAAATTGGCAATCAAACCAAAATTTTAAAAATTGGAAAAGATACATATGTCTGAGTCTCAATCAGTCCAATAACCTAAAGGTAGGATTATGTAATGTGTTAGTCCAATCCCTGAAATGAAAAATAAGTTTTCTGTACCTTATGAAAGCCAGAAAGGTCAGAACATCCAATTCTTAGTCTGCAGTGAAAGACCATTACAGAAAAGGCATCTGTCTTGAATCCCCCTTAGCTGGATTGTTTAATATTAAAGGATTTGAACTCTTCTCAGATAGTAGTCCAGAGTCACTAGGATTTGGATCACTCATCATCATCATCATCATCATCATCATCATCATCATCATCATCATAGTCCTATACTATACCTCAGTCATTTCAAAGCTGAACATCTGCAGAAATGAACTTCAGTCAAATAGATCTAAGTAACTTTATTTGGCAAATGTCTCAAATAGTCTAAAGATATTCTTCTGTCCTTTCCAATTCTCCCAAATATACACTTATCTGAATCTTCATAAAGCAGACCAGATAAACTGTTTATCTGTTATTAAATCCTGGATGATGGGAGCCTTAATACTGGATGACTGGAACTCAGTGATAGTAACCAAAAAGTGGGCAACAGAAGGTCCAGTTTTCAGCATATTCACTAAAATCTTATTACCTGGATGCCAGCCCCCTTCAGAATAATAATGTCAGATATCCCTGATTGTTTCTACTGCTTAGGTGATACACACTATTTGGTTCAATACCATTGAAGAATGAATTCACAGCATTGCCAGTATTGTCCCACTTGCAGTAGAATAAAAATTTAACTAAATATCAATTTATTTGGGTTTTACTGGAAAGTTGTATGTATTTCAGTTAAAAACTTGGCAATTACTTGTGCCTCATTATCCAACCTACTTAAAATAGCTTATTAATCATCATCTCATGGTTTACTTTATTAAATGCTATGTTGCAGTTAAAATATATCTACACTATTCCTATATTCTGTTATGAAAGTAAGAAATTTTATTGACACAAACCGATTGAAAGTAAAGATGTATGCCTTAATTATATTTTCATTAATTTCCAGCTTCATCCTGCACTTCATAACTTTTGGCAACACAAATACTTTTGTGTTGAGAAGGCTGAATCAAAATAGTTGAATATTTCCTTAACTTTGTTTCTTGTTAAGTTTCTGTTTTGTGACCTGAGAGCATTTTGCCATTTTTATCAAATTGCTAATATAATGATCTCAAGATGGCAGCGATAGTAGACACAATGCTCCACCATGGGGAGAAAGATGTGAAGTTAAAGAGGGGTTTAAAGAAATAAAACATTTATAGAAAGAGAAAGAGAAGAAGAGGGAATAGGAGGAGGAGGAGGACAGGAGAAGGGAGTAGGACTGGGGAAAGATAATGACAATGGTAATGACAACCAGTGAACAATTGCTATGAGTGTGCAATGCAAAATAACTGGCCAGTGGTTAGCTGAGTTGGTGGAGGGCAAAACAATGGGTGAATGAGTAGTAGCTGGCAAGCAAGCAAGCAAAAGCCAGCACAATAGATGAATGAGTGAAGGCCATGAAATCTGGAGAGAAAACAACTCAAGAAGCTTGGCAAACATTGACAAATGAGATTATAAAAGCCCAGTGTAGCCCAATACCACTGAGAAGAGAAAATAAGACACCCTAGAGAAAACCAGCATGGTTGCATAAAGAACTCTATAAACTGAAACACAAAAGAACAAGTAGAAAAAAGGAGATTAATTAAAGCAGAATACTAGCAAATAGCCTGAATCTGCAAAGATGAAGTCAAGAAAACTAAGTCTCAGAATAAACTAAGATTGAAACAAGTGTCAATAATTAAAACAATAACAACAACAACAACAACAACAACAACAACAACAACAACAATAATAATAATAATAATAATAATAATAATAATAATAATAATAAGTTTCTTTTCAATGGGTAAAAAAGAAGAAAAAGTCAAGGAAACTATCAGCACTATTAGCACGAATGGGAGAAGATGACAAGGAGGTAAAAGCCAGCATGGAGAAAACAGCATTGCTTAATTCATTCTTTCCATCTACTATAATAGTCCAACCTATCAAAAGTAGTACCATAAAAGACAGATTAGAATTACAAGTCAAAATAGTCAATAAACTGGTAACATAAAACCTATAATGTATGATACAACACCTTCTAAATGAGTTCAAATCATCAAGACCAGATGGATTATACTCCAGAGTTCTGAAGGAGCTGGCAGATGCGATCTCAGAATTACTGAAACATATACTTCAAAAATCCCAAAGCACCAGGGAATTACCGAGGACAGGAAAAAAGCTGATGTAGTCCCAAACTTCAAAAGGGGGGAATATAAATTCAATAAATTTCAGACTAATCAGCCTCATATCAATATCTGGCAAGATCCTGGATAATCAAGCAATGGATCAGTGAACATCTAGAAACAAGGAAAGCTATTATTGGAAGCCAAATGAATTTGTCAAAAACAGATCATGCCAGAAAAACCTTATTGTCTTCTTTGACAAAGAAACGAAATTAGTGGATCAATGAAAATGATGTGGACACAGTTTACTTAGACTTCAGCAAAGCATTTGACAAATAAAACCACATCCTATTTCTTGGTAAAATAGAAGCTAACACCTTAGAAGATATGCTCAACATTCAAAAAGACCTTTAGAGACTGGGCCTTATCCAGCAAAATAGACTTCAGTGGTGAGAAAATTAAGGTCTTATACTTAGGCAAGGAAAATCAAATGCACAGGTATAAAATAAGTGATATTTGGTTCAATAGAAGTAAATGTGAGAGAAACTAGGGGTCCTAATGGACAACCACTTAAATATAAGATAGCAGTGTGCCACAGCTGCAAAAAAAAGTGAATGCAATCCTAGGTTTCATCAACAGAAGGATATTATAAAGATCATGTGAACGATTAGTACTAGCTTTATAACTTACTGGTAAGATCACATTTGTAATACTGTGTCCAGTTTTAATCACCACAATAAAAAAAAGATTAAAACTCTAAAAAGAGTATAAAAAAGAGCAACAAAGTTATCCTGAGGTCAGATAGGTACCTAAAAATTTTTACAAATGAATGAATGAACAATTCAAGAACTGGATGCTAAAGCATACAATGGACAATTGCAGGAATTGGGTTTGTCTAGTCTAACAAGAGAAGGACTAAGGGTGACATCATAGCAGTCTTCCAATATTTGAGGGAGCTGTCATATAGCAGAGGAAGTTGACCTAAGTACCTGAATTGAGGGGAAGATTATCAAAAAGAAACCCAATGTAGAATTTAGTGGGGAAAATATCAGTGAGAACAATTAATCAGTGAAGTAGCTTACCTCCAGAAGTTGTGGGTACTTCATCACTGTAGATTTTTAAGAAGTGATTAAACAGTGATTTGCCTGGATTGGTATAGGTGTTCTGCTTGAGCAGGGGATTGAACTAGAAGATCTTCAAAGTCCCTTCTATCTCTGTTATTCTACTATTCTAATTATTCTATATAAAATGCTATATAATTTTATGTTTACAGGATATTAAACATATTAAATACCATCTGCTAGAGATGTAGAAGGTGACTTGCTCAATCATTGTTCCATCCCTCCTGTGGAATATTGTTTCTTTTGACATTTGAATGGCCTCTTCTCTTTCAGCATTTAGGAATTCTGTTAAGACCTTGCTGTTTAAATTAGCCATAGCATCTGCATGATTTTGTTTTCTTAGTAACCATTTTGCAAGGGTTACTGAAGTTGTTAGTTGTGTCTTGTATTTTATTTCTGGCTTTTATACATATGATTTTATCATGTTGTATGATGAGACAGTTCTCTTTTGTAAAGCCCCTTTCACACTGAACCAACAGATGCAAAGAGGATGTAAAATGGACAAAAAAGCTTGCCATCCGTTGGAAAATGCGATGCATCCATTGTGTACTTACTGTGTACGTGTTTCATATGCTCTATCTGTAAAACATCCGTCTACTGCTATTTCATCCGCTAAAAAAGTTTTGAGCTGCACAAAACTTTGTGAGCGGATGAACTTTCTGCCGCGTATGATCAACATCCGTGACACATACGGGCAACAAACAAACGTTCTACGACCATTGTCATCCATTACACGTCCGATGTATCCTATCGGCATCCTCTGGCCATCTGCACAACTCACATCTGCTCCAGCGGAAAGCGGAAAGAGGGAGGAAGCGAAAGGTACGCAGAACGTCCACAGCGTTAGGAGCACAGAAATAGAAAGGATGTAAGCGGATGCATCTTGTATAGAAAGCATTAAAACGGAGAAAACATTCATATATGGGACATATCTCGGATATTTTGGATGTCTGGAGGATGCCTAGAGTATGTGGAAGGACAGATAGCGGAAAACCAACATTTCCTATAAAAAGGGGGAGGAAATCACCTGGATCTCACTTTCAGTCCAGCAGCCCGGGTGTGCAGACCTCTTCAGCCTTGCTCTTGGTCTTCCACATCATCCATTGATCTCCACCATGGATCATCGCACACTCCTTTTGGTAGCCGCCATCATTCAACACCAGAACCAAGCCCTCTTCAAACTGTTTCACCTTTTCTACGCAAAGAGAAGAAGGAGATGTCCAAGAAGTGTCTGGATTCGACGATGGATCAGGAGAAGAGCAGAGTTTTGACTGTATGACAAGCTGATGGTGGAGCTGAGGAACGAAGACATTCGTGCATTCCAGCACTTCATGAGGATGCTACCAGCCACGTTTGACAAAGTTGTGGAGCGTCTGAGACCCAGGTTGACCAAGGCAAACACCAACTTCCATCCCAGCCTGGACCCTGGACTGAAGGTTGCACTGACTCTGCGCCACCTGGCCTCTGGGACCACGTACAGAAAAATGCAGTATGCCTGGAGGGTGCCACACAACACCATCAGCATTGTGGTCAGAGAAGTGGTGCAGGCCATCATCGAAGAATACGTGGAGGAGCTCCTCCAGTGCCCCCACTGAAGAAGGCTGGAGGAAAGTTGCAGAGCAGTGGTATCAGAGGTGGAACTTTCCCCATACCATTGGAGCTATAGATGGGAAGCACGTGGCCTGCAAAGCTCCACCCAACTCAGGGTCCAATTATTTCAACTACAAGGGCTTCTTCAGCATCATCCTTTTTGCCATGGTTGATGCTGACTACAAGTTCATGTACATCGATGCTTCAGGCAACGGGTCAGCTTCAGATGCCCAGATATACAATGCCAGTGACCTCAAGGGTGAGCTGGAATGCAACCTCATCATGGGTTTCCCAGATCCAGACCCCCTACCCAATGAGACACAAGATGTGCCCCACTTCATCATTGGTGATGATGCCTTCTCCCTCAGAACCTACCTCATGAAGCCCTACAGTTCCAGATACCTCACCCATGAAGAGAGGATCTTCAACTACAGGCTGTCCAGGGCAAGACGGGTGGTGGAGAACGCCTTTGGCATCCTGGCAAACAGGTTCCAGGTACTTCTCACCACCATGCAGCATCGCCCACAAACTGTGAGGAGCATCGTGGAAGCTTGCTGCATCTTGCACAATCTCATATGCACCCGCTACCCAGTGTTGCAGAACAGGCTTGTGGACCATCAACAAGGGAATGGAGACATGGAGCCTGATGAATGGAGGCAAGGACTAAATCTGATAGACACTGTGGATGTGCAAGGCCCCAATAGAGCTTCACATGGAGGGAAGAAGCAGCGCAACCTCCTGAAACACTGGTGCAACTCCCAACTGGAGCAGTGGAGTGGCAAGACAGGATGGTAGATGCTTAATGGATGCTTCCTTGAGCCTGTCTCATCACACTGATGAGATTGTGCCATGTATGTTGAGTGGCCTTACAATTAATAGGGCATTAATAAAGAGTTTCGTTTATGTTGAAATGTGTGGATAAATGATTAAATTGTTATTGATAATAAAGAGCCATATGTGTGGCAGCTGCGAGGGTGGACCATACAGTCCCAGTATGCTTGCACTGGAGGTTTATCTATCCCGCATCTATCCTTACCCATCCCACAGCTATCCATCCCACAGCTATCATTACCCATCCCACAGCTATCCATCCTACAGCTATCCTTACCAATCCCACAGCTATCATTACCCATCCCACAGCTATCCATCCCACAGCTATCATTACCCGTCCCACAGCTATTCATCCCACAGCTATCCTTACCAATCCCACAAGCATGCAAAGGCTTAACCCTTTTTTCAAAGTTTTCCCAACACTTTATTAAGTAAAAAAAATGAACCAAGTGTGTGAAGCAAAGATAACCTTTATTAATAACAAACTGTATGACTTTATTAAAAAGCAAAATGACCCAAGTAAAGTGTCTTTAAGCAAAGATAAGGTGAGCAGGTAACAGTCTCTGGCACTCTTTTCAGTCACTCTGAGGCGTGCCCATGGTCTCAGATGTAAAGGGGCCAGGGACTGTGGAGGTGGCTGTTGCTGGAGTGCTGGTCTGAGGCGGCATTGGGGTGTCTGGCCCCGAGAGTACAACAGGAGATGGTGTGTGCAGGAAGCTTTCTGAGAGCTGACTCAGTCCCGTGAGATTGAGAGGCACTTTCTCAACGGCCCAACACTGATGACAGATGTTCTGAGGAAGGACTTGGCTGTGGGGTGGAGGAAGGAGGAGTGTAGTGGGGCTGTCTGGTCTGCAGCTGGGTCAGGTGAGGCGTCTGTGCCATCTGTGGTGTCCGAGGAACCTGGGTGTAGACTGGGAAGGGCTGCCTCTGCTGTGGGAAGTCCTGGTAGTTGTAGGCTTGGGAGGCGAGGGGCTGCTGAAATCCGTGGAAGGGCTGTGACATCGGCTGGGGTGGAGGACCAGACCTGGAGTGGGTAGCAGCAGGTTCAGCTGGGCCTGGAGGGTGGTGCAGAAGAGCTGTGATCCTCTCCTTCATCGCCTGGTACTGGGCCTCGGGGATGTCCATGAGGGTCTGGCCCACCTGCTTCTTACTCCCTCTGGCAGGGGCTTTTATTTATTTTATTTATTTATGTATTTATTTATTTGTCAAGCAATTATAAGATAACAGATACAAGTATAAACATAGTTATGAATACATTAAATGGATACATATAAGAAAAAGAACAGTAGGACACTGAGAAATTGTAGAATCAGAATCAATTCTCATTGAAATGGTCTTCTAAAGAAATAAATGAAAACTGAATCTAATGACACATTTTGTTATTCTTAGTGTCTAAAGACACATTTTTGTTATTCTTATCTTGTTCTCTAATATCTGATCATTTGTTTTCCTGAAACTAATGTTATTGTGCTGACTAACTTGTCTCTGCTTTTTCTTTGTAATCTATTCACTTTCCATTTCCTGTATAAGTCTGTTTTTGTTTGAAAATATTACTGATCTTTTTGTGTAAACGTATAGACTTCTTCTAATGTCTATTTCATCCTTGTTAGATTTAAAACTTTGCTTTTAGTATCTTTTAGATCTGTCTATCTGAGTTCCTACTCATTATCTCCTTTTGTCATGGGATCCTATTTATCATTGCTCTGAATTTACTAAAATTTGCTTTTTTAAAAAGTTGAGCACACATATTTTACCTTGGTTAGTTTCCCTGAAAATTAAGAACTCTACCATCCTGGTTACTTTTCCCTGATATTCCATTAACTCCTTCCTGTAGGATTTCTCAAACAAGCATAGCAAAGAATAAGAAGATATGTATATGTTGTATCGAAATGTTACCTGGATCATAATACATAGTACCTGACTGTGGTTTTATTTTGTTTCTCTCCCTCTCCTCCCCCTCTCTCTCTGGGGCTCATGTTTGTCTCTTTGTTTAAATAATTGAGAATATGTTATAGCTCAAGCACGTAATGAGTTGTTCATGTCAAAGCTACCTATATCGTGTTTTGTGATGAGATGAAAGAATGACTCTGAGCATCATTAGTTTGAGAAAAGAACTGTAAAATCTGTCCCTTTGTCACCCTCCATAAATTGGGAGGGGCAGACATAGGAAACAATTCCTGAATTATTCAAGTTGTAGAGATTAGAAAATAAACATAATTCTTCTCTTTTTTTAAACTTTCATAGTTATAAATTGTGGCTGAGAAATTTGTGCTCTGGGAGTCTATGCTAAAGAATATAGCTACTTTGTGCATATCTTGTTTCTATCAAAATTTTAAATGATGCTGCCATCCTATAACAAAGAACAAGGAGACAAATGCATAAAACACCAGCTGTTTGCAACTTGACAGTTTCACAGAGATTGAAAAGCATATGGCTTCAACCTGTTGGAAACACTTTACCCAATGGGATAGTTTCCATTAATATCAGTTGAGTCAGAATGTTCACCCTTTAAATGATATACAGCAAAAAAAGACATAAAAAGATCTGCAGAGCCAAGAATAACTGAATCTGTGGGAAGATATGTCATCAGCAGTAATGCTATTACATCTTTTGACAAATAGAGCTTTTGCTCTTTGGTTTTCAATTAGGGAAGACTTGTGACATTTACATATATCTCTATTTCTGTTAGTAAAAGCCACTCTCTTGACAATAGCTAGTTTAAGGCCCTGTCACACTGCCCAACGGATGCAAAACGTATGTAAAAAGGACACAACGGATGAGCAAAATGTTCCATCCATTGTTATCTGCTCTCAAAAGGGGCAAAAATTTGCATAACCAGAGCGGATAACACGGAAAGGAACGGACGCGGGGACGACGCAGGGCGGATGGAAAGCAGATGCGGAACGGAAGCCCGGCGGATGGAAGCAGATGAGAGTGGATGGCACATCCACAGGGCTTCCGGGGGACCTCAGCAAAGAGGACGCGGAACGGATACAGCGGATGCACAGCGGATGCACAGCGGATGAAGCGGATGCAGAGCAGACGCCTAGCGGATGCTGAGCGTTAATTGCGCATGCGGGGGGGATGCATTGCATAAGCCACGTGGATATAAAGGGAAGCAGCTCGCACGTGGCCAGCATTCGGAGGAAAGACCTGCTGCTGGATACATCGAGTCCTTGCCTACCCTGCCTGCATGCCTGCCTGCAAGCCTTGCTGCCAGCCTTCCTGCCAGCCTGCCTCCAAGCCTCCTGGCCAGCCTCCCTGCCAGCCTTGCTCTCTGCCTGCCTGCCAGCCTTGCTGCCAGCCTGCCTTCCAGCCTCCCTGCCAGCCAGTCTGCCTGCCAGCCTTGGTGCCTGCCTGCCTGCCTGCCTTCCTGCCAGCCTGCCAGCCTGCCTGCCAGCCTTGGTGCCTGCCTGCCTGCCAGGCTTCCTGCCAGCCTTGGTGCCAGCCTTCCTGCCAGCCTTGGTGCCTACCAGACTCCCTGCCAGCCAGTCTGCCTGCCAGACTTGGTGCCAGGCTTCCTGCCAGCCAGCCTGCCAGCCTGCCTGCCAGCCTTGGTGCCTGCCTGCCAGGCTTCCTGCCAGCCTTGGTGCCAGCCTTCCTGCCAGCCTTGGTGCCTGCCAACCTCCCTGCCAGCCAGCAACCCCACAATCATGGGGAAAAAGCGAAAGCCTCAGTAACCTGCCGCCATCCCTGGCAAGAGGGACAGGGACACCCCCCCGCCCCCTCTCCCTGACTCTGCTTCTGCTGGGGCTTCTGCTGCTCGGGCTCACTCTTCTGGTCCTGGACGTTCTGCTGAAGCTGCTCCTGGTGGTGGTGCTTCTGCTGGTGCTTACTCTGCTGAAGCTGCTGCTGGCAGTGGTGCTTCTGCTGGTGCTTACTCTGCTGAAGCTGCTCCTGGTCCTGCTGGTCCTGCTGGTCCTGCTCGTGCTACTGGACTTGCTCGTCCTGCTCGTGCTCCTGGTCTTGCTCATCCTGCTCGTCCTGCTCATGCTCCTGGTCCTGCTCGTGCTGGTGCTGCTGCTGGTGCTGCTGCTGGTGCTGATCCTTCTGGTGCTGTTGCTGCTGCTGATGATGATGGTGATCCTGCTGCTGCTGCTACTGCTGATGATGATTATGATCCTGCTTCTGCTGATGATGATGATCCTGCTGCTGCTGCTGGTGTGGAGGAGCAGCCCCTACTACCTGGGAGCCCCTCTGATGAGGGCCCATCTGGTCCTGCCAAAGGGAGGAAGAGGCGTATGCAACAACAGGAGAGGAGGCAATACTATATTGAGGAGGAACACGAGGATGAGGTGCTGGAGTGGCTGAGAGAGAATGACTATCTGTGGCGGAAGGGACACTGGCTGTACAGGGACACCAAAAGGAAGCAGGCTGCTTGCAGAGAGAGGGTGGAGAGTAGGGGTTACACTTCAGAGGTGCTCCTCGGCTGGTGGAAGCACATGCACACCTGGTACGGGAAGCTGCACCTGAAGAAATCTGGCCAGGCCACGGTTAAGCTGATGGACAGAGAGACCTACGTCATGGCCAAGTGCAGCTTCCTGGAGGGTGAGATCTGCCACTGAGGAGCAGCCCCTCTCACAACCCTCTCTCTCAGGGAGCTTGCTGAGAGCCAGTCCTCTTCCGGCAGAGAGTCAGCTCCTGTCTCCAGGCAGATATCTGTGGAGCCACGACGGAGAAGCCCCCGACAGCTGTACTAACTGTGGCGGAGCGCGTGGAGGACCCCCTGATTCAGTGGGGGAAAGGAGACAGCACTTCCACTACAGTCTAACCCGCATCCACCCCCAGCTCCACCTCCACAGAAAGGCAGAAAGCCAGACAGGAGGGGCAGAGCCACACTGTCCTGCTGGAGATCAGGGACACAATCCGGAGCAGCATAGATCTCCTCTCTCAGCTGGTCCACACCGACTCCTCATCCTCCAACCGCAAGCCCTTCCTCACCTATGTCAACCAGACCCTCAGGGACATGGAGGAACCCCAGTACCAGGTGGTGAAGGACCGGATCACCGAGCTGCTTCACAACCCTCCAGATCCAGAGGAACCTGCTCCCATCCAGTCCAGGTCTGCTCCTCCACCCCAGGTGATGTCCCTCCCATACCAAGGCTTCCCACAGCCCCTCACCTACCAGGGCTACGGCTACCAGGAGGTCCAGCAGCACAGGCAACAGCCCTTCCCAGTCCAGGCACAGGTATATCAAACGCCACTGGTGCCACTGGTGCCACTGATGCCATTGATGCCACCGATGCCACCGACGCCACAGATGCCAGCCATGCTACCGATGCCAGCCATGCCACTGATGCCAGCCATGCCACAGATGCCACCGACGCCACAGATGCCACCAATGCCACCCACGCCAATTATGCCACCGACGACAGCGATGCCACCCACGCCAATCCTCACCCAGCTGCAGACCAGAAAGCCCCACTACACTACTCCTTCCTCCACCCCACAGCCAAGTCCGGCCTCAGTACATCTATCATCAGTACTGGGGCTGACACCCCTTGGCATGGAGGAAGGATCTCTCAGTATCACGGGTCTGAGCCAGCTGTCCGAGAGCTTTCTCAACACACCGTTACCTTGTGTTCTCTGGGCCAGGCACCCTAGTGGTACTTCAGACCAGCACTGCAGCAGCAACCACCTCCTCAGCACCTGGACCCTTCACCCCTGAGACTGGTCACACCTCCGAGTGACCGTGAAGACTTCCAGAGACTGGGTGTCGACTTTATTTGGACACTTGACTTGGGTCATTTTTGTTTTATAGCTTGTTGTTAATAAAGTCTAGTTTTGATTTACACACTTGCTTGATTTCCTTTTTTTTAATAAAGTCTTGCTGGAAACTTTTAGACATGGTTTAAGCCTTTGCATAGTTGTGGGATGGGTTAAAAAACAGTGGGGTGGGGAGGGATACCTTTGGCATGGGTAATAGCTGTGGGGACAGATAAACCTCCAGTGTAAGCATTGTGGGACTGTATGGTCCACCCTCCCAGGTGCCACACCTATGGCCCTTTATTATCAATAACAATGTAATAATCATCCACACATGTCAACACAAACACAACTCTTTATTAAACACCCTGTTAATTGTAGGCCCACCCAACATACATGACCCAATCTCATCTGTGTGATGAGACAGGCTGAAGGAAGCACCCATTAGTCATCTATCATCCTGTCTTGCCACTCCACTGCTCCAGCTGGGGCGTTGCACCAGTGTCTCAGGAGGTTGCACTGCTTCTTCCCTTCACGTGAGGCTCTGTTGGGGCCTTGCACATCCTCAGTGTCTATCAGGTTTCGCCCTTGCCTCCATTTCCCAGGCTCCATGTCCCCATTGCCTTGTTGGAGGTCCACGAGCCTGTTCTGCAAGACTGGGTAGCGGGTGCGCATGAGATTGTGCAGGATGCAGCAAGCTTCCACGATCCTCCTCACGGTCTCTGGGTGATGCTGCATGGTGGTGAGAAGTACCTGGAACTTGTTGGCCAGGATGCCAAAGGCGTTCTCCACCACTCACCTTGCCCTGGACAGCCTGTAGTTGAAGATCCTCTCTTCACAGGTGAGGTATTTGGAGGTGTAGGGCTTCATGAGGTACGTTGTGAGGGAGAAGACATCATCCCCCATGATGAAGTAGGGCACATCTTGCGTGTCGTTGGGCAGGGGGTCTGGATCTGGGAAGCCCATGATGAGGTTTCCTTCCAGCCCCTCCTTGAGGTCACTGGCGTTGTATACCTGGGCATCTGAACATGAGCCATTGCCTGAAGCATCGATGTACATGAACTTGTAGTCAGCATCGACCATGGCAAAGAGGACAATGCTGAAGAAGCCTTTGTAGTTGAAATAAGTGGAGCCTGACTTGGGTGGTGCTTTACAGGCCATGTGCTTGCCGTCTATGGCTCCAACGGTGTGGGGGAAGTTCCACCTCTGATACCACTGCTCTGCAACTTTCTTCCATCCTTCTTCAGTGGAGGGTCACTGGAGGAGCTTCTCCAGGTATTCTTCGATGATGGCCTGCACCACTTCTCTGACCACAGTGCTGATGGTGTTGTGTGGCACCCTCCAGCCGTACTGCATGCTCCTGTAGGTGGTCCCTGAGGCCAGATGGCGCAGAGTGAGTGCCACCTTGAGTCCAGGTTCCAGGCTGGGCCGGAAGTTGGTGTTTGCCTTGGTCAACCTGGGTGGAGGCATCCTCATGAAGTTCTGGAATGCCCGAGTGTCTTCGTTCCTGAGCTCCACCATCAGCTTGTTGTCCAGTCTGTACTCTGCTCTTCTCCCGATCCATCTTTGGACCAGACGCTTCTTGGCCACCTCTTTTTCTTCCCGTAGTAGAGTTCACAGAGCCTGTAGATGGCTTCGCACTGTTGCAGAACGATGGTGACTGCCAAAACGACTGTGTTACGATCCACGGTGGACATGACTGGATGCTGTGGAAGAGCAAGAGTCAGATGATGGCTGCAGAGGTCTGCACAGCTGGGCTGCTGGTCTGAAAGTGAGATGCAGGTGAGTTGCTCCCCCTTTTTATAGGCAGTATAGGTGTCTCTTTGCATCCTCTAGGCATCCTCTAGGCATCCTTTAGACATCCTTAATATCAAAGATAGGTCCCCTCTGCGAATGTTTTTTCCATTTTAAATGCTTTGTTTCCATGCTACATCCGCTAGGCATCCGTTCTGCATCCATTCCGTGTCCGTTCCACTTCCTCCCTGCATCCGAGTGGATGTGAGTTGCGTAGATGCGGAACAGATGCCTAGCGGATATTGCGGATGCGTAACGGATGCAGAACGGATGCTTAGCAGATGCGTAGCGGATGCAGAATGGATGAATTGGATACATTTTCCACGCAAAAGTTTTGAGCAGCTCAAAACTTTCTGAGTGGATGAAACATCCATAAATGGATGCTGGACAGTTAAAGAGGAAGCAAAACGGAGGCAGTGAGAAACAGAACAGATACATCGCGTTAACCAATGGATGGCAAGCTTTTTTGTCCGTTTTACATCCTCTTTACATCCATTGGTGCAGTGTTACAGGGGCTTTAGTTCTTTTTTAAGCTGCAATATTATGCAGTGGTAATTCACAAAACAGTATGTTCAGTCACATGCAACGATAAAAAGATAGCTTGATTAGATGAAAAATATCTATTTTCAATGGAACTGATTATGTTTCAAGAATAAAGGATAGGATATAACCCTCTTTTCCTAAAAAAAAAAGAAAAAAAGAAAGAATGAAAAGAAATCACCCAAACCAAGTTTTTTCTTTAAAGTTTTAAATGACCCCTGCTAAGTCTCCAAGTTTTAAATATGAAACTTAGGAAAATTAAACAGACGAGGAAGCCAAGCCAGCATTTATAAAAAGAGAAATAGCCATAAATCTTAGTAAAAATAATGTGGAATTTTTTTAAAAAAATGCTTACATATAATAACCTTTGAAGTGAAAGCAGACATTTCTATCACCTCAGTTAAAATATATCTCACTGTAATGGGGTAGAATGCATTGTTCGGTCTGCTACCTGAGTGGACTCTGTTGTCATTAATATTCAAAGTTAAAATTATGCATTTTTGAAGGATTATATTTAAACCAGAGTTGAATTGGACAAATTTTTAAATTAAAATTGTCTACAAATACAACTTTCTGCAATATCAAATCAAAGACTGCTCAAGAGGTACTATAAGTAGATATGAGAAAACAATGTATGCTTTATATGGTCTGACTTCTTTTGTCTTCAGTGACAAGGGTCTTCATCCTATCATATTGCTATTCTACCAACATTGGCTTTTGAAGAAGTATTATATCACTTTTAACCTTAATAGAACAGATGTTAATTTGAACAAACCTACCAACAAAGGAATAGATTTTTTACCTGAGAATGGTCTGGGGTCTCCTGCTTGGGTAAGGGGTTGGACTAGATGACCCCCAAGGTCCCTTCTGGCTCCATTCTGATGGGATCTTAAGGGCAGGAGCCTCGTTGTCAAAAACGGCTCTGAGGACAACAGAGAGTTATAACTTAAGTCTCAAGTCAAATGTGGAGTTTAACTTCATGCAGTTAAACTATAGAAAAATTCATTTGGCACTATGAGAGAGGTAAGATAGGAAATGTTTTCTCAGTGCATAAGAACATTTATGCAATGGTTTTAGCGCAAAGAATAGCATCTGTGCTTTAAAAAGATAAACTTGCCCTTGGGTCAATACTGATATCTAGTGACTACTTTCATCGCCTTCTTTTAGTATGGTGTTTGTTTGTTTACTTCCTAGTCTAATCAATGGCCTAAATTTCTCAAAATTTTTTGCTTCATATGCTGTTTTACTTTTAAAGAATAAGTACTACTTGCATTGTATAAATTGTTCAGCAACAATTTCTACAGTCCAAGAAGCATTTGTGGAAGAGGAAAAAAATGGTTGTTTTTGCCTAGCCCCTTTGTACACATGTTAACACATACAAAAGGGGATTTGATTATAATACCATGACCATCGATCATATATTTTGAAATATGCCTAATCCCCCACCCAAATGGATTTTGCTTTCTTCAAAGCTATGTCCAAATGGCAATTTTCAAAAAGCAGATAAATAAGGAAGGGTACTTTACACTACTATTCTTCATCATATATGCTTTAGATTTATTTATTGAAAATATAATTGCCAATTAACAGGTTCTGTGAAATTTCTGTCTGAAAAGCCCAACAAAATAGCAGAGCAGCAGGTTAGGAAAGGATGCTAAGTATAAGTATAAACTAAATATATTGAATAACTAGGCAGTTCATGTAATTCACCAAGTTTTGAGACAGAGGTACATAAAAGCAAGATGCAATAGTGAATGAATTATTGAACTAAAGCTATTAGGCTGCTATAAATTAATACAGTGCTACAATGTGTACATCCAATTCTTTGGGGAAGAAACTGAGATTTGGTGTGACTCTTTGCCTCACTGATTTGCTCTGAGAATGCTTCTTGGATGAGCAATAATATGTTTCAAAACTACAAGAAAATAAGTCCAGTTACCATGACTCAACTTACAGACAATTCTGCCAGGATGAATGGGACTCTTCATTGATATATTGCCATGCACTTTGAGGTTTGCTGTAGGAAGAATAGGAGCATTTCAACAATTCTCTGCCTAACTAACTTGCTCTGAATGAGGAAGCAGCTTGGATGAACAGCAAAATGTTTCAAACCAACAAGAAAATAAGTTCAACATTGGTCAAGAGAAAAAGCCCTTCTGACCTACAGCTAGGAGTTTCTAGCCATATAAAGTAACTGGCAGCAATGACAATACATACATTATGTATTGGGGAAAAGAAGGCTGGGCCTTCCCTAAATTCAGTATGTGTAATCCAATAATATAATAAGCTAAATTCAACTGTGGACATGATAAACCCTTTCAGACCAATGAAAATTAACTGAAAGCACTTTGCTTTCAATGGGTTTATTTTAAACTTATACATGGAACAAGCCTACTGGTCAGCTTCAAAGTATGATAACCTCCTGTACATAACCAGTTATATCTTTTCTGTCTTGTTCATTCAGTAATTAATTAATTAATTAATTAACTCATTAATTTTATTATTTGGATAAAGTTAAGTATAAACAGAGTAAAAATAATGATACAAGCAGCAACATGAAAAATAAAACATAACTAAAAACATCATGAAGGAAAAATTGATGATGCATTTTTTCCTTTCCATTATTTTTCTATGACCAATAATCATTACTTAAATATTTATACTGTGCTTTTAATGTTAATGTTTCCTTATATCTGTTTAGGTCATGTCATCTGTTGTTTATAATAAGTTTCGTAGCTCTTTTCTAAAGATCTAAATTTGTCTTGCTTTGTATTGTGTCATACTGTTTATAGGGAGGCTATTCCTGCTTAAATTTGGTTTAATAATATCTACTGAGTTTTTTCAGTGCCATATATTCACCAATTTTGGTCTGCCCATCTTGTTTTATCAGCAGACTTTTATTTTTCCAATATTGTGCCCATATCAGATTTAATGATAAGTTTACTCAATCAGACAGTCCAAGATGTCTGCAATGCCTTCCCCAGATGTTGGAACAAAGACAAGGAAGACCTGGCTCTGGGCACATTGGAGGGGCACAATGGGAAATGTCGGGGGACACGAGAGCTCATAACAAAAGCAGATTCCCAAAGGAGCACCAGATATCTTAGTTTACATGTACTGCAAGTTGATTGAAATGATCCTGTTCCCATGAACTTTTGAATTTTAATTATGATGTCAGGATGCCATTTTTGCTTGATATTTTATGCTATTGAAATTTGTTCTATGTTTCATTGAATTTTATTGAATTTTATGTTTAATTACCCAGAATCTTGTGAAGGGCCAGCTATAAACAAATATAATAAATTAATTAATACAATGTCATTACATGTACAGACAATGTATGAAAGGGATCTCAGATTTCAGCATTGGCTTTGATTCTTATATTTATACATTCATAAATACTTAAATAGAGTTATGTATTTACAAGCTTGAATGCACATTAGCTCCATAACCTTTTTATACAATGCAGAACTCTTCAGAAGTAATGAATGTACAGAAATCATGCCAAAATAAAATATATACAAATATTTGCATGAATATAATCAAGTTAAATTTATTAAATATTTATATTAAATTACATAACAGCACCAGCTGTCTTGCTTATGGGTTATGATAATGTTCTCTCAACCTAGTAAAGTAATTAACACAGAATAAATTATTATATAGTCAAATGCACCAACATTTTCTAAACATCTATCATGAATGGGAAAAATACATTTATATCATCCATTTATAACTGATTTCTCTTCAATATTTTTTTCATTATAGCAAAACACTTGTTATCTTGGGCAACCAACTTTTATACCAAAGAATAATTTATATGTTGCAGAGAAAATTTATGTAATAAAATCCATATAGTCTGCTGTAAGTATTATAGGATCATAGCAGTAATTCTCCTATGGTGTTTGCTGTACATCATTTGTGAAGGCACAATCATTTTGAGATAATAGTGAGCCACCCTGCAAACACCAGATAGACATTATATGTCTTCACAAGTGTAAATCAAACCTATTTATTTAGAGAATAATATTGGAATTTACTTTATATTTTGACTATTATATTTTAAGATTACATGGATTATGAGAACATTTTAATACCTTCAGGATCTTTGGTATGGATAAAGTTATGCTCTATCTCAGTTATGTCTCTGATTATTATCTGTTTCCCTAGTTCCATAATGACAATCACTCATTACTGAAATTTATATCACCATGGATATAGACTGGATAAATTACTAAAATTATGTCTGTAATATGTATCAACATATACATCTTGCCAATATAATAAGCTGGGAAAATGAGGACATGAAGTTTGTAAAACCTGGTAGCTCCTCACAATGTGTGGCGGTTCTACTCCAAATCCAACAACCAGAAACTGTGCACCAGTTGAAAAGGACAGGTGGTATTTGGAGAATATCAAAGCCACTGGAAGAATTCAGAACATCAGGAGTGCATTAGTAAGATGGCAGCTGAAGATAAACTGCTGAGAGAATGTCTGAGACAGCAGCAAACATGGGAAGAAGAACAAATAGAGGAAGCACCATGGTTGGACAATGTATCATTGGTATATGATAGCTGAGATGGTTGACACTGGAAAATCATATCAGTGGCAAGTAAAGGCTGGACTAAAAGACAGCACTAAGGCACTGATCATAGCAGCACAAGGACAGGTACTAAACACCAGTTCCAAGGAAGTAGAGGTCTTCACATTAGATAGAACCTGAGATGCACATATAGTGACAGGGTGTAAGAATATACTTCAACACATAGTGGCAGAGTGTTAGGTGCAGGCATGACAGCATGCACTGAATGGAAGAACAAAGTAGCTGGCATTGTGTATAGGAACAGTTGTATGTTGGGCTAGACCCTTCCAAATTCAGTTGGGAGATATCACAGAAGGTCATGGACTATATCACAGAAGGTCATGGACCATAAGGGTTAAGATCCTTCCAGATCCAGATGGACAGCTAGTTACTAATCAATCAAACAGAGATTGTGGTGGTAGACCAGAAGTGTCGACAGATATAGTAGCACCAAGTAATAGTATCATCAGGAAGAAGGATATGAGAACCTGGAAAAGCACCAGGGTCTGAAGGAGGAACTAGAAATAATGTGAAAATTAAAGGACAAAGTTGTCCCAAGTATAGTACTCAGGGTTCTGGCTCCTAAATTGGTTCCTGTATCCCAGGAACATCAGAGCTTTTTCTCTTAGGAATACCTAAAATACTGTGCAGAATCTTCAAACTCACAGGCATCTGGTAGAGAAATTAAAATGGAAGAAGACTCACACCTCTCATAGGCTGAAAAAGAATATATTATACATTCTAAAATTCTTATGCAACATTTTAATAAGTTCTCAGATTAGATAGTTTTATAATTTTCAGTATTTAAAAGGATTATAGTTTATAGTTTACTATAGATTATAGTTTACTATAGTTCAGTGCTTTCTAAGTGTTTTAGTAGGAAAAAAAACATTTACAATCTAAATGGAATTGTTTCTTGCTTTGGGACCCATGTGTCAATTTGAATTAGTGACCCAGAATTGAAACCTTGTTAGGCTTTTTCCTGTATTTCTCCAGGCTGTCACTGTTGGCAGCCTAACACACAGGAAAAACCTTTAAAAAAAATCTTTCTTTTTTCAAAAAAAAAAGCTCATTGGTTTGTTCAGACAAGCAATCCTGTGCTTGTTCTCACTCCCATTATTATTGAATTAATGGATCTGGATTTGCCACCTTTGTGCATAATATAGAGCGTGAAATTATTGGAGAAGGAAATATATACATACTCAGCTTTACAAAAATGTATAGCATTCTGAGAAAGTTTGTCATCTTGGTGATAATAGTTACAGATGGTAACATATACCTATGTGATACACATATATGATATTTAACTCTATACAATAAACAGAAAATGAAGATTGCTCAAAACAGAGCTCCAAGATGTATTCAGTAGCTATAAAGACATTATATTCACTTGAATGGAAAGCAAATATATGTCTGCACAGGAATATATACACCAACTTTTTTACTCATTAAAATGAATGGATCGACCTTAAGACTAGACCCATGTCTACATTAATTCAAAAGCCATGACATGTTGCCAGAAAAAAGGCACATCTGTGGTTTTTCTCTGACTTCTTTTATTTTTTTCACATATAGCAAACCATATTTTCCCAATATCTTTCTGCTTCATGAGTGTCCACCTCATTGATAACTGCACTACTGTACTCTCCCGATATCTGCAATTTTCCCTTAGATGATGATGTTAAGGAAATATGAAACACTCTTTTAAAAAGCATAAACACTGTTTTTGGTCCTGAGTAACAAACTGCAAAATAAAACTTTAGATTCAAGTTACTTTAGAGAAGGCCTGCTTTGATTCAGGCACCTGTCAATCCATCCCAAATGTTTTTGGGTTTTGCCTCCATCTGATGCACATTCCAATTTCATATGGATTTTTTAAAAACCTATCTCTGCAAGATGACAGAATATGACAGTAATTAATGATTGAAATATATTTTGCACTGTGATTCTACTCTTCTTTACTTTTCATGCCACAATGTTTAGTATTTTACATATTTGTAGATTAAAAAAGCCAGATTTACTTGCAGAACCTAACTGGCATGTGAGCTGATCTTTTAAGAGAGAAAATAGATGTTTGCTTTAGTTGTGATACATGCACATGTTTTCTGTAGTACAGTTCTGAAAATGAGTTTTTGCAGCTGCTGCTTTGGAACATAATTAGTAGCAATTGTTCACAGGAAGTCAGGAAGCTGAATGCCCCCAGTAGACTTTGATGTCAGTCATTTAGTTGTTACTTTCTATTTGTCATTCTAAGATGAGTGAGCTCCATTAATACAGCCTGGAGTAGGAGCGTGACAGAGTTCAAGTTTGAACTCTGTCACGTTCAAAAGCTCAAGTTTGAGCCTTCCATTCCTCTGAGGTCAGCAGATTGTTGGGGGCAATATGCAAATAAAGCTGACATTGTAAACTGCTCAGAGAGTGTGCTATAAAGCTCTTGGGGGCAGTATATAAGCCTCAATCCTTTTGCTATTGTTTACAAAGGTCTAGTGCAGGAACTTATCTTATTAGGAAGAAGTTATTAGTAATAATTAATTGCCAATTTCTTTTATTGGACTGTTTGTAATGTAGGAAATTGGCATCCTATACAATCTATGCTGCTCTAGCAAAAGTCATTTTTATAATGCAACAGTATGTTATGTTTAAATCACATTTAACATATCTTAAAACCTCTTCAGAATCAGAAGCAAAGAAAAGCTGCAGATACGCAAAGGACATGCTTTGGCAAAGCAATGTCCTTTGGGAACAGAATTTGCAGCAATAGCTACGATGAAATGTCTACCTCTTTAAGTTTCTCAGCTTTACATGAAGCCCATGTCACACTGCACCAACGGATAGAAAGAGGATGTAAAATGGAGAGAAACACTTGCTATTCGTTGGTTAACGCGATACTTCCGTTCTGTACTCACTGCATCCGTTTTTCATACTCTCTATGGGTCCAGCATCTGTCTATTGACATTTCATCCGCTCAAAAAGTTTTGAGCTGCACAAAATTTTTTGAGTGGAAAATGTATCCAATGCATCCGTTCTGCATCCACAACACATACGGGGAACATCCGTTCCACATCCGTCATCATCCGTTACGCATCCGCTCTTTCCGCTAGGCATCCACTGCACATCCGCGCAACTCACATCCGCTCCAGCGGAAAACAGACACAGGGAGGAAGCGAAACAGATGTGGAACGGACACCAAGCATGAGTAGCATGGATGGAGAAAGGATCAAAGCAGATGCAGCTAGCATACAAAGCACTAAAACGGAAAAAACGTTCACAGAGGAGACCTATCTCGGATATTTAGGATGTCTGCAGGATGTCTAGAGGATGCAAAAGGACATCTAGTGGAAAACCTATATTTCCTATAAAAAGGGGGAGGAACTCACCTGGATCTCACTTTCAGTCCAGCAGCCCTGCGGTGCAGACCTCTTCAGCCTTGCTCTTGCTCTTGCTCTTCCACAGCATCCAGTCATCTCCACCATGGATCATCACACACTCCTATTGGTAGCCACCATCGTTTTACAACAGTGCAAAGCCATCTACAGGCTCTTTCACCTGTTCTACGCAAAGAAAAGGAGGCGGCCAAGAAGTGTCTGGGTCCGAAGATGGATCGCCAGAAGAGCAGAGTATGGACTGTATAACAAGCTTATGGTGGAGCTGAGGAACGAAGACACTCATGCATTCCAGAACTTCATGAGGATGTCTCCAGCCATGTTTGACGAAGTTGTGGAGCGGCTGAGACCCAGGTTGACCAAGCAGAGCACCAACTTCCGGCACAGCCTGGACCCTGGACTCAGGAAAGATGCAGAGCAGTGGTATCAGAAGTGGAACTTGCCCCACACTGTTGGATCCATACATGGGAAGCACATGGCCTGCAAAGCTGCAGCCAAGTCAGGGTCCACTTATTTCAACTACAAGGGCTTCTTCAGCATCATCATCTTCTCCATGGTCGATGCTGACTACAAGTTCATGTTCATCGGTGCTTCAGGCAACGGCTCATCTTCAGATGCCCAGGTATACAACGCCAGTCACCTCAAGGAGGAGCTGGAACGCAACCTCATCATGGGCTTCCCAGATCCCCTGCCCAACGACACACAAGATGTGCCCTACTTCATTGTGGGGGATGACGCCTTCTCCCTCAGAACCTACCTCATGAAGCCCTGCACCTCCAGTTGCCTCACCCGTGAAGAGAGGATCTTCAACTACAGGCTGTCCAGGGCAAGGCGGGTGGTGGAGGAAGCCTTTGGCATCCTGGCCAACAGGTTCTATGTACTTCTCACCACCATGCAGCATCGCCCACAGACCGTGAGGAACATCGTGGAAGCTTGCTGCATCTTGCACAATCTCATGTGCACCCACTACCCAGTGTTGCAGAACAGGCTCGTGGACCTCCAACAAGGCAATGGGGACATGGAGCCTGGTGAATGGAGGCAAGGGCGAAACCTGATAGACAGTGTGGATGTGCAAGGCCCCAACACAGCTTCATTGAAAGGAAGAAGCAGTGCAACCTCCTGAAACACTGGTTCAACTCCCCAGCTGGAGCAGTGGAGTGGCAAGACAGGATGGTAGATGCTTAATGGACGCTTCTTCAGCCTGTCTCATCACACTGATGAGATTGTGCCATGTATGTTGAGTGGCCCTACAATGAACAGGGCATTTAATAAAGAGTTGTGTTGATGTTGAAATGTATGGATGATTGATTACATTATTATTGATAATAAAGGGCCATAGGTGTGGCACCTGGGAGGGTGGACCATACAGTCCCACTATGCTTGCACTGGAGGTTTATCTATCCCACAGGTATTACCCATCCGAAAGGTATCCCTGCCCATTCCACTGCTATCTTAACCCATCCCAAAGTTATCCCTGCCCATCCCACTGCTATCCTTACCCATCCCACAAGCATGCAAAGGCTTAAACCATTTCTAAAAGTTTCCACCAAGACTTTATTAAATAAAATAAATGAAGCAAGTGTGTGAAGCAAAGATAATCTTTATTAATAACAAGCTGTAAAAGAAAAATGACCCAAGTGTCCCAAGCAAAGATAAAGTCTACAGGTAGCCACCCAGTCTCTGGCACTCTTTTTTTTTTTTTTTAAAGTTTTTATTAATTTTCTACAAACAGACAAACATACAAAACATTAAAAACATCTACTCTCATATATACTTCCGGTGTATCGGTTGGTTCATCAGTTTTGTGCATTCATTTTATAGTGTCAATTACAATTATATTGCATAACCACTCATATTGTCAATCCATATTCTAATATTACTAAAAAAAAATAAAAATAAAAAAAATCTTTTTCTGACTATACCTTTAATCATTCATGCTTTGCGAGATAACAATACTTCAAACAGTTTATTCTATAATTTATCATATAATCATAACAAATCAATCCTAAAAACACTTCATATATATAATATTAATGCTCTATTATTGTATTTTATCTTCTAACCATTGATAAAAAAAACCCCAAATTGCATAAAATTGTTTATCTTCTTGTTCTCTAATTTCAAATGTCAATCTACTCATCTCAGCACATTCCAATATTTTCTCAATAATTTCTTCCTGCAATGGCATTTTCTCATTCTTCCAGTTTTTAGCAAATACAATCCTAGCCGCTGTTAATACATTTACAATCAAATATTTCAAGTCTTTATTATATATATCAGGTAAAATTCCCAGTAAAAAGATCTCTGGTTTCAAGTCTATGTGTTTCTTTGTCATTTTTTCCAACCCCATGTGAATTTTAGTCCAATATTTTCTAGCATTCTCACAAGTCCACCACATATGATAGTATGAGCCAGGTATCTGATGACATTTCCAACATTTTTCAGATTTATTCTTGAACATTCTTGCTATTCTTGTCGGGGGAAGGTGCCACCTGTAAAACATCTTATACAAGTTTTCTTTATATGCTATTGACATTGTCATTTTATAATTTTGAGACCACAATTTTTGCCATTGCTCTAAATCAATTCCATATCCAAAATTCTTCCCCCATGCAATCATAGTTTCTTTAACTTGTTCTTCCTCTAGCTTAATTCCCAATAAATAACCATATAACTTTTTAATCACTTTCTCATCAGTACCCATCAATATCTTATCTAAATCAGTCTGTTTATCATAGAATCCTTCCGTTTTAAAATCTTCAAGATATCTTGAGTGTATTTGCGCATATGAAAACCAATTCATCCTTATACCTTGTTCCTCTAAATTTTGGATCGTTTTAAGTCCACCCTTTTCATCCAACAGTTCCCCATATCTAACTGTTTGTTCCTTTTTATAGATCATAGGATAGGAAAATGCTTCAATAGTCGATAACCAAATTGGAATTTTCAAATAACATTGTTTTTTTATCTTCTCCCAATTTAACCACAAAGACTCCCGTATATAATGTCTTCTGAAATACCCCTGTGTTTTAGTTCCCTTGTACCATAAAAAAGCATGCCAGCCCAACAGTAAATCATGTCCTTCTAATGTCAACAATCTATGTTTTCTTAATGTTATCCATTCTTTGACCCACATCAAACTTGCAGCTTGATAATACAATTCCCAATTAGGCAGGCCAAAACCTCCTCTATTTCTAGCATCTTGCAAAAGTTTTAACTTTATTCTCGCTTTTTTACCTTGCCATATAAACTTCAACATAGTTTTATTTAAATCTTCAAAATAGTCTTTTCCAAGTCTAATTGGTATTGTTTGAAAGAGAAATAAAATTCTAGGTAAAATATTCATCTTAATTGTTGAAATTCTCCCTATTAATTACAATTGTAAATTTTCCCATTTCTTCAAATCTGTAATTATCTGTTGTTTAAGTTTAATATAATTATTCTCTTTTAATGTGCTACATCTTGCTGTCAAATATATCCCCAGATACTTAACCTTGTTTGTAATTTGAATTTTCAAAAGATCTGTCAGTTCTTCTCTTTGTCTCAATAACATGTTTTTTGTCAAAATCTTTGTTTTATCTTTATTTATTTTCAAGCCAGCCATCTCACCATATGTCTCTACCTTTTCCAATAACTTTGGAGCGGTTTCTAACGGGTCTTCCAGAATAAAAGCTAAATCGTCAGCAAAAGCTTGTAGTTTAAATTCTTCCTTTTTAACTTTCATTCCTTTTATATTTTTGTCATCTCTAATATTTCTATTCAACACTTCCAAAGTTAATACGAATAACAAAGGAGATAGGGGACATCCTTGTCTTGTACCTCTTCTTATATTAATAAGATCTGTAAATTCTCCCTCCATCATTACCTTTGCTGTCTGTTTATTATATATGGCTTCTATTGCTTGAATAAATTTTCTGGCAAAGCCCATCTGTTCCAATAATAATAACATAAATCTCCAGTTCATGTTGTCAAATGCTTTTTGAGCATCTAGGAATATCAAAGCCATTTGTTTTTCAGGATGAGCCTCATAATATTCCAAGGTATCCAAAATTACTCTCATGTTGTCTCTAATTTGTCTCTTTGGTAGAAATCCATTTTGATCTGGATGGATAAAATTATTTAAATATTTTTTCAGTCTTTCTGCTAAGATTGAAGCAAAGATTTTATAATCTGCATTCAATAAGGAAATAGGTCTATAATTCTTAATTTGCAACGGGTCAGCCTCTTCCTTTAAAATAAGTGTAATATAAGCCTCTGACCATGTTTTGGGTGTCATCTTTTTTAACATAACTTCATTCATAATTTCTAACAATGGAGTGTTCAATGATTCTTGAAATTTTTTATAGAATTCTGCCGGAAGCCCATCTGGACCTGGTGCTTTCCCATTATTTTGTCTTTTAAATGCTTCATTTAGTTCCATCATTGTTATATTGCTTTCTAACATTTCTTCAGTCTCTTTAGGTATCTTCGGTAAGTTAACATTCTGTAAATACTGTTTAATTTTTTTCTCATCAATATTCTCTTGATTATATAGTTGTCCATAATAATCTCGAATAATTTCCTTTTTCTCCTTATTACCACAACAAACTTGACCTTGATCATCTATTAGTTTCAATATTTTTCTTGATTCCTTCTCCTTTCTCAGTTTATATGCTAACCATCTACCTGGTTTATTTGCATCTTCAAAATAATTCTGTTTAGAATTTCTAATTTTCTGTGCCAGTTCTTCTTTCTCTATTAATTCCATTTTATGCTTAATTACATCCAGTTTCAATTTAATATCTTTTTTCTGTGGTATTTTCTGTAATTCTTTTTCAAGTCTTATATATTCATCTTCCAAGGCCTTAGAGGTTTGTCTTTTCCTAATATTCTTTTTTCTTGTATAGTCTATTATCAAACCTCTTACATATGCCTTCATTGTATCCCAAACATTCTGTATTGAGGTATCTTCTTTTTTATTTTCTTTAAAAAAAAAGACCAATTCCTTCTCCATCCATTGTATAAAATCTTTCTCTTTTAAAATGGTATTGTTTAATGTCCATCTCGATCTTTTTTTTTGTCCCTTCCATTTAATTGTCATTGGACTATGATCTGCCCAAGTACTTATTTCAATATTTGTTTCTTGAATAGTAGATATTAATTCTGTTGAGATCCAAATCATATCTAACCTGGACCATGATAAATGTCTATTAGAATAAAAAGTATATTGTTTAGTTTTAACATTTCTTTCTCTCCAAATATCTTTTAAGGTTAATTCATCTGTCATTTTAAAAAAAGATTTAGGGAGAATCTTTCTATTTTGTTTTGTTGTTGTTGTTATATAGTCCAATTTATTGTCCACAATTCCATTAAAGTCTCCCATCATGATTATGTTAACATAGTCCAGTCTAATTATTTCCATATGTAGTTTTTTATAAAACTCTTCTTGTTTATCATTCGGAGCATAAATTGCAATCAAGAGTATTTTTTTATTATTATCCATTATTTCCACCATTAATACTCTTCCATCTTCATCCGAGTAGATCAGTTTTGCTGGAATATCTTCTTTAATGTAGAGAACCACTCCTCTTTTCTTACATTGAATCAAAGAAGTAAATATTTTCCCTAATTTTGGCTGTACTAACAAATGCTCATGTTGCTTTTTAATATGAACTTCTGGTAAGCAAATTATATCAAATTTTAATTTCTCTAATTTGTGAAAAGTTTTCCTTCTTTTAACAGCTGAGTTAAGTCCATTTATATTCATTGTAATCAGTTTTTTTTCTTCCATGATTATGCTTTATATTTAGGTCTAACAGCTCTCGTAGCTCTCACTTCACGTTGTTCTTTACTGTCTACCTGTCCACCTACAACTCCTTTCTCTTTTTCAATCTCCAGTTGTTCCTCCAGAAGCTCAATTAATGAGATCTCTTTCTCTGCCTCCTCTTTTTTTCTTCCAAAAAATTCTGCATAAAAAAGTTCTGCTTTTTCAATCGAGTCAATTCTATGTCTCTGCTCTTGCCACGTAAAAATTAGTCCTTCTGGTATCAGCCATCTGTAGTTCACTTCATTTTCCAGTAGCATTTTGGTCAAAAATCGATATTCTCTTCTCATCTCTCTCACTCTTCTAGGTGTTTGTTTTAAAACTACAATCTCTTTGCTTTTATATTTCAGTGCTTTTTCTCTTGCCACTTGTAATATTTGTGTTCTGATGGATTTTTTAGTAAATCTAATATGTACTTCCTTTGGTAGTTTATTTCTCATCGCATATCTTGTATAAACTCGGTATATCTCATCTACTCCGTCCATCATTTTTTCCTCAGTAATTTCCAGAAGATCTGCCAATATTTCTATCATTATCACAGCCAAGTTTTCTCCTTTTTCCTCTTCTATATTTTGAAATCTAAGATAAAATTCTGATCTTTCCATCTCCCACCTCAACATCCCATTTTTTTCTTGTTCTATCACTGTTAATCTAGTGTCAATATTTCCAATCTTCTCCTCTCTTTGTTTTCCTTCTTCCTCAATTTTTTGGAATCTCTCCTCATACTTTCCCATCATTTGTTTAAAATTTTCATCAGATTTCTCTATTTTTTTGTCCATGGTATCTATTTTTATCTTAATATCTTGAATTCCTTGCATAATCATCTGTAAATTTACTTTTTCTTGTTCCTTTTCTTGCTTCAACATTGTCTGAATTGAAAGTTGTCCTTCAAGTGGTGGGGAAGCAGAGGTAGAAGCAAAAACGCCAAATGGTTTTGGCTTCCTGCTCATTTTAATATTTCCAAGTCTTCAAGCTCTCTTTGACTTTAAATCCAGCTGGTATAGTAACCAAATATAGTCCAAAAAATCAAAAAGAAAAAGAAAAAATCCAATATTAAAAAGCCCAAAGCCAAAAAAGAAAAAAGGAAAAAGGAAAAAGAAAGGTCTTCAGGTTCTTCTAGACCCTAATCCAATTAAAATAGATGGAAGAAGCAAAGAAAGAGAAGAAAAAAGAAAAAACTCTGAGGCTTTCCCTTTGAAATAAAAATGCTAGAGTTAAAATTAACCAAAAAGGCTGGCGAGTAGGTGTTTCAAAAGTATATATATATATATATATGCACTGTACACTGCACTTTATTTCTTTATCCAAGGCTCTTATTATGACTGTCTTCTCCAGCAGCTTCAAAGCCAAACCTCAAATGTTGAGATATTGATAAGAGTCCAAGAGAGCACCTGTAATAATATTTTACTGTATTCTCCCTCTATCTTATCACATTAAAATGTCCTTGAAAAGAAGTGCTTTTCTCCCCAATTCAAATAAAATATTTTCAAGCCTCTAGTTGGCAGTGTTACAGCATCTCTAAATACTCTTTCCCCCCCCAGCCAAAAGAAAAAATATTTATAAAGAACTCAAACAAAAAAAAAGATAGTCAAAGGGAGCCTCTATCCTAAAAAGAAAGTTAAAAAGATAAAAAATAAAAATCAAGTGAAAAATAAATATATATATAAGAGAAAATTCAATCCGGTTACCTACAAAGTCACCTTAAAGTCCTCAAAGAAAATAAGAAAAAAAAAATAATCCAAGTCTCAATTTGACATCACTTAAACGCCGCTCAACCCAGGTTCAGTCAAAAGAAAAATAAAGTCACAGATTTCTTCTTTGTTCAGGATGTCCTTTCAAGTCTTAATCAATTTATAATGCAAAAGAATTTCTCACCCAACCGATACACGCTCATTTAAATCCCTTTCTTTCCGGAGTTGTCCCGACTTCAGCAGCTTTGGAGGCTGCCTTTCTGCTTCCAGCAAAAGGGCTTCTCCCGGATCAAACCAGAGATTTTGCGATATCTCTGGGATCCTGGGACTGTGCCCTTCACAATCCCCGTCTCTACGGGACGGTTTAGGTCCGTTAGAACCGACCAGAGGCAAAAATATCAGCTGAGATCTCAGAGCCCCGAGATCTCAGCTGTAGCACCGAGACGTAGCTCTGCCTTCTCTCCAGTCTCTGGCACTCTTATCAGTCACTTTGAGGCGTGCCCATAGTCTCAGGGGTGAAGGGGCCAGGTGCTGTGGAGGTGGCTGCTGTTGGCTCAGTGCTGTGATGTTGAGAGTCCCTTCCTCCAGGACATGGGGTGTCAGTCCCAAGACCGATGACAGATGTTCTGAGGCCGGGCTTGGCTGTGGGGTTGAGGAAGGAGGAGTGTAGTGGGGCTGTCTGGTCTGCAACTGAGCGAGGTGAGGTGTCGGTGGCATCTGTGGCGTCGGTGGGATCTGTGGAATGGGTGGCATCTGTGGCATGGCTGGCATTAGTGGCATGGTTGGCATCAGTAGCATGGCTGGCATCTGTGGTGTCAGTGGCATCGGTGGCATCAGTGGCATCAGTGGCACCAGTGGCGTTCGATGTACCTGTGCCTGGACTGGAAAGGGCTGCCTGTGCTGATGGAGCTCCTGGTAGCCATAGCCTAGGTAGGTGAGGGCCTGTGGAAAGCCTTGGAAGGGCAGTGACATCACCTGGGGTGGAGGAGCAGACATTGACTGGGTCAGAACAGGTTCAGTTGGGTCTGGAGAGTTGTGAAGAAGACCGGTTATCCTGTCCTTGATCCCCTGGTAATGTGATTCGGACATGTTCAAGAGGGTCTGGTTGACATACGTTATGAAGGGCTTGCGGTTGGAGGATGGGACGTCAGTGTGTACCAGCTGAGAGAGGAGATCTACGCTGCTTCTGATGGTGTCCCTGATCTCCAGCAGGACAGTGTGGCTCTGCCCCTCCGGTCTGGCTCTCTGCCTGCTTTCTGTGGAGATGGAGCTGGGGTGGATGTGGGTTAGCCTCTGGTGGAAGTGCCCTCTCCTTGCTCCCACTGCATCAAGGGGTCCTCCACACGCTCCACCATGGGGAGTGCAGCTGTCGGGGAGGTCTCCATTGTGGCATGCTCCACAGATACCTGCCTGGACACAGGAGCTGACTCTTGGCCAGAAGAGGACTGGCTCTCTGCAGGCTGCCTGAGAGAGAGGGTTGTCAGAGGGGCTGCTCCTCGGTGGCGGACCTCACCCTCCAAGAAACTGCACTTGGCCATCACGTAGGACTCTCGGTCCGTCAGCTTGACTGTGGCCTGGCCAGATTTCTTGAGGTGCAGCTTCCTGTACCAGGTGTGCATGTGCTTCCACCAGCCGAGGAGCACCTCCGAAGTGTAGCCCAGGCTCTCCGCCTTCTCTCTCCAAACAGCCTGCTTCCTCTTGGTGTCTCGATAGAGCCTGTGTCCCTTCCGCCAAAGATACTCATTCTCCCTCAGCCATTCCAGCACCTCCTCCTCATGTTCCTCTTCGATGGAGAATTGCCTCCTCTCCTGTTCACGCGTCTGCCTCTTCCTCCCTCTGGCAGGGCCATATGGGCCCTCATCAGAGGGGCTTCGAGGTTGTAGGGGCTGCTCCACCATACCAGCAGCAGCAGCAGCAACAACAACAACAACAGTAGCAGCAAAAGCAGCACCAGAAGCACCAGGATCAGCAGCACCAGCAGGACCAGCAGCACCAGGAGCACTAGCAGGACCAGGAGCACCAGGAGCACCAGCAGGACCAGGAGCAACACCAGCAGAGTAAGCACCAGCAGAAGCACCAGCACCAGGAGCAGCACCAGCAGAGTAAGCACCAGCAGAAGTACCAGCACCAGCAGAGTAAGCACCAGCAGAAGCCCCAGCCCCAGGAGCAGCCCCAGCAGAATCCCCAGCCCCAGCAGAATCAGCCCCAGCAGCAGAAGCCGCAGCAGAACTAGAGTCAGGGCCAGGGGGTGGGATAGTGGCCCTGTCCCTCTTGCCAGGGCTGGCAGCAGATGCCACAGGCTTCCTATTCTTCCCCATGGTTGTTGGCTGGCTGGCTGGCTGGCTGGAGCTGTGTCTGGCAGCAGGTCTTTCCTCTGAATGGTGACCTGCTTGCGAGCTGCTTCCCTTTATATCTGTGGGGCTGACGCAATGCATCCTCCCCGCATGCACAGTGAATGATCTGCATCCGCTAGGCATCCGCTAGGCTTCTGCTAGGCTTCCGCTCTGCATCCGCTTCATCCGCTTGGCATCCACTCTGCATCCGTTCCTTCCACTGCACTTCCACTTTGCTGTGCTCCCCCAGAAGCCCTGTGGATGTGCCATCCACTCCTATCTGCTTCCTTCCGCTAGGCTTCCGTGGAGCATCCACTTTCCATCCTGGCTATGTCCTCCCCCCGTCCGTTCCTTTCCGTTTTTGTCCGCTCTGGTTATGCAAATTCGGGGCACTTTTGAGAGCGGATAACAACTGTTGGAACATTTTCTCGTCTGCTGTGTCCTTTTTACAAACGTTTTGCATCCGTCGGCCAATGTGACAGGCCCTTAAATAGAAGACTTCATAGCATAAAAGATAGGAGAGCTGAAAAAATTTCTGTTTGGTCATACTGTCCTCTGTGATTTTACACTGATTTTTATTTGTAGGACATTCTTGATTGCTCAAATATTTTCAAAAATCAGATTTTCTTTCAGAGGGAAAAGTTCATTCATGTTTTATTCATTCTTCTGTTTTGCAATTTATGATACAAAATGATGTTTAATTCACTATAGCTATTGTTTAGTTAAATGAAAATGATGGTAATACTATCTTAGATTTTTCCTCAGTAACAGTAAATTAATAAGGCATGTCAATTCACCATACAATTAGACAAATATGATCATGTCTATACTAATAATTATTGTCAAATAGCATATAAACTCATTTTCAACCAAGATTATCTGGCTTCTTTAACTCTTCAATACAAATTCCAGATTTTTCAGTAAAACTATTTGGTTCCTCCTTATGCCATTATTGACTCTTCCCCAATATAATTGATTCTAATGGAATTTAATCTGACCAAAGCATCTTTCAAGCAACATGTCAGAGATATGGCCCTGCAGAATGATCTTAACCAAGCTTTAATCATACATTAATGCAGTGAACCAGAAAGTTGCTCCTACACATTATTTTATTATTTATTTATTTTGTCAAAAGCTTAAAATATAATAGAAATAAGAATAAACATAAGTTTAAATATAAGAAATAGGAACTAATAATTGGGGACAATAGTACAGGGACGGTATGACTGTGCACTTATTTTTACAGTTCTGTCTCCTAAAACACCAGAAGAATTTTTATTTTTTTCTCATTGTAATATCTTTACTCTACTCTCATGGAGGGAAGATTCTCGAATGTACAAAACCTGTGTGGCACTTCCTTGTCACATGGAGGGAATTGAAAATGTGGGCCATGTATTACCTTTTTAAACACAAATATATGAGAAATGTATATTTTGCCATGGACTGTATAACACAGGATTAATCAGAATAGAGCTGGAAGGGACCTTGAAGGTCTTCTAGTCCAGCTGCCTGCTTCAAGCAGGAGACCCTATACCATTTCAGACAGGTGGCTGTGCCGTCTTTTCTTAAAACCTCCACTGATGAAACATCTGCAACTTATGAAGGCAACTGTTCCTCTGATTAATTGTTTTCACTGTTAGGAATTTTCTCCTTAATTCCAGATTGTTTCTTTCTTTGATTAGTTTCTATCCATTGTTTCTTGTCTAGCCTTTTGGTGTTTTGGAAAATATGTTCTTTGTGGCAGCCCTACAAATATTGGAATATACTGTTACCATTTCACCTCAAGCCCTTCTTTTCTCTGGACTAGCTGTTCCTAATTCCTGCAGCTATCTTCATATATTTTTATCTCCAGACCTTTCATCATCTTAGCTGCTCTTCTTTGCACTTTTTCCAAAGTCTCAACAGGCTAATTGTTTCTTGCTAGCTGAACATGTGGCAGGGATTCAAAACAATGTAGTCCAGTTCTATGTCAAGATTAAACCACAGGAAGAATTTTAAAAATTATGAAAAGAATTTTAATTCAAGGTTAAATTTATTCCTATACTGTCCTAATCCTCCTTTGAATAATTAAAATGATCCACAAGTAATCAAACTAGTTCGAAGCAAAGTCAATACAATGTGGCAAAGATTGCTAATGTACTTCCTCCTCTGATAATTAAAAATCAAGCTAAATAAAATTAACCTCCACAAATAATAGCAGACAGGGGGAAAATCCTTTCACAATACAGAGTTTTTCTAGACAAAGATAGTAGCCAGAGTCAGCATGCTCAATGGATCAAAGAAAAATATCTGAAAACTTAATAAAAAACACTTCCCAATCAAAGTTGCATTTATACCACATTAAGCATTACAAAGAACACATTCACATATACCTCACAGAGGACCACTTTTCCTATAAATATTAGCAGCCTCTATATCCAAATTGTAGCTACCTTTGAGTGCTCTTTCTATGCTCTCAAATAAACTGTCTCCTTTTCAAATAGCATGTCCAGTGTTATTCTTACACAAACCTAACTCAACTGGACCAGAATATTTTTCTAAAAAAACCATAAAGAAACTACTCTATGTATGGAAGTCTTCTTTCTCTCCTCTTTCTCTCTTTTCTTCTTTTCCTTTTAAAAATATACGTACCATGTTATACTTTATTTTGCTGCTTCTTTGTTACTATAGGGCGGGGGATCAAACTCGTGGTGTCATGTTGTTGTCATGTGACTTATCATGACTTTTTCCCCTTCGTTAAACTGGGGGTGGATATGGCCAGTGTGTGATGTATCTGGCCCGTGGCCTGCTAGTTTGACACTCCTGCTATAAAGTTTCAGAAAGTAATAGACTTAAATAAATTAACATAGCTGTACATCAGATGTGTCAAACATCTGGCCCTGCTACTCCAGGCCTGGCCATGCCCATCCAGTTGGCCATGAGGAGCAGGCACTCCCATTCCAGCCCAAAGGCAAACAAACTCCTAATACAATCCCCACAATGGGACTGAGTTTGACACAACTGCTCTACATACTCAGGTTGTGATATAAATTTTTGTACTATTTATTGCTTTTATTGTTATGTCCTAGTTATTTATAGTATTTAAATTATAACTTGTGAAAGGACTTGTAATTTTTGTAATTCTTTTCTGTCTTAATATTTCTATTTTTTAATTTTACCTTAATTTTCTTTTTTACCTTATTTTATTTTATGATATATATTGATCTATGACCAAAATAAATTGATTAAACAGCATACAAGTTATTATTGATTTAGGTCTCAACACTATCCATCTGTGTTTGTTTTTGTTTCTATTTCTCTCTCTCTCTCTCCCCCACTCTCTCCCTCTTATATTTTTTTACACTGCTACTATTAAAGAATTTTATGGTGAAAAGCCTTCTTGGACATCAGACTTTCCTTGGCAGAAGTTTAATATTTGCATTCATGGAAGTCTTTATAAAGAAAGTTAAATTCATGAAATGTTTTCATAAATATCATTTTATTTCATGAGGCAATTGAAAATATATTTTATGCAGTTTCATTCTGGTAAATTCAAAATGGAAAACAACTTCAGCATAATATTTGCTGAAGTCTCCCTCAGTTAAAGTATCCATTATAAGACTATTCAGATGACTATTGGACTTGCTGCTGTCAAATCTGACAGTAAATCCCAGGCCCAAGCTTTGCAGCCTTCAGAGCAGACATTTAGCTTTCTTATGCCCCCCCTTCTCCATCTGTCCACTGACCCATGCATCTGCCCTATTCTTTGCTTCACTGGATGATTTTTGATTGCCTTGATAGAAAGAAAATAAAATGCAGAAATGACATCCCTTCAGTGGGATACTAGAAAGAATGATAAGGTTGTCCGTAACCTCAGAAGTATCTGGAAAGCTTAGAATTAGAAAAAAAAAGAAGCTTTGTGAAGATCAGGATAAAACACCTGCCAGGAACAGAATAAATTAGAGAGAGAGAAAAGAAGAAAAACTACGGGTGATCAACAACACTGACTTTGCTTTGTAAGGGCTAAATCAACTAACCATATACTATGGTTAAGAATGGCAATTTGTTTTGCTTGATGGTTGAACACAGAAGTGGCATTGGGTCAGTAGAAATATGCCTATGAGTATAATAAGCACTGGCAAAAATTGACTGGTTGCAGCCAGAAAATATAACAGGTATCTTTTTCTCTCTCATATACAGATATTCTCTCATATGTTCATATACAGTTTTTTTAAATATATCCACATATATATTCAAACTAAATGCTGCACAACAGAGAGAAACAGAATAATTTTCTTTATTATCATAGGTCACATAACAACAGAGCTTTTTTTAGCTAGTTGGTAGGTTAGGAGAAGTATAGAAGAGAGGCTGGAGAAAATATCAAATTGCAAGAGGGAAAATTGGACTGCTGCACAGATAGTCTAAGGACCACATGCAATTGGAATCCGTAAAATCTATGGACTGAGATGTGAAAAAATAACACTTCACTTATTTTGTGATCATAATCCAGACACTCGACCAGTGCTCAGTTCTTCCTTCCTATAGTTTGTGCATAGAAAAAAGAGGGAAATCAAGAAAATGCCCAGTATTACTACAATTGGATAGAAAAGGCCATGCACATGCAAATGCAGCATCTATATCATATTCAGAGTCATGAGAAAAGAAAAAAAGGAAACTTGAAAAAAATATCACTATGAAGAGAACTGGAGAAAAAAACTACAACTAAATACAGAGTCAGAATATCATTCAGCATACTCATTCAGCTGCCTATGAACAAAGGAAGAGAACCTGATTTTTCTTTGCCAATACAAAGACAATATGGAAATGTCAATATCTAATAAATTTGTGAGGATCAAGAAAACTAACTTAACAGCACATAGGACAACAAGCAACATTATTATTATTATTTAAATGATAAAAGGACAATTATCCCAATTGTTGATATGTTCCCCAAAGTGGAAATCTATAATATTTATAAATATCATTTATATTTATTATATGCATTACTCCATATAATCAGTGGATTTCCATGGTGATTCATAAATCAATATATTACTCATTTAAGTACATTTTTAGAAGGAGGATATTACAATGTGCGATTCAACCCTGAATATGTAGATTAGTTTAATTCATCAATGGTTAGCTGGAAAGCAAGAATAGTCAGTGTCTGAAGGGAACAAACTTTGATTAGATGAAAGCTGCTCTTGGAAAAGAACTATGAAGCTTAAGATAAACATGGAGAGATTTTTCAGGGATAGAATGGGAAGCAGGCAGCCACAGCCTCTTTATTTTTATGCTGAGGCAGCTTTTGTGTTCTTAAAACAATGTGTCAGTGCACATCTATCTATCTCTCTTTCTTTCTCCAACTACCCATCTGATTATATGCCACCCATCATGTCACCTTAGGCCAGGGGCAAGAGTGGGATTCTACCAGTTTGCACCTACTCGCTAGAACCGGTTGTTAACATTCTAAGCAGTTCGGAGAACTGGTTGTTAGAAAAAATAACTGACCTAATCCTGTAAGGAAGGCAGGAAGGAAACATTCTGGTGTTGCTTACAGAAACTGCCTTTCCGTTAACCCTTATTACATTCTTGGTAGGACTAGACTTCCTGTCTTAGGAACTTCTCTGGAGTTTTTTCCCCTCCTTTGCTGGTATATTGCTTGTATGGAGTGACCATTCAAAGTTACAATGGCACTGAAAAAAGTGACTTATGACCATTTTTCACACTTATGACTGTTGCAGCATCCCCACAGTCTTGAGAGAGCAGGTGAGGAGATGCGTGCCTCGAAGTGACTGATACTGAGTTGGCCACACCTAGCCAATAACATGACCACCAAGCTATGTTCCCCACCTAAGCCATGCCCACAGAACCAGTTGTTTAAAAATTTGAATCCCACTTCTGGTTAGGATGTCAAACTCAAGGCCGATGGGCCAGATCCAGCCTGCAGATGCTTACATCTGGCCCATGGGGTCACCCTGGAAACATTGAAGGACTGGACGTGTTGCCTCTGTCAGTGGAAATGGAGCTTGGGAGTGCTGCATGTGGCCCTTGTGAGCTCTGCTTTCACTGACAGAGAGTTGCAGGAGGCTATCACAGCCAAAAATGGAGCTCGGGAGGGCTCCATTTTCACTGGCATAGGGTTGCAAGAGGCTGTTGCAACCAAAAACAGAGATCAGGAGCCCATTTTCACTGGAAGAATACTTGGGCCGCCACAGGCAGCCCCAACATAAGTGACATCAAGTTAGCCATGCCCACCCTGGCCACACCTATCCTGGTCCTCTGAGATCAAATACAACCCTGAGACGGCCCTCAATGAAATTGAATTTGACACCCCTGCCCTAGGCAATGCCTATATGTCTCCTATGTGTCTGTCCATATCTTCAAGTCTACAGAAAACACCATTTGGAGTTTTTCTTTTGCAAGTAGTAACATTACTTTGCATTGTTCTCAGGCTACGAATTGCCTCCTTTAGGAGTTGTTTTGGTGCCAGTTGTCTCAGCAACTATAATATCTGGAATATTCTTTCACTAAGGTATCAGTTGTTAAATGATTTTAGTATCAACTTTTTTTTGAATTTTACTAAATCTTTTTATTTAGCTTGAATATTCAATAGAAGAATAGTATTAAATTTAAAGGGAGAGGGGGAGGGAGGAAGGAAGGAAGGAAGGAAGAGAGAGACTCTACAGAAAATTTTTCTCCTAGGGGAGACTAGAACAATGATGGCTAACCTTTTTGTCATCATGTGCCAAATGTACACATGCACGCGTATGAGAGCATGCATGTGTGCCTGCACCCATAATGCAATGCACGTGCAACCCCCCCCACCCCCATGATCCCCTTGCCCCCTGTGCATGCACATGCATCTCTCCCATGCACCCCCCCATGAATTCACAGCAGATACCCAAAATTCAGCTGGCTGGTGGGAGGCATGTGTGCATGTGCAGTAGAACTGAGCTTGGGGCGATTGCTCACGTGCCTGCAAAGATGGCTTTCCGTGAGTCTTCCGCCAGAGGTGTCATAGGTTCACCATCATAGGACTGGAAAAATTCATATAGTTGGGGACAGGGATGTAAAAGAGGTGTGACAGAGTGACGTGTCTAAAGGTTTTCCCATGTGAATAAGAATTGTACAAAGATAATACAAAATGTATACAAACAAATACACAGATATCTATGTGTAAATGTTTGAATGTGAGTATTTGTGTGTGTCACACTATTTACTTTTGGGATAAGCAAAGCACACAAAAGGAGAAAAGTAAATTGAGGGTAAAATATTAAAAATGAGATATGACAAATTAGAAGAAATTGTAGCTAAATCTAGTTTATGCCTCAATTAAGATTAATTTGTGTCTCTAAAGTCTTCTCTCTTTGCAAACTCTCCTTGTTTCCACTATGTTGAAACTTCACACATTGGATTTTGCTCTACAAACCCCATATTTCTCTTTCTTTTTGAAAATTCTAATCCATGACACATGACTTCTTTCTTGTGAACCATATCTGTCTTTGAAGACTAAGTTGTTGGCAGTACTTCAGCTAATTTTTTTTACTTCAGGGTTAGGATTAAAAGCTATAAAAGCTAAGAAGAAAATCTAACACATCTTGCAAGGTATCACATTTTTCAACCTTCTTAGAAAGTCTATACATGCTAAGATATCCTTTAGGGACTACTTAGAAGGTCAACATACTGTTTCTCATAAACCACATCAAGAAGATGCATGGAGTGTAATGACTGTCAGAATGTGTTTAACAGAGTCTGAAGATCAATTTTGTGGCACATTTGTTGCCTGCTTGCTGCATCTTCAAAAAAATTATGATGAAGTTCTTAGTGGTTGTTTATTTGATCTATATGAATAAAAGGCAGAAGTGAGCAAAGTGCTAGCACCACAGCCATTAAAAAAACCTGTTCATGTAAATGATAGGTGAGTTTTAATCAAGCAGTAGTCATCCATTCTACATCTGACACTTTCTTTTTTATGGTTATTTTTCCATCCTTTTTCTATCTATTTCTAATACTTACTAGGAAAAGGCTTTAAAAATGAATACCATAATTAAAGGTTTTCCTATACTGTATATGGAGTCCTTATTGGCCAAGACCTCCTCATCCTATGGAAGAAATCTCAGTGAATACAACTTTATTGTCGTATAGCTGCCATTTTCACTTCATATACTACATTTGAAATTTCCAGTAACTACTTATAAGTCAACATGTAGAAATGGACTGGTTTTTTTTTTAAAAGGTGTCAATGTTCAAAAACATTATTTGGTCTTTTTAAACTTATTGATCTAAATTCACTTTTCAATATTGAGAAGAATGATACCTCTCCTTCAGGTGAGCATGTGTATGAGGGTAGGCCATTTCCAAAAAGTTTAAATTTGTTCTGGAATGTGGCAGTTAAATATTAATGTCAGGAAAAAAAGAATATATTTTGATAAATTATCACTTGTGAAATCTGAATCTTATGAGTAGTAAAAATGTAACAAATTAACAGTATTCCCTCTCAAATGAAAAGTGCTAGTTCAGCTACCTGTATTCTATTTGGTTGTTTGTATCACTATATAATATAATTTGCATAATTTGTTCGCTTCACTAAACTTTCACATATAACATTTGGGGAGAAAAGACATCAGATTCCTGCCTGAGACAAAAAAAATTGAACACTTTGTTGAAACTAAATCAATTAAAAAAGAATTCCCTCCAATTTGGCAGCATAAAAATTTCCGTGCTGTCAAAGGAATACAATTTGCCCCATTTTTAGCTCAACAGAACTGGCACTGTTCACTTTAGGCTATCTCATGGTATCTTACTGGGCTAAAGAGATCAAGAGCTGTTATTTTATTTTTGTCAAACTCAAAGTTTTAGGCAGTTGATTATTTTGTTTAATAACAGTCATTTTTTAAATCACAGCCAGATCACTATTGTATTTATTCCTGATGTTTCAGAACAATTCAAAAGCATTTGAAGGCAGTTATAACCACAGAGAAATATAATCTATTTCTTAATGGAGTTTCATTGTGATGCAAGGTACACTACCAGATCCAAGAATTGAGTGTAAAAATCTCCAATTAAAATGAAAAGTGACTTCTAGTAATGGACATCAATGACAATAAAGGTAAAGGCAGCTACAACATATGCTCTACATCATATGCTTTGCTTGTAGACAGCATGTATTCCTTTACCATGGTAATCTTTATTCTGTGAATTCAATAGGGAATTCAGTGGGAAAATGCAACTTTTAGTCTGGAAAAGCTGTGACGGTATAGTCAGAACGTGAGACAGATTCAAAACTTTGGCTGTGTGTATATTCCCTGGTTGTCAGGAAACTAGCAGCTTCTTTTTTTAAACAGCTGATTCAAACAGAGAAATTAGTGGAGCATAGAGGGGAAAACCCCTTTCCATCTTAAAAGAGGGTAGATATTGGGTTCTAAGGTAGAAATACAATTTGTTAAAAGAAAGTAAAAGAATCTTATTAGTGCCAAGTTGGCTACAACGACCTTGACAGTTTGCCTTACTACTTCTATATCTAAAATCACAGAATGATTTAAGCCACTGAGTCTAAAATTCCATTCAGGAATTATATAACTACTTTTCTGATAGAAAACTATTCACTCTTTGGATGAACACATTTACAATGGAGGAGCCTAAGAATTCCCTGATAATTAGTTTTTTGTTTTGACTTGCACTTCATAGTAGGTAATGTAACATTAAACTAGAATTTGCCTTCTTTGTACTTAAGACCTTATTCTGTCTCCTACACTTCAAGGTGATAGTGAATAGATTTTTACCTTTAGAATAATATTTCTTCAGGTATTTTAACACTGCAATAATATCATTGCTACCAATCTGCTTTTCACAAATCTATATTTGCCTAGTTCCTTCAATCTCTGTTAGTCTTGTGATGATCTTTTTGCCCTGCTTTGAGCCATATTTAATCTGAATACTTTGAAAGGATTCTGTTACATATTAGCATACTCCAAACAATCTATTCCCATTGGTCCACAAATATTCAAATCTGATTGGTGTTCTACTCGACAGTGATTGGTCGAAAATAACTAGTTTGTGATTGGCTGCCTCGGTGGTGGGAGAATCAAGGAGCCATCATTGGCTGCGAGCAGCGAGCAACCTCTATATAAAAAAGGGTTGCCGCGGCTCCTGGCTCAGACAGAATCCAGCAACTAATAAAAGAGCTGAAGTTATGCTGGTCTTGAGTCTCATTCTTCGCGAGCACAAAACTGGCAACCAAGGTGGGATTCTGAGACAAGGAGACCAGTTGAGCACGTGGCAACGAGAACTGAGCAGACGAAATGGCCGGAACCAACTTGCCACCTGCACCATTCAATCCAGCGATGGAGGACTGGGAATCGTATATTGACAGATTCCTCATGGTCCTCGAGAGCAATGACTTACAAGGAATCTCCGACAATAGAAAGAGAGCCATGTTCCTGATGCACTGTGGGCTCACAGTGTTCAAGATGGTCAAGGCATTGGCCAAACTGGAGGATGTAAAACAGATGGCCTGGCCAGATTTGGAAAAATTGCTGAAGGCTCATTATGCACCAACCGTCTCCAGCCTTATTCGGAGACATGAGTTCTACAAACTGGACCAGAGAGAAGGTGAGAGTATCGCAGACTTCGTAGTGGCTCTCAGGGATATTGGAGGGGCATGCGAGTTCCTCAACATGGATGAAGCCATGAGGGATCACGTGGTCCTTGGTCTAAGAGATCTCACTTTGCAGAGCCGACTGCTAACCCAACCAAAAATTACAGTCACTGAGGCTATCGCTGAGGCCACAGCACATGAAGCCACTAAAAAATCAACAGCCAAAATGCAACAAATGAATGCGACAACACAAAAAACACTGGCAGAAACAAGCCAAGTTCCAGAGAAGAAGTCAGAGAACACACACAAGACCATCACACACCACGAGGATAGCGAATTGTTGTCCGAGACCGATGACGAAGAGGAAGAAATCTACAGACTCCATTTGGAATGAAATAGACGGGAGAGGAAAGGATGTAAGTCAGGGTTTCAGTGCACCAGATGCGGAGGAGACCACCCCCATTCTGAGTGCCATTTTCCAGATGCCATTTGCAGGTATTGTGAGAGAGGGGGACACATAGCAAGGGTCTGCCGAAACCGGAAAAGCTACAGCCCCCAATGCAGAGACAACACCCCACCAAGAATAAAAGAAAGACACAGATTGAGCCATGAGAGTCGAGAAAGCAGAGGCAAATGGCTAAACGAAAGCTACAGAAATGAAGAAACATACCAAACTATAAACATTGGCCATTCAAACGAAACCAATGGCCGGAAGGTACATGTGGCAGTCAGCATCAAAGGTGAAAAGTGTGAGATGGAGGTGGACTCCGGCTCATACCTATCAATGATATCATGGAATACCATTAAAAGACTAATACCGCACATACACAGAACGGAATTAGAGAACCAAACACTGATACTAAAAGATTACCAAAGAAACAGGATCCCCGTAGTCGGACTCGGACACTTCCAAGTCACATTCAAAAAACACAAAATTTCTGCCTTTAACCATCGTAGACTGGAACCGCCCAAGCCTGCTTGGACTCGAGTGGTTCGAACCCCTGGGAATCAGAGTGAGCGGAATCAACAGCATCACCGAGACAGACTAGGAGGAGAACCTAATGAGGGAGTTCCAGGACGTCTTCGATGGGAAACTAGGCAATTCCGAGTTCCCTTTGCATTAAAACTGAAGAACGATGAGGAATTAAATAAACTCATAGCACAAGGGATATTGGAACCAATAGACCACGCTAAATGGGAAACCCCAATCGTAACCCCAATAAAGCCAGATGGGTCTGTGAGAATCTATGGTGACTACAAGGCCACCCTAAACCATGCACTACAGCAAAGCGTATATCCTGTTCCGGTAGTGCAACATCTGTTACACTCATTGGGGAGAGGCAAGGTTTTCGCAAAGTTCGACCTTGCACAAGCATTCCAACAATTGTCAGTCGACCTCGAAACAGCGGAGGCACAAACGATCGTGACTCATAGGGGAGCATTCAAATGCAAAAGACTGCAATTTGGAGTCAGCGTGGCCCCAGGGGTGTTCCAAAGCCTGATGGAGTGGTTGTTACAAGGCATAAAAGGGGTAGTCCCATATTTTGATGACGTGCTAGTGTCAGCCAACGACAAGAAACAGCTAGAAGCCCGTCTCAGTATAGTATTGTAAAAATTCCAAAAGGCGGAACTCAAGGTCAAAAAAGAAAAATGTCAGCTAGCCACCTCAAAAGTCGAATTCCTGGGATATCTAATTGATAAAGATGGCATCCACCCCATAGATAAAAAAATAAAAGCGATCAAAGAAGCGCCCAGACCAAAAAACAAAGCAGATTTACAAGCATTCTTGGGACTTATCAATTTTTATAATGTTTTTCTGCCACAGAAGGCAACGATGGCAGAACCACTATATAGAATACTGGACAAGACAGCCACCTGAATCTGGGGACGATGAGAAGAGACCATGTTCCAGAAAATAAAAGATTTAATAACATCTGAATCAGTATTAATACAATACAGTGAGACACTGCCACTGACAGTCACCTGCGATGCATGACCATTCGGCGTCAAAGCTGTACTCAGCCACACGCTACCAGATGGGAGACAAGCACTGATCGCATTCTACTCCAAATTACTGTCCAAAGCTGAAAGGAACTGCAGCCAGTTGGACAGAGAGGCATTAGCAGCAATATCTGGGGTCAAAAAGTTCCATGAAAGGTCCTACGGTAGGACCTTTACACTCATTACAGACCACAAGCCCCTATTGGGAATACTAGCAGGCCCCACATAGGACCACCCCAAACATACTCTCCCCACGAATGTCAAGATGGTCCGAGTTCCTTGCCACCTACAATTACAAATTAATTCACTGACCGGGCAAGGACATTTCACACGCCAACGCGCTGAGCCGTACTCCCTTACCTGAACTGGGAAGTGACCCAGCACCAACCACATCCACTCTACAAATTGAGACACTACCAAACCTACCCATAACCGCAGCAGACATTGCAAAAGAAACTACAAGAGACAAAAAAATTGTCACAGGTTTTAAACTGGGTAGGAAAAGGGTGACCGGAAAATGAGGCAGATGTGACCTTTAAACCGTTCAAGAACAGACAGACTGAACTTTCTATGTTAAAAGGTTGTATTCTATGGGGGGATTGGGTGGTCATTCCAGAATTATTACAAGAGCAAGTACTGAATATTTTACATGAAGGACACCTGGGTATCGTACGAATGAAATCCCTGGCCAGGAGTTATGTATGGTGGCCAAGGATGGATAAGGATATTGGGAGATGGTAGAAACCTGCACTAAATGCCAAATTTCCCGACCTGCACCCATTGCGGCACCTATACTCAATTGGGAAACACCGAGGGGACCCTGGTCAAGAATACACATAGATTTCGCAGGGCCTACAAAAGGACACACATTTTTAATTATAGTAGATGCTTACTCAAATTGGCTGGAAGTAAGTGACATGAACTCAACAACTACAGCAGCAACTGAGGAACTTTTCGCCACACATGGGTTACCGGACCTATTAGTTTCAGATAACGGGCCACAGTTCACAGTATTGACATTTGAAAAGTTCCTCGCTGAACACGGCATAAGGTATGCCTTGACAGCACCGGGTCAGCCGGCTACAAATGGGTGGGCAGAACGCATGGTCTGGTATACCAAAGAAACCATAGAAAAATTAGACACAGGAGACATACAAGAGAAAATTTACAAAATGCTCACCATACAACACATCACACTTAACTCTACTACAAATAAAAGCCCAGCAGAATTATTAATGGGCAGAAAATTAAGATCATATCTGGATAGATTACAACCCACACACAGCCCTGAAAAACCAACAGACCCCTCCAGCAGACACCGCACATTCGAAACAGGGGACCTAGTCTATGCAAAAAATCTCTTGGGGCACCCACTGTGGGTACAGACAAAAATAACACAAGTAACAGGACCACGGTTGTACAGATTAGAAAAGGATGATGGAAGAAGCTGGAGGAGACACATAGATCAATTAAGATCAAGAACATTGGAACGAACCACTGACACACCCAGGCACAAAGAACAACACATACCAGTACCACAACAACCATTAAACAAAAACAATAATAATCAAACAAGAGGGGGGGGAGCCCTTCAAACACAAATAAGAGGGGAGGGGAAGACCCTCCGTTAGAATGAGAAACACCGCAAAATCAAAAACAAACCACCAAATTCTCAAATAAACAACTACTTACCTGAAGAAGACTTCGGCAAAGAGGAACAGGAGGCACAAGAATACCAAGAAGCCACTCTGGAATGGAGCAGCCGAGCCAATTCTACCAGCCTGGGTAGGCCAGGTGGAAGTGACATGGCTGACTCCACCTTCCAGGAGGTTCCACAGAGAAGGACAGGAGAAACAGTGATCCCATCTGAACCCGCTGAAGACAACAGCATGACTAAACTGCACAGGTCAAGTAGACAACATAAAAGCCCCGCCTACTTATATGACTACGTAACATAGACTCAAACCAAGAGGGGAGGGGTGTTACATATTAGCATACTCCAAATACCCTTTTCCCATTGGTCCTAAAATACTCAAATCTGATTGGTGTTCTACTCAACAGTGACTGGTTAAAAATAACTAGTTTGTGATTGACCGCTTTGGCGGCGGGAGAATCAAGGAGCCATCATTGGCCGCCAGCCACGAGCAGCCTCTATATAAAAAAGGGCTGCCACAGCTCCTGGCTCAGACAGAATCCAGCAACTAATAAAAGAGCTGAAGTTATGCTGGTCTCGAATCTCATTCTTCGTGAACACAACAGATTCTATTCTCTATTTTCTATTATTTGGAAATATGTTTATTTGTACAGTTTAAATTTTCCTTAGCTTTTTTAAAAAAAATTCATTACTGTGGTACTGACTCACATTCAGTCTGTGATCCACTATAATTCCAAGACCATTTTCACACTGCCTGTTACCTACTCTGTATCACTTTTTTTTAATTAAGTACATTTGTGTTGGTTGCAATTACATTTCATATACTTATTTTCAGCCAATTTCTCTAACTTTTTAAGGTCATTGTGTCAACATTCTCTCTGCATTTTTCTTCACTCATTTAACCATATGGGTCCCAGAAGAGACTCCTGTGGCAATCCATTTACAATTTACTTCATCTGACAGTAACAGTTGATGAAAATATTTTAGAACAGATTTTAAGCCAACTGTGATGCAGAAATCACATTCTAGACACATTTATGTAGCTTGGTGATGCCATGGAGTATTTTCAAGTGCTTTTGAAGTCTAACAGATTTTGTATAAATTATTTCTTTTGTATATTATGAAATGTATCTTATTTAAAATAACCTTATTGTGGCAGGACTTACTTTTGATGAGTTTATGCTCACTTAGTAATCATATTCTTTTCCTACAGATCATTTAATTTAAGATTTGCTGAACTGCTATTGTTAGTATAATTAGTTTTAAGTTTCCTGTATCTTCTTTCTTTCTTCTTAGGGGCAAATATTTTACTCTCTTTCAGGCTCCAGGTATTTCACCGTTTCTTATGATTTTTCAGTTAACTGATACAGTTTTACCTAACCATTACCATGTTCCTTCAGCACACTGTGATATAATCCATCTGAACCTAAAATCTGAACTCACTCCAAATCAGTAACTATACATACATACATACATACATACATACATACATACATACATACATACATCTAAAAATACATACATACATGTATATGTGTATGTATGTGTATGTGTTATGTGTGTATAATGTTTAAACTGGAGTCCCACTCCTTCAATCAGCTTTTCATTATTTGCCAGTGAAAAATCTACCCAAGAATATAGAGCCAAACATTTTAGTGCAGTATTTCTTGTAAAGCACTGTATATTAATCAGTTGAGAACATTGATTGATGACAGCCACATTTTCCCCCAAAGAAAGCTGACTGTAACAAAGCATTTCAGTATTCCAGCAAGACATTTTTTGTGAGATGTTAAAGGCTTACTGTTGAGGAAATTTAAGACGAAGCTTGAAATGATGGCATAACATTATTTTATTACTAGGCAGCTACCTTCCAAAAAAGTGATAATTGCCTTCTCTTTGCCAGGCATGAAGATAAAAATATAGCAAGTATAATATTTAGCCAACATAGAGATAAATATTGTTGCATATCACATCCACAATTTTCCACTAAGGTCTGCTATTTGTAGCATTCTGACCTTATATACCTGTGCAACAGCCTTTTCAAAGGATTCTGGATTTGTTTTGCAACCTTATAAGAAATCTTGCAATACAAAGCTAGCTACTGGGCAAATGTACAGAGCTACACTGATCACAGCTACTAATCCATTAGAAAACAATACTGAATATTTCTATAGTTTTGATGAGAAGGAAGTGTATGCATCTTCCTAAGTTCCTCATTATGATTTTGTATTTCTTACTTCTTTATGAATTTTCTCCTTGAACTTTGGATAATTCATTTGGTCATTTTCCAGAAACTTAAAAGTCCCCAAATTTTCAATTATACTCCAAAATGAAAAATAAGGATAGTAGAGAGAAGAACCCAATAATAAAAAAAAGAAAAGGAGAAAAAAAATTCTTCAGGTTCTTCTTAACCTTAATCCAATCAATAATTAGGTAGAAAGGAAGGAGAAGAATAAAAAAAGTTTAAAAAGAGCAAAAAGTAAAAAAGAATTAAAAAAAATAAAAGTAATTCTTGAAGTTCTTCAACACCTTAATCCAATTGAGAATTTTCAAATAAAAAAAAGCATATTGAAAAACAAAAAATCCCAAAGAAGTAAGGAAAAGAAAAAAGAAAATTTTGAGGCTTTCCCTTTAAAATACAAAGCAAAGATGAAAATATTACAAAAATAAAGGTTTTAAAAAGAAAAAATGAACAGTACAGCTGGTAAGGGTGGGTGGGTGACCCAACTTAAGAAAATAAAAAAGACACACTGAACTTTAATTATCCAAGGCTCTTGTCAGCTCTTTCCAAGCTTCAAAGCCAAGTTTCAATTGTTGATAGAAATCCAGAAGAACACCTGCAGTAACACTCCTTTGTGCTCTTCCCTCTATCTTATCAGGTAGCAATGTCCTTGAAAAAGAATTTCAGAGCTTTCTTTCTCAGCTTTCTCAGCTTCATCTAAGATATTTTCAAGTCTCTAGTTGGCAGTATTACAAAGTTTCTTTACTCTCACTCTCCCCCTCCTTTCCCAGACAAAACGTAATAAAAGTTTAAAAAAAAACAAGTATAACTTAAGGGAGCCTCTCACCTAAAATATTACAAAGTCAGAAAAGAAGAGAAAAAATAGATATAAATAGAGAAAAAACCAGTCCAGTTAGCAAATGCAGAATCATGATAGAAGTCCAGCCATGAGAAAAAAAAAACATAAAACAAAGCCTTACTTTGATACTTCTGTTTGAAAACCGCCGCTTATTCAGTTCTGTCAAAACTTTTACAGATTTTTTTCCCTTAGAGTGTCCTTTAAAGTCCTTTTAAGTCTTAGAATAATAAAAGAACAATTCTCAATAAACCGACACACTTTCTCTTTCAACCTCTTCCATTTGGAGCTGTCCCAAATTCAGCAGCTTTGGTAGCTGCTTCTCTGCCGCTAGCAAAAGGGCTTCTCCTGAATCAACCAGGGACTTTGCGATATCCCTGGGATCTACAGGACGCGCCCTTCATTATCACCATCTCTTCGGGACGGTTTAGGTCAGTTTGGACTGTTCAGGGGCAAAGATATTGGCTGCAATCTCAGACCTCCAAGATTGCATGAAGTATCAGAACCTGAAGATCCCGAATTGTTTAAAATGAGTAGGAAGTTTATAGCTTCTGGTTCCGTAACTTCTACTTCTGCCTCCCCATCATCTGGAGGACAACGTTCAATTCAGACAATGTTAAAGCAAGATAAAGATCAAGAAAGAGTGACTCTACAGATAATTATGCAAGGAATCCAAGACCTTAAAATAAAATCAGATACCACTGAAAAGAGAATATAAAACAATGAGCAAAGAACAGAGAAAACTGATGAAAAGGTGAGAATATTCAACAAATGATGGTGAAGTATGACGAGAGATTCCAAAAAATTGAAGAAGAAGATAAACAAAGAGACAAGAAAATTGGAGATATTGATATCAGCTTAACAGTGGTTGAACAAGATAAAAGTGAAATGGGAGATGCAGAACAGAATTCGATCTCAGATTTCAAAACATAGAGGAAGAAAAAGGACAAAATCTAGCTGAGATAATGATAGAAATATTGGATGAAGCTTTGGAAATAACAGAAGAGAAGATGATGGATGGAGTAGATGAGGTATACCGAGTTTTTACAAGATATACAATGAGAAATAACCTACCAAGAGAAGTTCACATCAGATTTACAAAAAAAGCCATTAAAACACAAATATTACAAGTGTTAAGAGAGAAAACACTGAAATACAAAGGCAAGGAGATTGTGGTTTTAAAGCAAATTCCCAGAAGAGTGAGAGAGATGAGAAGACAATATCGATTTTTAACTAAAATGCTATTGAAAAAAGAGGTGAATTATAGATGGCTAATCCCAGAAGGGTTAATGTTTACATGTGAAGAACAGAGATATAGAATTGACTCAATCGAGAAAGCAGAATTATTTTATGCAGAATTTTTTGGAAGGAGAGAGGAGGCAGAAAAAGAGATTTCACTAATTGAATTTCAAGACGACCAAATGGAGGCTGAAAAAGAAGAAGGCGCAGTAGGTGGATCGGTGGAGACTAAAGAACAACGTGAACCAAGATCTACGAGAGCTGCCAAACCTAATTATAAAGCATAATTAAGGAAGAGAAAAAACTTATTACAATTAATATAAATGGACTTAATTCAGCTGTTAAAACAAGGTAAATTTTCACAGATTAGAGAAACTAAAATTTGATATAATTTGTCTACAAGAAGTACATATTAAAAAACAATGTGAACAATTGTTGTTACAGCCAAAATTAGGGAAAATATTTACTTCTTTGACTCAATGTAAGAAAAGAGGAGTGGTTTTATATATCAAAGAGACCATCTCAGCAAAATTGATTCATACTGATGAAGACGGAAGAGTATTAATGGTGGAAATAATGGACAATAATACGAAAACACTCTTGATTGCAATTTACACTCCGAATGATAAACAAGAAGAATTTTATAAAAAATTACATATGAAAATAATTGAACTGGACTATGTCAATATCGTTATGATGGGAGATTTCAATGGAATTGTAGACTGGACTATACAACAACAACAACAACAACAACAACAACAACAAAGCAAAATAGGAAGACTCTTCCCAAATCCTTTTTTAAAATGATAGATGAAATAAATTTAAAAGATATATAAATTTAAAAGATTTATTGTTTGGTTAAAACCAAACAATACACTTTTTACTCAAATAGACATTTATCATGGTCCAGAATAGATATGATTTGGCCTTCAACAGAACTAATATGTAATATTCAAGAAACAAATATCGAAACAAATACTTGGGCAGATCACAATCCAGTGACAATTAAATGGGTAGGACAAAAAAGAAGATCTAGATGGACATTAAATAATACTATTCTAAAGGAGAAGGATTTTATACAGCGGATAGAGAAAAATTGGTTTCTTTCTTTAGAGAAAATAAAAAAGAAGATACTTCAATCAGAATGTATGGGACACAATAAAGGCATAAGCTAGAGGCTTGACAATAGACTACACAAGGAAAAGGAATATTTGGAAAAGGAAAGCCATGGAAGCTTTAGAAGATGAGTATAAAAGACTTGAAAAGAACTGCAGAAAACACCACAGAAAAAAGACATTAAGCTAAAACTGGATACAATTAAACATAAAATGAGTTTAATAGAGAAAGAAGAATTAGCACAGAAAATTAGAAGTGCTAAACAGAATTACTTTGAGGATGCAAACAAACCAGGTAGATGGTTAGCATACAAATTGAGAAAGGAAAAAGAATCAAGGAAAATACCAGTTAATAGATGATCAAAGTCAAGTTTGCCACAGTAATAAAGAGAAGAAGGAAATCATTCGAGGCTTTTATGGGAAATTATATGAGCAAGAGAATATTGATGAGGAAAGAGTTAAACAGTATTTTCAGAATGCTAATATACCTAAGATACTTAAAGAGACTGAAAAAATGTTAGAAAGCAATATAACCATGATGGAATTAACCAAAGCACTTAAGAAACAAAATAATGGGAAGGCAGCCGGCCTAGATGGACTTCCAGCAGAATTCTATAAAACATTACAAGAATTGCTGAACCTTTCATTGCGAGAAGTCATGAATGAAGTTATGTCAAAGAATAAGATACCTAAAACATGGTCAGAAGCCTATATTACACTTATTCCAAAAGAAGAGACTGATCCATTACAAATTAAGAATTATAGACCCATTTCTTTATTAAGCCCCTGTCACACTGCACCAATGGATGGAAAGAGGATTTAAAACAGACAAAATACTTGCCATCTACTGGTTAACGCAATGCTTCCGTTCTGTACTCACTGCCTCCGTTTTGCTTCCTCTATTTCCGTCCAGCATCTGTCTATTGACATTTCATCCGCTCAGAGGGTTTAGAGCTGCTCAAAACTTTTGCGCGGAAAATGTATCCAATGCATCCATTCTGCATCCACTAGGTATCTGCTAGGCATCCGCTAGGCATCCGTTACGCATCCGTTATGCATCTTCTATATCCGCTAGGCATCCGTTACGCAATCGCGTAACTCGATCTGCTCCAGTGGTAAACGGACGCAGGGAGGAAGCGGAACGGATGCGAAACGGATGCAGAATGGATGCAGAATGGATGGAGAAAGGATGAAAGTGGATGCAGCTCGCAAAGAAAGCATTTAAAATGGAAAAAACGTTCGCAGAGAAGACCTATCTCGGATATTAAGGATATCTAGAGGATGCCTAGAGGATGCAAAGGGACACATAGTGGAAAACCTATACTGCCTATAAAAAGGGGGAGCAACTCATCTGGATCTCACTTTCAGATGAGCAGACCAGCTGTGCAGACCTCTGCAGCCTTCATCTGATTTTTCCTCTTCCACAGCATCCAGTCATGTCCACCATGGATCGTAACAAAGTCCTTTTGGCAGCCACCATCGTTCTGCAACAGTGCGAAGCCATCTACAGGCTCTGTGAACTCTACTACGGAAAGAAAAAGAGGTGGCCAAGACGTGTCTAGGTCCGAAGATGGATCGGGAGAAGAGCAGATTACGGACTGTACAACAAGCTGATGGTGGAGCTCAGGAACAAAGACACTCGTGCATTCCAAAACTTCATGAGGATGCCTCCAGTCATGTTTGACGAAGTTGTGCAGCGGTTGACACCCAGGTTGACCAAGGCAAACACCAACTTCCAGCCCAGCCTGGAACGTGGGCTCAAGGTGGCACTCACTCTGCACCACCTGGCCTCAGGGACCACTTACAGGAGCATGCAGTATGGCTGGAGGGTGCCACACAACACCATCAGCATTGTGGTCAGAGAAGTGGTGCAGGCCATCATCGAAGAATACATGGAGGAGCTCCTCCAGTGCCCCACCACTGAAAAAGGCTGGAAGAAAGTTGCAGAGCAGTGGTATCAGAGGTGGAACTTCCCACACACTGTTGGAGCCATAGATGGCAAGCACGTGGCCTGCAAAGCACCAGCTAAGTGGGGGTCCACTTATTTCAACTACAAGGGCTTCTTCAGCATCATCCTCTTCGCCATGGTCGATGCTGACTACAAGTTCATGTACATCGATGCTTCAGGCAATAGCTCATGTTCAGATGCCAAGGTATACAATGCCAGTGACCTCAAGGAGGGGCTGGAACGCAACCTCATCGTGGGCTTCCCAGATCCAGACACACTGCCCAACGACACACAAGATGTGCCCTACTTCATCATGGGGGATGACGCCTTCTCCCTCAGAACCTACCTCATGAAGCACTACAGCTCCAGACTCCTCACCTGTGAAGGGAGGATCTTCAACTACAGGCTGTCCAGGGCAAGGCGGGTGGTGGAGAATGACTTTGGCATCCTGGCCAACAGGTTCCAGGTACTTCTCACCACCATGCAGCATCGCCCAGAGACCGTGAGGAGGATCGTGGAAGCTTGCTGCATCCTGCACAATCTCATGCGCACCCGCTACCCAGTCTTGCAGAACAGGCTCGTGGACCTCCAACAAGGCAATGGGGATATGGAGCCTGGGGAATGGAGGCAAGGGCGAAACCTGATAGACACTGAGGATGTGCAAGGCCCCAACAGAGCCTCACGTGAAGGGAAGAAGCAGCGCAACCTCCTGAAACACTGGTGCAACTCCCCAGCCCGGAGCGGTGGAATGGCAAGACAGGATGATAGATGCTTAATGGAAGCTTCTTTCAGCCTGTCTCATCACACGGATGAAATTGGGCCATGTATGTTGGGTGGGCCTACAATGAACAGGGCGTTTAATAAAGAGTTGTGTTTATGTTGACATGTGTGGATGATTATTACATTATTATTGATGATAAAGGGCCATAGGTGTGGCACCTGGGGAGGGTGGACCATACATTCCCACTATGTTTGCACTGGAGGTTTATCTATCCCACAGCTATTACCCATCCCAAAGGTATACCTGCTCATTCCACAGGTATCCCTGCCCATCCCACTGCTATCTTAACCCATCCCACAGATATCCTAACCTATCCCACAGGTAACCCTGCCCATCCGACTGCTATCTTAACCCATCCCACAGATATCCTAACCCATCCCAAAGGTATCCCTGCCCATCTGACAGGTATCCCTGCCCATCCCACAGCTATTACCCATCCCAAAGGTATCCCTGCCCACCCTACTGCTAATCTTAACCCATCCCACAAGCATGCAAAGGCTTAAACCATTTGTAAAAGTTTCCACCAATACTTTATTAAAAAAAAGAAATGAGCAAGTGTGTGAATCAAAGATAGACTTTATTAACAGCAAGCTGTAAAAGAAAAATAACCCAAGTCAAGTGTCCAAATAAAGTCCACAGGTAGCTAGCCAGCCAGTCTCTGGTACTCCTCTTGGTCACTCAGAGGTGTGCCCAGTCTCAGGTTTGAAGGGTCCAGGTGCTGTGGAGGTGGCTGGTGCTGGAGTGCTTGTCTGAAGCGCCGTTGGGGTGCCTGGCCCCGAGAGGACAACAGGTGACGGTGTGTTGAGAAAGCTCTCGGACAGCTGGCTCAGACCCGTGATGTTGAGAGCTCCTTTCTCCATGCCATGGGGTGTCAGCCCCAGTACCGAGGACAGATGTACTGAGGCCGGGCTTGGCTGTGAGGTGGAGGAAGGAGCAGTATAGTGGGGCTGTCTGGTCTGCAGCTGGGTGAGGACTGGCATTGGTGGCATCATTGGTGTGGGTGGCATCATTGTCGTGGGTGGTATCGTTGGCATGGGTGGCATCAGTGTCATGGGTGGCATCGGTGGCGTCAGTGGCATCAGTGTCATGGTTGGCATCGGTGGCATCAGTGGATCCGGTGGCAACGGTGTCGTCCAATGACTATATGCCTGGACTGGGAAGGGCTTCTGCCTGTGCTGCTGGACCTCCTGGTCACTGTAGCCCTGGTAGGTGAGGGCCTGTGGAAAGCCTTGGAATGGGAGGGACATCACCTGGGGTGGAGGAGCAGACCTGGACTGGGTGGGATCAGGTTCCTCTGGGTCTGTTGGGTTGCGAAGCAGCTCAGTGATCCGGTCCTTCACCACCTGGTACTGGGGTTCTGCCATGTCCGTGAGGGTCTGGTTGACATAGGTGAGGAAGGGCTTGCGGTTGGAGGATGAGGAGTCAGTGTGGACCAGCTGAGAGAGGAGATCTATGCTGCTCCGGATGGTGTCCCTGATCTCCAGCAGGACAGTGTGGCTCTGCCCCTCCGGTCTGGCTCTCTGCCTTTCTGTGGAGGTGGAGCTGGGGGTGGATGCAGGTAGGACTGTGGTCGACGCGACATCTCCTTTCTCCCACTGCACCAGGGGGTCCTCCACATGCTCCACCACGGTTACAACAGCTATCCGCGGGTTCTCCGCCATGGCCCGCTCCACAGAAACCTGCCTGGGGACAGGAGCTGACTCTCGGCCGGAAGAGGACTGGCTCTCAGCAGGCTCCCTGAGAGAGAGGGTTGTGAGAGGGGCTGCTGGTGCTCCTCGGTGGCAGATCTCAACCTCCAGGAAGCTGCACCTGGCCATGACGTAGGTCTCTCTGTCCGTCAGCTTGACCGCAGCCTGGCCAGATTTCTTGAGGTGCAGCTTCCCGTACCAGGTGTGCATGTGCTTCAACCAGCCAAGGAGCACCTCCGAAGTATAGTCCAGACTCTCCGCCTTCTCTCTCCAAGCAGCATGCTTCCTTTTGTTGTCCCTGTAGAGACGGTGTCCCTTCCGCCACAGATAGTCATTCTCTCTCAGCCACTCCAGCACCTCATCCTCATGTTCCTCCTCAATGGAGTATTGCCTACTCTCCCATCCCCGCATATGTCTCTTCCTCCCTTTGGCAGGACCAGATGGGCCCTCATCAGAGGGGCTCCCAGGTAGTAGGGGCTGCTCCTCCACACCACCAGCAGCAGCAGCACCAGCAGGATCATCATCATCATCATCATCACCAGCAGGATCATAATCATCATCATCATCATCAGCAGCAGCAGCAGCAGCAGCAGTAGCAGCACCAGCAGGATCATCATCATCATCAGCAGCAGCAGCAGGACCAGCAGGACCAGGATCAGCAGCAGCAGAGTAAGCACCAGCAGCGCCAGCAAGACCAGAAGCACAAGCAGGACCAGGAGCACGAGCAGGACAAGCAGGACGAGCAAGACCAGGAGCACAAGCAGGACAAGCAAGTCCAGGAGTACGAGCAGGATGAGCAGGACCAGCAGGACAAGGAGCAGCTTCAGCAGGGTACGCACCACCAAAAGCACCACCGCCAGGAGCAGCCTCAGCAGAGTAAGGACGAGCAGAAGCACCACCGCCAGGAGCAGCCTCAGCAGAGTAAGGACGAGCAGAAGCACCACCGCCAGAAGCATCATCATCTGCTCCTCCAAAAGCAGAAGCAGCAGAAGCCCCAGCAGAAGCAGAGTCAGGGACAGGGGGCGGGAGGGTGGCCCTGTCCCTCTTGCCAGGGATGGCGGCATGTTGCTGAGGCTTTCTCTTCTTCCCCATGGTTGTGGGGTTGCTGGCTGGCAGGGAGGCTGGCAGGGAGGCTAGCAGGGAGGCTGGCAGGGAGGCTGGCAGGAAGGCTGGCAGGAGGGCTGGCAGGCAGGCAGGCATCAATGCTGGCAGGCAGGCTGGCAGGTAGGCAGGCACAAAGGCAGGCAGGCAGGCAGGCAGGCACCAAGGCTGGCAGGCAGATTGGCTGGCAGGGAAACTGGAAGGCAGGCTGGCAGCAAGGCTGGCAGGTAAGCAGATAGCAAGGCTGGCAGGGAGGCTGGCCAGGAGGCTGGGAGGCAGGCTGGGAGGCAGGCTGGCAGGAAGGCTTGCAGCAAGGCTTGCAGGCAGGCATGCAGGCAGGGCAAGCAAGGCAGTCAATGCGTCCGGCAGCAGGTCTTTCCTCCAAATGGTGACCTGCTTCCGAGCTGCTTCCCTTTATATCTGTGGGGTTTATGCAATGCATCCCCCCCGCAAGCGCAATTAACGCTCCGCATCCGTTAGGCTTTTGCTGTGCATCCGCTTCATCCACTGTACATCCGCTGTGCATCCGCTTCATCTGTTCTGCGTTCACACTGCATCCGCTGTATCCGTTCCGCATCCACTTTGCTGAAGTCCCCCGGAATCCTTGCGGATGTGCCATCCGCTCTCATCCACTTCCATCCGCAAGGCTTCCGTTCCGCATCCACTTTCCATCCACTCTGCGTCCTCCCTGCGTCCGTTCCTTTCCGTGTTATCTGCTCTGTTTATACAAATTTTTGCCCCTTTTGAGAGCGGATAACAACGGATGGAACATTTTTCTCGTCCGTTGTGTCTTTTTTACTCACATTTTGCATCCGTTGGGCAGTGTGACAGGGCCTTTAAATGCAGATTATAAAATTGGCAGAGAGACTCAAAAAATATTTAAATAATTTTTTTCATTCTGACCAAAATGGATTTCTGCAAAGAGACAAATTAAAGATAATATGAGAGTAATATTGGACACTTTGGAATATTATGAGGCTCACACCAAAAAACAAATGGCTTTGATATTTTTAGATGCACAAAAGGCATTTGATAATGTGAACTGGAGATTCATGTTATTATTATTGGAACAGAGGGCTTTGCCAGAAAATTTATTCAAGCAATACAAGCCATATATTATTAGCAAACAGCAAATGTAATGATAGAGGGAGAATTAACTAACTCTATCAGTATAAGAAAAGGTACAAGACAAGGTTGCTCACTATCACCTTTGCTATTCATATTAACTCTGGAAGTGTTAAATAGAAACATCAGAGATGAAAAGAGTATAAAAAGAATGAAAATTAAAAAGGAAGAATTTAAATTGCAAGCTTTTGCAGATGACTTGGCCTTTATTTTAGAAGACCCTCCAGAAACAGCACCAAAACTATTGGAAAAGATAGAGGCATATGGCAAGGTGGTCAGCCTGAAAATAAACAAAGATAAGACAGAGATTTTGAGAAAGAACATGTTACTAAGACAAAAAGAAGAATTGGCAGTTGTACTGAAAATTCAAGTCATGAATAAGGTTAAGTACTTGGGGATACATTTGACAGCAAAATGTAGTACATTAAAAGAGAACAATTACATTAAACTTAAACAAAAGATAGCACTAGACGTGGCGAAATGGGAAAACCTACAATTGTCACTAATAGGGAGAATTTCAACAATCAAAATGAATATTTTACCCAGAATTCTATATTTGTTTCAAACAATACCAGTTAGGCTTGGAAAGGACTACTTTGATGATTTAAACAAAATTGGGTTGAAATATATATGGCAAGGTAAGAAAGCGAGAAAAAAGTTAAAACTCTTATAAGATGCCAGAATTAGAGGAGGATTTGGTCTGCCTATTTGGGAGTTGTACTACCAAGCTTGACATGGGTTACGGAATGGATACCATTAAGAAATACTAGATTGTTGGCATTAGAAGGACATGATCTGTTGTTGGGGTGGCATGTCTTTTTATGGTTTAAGGGATCTAAAATCCAGGGTTATTTTAGAAGACATCATATACGGGAGTCTCTGTAGTTAAAGCCCATGTCACACTGGCCAACGGATGCAAAAAGGACACAGCGGACGAGCAAAATGTTCCATCCGTTGTTATCCGCTCTCAAAAGGGGCAAAAATTTGCATAACCTGAGCGGATAACACGGACGCGGGGAGGACGCAGGGCGGATGCAAAGTGGATGCGGAATGGAAGCCCAGCGGATGGAAGCGGATGGGAGTGGATGGGAGTGGATGGCACATCCGCAGGGCTTCCAGGGGGCCTCAGCGAAGTGGATGTGGAACAGAAAGAGCAGATGCATAGCGGATGCTGAACGGATGAAGCAGATGCACAGCGGATGAACAGCAGATGCACAGCGGAAGCCTAATTGATGCCTGGCGTTAATTGCACATGCGGGGAGGATGCATTGCGTCAGCCCCGTGGATATAACAGAAGCAGCTCGGAAGCAGGTCGCCATTCAGAGGAAAGACCTGCTGCCGGACACATCAACTACCTTGCCTGCCCTGCCTGCATGTCTGCCTGCCAGCCTTGCTGCCAGCCTTGCTAACAGCCTTGCTGCCAGCTGGTCTGCCAGCCTCCCTGCCAGCCTTGCTATCTGCCTGCCTGCAAGCCTTGCTGCCAGCCTTGGTTCATGTCTGCCTGCCAGCCTTGCTGCCTGCCTGCCAGCCTTCCTGCCAGCCTGCCAGCCTTCCTGCCAGCTTTGGTTCATGTCTGCCTGCAGGCCTTGGTGCCTGCCTCCCTGCCAGCCTTGGTGCCTGCCTTGGTGCCAGCCTTTCTGCCAGCCTTGGTGCCTGCCTCCCTGCCAGCCTTCCTGCCAGCCTTGGTTCCTGTCAGCCTCCTTGCCAGCCAGCAACCCCACAAACATGCGGAAGCACAGCAAGCCTCAGCCATCTGCTGCCAGCCCTGGCAAGAGGGACAGGGCTACCATCCCGCCCCCTGGCCCTCACTCTGGTTCTGCTGGGGCTTCTGCAGCATGGGCTCGCTCTTCTGGGGCTAGGGCTTCTGCTGCTTCTGCTTCTGGAGGAGGTGATGATAAGCACTCCAGCACCAGCCACCCTTCACCCCTGAGACTGAGTGACCAAGAGGAGTGCCAGAGACTCATTTTTGTTTTATAGCTTGTTGTTAATAAAGTCTAGTTTTGATTCACACACTTGCACCATTTCTTTTTTTTCATAAAGTCTTGCTGGAAACTTTTACAAATGGTTTAAGCCTTTGCATGCTTGTGGGATGGGTTAAGATAGCAGTGGAATGGGTTAGGATGGCAGTGGGATAGATAAACCACCAGTGCAAGCATAGTGGGACTGTATGGTCCACCCTCCCAGGTGCCACACCTACGGCACACACATGTCAACATAAACACAACTCTTTATTAAATGCCCTGTTCATTGTAGGCCAACCAAACATACATGGACCAATCTCATCCATGTGATGAGACAGGCTGAAAGAAGCATCCATTAAGCATCTACCATCCTGTCTTGCCACTCCACTGCTCCAGTTGGGGAGTTGCACCATTGTCTCAGGAGGTTGCGCTGCTTCTTCGCTTCATGTGAGGCTCTGTTGGGGCCTTGCACATCCTCAGTGTCGATCAGGTTTCGCCCTTGCCTCCATTCCCCAGGCTCCATGTCCCCATTGCCTTGTTGGAGGTCCACGAGCCTGTTCTGCAAGACTGGGTAGCGGGTGCACATGAGATTTTGCAGGATGCAGCAAGCTTCCATGATCCTCCTCACGTTCTCTGGGCAATGCTGCATGGTGGTGAGAAGTACCTGGAACCTGTTGGCCAGGATGCCAAAGGCGTTCTCCACCACTCGCCTTGCCCTGGACAGCCTGTAGTTGAAGATCCTCTCTTCACGGGTGAGGAGTCTAGAAGTGTAGGGCTTCATGAGGTAGGTTGTGAGGGAGAAGGCGTCATCCCCCACAATGAAGTAGGGCACATTTTGTGTGTCGTTGGGCAGGGATTCTGGATCTCGGAAGTCCATGATGAGGTTGCCTTCCATCTCCTCCTTGAGGTGACTGGCGTTGTATACCTGGGCATCTGAAGATGAGCTGTTGCCCGAAGCATCGATGTACATGAACTTGTAGTCAGCATCGACCATGGCGAAGAGGATGATGCTGAAGAAGCCCTTGGAGTTGAAATAAGTGGACCCCGAGTTGGCTGGAGCTTTGCAGGTCACGTGCTTGCCATCTATGGCTCCAACGGTGTGTGGAAAGTTCCACTTCTGATACTACTGCTCTGCAACTTTCTTCCATCCTTCTTCAGTGGAGGGATACTGGAGGAGCTCCTCCTTGTATTCTTCGATGATGGCCTGCACCACTTCTCTGACCACAATGCTGATGGTGTTTGATGGCACCCTCCAGCCGTACTGCATGCTCCTGTCGGTGGTCCCTGAGGCCAGGTGGCTCAGAGTGAGTTCCACCTTGAGACCAGGGTCCAGGCTGGGCCGGAAGCTGGTATTTGCCTTGGTCAACCTGGGTGTCACCCGCTGCACAACTTCATCAAACATGGCTGGAGGCATCCTCATGAAGTTCTGGAATGCCCGAGTGTCTTCGCTCCTGAGCTCCACCATCAGCTTGTTGTACAGTCCATCCTCTGCTCTTCTGGTGAACCATCTTTGGACCCAGATTCTTTTTGGGTGGCTCCTTTTCTTCTCGCAGTAGTGTTCACAGAGCCTGCAGATGGCTTCGCACTGTTGCAGAACGATGGTGGCTGCCGAAAGGACTTTGTTACTATCCACAGTGGACATGACTGGATGCTGTGGAAGAGGAAGAGGCAGATGAAGGCTGCAGAGGTCTGCACCGCTGGGCTGCTGTTCTGAAAGTTAGATGCAGGCGAGTTGATCCCCCCTTTTATAGAAAATATAGGTTTTCCGCTAGGCATCCTCTAGGCATCCTCTAGGCATCCTCTAGACATCCTTAATATCCAAGATAGGTCCCCTCTGCGAACGTTTTTTCCATTTTAAACGCTTTGTTTCCGTTCTGCATCCGTTCTGCATCCGTTCCGCTTCCTCCCCATGTCCGGGCGGATGGAATTGCGCAGATGCATAGCGGATGCCTAGCGGATATAGCGGATGCATTACGGATGCATAACGGATGTGTAACGGATGCGTAACGGATGCGTAGCGGATGCATAGCGGATGCAGAACAGATGAACTGGATACATTTTCCGCGCAAAAGTTTTAGGCAGCCCAAAACTTTCGGAGCGGATGAAACGTCCATAAACTGATGCTGGATGGATAGAGAGGAAGCAAAACGGAGGCAGTGAGTACATCGCCTTTTCGAACGGATGGCAAGTTTTTTTTTCCGTTTTACATCCTCTTTGCATCCGTTGGTTCAGTGTGACATGGGCTTAAATTGGGAGAAGATTAAAAGACAATATTATTTGAAAATTCCAATCTGGTTATCTACTATTGAAGCATTTTCTTTTCCTATAACTTATAAGAAGGAACAAACAGTTAGATATCGGGAAATTTTGATTGAAAAGGGTGAACTTAAATCGATGCAAAAACTAGAAGAACAAGGTATAAAGATGAATTGGTTTTCTTATGCACAAATACATTCAAGGTATGAAAAAGACTTTAAAACAGAAGGTTTCTATAATAAATTGACTGATTTAGATAAGATGTTGACAGGTACTGATGAAAAAGTGATTAAAAAATTGTATGGATATTTATTAGAAATTAAATTAGAAGAAGAACAAGTTAAAGAAACTATGATTGCTTGGGGGAAGAATTTTGGACATGGGATTGATCTAGAAAAATGGCAAAAATTGTGGTCTCAAAATTTTAAAATGACAATGTCAACAGCATTTAAAAAAAATATATATAAGATGTTTTACAGGTGGCATTTTCCCCTGACAAGAATAGCAAGAATGTTCAAGAATACATCCAAAAGATGTTGGAAATGTCATCAGATACCTGGCTCATATTACCATATGTGGTGGACTTGTGCGGATGCTAAAAAAATACTGGACTAAAATCCACACGTGGTTGGAAAAAATGACAAAAAAACATGTTAGATTTGAAACCAGAGATATTTTTATTGGGAATTTTATCTGAAATATATAGTGAAGACTTGAAATACCTGACTGTAAATGTATTAACAATGGCTAGGATTGTATTTGCTAAAAATTGGAAAAATGAGAAAATACCATCACAAGAGGAAACTATTAAGAAAATACTGGAATGTACTGAAATGAGTAGATTGACATTTGAAATTAGAGAACAAGAGGATAAACATTTTACAAAATTTGGGACCTTTTCTATCAATGGCTAGATAACAAAATATAGTAATAGAATATGTAGGCATCCAGGCCCAGATGAAACTGCTGCTACCCACTCCAGGTCTGCTCCTCCTCCCCAGCCGATGTCACAGCCCTTCTACGGATTTCAGCAGCCCCTCGCCTATCAAGCCTACAACTACCAGGACTTCCCACAGCAGAGGCAGCCCTTCCCAATCCACACCCAGGTTCCTCAGACACCACAGATGTCACAGACGCCTCAGCTGACCCATCAGCAGACTAGACAGCCCCACTACACTCCTCCTTCCTCCACCCCACAGCTAAGCCCTTCCTCAGAACATCTATCATCAGTCTTGGGCCTCACATCCCAGATCCTTGAGAAAGTGCCTCTCAACCTCACGGGACTGAGTCAGCTCTCTGAGAGCTTCCTACACACACCATCTCCTGTTGTACTCTCGGGGCCAGACACCCCAATGCCGCCTCAGACCAGCACTCCAGCAACAGCCACCTCCACAGTCCCTGGCCCCTTTACATCTGAGACCATGGGCACGCCTCAGAGTGACTGAAAAGAGTGCCAGAGACTGAGTTGTTACCTGCTCACCTTATCTTTGCTTAAAGAAACTTTATTTGGGTCATTTTGCTTTTTAATAAAGTCATACAGTTTGTTGTTAATAAAGGTTATCTTTGCTTCACACACTTGGTTAATTTTTTTACTTAATAAAGTGTTGGGGAAAACTTTGAGAAAAGGGTTAAGACTTTGCATGCTTGTGGGATTGGTAAGGATAGCTGTGGAATGGACAGCTGTGGGATGGGTAATGATAGCTGTAGGATTGGGAAGGATAGCTGTGGGATGGATATCTGTGGGATGGGTAATGATAGCTGTGGGATGGGAAGGATAGCTGTGGGATGGATAGCTGTGGGATGGGTAATGATAGCTGTGGGATGGGTAAGGATAGCTGTGGGATGGATAGCTATGGGATGGGTAAGGATAGGTGTGGGATGGATAGCTGTGGGATGGGTAAGGATAGCTGTGGGACAGATAAACCTCCAGTGCAAGCATAGTGGGACTGTATGTTCCACCCTCCCAGCTGCCACACATATGGTCCTTTATTATCAACAACAATTTAATCATTGATCAACGCATTTCAACATAAACAAAACTCTTTATTAATGCCCTATTCATTGTAAGGCCACTCAACATACATGGCACAATCTCATCAGTGTGATGAGACAGGCTCAAGGAAGCATCCATTAAGCATCTACCATCCTGTCTTGCCACTCCACTGCTCCAGCTGGGAATTGCACCAGTGTTTCACAAGGTTGCGCTCCTTCTTCCCTCCACGTGAAGCTCTGTTGGGGCCTTGCACATCCACACTGTCTATCAGGTTTAGTCCTTGCCTCCATTCACCAGGCTCCATGTCCCCATTCCCTTGTTGATGGTCCACAAGCCTGTTCTGCAACACTGGGTAGCGGGTGTGCATGAGATTGTGCAGGATGCAGCAAGCTTCCACGATGTTCCTCACGGTCTCTGGGCGATGCTGCATGGTGGTGAGAAGTACCTGGAACCTGTTTGCCAGGATGCTAAAGGCATTCTCCACCACCCGTCTTGCCCTGGACAGTCTGTAGTTGAAGATCCTCTCTTCACAGGTGAGGTATCTTGAAGTGTAGGGCTTCATGAGGTAGGTTCTGAGGGAGAAGGCGTCATCACCCACGATGAAGTAGGGCACATCTTGTGTTGTTGGATAGGGGGTCTGGATCTGGGAAACCCATGATGAGGTTGCATTCCAGCCCACCCTTGAGGTCACTGGTGTTGTATATCTGGGCATCTGAAGCTGACCTGTTGCCTGAAGCATCGATGTACATGAACTTGTAGTCAGCATCGACCATGGCAAAGAGGATGATGCTGAAGAAGCCCTTGTAGTTGAAATAATTGGACCCTGAGTTGGGTTGTGCTTTGCAGGCCACGTGCTTCCCATCTATGGCTCCAACGGTGTGGGGAAAGTTCCACCTCTGATACTATTGTTCTGCAACTTTCTTCCAGCCTTCTTCTGTGGTGGGGCACTGGAGGAGCTCCTCCATGTATTCTTCGATGATGGCCTGCATCACTTCTCTGACCACAATGCTGATGGTGTTGTGTGGCACCCTTCAATCATACTGCGTGTTTCTATACGTGTTCCCAGAGGCCTGGTCACGCAGAGTCAGTGCCACCTTCAGTCCAGGGTCCAGGCTGGGCCGGAAGTTGATGTTTGCCTTGGTCAACCTGGGTCTCAGGCGCTTCACAACTTCATCAAACATGGCTGGTGGCATCCTCATGAAGTGCTGGACTGCACGAGTGTCTTCCTTCCTCAGCTCCACCATCAGCTTGTCACAGAGTCCAAACTCTGCTTTTCTCCTGATCCATCTTCAGACCCAGACAGTTCTTGGACGTCTCCTTCTCTTTGCATAGAAAAGGTGAAACAGTCTGAAGAGGGCTTGGTTCTGGTGTTGAATGATGGCGGCTACCAAAAGGAGTGTGTGATGATCCATGGTGGAGATCAATGGATGATGTGGAAGAGCAAGAGCAAGGCTGAAGAGGTCTGCACACCAGGGCTGCTGGACTGATAGTGAGATCCAGGTGATTTCCTCCCCCTTTTTATTGGAAATGTCAGTTTTCTGCTAGGTGTCCTTCCACATACTCTAGGCATCCTCCAGACATCCTAAATATCCGAGATACATCCCATATATGAACGCTTTGTCCGTTTTAATGCTTTATATCCGAGCTGCATCCACTTTCATCCTTTCTATGTCCGTCCTACTAACGCTGTGTGGACGTTCCACATACCTTTCACTTCCTCCCTCTTTCCGCTTTCCGCTGGAGCGGATGTGAGTTGCGCGGATGGCCAGAGGATGCCGAGAGGATACATCACTGTGTTACAGATGACAACGGACGTAGAACATTTGTTGCCCATATGTGTCATGGATGTTGATCGTACGCGGCAGAAAGTTCATCTGCTCAAAAAGTTTTGTGCAGCTCAAAACATTTTGAGCAGATGAAATAGCAGTAGACGGATGTTTTACAGATAGAGCATATGAAACACGCATGCAGTGAGTACACAACGGATGCATCGCATTTTCCAATGGATGGCAAGCTTTTTTGTCCATTTTACATCCTCTTTGCATCCGTTGGTTCAGTTTGACAGGGGCTTAAAGCATGTCAAAATATGTGTAGAGTGGCGGTGTATCGTGCTAAATTCCTGAAGCTTTCCCCGACGATTGATAGAATGCCATTATTGTTCCCTACAAAGGGAAATATAGTAAGTACAGGTTAAAAAAATTACAGAGTAATTAATTTTTTATGTTATCCAGCAGAATTCTATTGTGGATACATGAGGTAACAGCTGGCCAACTTTCAGACTATGTGCTGGATAACTAATATGTAGACCAGACCAAAGTTTTCCATGACAGCTGGTTGTTAAGAAATGTAAGCATATGAGAAATAAAATTATTTGTCTATTGTAAAAAGTGTGTGAGATAAAGTGAATAAGATTGAAATATAAAGTGTTTTGCATAAATATGAAATTGAAAGTGGATAATTTAATATGATAATAATTTTATATAAGTGAAGTAAAGCATGCATGAAAATAAATAGAATGCAGGGAATAAGAGGGAATGTGTAATCTCCCAGTGGTTACAGAAGCATCCACAGAATCTGATTCTTTCATCAAAATGACAGGAGAAGCCTCACACTATCATTCTGCAAATTATACAAGAGGATTGGAGGAAGGGAAGACAGAAAAAGATGTGTTAGGGTGGAGCACATAGATCCTTAAAAGCAAAAAGAGAAAAAAAGAGAAGAGGGGAGAGAGGTGGAGGACAGAAAAACAGTGTAAGGACATGCTAGAAGCAAGGATGGTTTAAGGAAAGGAAAGGTTTCCGTTTCTTTTTTTTTTTTTAATCTTTTATCTTTTATTACTGCCCTATAATATTTCTTGCTCCTTTTCTTTCTTTTGCATCAGTTTACTATTTCAAAATGTCTGATGACTTCTACATTAATAGACATTGATACTAGGAATTTTCTAAAAGTTTAGAATCGCATTAAACTTATTTTTATGTTGTTTTTCTTTCAAGAAGATCCTGGGAAACATGTCTATAATCACAATTTAAAACAAACAGCTTCAATGTTGCTATTTTTTTAAAGAGTGTTGTTGTTTGTGCTTCATTAATTCATGTTTTGACAAATTTAAATGTATTTATCACAAGAAACTATTTATTTGTTCAATTTATATAAGTTGCTAGGTGACTAGAATGACTTAATTTTATGGAGTGACTAGTAAGGATAAAATCAGGACAAGAATTGGAATAGAACCAATATTAAATTACATACAAAGTCAGCAAATAAAGTGGTTTGCCCATCTGCAGATAATGTCTGCAGATTTTGTATCATATAAGGCATGCATAAAAAGAGCAGAAGGTCAAAGACAGACCCAAAAGAAAATGAAAAAGCAACATCAAAAACATGCTACACAGTTTCATTAGATAACAATGGTTGAGGCCATGAAAACTGCAAGAACCAAAACTTTGTATCTCACTTGACACCCAAAATAGTAAAGAGGAGGTGGAGGTGGATGAGAAGGAGAAGGAGAAAGTGAAAGAGGAGGAGAAGGAGAAGGAGGGGCAGAAGGAGGAGGAGAAGAATAAGAGGAAGAGAAAGGAAATTGTTATTGTTATTATTACAGGTAATTTTATTGGTTTATAAATATCCCAAGAATGGACTTTAGTTTTTTTTTTTTTTTTTTAAATGAATTGTATTTCATGTAAGTCTTGGTTTAGCTATGAGAAAGCAAAAGAAAGATACTTGCATTTAGAATTATTCAGAATACCCTAATAGATTAAGTTGGGAAATGCTGATTTAGTGTGTGGGTAAGTAATTCATAGACTTTACTGAGTGACATTGATCAAGTAACTAACACACATTATTTCAGATATGCCTCACATGTGTGAACAATGGAAAAACTCTGCCCGTTTAATATTGTTTTATGATACAAAATTTTCTTATACAGCAGAAAAATATCAAAAACCAGACAAATTGTGCTTGCATTCTGTTATTGTGTATGCTGCAGCTCCTCAGCCAGGAGAATAAAGCTTCTAACATCAGATGAACTTATTACTGCTGCTTGCGCCAAAACCAGCATCCTCACAGACATGTTTATCTGTCTTCACCAGTGCACTTCTATCTAATGCCAGGACTAATAATGTCAGAAATATATAGATCTCCTGCTTGCTTTTTCACCTTCCCCCCAAAACAAAAAAAAACAACAACAACCCATCAACCCCACAAGGTTGTGCTGTTCTGAGTTCCAAGAGAATGTGTTATGCCATCTGAATGTGATGCCATCTGACTGCAAATGATTTACTAATGATCAGTTTGAGTCTTCACTAAACGTGAAGACTCATGAGTAAGTATAAAAAGGGCCTGCTCTAATTCTCCTCCATTCCTACTTCTGTATGTCCACATTTACCTTTTCAGCAGAAAAGTCCAATTATGTCATTGGTATGCATTCCCTAGAATATGAATGGCAGTTTTTGGGTAATCAATGAACTTGGTAAGGAAGGCTGACTAATTGTAGAGAGGCTTCTATTAATATTCAAGTGTAGGCACATAGAACCTGTCTTTTGATTGTGCTACTCAGCACAGAAAAATTCACTGTACAAACTTGAATAGAAATCCTGGAGGCATGATTTGCATAATCCCATTGTCCTTTGCCCAGTTTAAATTCTAGTAGCAGCAGGCTGAAGAACTATATAACTTTTATCTTTTGAAAGGATATAACAGATTTTAATTTTTCAAAAGGACAATTTGGTTTTTCCAATACCCATAAGACTACGTTGTGATGCTTATCTTTTTCAAAACTTGGCAAGTCTGAGAGCCAGATTAATGATTAAAATTCGTGAACTCTCACAGAATTTGGATAAAGAGGCTCCAAAGCAAAGCTGAGTTACATATAAAATAAACTAAATCATTCAAAGAACATATTATGATAAACAAAGAAAGCAGTTAACCTAACTAACCCACTTTTTCTAGGTTTTACATATTCTGAACTTTTTTTCTAACTTCTACAAGAGCACTAGACCTGATCTATCTCATTCCTTCCTCCCTTCCTCCCTCCCTTTCTCTTGGGTAGACACAATGTTTTGGTATATGTGGGAGAGAGAGTGTATGCACAAGAGATGATAGATGGTATACCAAGGGTCAAACCACAAGGACCAGTAGACAGCCTAAAGGAGACCATCACAAATTTGCAAGCATCAGAGAAAATGTTACTGAATTCAGACATTATGTTCAAATGATTAGTGAAATTTTTAGATTGTGTTTGTGTGTTTGTGTGTGTATAACCAGCAGAAGTTGTATATAAATGATTTCTGAAACATAAATTAAATCTAAAAATAAATAATCTATTAAATATTGAAACTTTTTTGGAAGGAATAAAATTATAATTTGAAATTCAAATTTACAATTATACATGATAGAACATTCTATTTCTACTCCTCCATATCTTAATACCTATAATAATGAGAATTTTTACATGAGTTAACTGCTGTAGCTTAGTAAGGTTGAATAGATAATTACTTCTAGGAATTCAAAAAGGTAGAGAAATTTGTATTTTTTTTTAATTTGAAAAACAAGCTTCCCCTTTTTTGTCAACCAAATAAAGAGTGCAAACTGGGAATAGCAAGCATTAATAAATGTCCTGAAAAGTAGACATATGTGTTTGCCTAAGAAATAAAGCTGAAAAAGATAGGCCACTCAAGTCATTCTGATTACTCTTCCTTGTCTTGTGTACACTCATCATTTGTCCAGTTTCAGATCTTCTTGAATTTCAAGAAAATATGGATAAAACATTGAAACAAAGTTTGCAGTACTATATTTGGAAAAGCACATATCAGCATCAAAGAAAAATTGTAAATACTGCTTTTAAAACCTCTTAAAACCTTTTAAAACCAAAACCACTTCATTTAGGGCTGAATGTGGACCTCTGAAGCTTCAGACTTACTAAATAATTTTAAATGGCAATTTTTAATACAGCATAATTGATGATAATATGATAGGTTGGACTGGGACTTAATTCATAAATTATTAAATTTATGTATACAAAGGATAAATCATAAAATTGAAATAAAATCAAACAAATATAGTTTTTTTTCTGAATCTACGAACCTCAAAAAGAAGCTTCATGATATTAAGACTAAATAGCTTTTTCATGTTATGAGTCACATTTGGTCTAATGTGACCCATAACATGAAAAAGCTGTATAATCTTAATATCATTAAGCTTCTTTTTGAGGAGAAAAATAGAATGAATGATACTTAGTGAAAAATATATATTTTCCTTTCTCCTTGTTGCTATCTCTTCTCTTTATATTCCATAGAAGAGAAAAATGAGTTAAAATCTATGGCTCAACTCCAGTGAGAATAAATTGTCCAATGCAATTTTTATATAACTTCAGGTAATACCTTCAGGTGTACAACAATACAAATAATAACCTCAGGCCAGCCGAACCCCCAATGTGTGATAAAACTTTTGTTTAAATTGTGCTTTGAGGGAATAAATATAATACTCCCAAGAGTTCATCTCTTTTATAGATTTTATCAACAAGAGCGACATTTTACCTAACAAACACCTGTAATTGCTAATAAGAATAACATGCATAAGTTCCTGCACATTTACAGGCATATACCCTTTTAAATTATTTTAATACTGCCTTTGTTGGAAGAGAAATCAGATACGTTGACAAGAATTGGAGGAGTATTTTTGATTTTGCCATGTACATTACAATAAATTATTGATGAAAGAGTTGGAGAAAACACACTGTAATGGCTTATTAGCACCTCTATTTGAATTAAGGGATAAAACTTGTTATTCACTGAAATTATCCAACTTGCACTTCACAGGCAATTACACAAATTATCCAAAAGCAACCATGACATGAACACACTTTGCATTTCCATTATGCCACTTGAAGATAGGGTCCACTTATTCTAGAGCCTGTATCTTAATTATTTAAGGAAAATGCATTCAAATAAAACTTATTTTTAATCAGGCTCAACCTTGCCTAAACAATGCTGCTTTCATTCAAGCCAAGCTTTCTTGTAACAATAATTAAGAAATATCAGGCAATAGGATATTTTGCATAGAATAGTCGCTCTAGAACTGACTGCATGTATACTACTGATACTTTTTTTATAACATGAACATTTCATGAAGATTTGAACTGATGACCGTGTCTTTATTCAATGCATTGTATTTATTTATATATTTTGCTAGACTATAAAGCAACAATTGCCAAGTCAGATGAATTACCAAACTGAGGATATTTCATAGTTCTGCACCTACAAAGAATTACTTAATTTTTTTAAGGTTGATAATCACAAAAAAATAAAGAATAAGAAGAAAACACTGCTTATCAGAAACACGTCAATTTGAAAATAAATTTATATGGGGAAATGATAAATGTCTGCCTCCAAATACCGTTTTTTCTTCTTCCTATAGATATCGCTGAATCTCTCAAATTCATTCAGGCAGTGAGATGGGCAGTATGTAAATTTGTAAATAAAACAATAAGAATATCTTATACTCAGAGATGGTATTCAGCAGGTTCTGACCAGTTTTGGAGAACTGGTAGCAGAAATTTTTAGTAGTTTGGAGAACCAGCAAATACTACCTCTGACTGGAGATTTTACAATATCTTTATCCTGCCATGCCCACCAAGCCATGCCCACAGAACCAGTAGTAAAAATATTGAATACCACCACTGCTTATACTTTCCAATCCCTACTAAGCACTAATATTACACCAGCAAAACTTTTCACAAATTTGTGAGAAATATTATTCAATTATTATACTGGTGTTACTGTGAATGTGACTGAACTTGTATCTTCCTTGAGTTACTGATTTTATGTCTAGCTTCATTCTTACAAGTTATATTCAGTATAATAATAATTGACCCCTTGTAATATAGATATATTAAAAGATTTATTCTATTTTACTTTATATTAATACATAACATTTTATCTTTAATTATAGCTGACTCAAGTACTAATCCCAGCTATTACAAATTATTCAGATAATTTGAGTATTTCCTTTAGTCACCTTCACAAGATTTAAATTTGGAGTGGGGGTGGAAAGATCAAAATACACTTCAGAAAGAAAATCACATTAATATTTTTGGTCATAGTGGTACAATTAGGTTTAATTCTGTTGTATTTCCATTAGTGATTTATAATCTAATATCTTAAAATCAGATAAATTAAAATTAATTTGATTTAATTTGAACTTAATTCCAAATGAATTATTTTGTATTATTTTTCAAACTTTTTTTTGTTAGACTTTGAAAAAAAAACAATCTTGTCAGGTTAAGTCAGTCACAAGACCTTGGAATGGCTGTCAGTAATATTGTATCTGGGTGGTTTAAATTGAATTTTAGTCACCAAATGTACATGTTCAGATCGCCAGTGGAAGCTGTTTTTTCATGTGCAGACAGTAGACAGAGGCAGCTGTTAAAATTGAATCCACAGCATCAAACAACTTGTGAACTGATTGAATTTAAAATTGGAATTCCTTATTCCTTGATTTTTGCCTCAAAATAGGATGAGGGGATGCAGGTGGCTGATAAACAAAACTATATCAATCAGCCATAAGGTTAAAAAAACCTAAAGCAACAAGAATGTAATCTTTTTTTGGAGGACAGGAGGAATCAACAACAAATTATAAAACTACTTTTTCAGCTGGTGAAAATCAGCACAGGTCTGTTAACCTTAAAAAGAGAAACACTGTTATGTATTGAACCAGGAAAAGGGAAAAAACAATTGCAAAGTCCTATGACAGATATAAGAATATGAATTGTCTTCAAAAGTGTTACAACCAAATTCTGACTTTAAAGCAGAAGCACTGTTATTAGTCAACAAATACATATACTGTAAACTGTTAATAATTTGATTGACTTTCTTGATTAATAGTTATAAAACATGGTGTTTGGAATTTCTTGCTTTCAGTTGAAAGCAAGTTGAAAAGATTAAGGGAAGGGAAAATGGCCTTGGGTTGAAATGACTTCACATTAATTTTGGAGATTCCTCAATTATCTTCTCATGTCAATACCACTTTCTACCATATTGTACATCGAGTTTGGGTGTTGGGAACTTTTGGCTCCAGACCCACATGCGGCTCTTTGACCCCTGTCCTGCGGCTCCCTGCTGACCCAGTCACATGACATGCTTTCTGCTCTGAGAAGGTACAAGCCTCTCTGCAGAGTCACACAGCTGAAGCGCTCCTAGTGTTTTATCTGCGCTGCCCACAACCAGATGCTTTTTGCAATTCTGTGTCCTTTGTGGGCAGCTAAGTGCCAGCTGTGGTCCTGTTCGTGTTGGCTCAGGAAGAAGGGGAATGGGGAGAACCAGCCACTACTACCAGGTTCTCCTATGCTGTGCAGCATGGCCGCTACTCATCTCACTGCTCAGTGGCAGCAGTGGGAGGAGGAGTTGCCATCCCTGCCACTGCTGTGATCCAGGCCAAGGAGGATATCCTGCTTGGGCATGCATGCATGTGCATGCAAGAGAAAGAGACAGAGAGAGATGAGAGAGGGAAAAAGGGAGAAAAAGAGAAGCAGAGCCACCCACAAGCAGAGGTGTGGGGCAAATCACCTCTATGATTTTTGCCCATTTTTTGAGATCTGACAGAGTTGATACTATTTGATTCCTATTGCTTCAGCAATGCAACTCATAGAACTCAGAAAGCAGTATTTATCGATTTAACAAAGGTAGGAAGGATGGAAGGAAGGAAGGAAGGAAGGAAGAAAGGAAGGAGAAAAAAAGGGAGGGAGGGAGGGACAGAAAGACAAGAAGAGAGGGAAGATGGAAGGAAAGAAGGAAGGAAAAAAGAAAGAAATAAGAAAATGATGGAGGGATAGAATGAAAGAGGAAAAAGAGAAAAACAATTTAAGGATAGAGAGGGAAAGATAAATGAAAGAGCTGGAGGGAAAGAATGAGAGGGGGGGGGGAAGAGAGGGAAACAAATGAGAAAGGAAGAGAGGGGAAGAGGGGGGAGAGAGAGGGAGAAAGAGACAAAGAGAAAGAGAGAGATGAGAGAGGGAGAGAGAGAAAGAGAGATGAGAGAGATGAGGGAGAGAATGAGAGCAGAAAACAAATGAGAGGGAAAGAGAGGGAGAAAGGGTGAGATGAGAGAGGGAAGGGAGAAAGAGTGAGAGATGAGACAGAAAGAGATGAGAAAGATGTGAGAAGGAGAAATATGAGAGAAAGAGGGAGATAGAGAGAAAGAGATGAGAGAGATGAGAGAGATGAGAGAATGAGAGATGAGAGGAAGGGAGTGAGGGAGTGAGAGGGACACACAGACAGAAAGAGATGAGGGAGAGAGGGAAGGAGAGAGGGAGAAAGAGAGAGAGACGAGAGAGAGAGAGGTAGAGGTAGAGAGAGAAAAGAGAGAAAGAAAGAGATTAGAGGGAGGGAGGGGGAGAGAGACAGAGAGACAGAGAGAGAAAGAGATGAGGGAGACAGAGATGAGAGAGGGAAAAAGACAGATGAGAGAGGGAAGGAGATAGGGAGAAAGAGAGATATGAGAGATAAGAGAGACAGAGACAGAGAGACACAGAGAGAGAGAGACCACCACAAAACCTGGGTAGGCATGGCTAGGGGAGTGGTCATGTGTCTGGGTGGGAGTGAGTGACTCAAATTGGCCATGCCCATCCAGTGTTTATTTTCTGTGGGAAATGGGTCCAAATGGCTTTTTGGATATTAAAGGTCGCAGACCCCTGATCTAGTTCCACAAGACTGAGGTAGTCCCAATCTTGAATATGTTTTAGAGAACTCCAGCTAAGGCTTTCTGTATGGAAATGTCCTATAATACTATGTTACTATTATTAATGCTTTTAGATGTGATGTTTGATTAAACTGGCTAAATATATTTTAATATGGCAAGTGTCTAGAGTTTTGTCAAATAAATTAATCTCACCAATGTAGATGTTTCAAAATAGTTTTCAGATTCTTCTCTGACGTATTGTGCAAATACTTCAAAATACTTACTTTGAATGATGAGAATATCTCTCTTCATCAATTATATAGTTGAATATTTTTCCAGGCCTCCAAAGCATCCTCATAAACACAAGCAACTTCTGAAAGCAAGAAAAAATAACACAAATATACAGTGCCAGCCAGAAAAAAATACCAATATTTTACTGATTTAGGCTGAAGTTGTTCACACCTGCTCATTTTGTAATGGAAAAAAATGTTCCAAAATGATCTGCTGACATATTTTCCATCTGATATTCTTAGGATTATGAGTCAACTAACAGGTATTTGGGTTAGAAATATGTAAACCAGAATAGAGATTTTAATACTGTCTCTTTAAGAGCATACTAAAAACTGCAATTGGGGGTGGTTACTCAAATGGCCATAAGATGGAGCCAGAAATCTGGTTTGTCTTCATCTTAAGGCTAGGTCACACTGGCCAACAGATGCAAAACGGACGTAAAAAGGACACAGCGGATGAGCAAATTTTCCATCCGTTGTTATCCGCTCTCAAAAGTGCCCCAAATTTGCATAAACAGAGTGGACAACAGCGGAAAGGAACGGACGTGGGGAGGATGTAGCGGGGATGTAAAGCGGATGTTTGTTGGAAGCCTAGCGGATGGAAGTGGATGGAAGCGGATGACACATCTGCAGGGATTCCGGGGGAGAACAGCGAAGCGGACGCGTAGCAGAAGGAACGGATGCGTTGTGGATGCGTAGCGGATGACGCGGATGCATCACGGACGCCTATAGGATGCATAGCGGATGCCAAGCAGATGCAAAGTGTTCACTGCGTATGCGGGGAGGATGAATTGCAAAAGCTCCGCGGATATAAAAGGATGCAGCTCGCAAGCAGGTCACCATTCAGAGGATAGACTTCTTGCCAGAGACATCTTGAGTGAACACCATGGGGAAGAAGAGGAAGCCTGTGCCTACTCCTGCCAGCCCTGGCAAGAAGGACAGAACCACCATCCCACACCCTGGTGCTGACTCTGAAGTTGCTGGTGCTGCTGGTGCTGGTGCTGCTCCTGATGCTGCTGCTCCTGCTCCTGCTGCTGCTGCTGTGATGGACCAGCCCCAAGACCCTCAAAGCCCTGCTGCTGAAGGCCCTGAAGCCCCTGCCAGAGGGAGGAAGAGGCAAGGCAAGGAGAAGGGAGAGAGGAAACAGTGCTCCATTTCTGAGGACCATGAGGAGGAGGTGCTAGAATGGCTGAGGGAGAACAAGTACCTGTGGAGGAAGGGCCACAGGCTCTATCGCGACAGCAAGTGGAAGCAGGCAACATGGAGAGAGAAGGTGGAGAGCCTGGGCTACACTTCAGATGTCCTCCTGGGGTGGTGGAAGTACATGCACACCTGGTATGGCAAGCTGCAGCTGAAGACATCCGGGCAGGCCGCTGTCAAGCTCACTGACAGGGAGACCTATGTCATGGCCAGGTTCAGCTTCCTGGAGGGTGAGATCTGCCAGCGAGGAGTAGCCCCTCTGTCAACCCTCTCCCTCCGACAGCCCACAGAGAGCCACTCCTCTTCCAGCCAGGAGAAAGCTAGCGTGTCTAGGCAGGTGTCTTTGGAGGACCCACAACAGAGACCCCCCCACACAGCTGCACTCCCCATGCCAGAGGATGTGGAGGATCCCCTGTCTCAGATGGAGCAAGAAGAGGCAGCCACCAGAGACCAACCCACCCCCACCCCCAGCTCCACCTACACAGAAAGCAGGCAGAGAGGCAGACTGGAGGGACAGAGCCACACTGTCCTCTTGGAGATCAGGGACACAATCAAAGCCAGCACAGATCTCCTCTCCCAGCTGGTCACTTCAACCGCAAGCCCTTCATCACGTATGTGAGCCAGACCCTCATGGACATGCCCGAGGCTGAGTACCAGGCGATGAAGGAGAGGATCACAGCTCTTCTGCACCACCCTCCAGTCCCAGCTGAACCTGCTCCTACCCATTCCAGGTCTGGTCCTCCTACCCAGGTGATGTCAGAGCCCTTCCACAGATTTCAGCAGCCCCTCACCTACCAAGCCAACCACTACCAGGACTTCCCACAGCAGAGGCAGCCCTTCCCAATCCACACCTAGGTTCCTCGGATACCACAAACGCCACAGATGCCTCAGCTGGCCCATGGGCAGTCCAGACAGCCCCACTACACTCCTCCATCCTCCACCCCACAGCCAAGCCCTTCCTTAGAACATCTGTCATCAGTCTTGGGCCTTACATCCCAGGTCCTTGAGGAAGTGCCTCTCAACCTCACGGGACTGAGTCAGCTCTCTGAGAGCTTCCTGCACACACCATCTCCTGTTGTACTCTCGGGGCCAGGCACCCCAATGGTGCGTCAGACCAGCACTCCAGCAACAGCCACCTCCACAGTCCTTAGCCCCTTTACACCTGAGACCATGGGCATGCCTCAGAGTGACTGAAAAGAATGCCAGAGACCGAGTAGTTACCTGCTCACCTTATCTTTGCTTAAAGACACTTTACTTGGGTCATTTTGCTTTTTAATAAAGTCAATCAGTTTGTTGTTAATAAAGGTTATCTTTGCTTAACACACTTGGTTCATCTTTTTTACTTAATAAAGTGTTGGGGAAAACTTTGAAAAAAGGGTTAAGCCTTTGCATGCTTGTGGGATTGGTAAGGATAGCTGTGGGATGAATAGCTGTGGGATGGGTAAGGATAGCTGTGAGATGGGTAAGGATAGTTGTGGGATGGGAAAGGATAATTGTGGGATAGATAAACCTCCAGTGCAAGCATAGTGGGACTGTCTGAATGGGGTCCCAGAGGCCAGGTGGTGCAGAGTCAGTGCCAGCTTCAGTCCAGGGTCCAGGCTGGGATGGAAGTTGGTGTTTGCCTTGGTCAACCTGGGTCTCAGACACTCCACAACTTCATCAAACATGGCTGGTGGCATCCTCATGAAGTGCTGGACTGCATGAGTGTCTTCATTCCTCAGCTCCACCATCAGCTTGTCATACAGTCCAAACTCCTCTCTTCTCCCGATCCATCATCGGACCCAGACAGTTCTTGGACGTCTCCTTCTTCCCCTTGCGTAGAAAAGGTGAAACAGTCTGAAGAGGGCTTGGTTCTGGTGTTGAATGATGGTGGCTACCAAAAGGAGTGGCTACCAAAAGTGCGATGATCCATGGTGGAGATCAGTGGATGATGTGGAAGAGCAAGGGCAAGGCTGAAGATGTCTGCACACCAGGGCTGCTGGACTGATAGTGAGATCCAGGTGATTTCCTCCCCCTTTTTATAGGAAATGTCAGTTTTCCTCTAGGTGTCCTTCCACATACTGTAGAAATCCTCCAGACATCCTAAATATACGAGATACATCCCATATGCGAACGTTTTGTCCATTTTAATGCTTTATATACGAGATGTATCTGCTTACATCCTTTCTTTTTCCATGTTACTAACACTGTGTGGACGTTCTGCGCACCTTTCGCTTCCTCCCTCTTTCTGCTTTCCACTGCAGTGGATGTAAGTTGCGCAGATGGCCAGAGATTGCCGAGAGGATACATCGGACGTGTAACGGATGACAATGGATGTAGAATGTTTGTTGCCTGTATGTTTCATGGATGTAGATCGTACATGGTGGAAAATTCATCTGCTCAAAAAGTTTTGTGCAGCTCAAAACTTTTTGAACGGATGAAATAGCAGTGGACTGATGTTTTTCCGATAGAGCATATGAAACACATATGCAGTGAGTACACAATGGATTCATCGCGTTTTCCAATGGATGGCAAGCTTTTTTGTCCATTTTGCATCCTCTCTGCAGCCATTGGTTCAGTGTGACATGGGCTTTAGTCTCAGAAGAAAGTATATCTGAGTGAGTATCTCTGTTTCCTTCTGTTGGAAAGTATTGCTGTTGTTCCATTTCTTCTATTTGACTGATAGTACTAGATTTAATGTAAGTCTGTTATTGAACTGTTTTTTGACACTGGACTTTAATATTTGGATTATCCCTGGATTGAAAACTGACTTATTTAACTTGTGAATGACTTTGGACTGCCTATTTTGAACTTTGCTTAAATCTTTATTGAAAGTAAAACCCTACATTTACTGTACAGTGTATCTGTGTGCTCTGTGTGTATTATTCCAACACTACTCTCTGTACTTCTCCCTATATGCGCTCATTCTCCTAATGGGGAATTACCTCAACACTTGTTATGGGCCCAGGCCATACCAGGCTTAGATAACTGAGAATTAGTGTGGATGCATAGTCCTGTATACAGACAGCTGTTTACTGGTTTAATTGTGGGTTACAATCCTGATAAAGATGGCACAAGTCACTTCAACAAGTCTATCACTGATAATCCAGTTGGATGGAACAAACTATGCTTCCTGGTCTATGAAGTGCAGTCTACTTCTGTATAAAGAAGGTTAATGGAATGTAGTTCATGACCCACCAGCTGTAAATGCTTAGGACCCAAATAATGCCAATTCTTGATGCCAAGATGCGGTATCTGCTATCCCGCATTAGATGGTCGTCTCATGATAGGGAGCGAAAGGAGAAAGAAACGACAGCAGACGAAGTTCCTCGGGATGAATGCGTCCAGAATGTCTGGGTACACGCTCTTTTATTATGTTCATTCAAAAGGGGGTGATTGTTTATTCAGAGCCTAGGTCAAGCCCAGGTCAGACAGATATACAGGATTTACAATAGCTCAGATAAGGCAAGATACCAGGTCAGACAGGATTGCAAGATTTATAATTCGATCAGGATATTCCTGCTTTACAAAGCTGCATGCCAGACAATGTAATCACAATGTAAATAAGCTATTTCTACAGATGTTTAGCTCCTTGTCCCTGTACGTGCCCTGCAAAAGGTCACTGAGGAGACAGAAGCTCAATGATTACACGTGAATGATACAATGTTGCAAATGCCTGAACGATACATAGTTGCAATGATACACAGTTGCAAACACATGAATGATACATAGTTACAACATCTCCTCTGTTTTTATTATTTATGACGAGTCTTCTTCCTTGTCCAAGAAGACAGGAACCTTTTTTCTGAAATGTTCACCATCCCAGTCATCTAGGCAGGAGTGCGACCCGTCAGCATCAGGGTTGTCCAAGGAGCGGTAACTCAGCAATGACATTTTTTCGTCCAGTGTTAAGGACTTAACATGAGCTTGCAATAACACATTAACATTAGCAGTTATGGAGGATAATTGATTTTTCAAAAATTGCAATATTCTATTAAAACAACAAGGTCCTATAATACATATCAATATAATGATTATTAATGGTCCTGCCAATGCAGTTAAAAGGGTTGTAAGCCATGGTGAAATAGAAAACAAGCCTTGATACCAATTATACGTGTTTAACCTTTCGTTTTCTCTATCTTTTAAGCGTTTTTTTAATTCTTTCATAGAATCCAACATGATCCCCCTGCTATCAGCATAAAAACAACATTCTTCTTTAAGTGCAGCACACAATCCCCCTTGTTTTAAAAATAACAGATATAAGCCTCTACGATTCTGCAAGACCACTTCCGAGAGGGACGTCAAGGAGTTTTGCAAAGCTGTAATTGATTTCTCAATTCGTAATAAATCATCATCAATGGCTGAACCCAGAGCTGTAATATTTTGGTCAGAGACAGCTAGTCCTGCAATGCCCGTGGCTGCGCCCGTGGTGCCCAGAGCAAGCAGTAGACCTAGAGTGAGAGTACTTATAATTTCCCGCTTTGCTCTGAGGGGGTATTCCATGGGTGCCTGTAAGGATATAAAATCATCAGAGTTATACACGTCAATTTTTGGTACAAGCCATACTTGAATGCAAAATGATTTGGATTTAATAAGTTCATCCCCGTAGACACATGCTGTGAGACCGGTGGAACAAGCCCAGACAGAATTATTGCCAGGGATAAAATACATTCCTTTTAGGCGTGATGTTAAATTTCCTCCTGAAGTGGTGTAGACTGCAGAGTATCCTCCGATGGTGTGGGTGCGGCCAAGGCAGTTCTTAGGAAGATATACATTACAATGATAGCCATTAGAAACATTAAGACAATATTGTGAGTAATTGGATGGAATATTTCCCAAGCAACAACCGACCCCAGTGATGGAAGAAACAGTAATAGTGGAGTTCCTCCAACGGCAACGTTCGTCTGATGTGGAATTAGCGATGGATTCTTGGGAAGCGATGGCCTCGTATAAAGGTGGAGAGGCAGAAATACAAAGCCAACATGTGGAGGCAATTGATGAGTTTGAAGAGTTCAGCAAAGCATAGGAAGCTTTGATCAATGGAATCAATGGGTTAACTCCCTGTGTTATGGGTTGCAAGAATGGGGATTTAATAACCTTTTCATATGGTCCCACCGGGTTAGAGCGAGGGGGTTCAATATGACGTTGAATGTAAAAAATATTTCCATAATGCTTTTCTGGCCAGACTCCTTTTAGGCGGGCACCCCATTTCAAGCCAGTGTCCCATAGGGTACTTTTCTTGCCTTGGTCCGTGAATCTTATGGTTACCGGGTTGCATTTGGGCAATTTTTTATCACTGCATGGAATATCTCATGTGGTGCGAGTGACAGTAATGAGATCACCCTTAGTGCCCGGATCCCAATAAATATGTCCAGTTGAAACACACAACCAGGCTTTGCAAAAGTAATCCGACGACCCCCCCGCAGTCGAGAAGTCGTTGGGCAGGGGACTGAGTGTTGGAAACGGGCTGTCCGGGGCATACATAAAACCTATATTTATTTACAACTCTATGACTAGGCTCCGTTGGATGAGAAGGTGAGTTGTAGGCGGTGGAGCCTACAAGCATTTCTGCCAAATCGAATTGAAGTGGTGGGTAGAAGTCTTCTATGCAAGAAGAATTGGTTGTAGAGCTTAAATGAATGCCTTGCAAGTCTTTTATAGTCCAAGTAATATTATATTTTCTGTGAGGCTTCTGCGGATCGTCATGGACAGTTCTTTTGAAGCGTCGTTTGTTGACAGGATCAGAGTTCGGGTATATAAAAGCATCACAAGTAGGAGAGAGGACTATGGACAAGTTAGTTGTAGAACATTTACGAGATGAGAAGGGAATGCAATTAGTAGAAAAAGGATAATAATTACAATAATGACAATGAAGATTAATTTGGTCATTCATCAAGGATGTTAGTTGGGTTGGAGGAACCCGTAATACAAGAGAAGGACATTTAGGTCCCCCTATATCTAGCTTGAATAGAGGAAAAGATTTTAAGGTTCTTTTCCATAGGAAGAGTAAAGAAGGAACAAAAGAGCGAGTGATAGAGTGTTCTGTAAACAAAACAGAAGTGACAGAGTGAAAGCTATGGGTAGCATTTTCATGACGTACCCACATGGAACAAGTATAATAGCCTTCTGTTAATGAAGTGGCTTTAACACGAATAATCTTTTGACAGGAAGCATAGGTTTTGTTGAAGTATGTGTGAATATAAGGAGATAGATTTATGGGAAGATTATTATGCCAACAAACAATAGGACAGTCACTATCATAATTAATAAAGCGAAATTCTAATGTGGTCCAATGACCATGTTGAACAAAGGTATAAGTAGGATATGAATAAGGTAGAAATTGCAAAGAGGATACAGGCAAGAATATCAGGAAGTGTTTAAGATGTAGATGTAGCAGAAGAATTCCCATGATAGGGTCTTACCGCCCGACCAGGGACCCAGTAAGTGGTTTTGTCTGGTAGTAAAATTGCAGCGTAGCCTCGTCCCCAGGTGAGAAGCTCAGCGGAACCCTGCCAGGCGGGATCTGGCAATCTGCGATAATGTACCAGAGGTCTATTAGGGGGGGGGTGAAGGGGAGGAGTGAAGCAGCAGAAGTGGGAGGAATGCCAGTCAGATTAAGAAAATTTAAAGTGTAAAGACAAATGTTAAGAGAATTTTGCAATGCTGGGAGGTTAGGGGGTTTTTCCCGCAACGAATATCGATCAAGAGCACGTTTCAGAGATAAGTGAGCTCGTTCCACAATAGCCTGCCCCTGGCTGTTGTAGGGAATCCCAAACTTGTGAGTTACATCCCATCTGTTACAGAAGTCCTGGAAAGCAGAACTCGTATAGGCAGGTCCATTGTCTGTTTTGATTTCTTTTGGACGTCCCAGCAAGGCAAAGGAATGAATTGAATGATTGATGACATGTTTTACAGTTTCTCCCCTTTGAGGAGTAGCCAGAATAAACCCTGAATATGTATCGATGGAAACGTGCAAATATTTCCAAGGGGCAAAAGGTGGATACTGAGTTACATCCATTTGCCAAATTTCACAAGCTTTAATCCTCTAGGATTTACTCCTATGGGAATGGAATGTCCTTGCTTACTACATGTGGGGCATTGTTGAATAATGGCAGCAGCTTCTGCCTGAGTTAGAGAAAATTGTTTTTGTAATGCCTTTTTATTTTGGTGAAAATAGTCATGGCTTTGGGCTGCTGTCAGATTACAAATTGATTTACCTGATGCAGCTGCTGCAGCTGCGTCTGCCACCTTGTTTCCCTCCTGTAATATACCAGGAAGAGGTTGATGGCTCCTGATATGTGCTACAAAGAATGGATGCGTACGGCTGTTGATACATTGTTGTAGAGGAAGCAACAATTTTAACAAAGGAACAGATATGCTAGGAGATAAATAGGCTTGATATATATTTTTCAAAATCTGAGAAACGTATAAGGAATCTACTATTAAATTAAAAGGAGCTTTTTGAAACTGTTGAAACGCAATAAGAGATGCAGCAAGTTCTGCCTGTTGAGCAGAAGATTGCGGAGGGGTAATTTTAGTTTTCCACTCTCCCTCTTGGTACCATGCACAAGCACCATACATTTTCCCCCCATCTGCATAAAGCGTAGGTGCATCTACTAATGGAGATATTGAGAGGGGGGATTGCCATTCAAAAGGGAGAGTTTTAAGAAAAGTGAAACGTGGGTCCGCTGGTAAATGGCAAGAAGTTTTCCCTGGCCACTCTTCTAAAGCGTATTGTAGTTCTTCTGAATTACACCATAGCATTTCCCACGTGGTCAGTGAGCAAGGAGTGAATATTGAAACAGGCTCACATCCCATGAGTTGCTTACATCTTTGTTGACCTTTAAAGATCAACTGGGAATATGCAGAGGTTTTACTAATGATTGTGGTCCGTGGGGTGTGAGACAAATGCAGCCATTCTAAAATCAGAACCTGTGTCTGATGAGATTGCATAATAACAGCTGTTGGTCTCTGAACAGTATTTAGTAAAGCAATTGATAAAGGGCAATTCTCTATAGCTCGATCCACCCATCGAGTAGCCAGTGAATGGGAAACGTCTTTTAATAGCTGCAACTGCTCTTTATTTAGGATGATAACATCAGACGGGGCTTTACCTTGTGTGAGGGCATTAAAAAGAGGAGCTAATGTAGCTGTGGTCAAACCCAAATAAGGACGTGCCCAATTTAAGGTTCCTAGGAACTGTTGTAAGATCACAAGAGTGGGTTTTGGGGGAAGTGTTGGGAGGGGAAGGGAAGGAACAGCAGCTGAAGCAAGTAACTTGTGACCTAAATAGGAAAAGGGTGGTTTGGATTGTACTTTTTCTGGGGCTATTGTGAGACCTGCTTTACCTAGAATGGAGATCAGTCACGGCAGAGTTTTTAATACCGTGCCCTTTGGGCCAGGTGCAGATACCAATATATCATCCATGTAATGATAGATTAAAAAATGAGGATATTTGTCCCTGTATGGTTGCAAGGCTAAATCCACAAAATATTGACACATAGTTGGACTGTTTAACATGCCTTGCGGTAAGACTTTCCATTGATATCGTTTGGTAGGTCTCTGATTATTTAAGGTTGGTACTGTAAAAGCAAATAATTTTCTATCTAGCTGGTGTAATGGAATGGAGAAAAAACAGTCTTTTAAATCGATAATGATAAGGTCATACTCTTGAGGAATTATGTTCGGATTTGGAAGATCACATTGCAGGGGTCCCATTGGAAGGAGGACCAAATTCACAGCCCTTAAATCCTGAAGGAGGCGCCAAGCGCCGTTTTTCTTTTTGATAACAAAAACTGGGGTATTATATTGACTCAATGAAGGTTCTAGATGACCTCTATCTAATTGTTCTTGAACAAGAGAATGTAAGGCTTCAAGTTTTGTAGAAGGGAGAGGCCACTGATCAATCCATACAGGGTTATTGTGAATCAAATGCAAGCGAAGCATGGTTAGTGGAGGGTAAGTTGTGCATTAAACTGTGACATAAGGTCTCTTCCCCACAAATTAGTATACAGAGGAATTACAGCTGGTTTAATATAAGCAACACATTGAGACTCAGGGGAATGGGCTTTTACCCAGTTTCTGCTAATACGAGTCTCCTGGAGTCCCCCCACTCCTCTCACAGCTGGTGCCACATCTGCAGGCCAGGTGTTTGGCCACTCAGCGGTTTGGATGACGGAAATATCCGCTCCAGTATCTAAAAGACCAAGAAAGGATCGACCATTCAATAAGAATGTTACCGTAGGTTTTGGTTGACTAATTGGTCTTTCAATTGCATAGAGTTGCTCTTGTTGTTGGTCTAAGAGCACAATCATTTTTGCCACAACATCCCCCTCATTTATAGTAACTTCTGTATTAGCTAGTACAGACAGACAGACATCAGACAATACAGTGGGGTCATGCAGAAAAGGAGAGGCAAGAATACCTTGTTCAGCTAAATCCCTTACAGGAAAGACTAGCACTGGAATATCGGGGGACATATGAAAAGGCTGAACAGGACGTACAAAGAGAAAGTCAGCGACACCAGGAAAATAAGTAACAGTTTCATTAGCAACAAGATCGTAAGCGAAAGAAGAAAAGTTGCAAGTTTCAGCAGCCTTTGTTGTGGGGCTGGCTGCCTGCCCCATTTCTAGTTTCCCTGATTCAAAAAAGGTTTTTGAATGATTGCAGGGTTATTCTGCTGTTCATTCTTTTGGCATCGAGGGCATGGTGTCTTTGGGCGAGCTACCTGGTTTCTTGACATATTTGCTCCCCCACCCGGGGCTCTGCATTGGCTCTTAAAGTGACCTGGCTTGCCGCAATTAAAACAATTGCCCATTTTGCGAGTGTTTTGTTGGGAAATGGGAAGAAGAGAGCTCATGTTCTGCTGCATGCCTTCAGTAATGGCTGTAGCCAGAGTAGACATGGAATGGGATGTGGTTCCTATGATTCAGCAGGCTGTAAGATAATCTGCCAAGGTAACATTTTTCTTATTAATTAATGGTTGCAAAACTTTCTGACAATCAGCGTTTGCGTTTTCATAAGCAAGTTTCAATTTTAATTCATTACAAGCCTCCTCATTATCAATTTGTCTCTCTAAGGCTTCTGTGAGACGATTTATAAAGGAGGAAAAAGGCTCAGAAGGTCCTTGAATAACTTTAGAGAAAGATTTGGGCACGCATCCCGCATTATCAACCTTTCGAGCAGCGCCCAAAGCACAATCCTGTAATATAGGGAAAGCAGCTGCGTCTGTGGCAATCTGCTGGGCAACGGTAAACATAGTGCCAGTACCGTTAAGCATATCTAGAGTGACATTTGCCGGCAAGCCTCTAGCGGCTGCGGCTGCAGTACGCTTATGAAATTCTGACTCCCAGACCAAAAATTGTGAAGGCGTGAGGATCATGGTAAATAATGTACGCCAATCAGCATTTATCAAGTCAGCTCCTGGTTGGGCTATTGATCCTAAAAGACCCTGTACATAGCGAGATTGAATACCATTTTCCTTGCAAGCTGCTTTTAAATCCTTAATTATTTTGTACGGCATTGGGGTATACTGAGGAGCTGGAGGATTGCCGGTTTGTATGATAGGATAAAGGGAGGCAGCTGCAAGGGTGTCCTTATCCATTTCTCCTTCATAAAAGGCTTGTTGAATGGCTTTTACAACACCCCCCCCACCTCGGGAGGGTGGTGGAGGACACGAGGGCTCTACATTTAAGGAAGTGGATTGGATGGAGGGAGGCTCTCGTAATGACTTACGATCATTGGGAGCGGAGGGTTGAAGGACAGAAAAGTTATCATAACTTGGTGGAGGAGATTCAAATACACTCTCTGCTTCTATTTTATAATGGACTTTTAAAGCCTCCATAATTTTCCTCCAAGTGACCAAAATGCCAATAGGTGCACGAGGAGGACTATGGAGATAGTCACCAATTTTTTGTCAAATGGAGATTTTTAAGGACCCTTTCTCTGGATAATTGGGACAACGTTGCCACACATAAGTCAATAATGTAGCAATAGGTTTCATTTTTACAGGCGAGCCCTTTAAATTAGCAGAATATTTAGAAGAAGAAGCGACTAACTCCCTCAATTCCTTCAGATGCTCTGTCTGTTGTTGAGAAAAGTTTCCGCCCATACTTACGAAAGTCGAGACCGTGTTTCAGATCCGATGATGTGCAATTCACTTCAGGCCTGGCGATACACAGCTCCCATCGAGCGGGTAAGATATGAGCGCGTCGCAACGTATCCCCCTTAGGGAATCACGTCGTGGTCACCAGAATGCGGTATCTGCTATCCCGCATTAGATGGGCGTCTCATGATAGGGAACGAAAGGAGAAAGAAACGACAGGAGACGAAGTTCCTCGGGATGAGTGCGCCCAGAATGTCTGGGTACACGCTCTTTTATTATGCTCATTCAAAAGGGGGTGATTGTTTATTCAGAGCCTAGGTCAAGGCCAGGTCAGACAGGATATACAGGATTTACAATGGCTCAGATAAGGCAAGATACCAGGTCAGACAGGATGGCAAGATTTATAATTTGATCAGGATATTCCTTCTTCACAAAGCTGCATGCCAGACAATGTAATCACAATGTGAATAAGCTATTTCTGCAGATGTTTAACTCCTTGTCTCTGTACGTGCCCTGCAAAAGGTCACTGAGGAGACAGAAGCTCAATGATTACACGTGAATGATACAATGTTGCAAATGCCTGAACGATACATAGTTGCAATGATACACAGTTGCAAACACATGAATGATACATAGTTACAACATTCTAGCATAAGTTTTTTAGCTGACAGATGTTAATTACAGTGTACAGATATCTTTCAAAACTTTTCCCCAAAATATCATATCTATTAATACCATCATAGCAGTTCCAATGGTTCATTCCAAGCATACATAAAGGCCTAAGATTCTAAGGCACAAAATGAACTTGCAATTCTAAGAAAAGAGTATAGACTTTTGTATTGGATAATAAATATTGTATATAAGCATTTTTAACTGTATTGGCACTTCTTTCTTCCTTCAGGAAAAAACCTGGTTGTCCACCAAGATATACACTCATATAGGGTAAACATTTTTACATATATTAAAATATTGCCATAGTCTTATTGGGATCAAACAACCTAGCAGCAGGCATTGTGCTGAATGCTCACTTCTAAACAATACTGTCAGGAGAATTCATGACAGTTAGAGCTAATGAACAGGAGAAAGAAAAAGAGATGAGTTTAATAGTGCTTTCCCTTCATTTCTGAGAATTGAGTGGGAGTGATTTTGAGAGGCTTTTGGGGGTGAGTTCCCTATTGGAGTTGAATAAATCTTCTGAGCATTTGCATAGTGTATTATCTGCCTGGGAGTTTATTACTGACAGTTTTACAACCTGAAACATGGGATAAGGCCTTTCTGTGTTAAACTATCAAATATTCAAAAATATATATGGTAGTGGGATCATGATTGTCCTGACATTGTCCTGACTGTCTTAAAGAAAATTTAAGACAAAGATTCAATAAATCCATCTGACAACGTTGTTTATTTGACAGTGGGAAAGGACACAGTGGATATTTATCCTCATCCTAGTTCTTACAATCAAAGGAAATGTTTGATTGAATCAATAAAATAATTAGCACCATGGACACAATGACATATTATTTCTGAATTCATGATATTGGAGAGTGTGGGAATAATCACAAATTTATTATAAAAATGGTCTTTCTTCCACTGTCCCAACCCATCCAGAACCAACTGGAGCATAAAACTATGTCGCAATCAAGTCAATACACTGTAATAAAGAGCACTAAAAGGGCACCTCTACTAAACAAACAACCCAATTGTTCTGGCAAGAGTAATGAAACAGAACAAGAACTTATTCCCTCACACTCCCCCAAACCCACAATAAGCAGCCAAGACATCATCTACACAACAAGAAATGACAAGTAGGGCAAAACTGCAGACACAAGGAAGGACAATTAAAGCTGACCTTGGGCTGAATCACACACCAGAACAAGCATGCACACATCCACTCCCTCGCAAACTCCACACCAGTTCCTTTTCATTGTATAGACAGTGATTGCCAACTGGTGGTCTGCAGCCCACTGGTGGGCCGTGAGAAAAATTTGGTGGGCTGCAGAGAAATCTCACCCCAGATCACCCCCCAAAGCAATTAATCCAGGCTGTGCGGGAACACAAGGCTGCGCCGCCCACATGGCATCCTGGAACCCTCCCCTCCCACTCACTCCATATCCAGCAAACTTGCCTGCTAAATTGCTATTTTTCCTTTTTCCGACCATCAGGTGTTCTGCTGTGATGGAAATTTAGATTAGCTAGGAAGCAGGAAATAGTTGGATTTCTTGCTTTCTAGCTAGTCTTTAGATCTTTGGCTCTGCTTTTAAGCACAGCCAAACCTCCCTTAGAATTGAAGGTTCTATTATTCAGTGCAGATTCAGGGCAAGCAAACTTTATGTGACAGACTCAGGTAGCCAGTGGCAGATAGATAGATTACTGAATGATTCTTTGAGCAACTCAATCTGCCTGTCTGCTTTGCCTGATTTGGATAAAAGTTGCTCTTTTTTAATAAAAAAAATCAATATTTACATACATGGTGTGTTGTGAGTTAATTTAGTGAGGTTGCTTGCAAGCAAATGTTATGAGTTTGCTTGAAAGCAAATGTTATGTGACAGACTGAGCTTGCCAATGACAGATAGATTTCTGAATGAATCTGTGATTCTGTGAGCAACTCAATCTGCCTACTGCTTTGCTTCATTTTGGGTAAAAGTTGCTCTTTTTTAATACAAAAATCAATATTTATATAAATATTTATAATATTTACATACAAGCCATGGTCATCCAGTCACATGACCACCAAGCCACACCCACAAATTAGGCCACACCCACAGAGCCGGTTAGTGGTCCCTGGGATTTAAAATTATGAGTTTGGTGGTCCCTGAGGTCCAAAGGGTTGGCGACCCCTGCTATAGAGAATGGAAGAATGGAAGGAAGTTTCCTTAAACTGTTCAGATTTAACCTTGTTAATATTTGCAAAATATGCCAAAACAAAATAGAAAGACAACAAGGCTGTAGGTTTGTTTCAAGAAGAAAAGAAGAGAGTTTTGCTGATGGTACAAGTTGACAAACAGTGGAATAGGATGTCTCATTCAATTCAATTCAATTTTTTTTTATTAGGCCTTGGGCTGTATCAAAGTACAGAATTCTAAAAACAAATTATTACTAAAATTTGATAAAAGCAATTTAAAGTAGAATTGGATAAAATAAAATTTTAAATGAAATTGGAATTGGAATAAAATACAGTCTAAAAATTGGAATAAAATATAATAATTTAAGATATCGATAAAACATGATAAAATAATATTTCAGTATCACTCCTGTAATCTATTCCAATTCGTCCAACATATGCAGTTCTCAATGAACCATTTTGCTTAAGTTCTATGCTGTGTAAAATGTTATTTTCGAATTCTGGCCACACATAAGGTAAGTTGTTTTGATATGGGAGTCCAAATGGGCCATTCATTTGGTATATAGATTGAGGTACCTGTTTCTTTCCTTCATATACAGACAACATTCAAATAGAATGTGAGCTAGATCTTCTACCTCCATAGAGATGTTCATTGTAGGGTATAGAATGGAATCACCTATATCTGACCATTGTGTTGGGTTGTTTGAATCTCGCTCTTGTAAATATGTCCCTAAGATGTTTTGGCAGTTGCAGCTTCAAATAGCTATCTATTTGAAAAGTATGTTTATATTTGCTCAGCCATTTCAAATTACCCACCTTACTAAGGATAGCTATATCATTTTGGGTTTTTATATCCTTGATTCTTTGGGCAGCTCTTTTTAAAAATCATTCTCCTGTTATGCAAGTGGAATAGGATGTCTCATGAAGTAGTATATTCCTCTTCATTGGAAGTTTTTTTTATAAGAAAACTATTCATCTGATATGCTAGATCATCTTCCATGTATTTTACAAACCTATGTTACATAATATTAATAATAATAAAAAATGTGAAGGAGTAGGAATGGATGATCTGACGATATCTATAATTCTCTCAAATTTCAGAAATTACAAAACTAAACAACATTATATCTGTCCTGACTCATGGTGCCCCCTGACTATTTTATATGAAATGTTCATTTTATCAAATACAGTAAGTATTTAATTTAGGATTTAGAATATTTTGCAGTCTTATTGTTTACTACAATGAAACAGGGAAAAAAATGCTCTTCATCTATTATATAACATTTTAATATCAGATGCAATATATATTTAGTTCAAGGGGTAGATCCGTTTATAATCTCATCACTTAAAACAGATGTTTAATTTACAGATCTAGAAAGGATGTAAGCAAGCAACTTTGCATCATTCTCTGGGGATAAATTTTAATTAAAGAATTTGATGATATGACTTGACTATGATCTACTGATTTATTAGATGGGTCAAGTGCAATTATCCTTTATAAAACTGAACTATTACTTTATTTATAAATGTGTAAAGTTATACTATTAGTACTTTCCACAACTTCAAGAAAGTAATGAGTTTTCTTGAACATTTCTTACAGTTGATAACGTAAAACAAGCTGGAATTAAATCCAGACAAGATAGAGCTGCTAGAATCTAGAAAATCCAATCACTTGCTAAATAAAGAAAGAAAGAAAGAAAGAAAGAAAGAAAGAAAGAAAGAAAGAAAGAAAGAAAGATGGAATTCAGATAAAATTTGTTTTAAATAAATGTACACTTTCTCAGAAAGAGCAGATTAATAGTTTGGGAGTGTTCTTGCCTCCCCACCCCACTAGCCTTAGATTATCAAACTGTGACTGTTTTGAAAAAAAATGAACAATTGTGAATAGTGCATTTATCAACTGCAATACTTCCTAACCAGTTTGATTTAGTAAAAATTATTCAACACATGACTGCAAAATATCTCAACTACTGAACTGTCTTTAATGTGAAGATGCCTTTGCAAAATGTTCAGAAATTATATTGGTGAAAAATATGATAGACAAACTGCTGACCAGTAGAACTACTGTGTAGAGATGTCAGCACTGAAAGATCTGCATTGGCCAGCAATTGCCTACCACACACAATTTAAGGTGCTATTGTTGACCTTTAGGATCTTAAATCACCTAGACTGGTTAGACTTTCTTGCTATAAAGTAGTTCATCTTTTAAATGAAAATCTTAAATTTCAACAGGAAATTTTGAAGATACCCTTAGTATGAAAAGTTTGAAAATAATATTTGTGGTAAAGGACTCACTACTATGGATTTCCAGGCTTTGGAATGCTCTCAAAGGAAATGAGCTAATTCCTAAATTCCAAGATGATAAAAATACATGATAAAAATGTATGATAATAATGATAAAAATACATTATTTGGCTAAGCTTTTGCTTGATAATTGTTAATTATATAAATTATATATTTATTTATGCATTTAATTATTTGTCCAATATATGTAACCATCTTTCTCATCAAACAAATGATTCTGAGTGATGTATAATAAAGCTAAAATGTTATTAATAAATACCAAAAGCAGTTGTTGTTATTGTTGTTACTATATTACTATGTTTCTGCATACTCTTCAAGGGACCTCATGTACATCATATTACAATAGTCAAACCAGAAGGTGATTAGGAAATAAGTGGCCATGAGTGGGGCCCTCAATATAGAAATAGGCTCAACTGACAAATTATACAAAGTTGTGTACAAAGACCTGCCTAGTCACAAGTGCTACCTGCAAGTCTTTCCTTTAGAATTGTTTGAATTCATAAGATTCAGACAAGAAATAAAAATAATATACTTGTGGAATTATGTAGGCATAACATGCATAGTATCCTTACCCATGGAGAAATCTCAGATGTATGAAACGTTTAGAATTTTGGTGGTAAGGCTGCATATCACTAAGAATTAATTAGTAAATTACAAAATAAATACAAAAATCCTAAAGCCTTTGGTTATGATCCTGCCCTCTGGATCAGTGAAGAATAATTATGTTCCTTCCTCTCCCATCATCTTCTTATGTCTTATATTTCCCTATGCAAATATAGAACCCGCAATTTTCTCTGTTAAAATCAATCCTGTTCAGTTTAGCCCTTGCTCAAAATTGTCTAGATCTTTTAAAATCTTTGCTCTTCTTTTTACTATTCTCTTTCTTCCAAAGTATTAGTCATTTTGTAGAATTCTACTTGATATTTCCCTGCAAGCAAGAGCTATTAATGAGCACATTTTTAGTATTGTCATTCAATCAAATCTGAGTCCAAGATTTAGAGCTAAATCTATACACAATAGCTCTTTTCCCCCCATTTCTTCATTTCATGAAGAAGAATATAATGAAGCCCTCTTTTGAACACTTTGCTCAGATTCAGGTTCACTAAATGAGATATTTATTTATTTAAGAGATTCATAGGGATGCCTATTTTGTGAGCACTAGCAAGAATAAAAAAATACAACACAAAAAATTCCAGCAAACAAAAAAGAAAAAAAACAACCAGCATCTGATCCAATAACATCCATCTACATCCAAAGTTGTCTCAAAGGGAAGGGGATGGTTGCTACAAAAAGGACATCGTTTCTAGGTCACCTGGCCTAGATTGCAACATTTAACAGAAGGAATTTGGTAAATGCCCACTTTGTCCAACAAGATAGATGGGCAGACAGATTCAGGGAGAGGTAGTCCTGCAGATAGCCTGTCCCTGTGCCATGTAGGAGGTTTAAATGCAATAAAGAGGATATTGAATAGCATATAGAACAAAACTATTAGCTAGTAAAGCTTTTGCAGCAATGATGTAACATGGGCTGAATGACAGCTGTCCAATAACGAACAAGCTGCTGTATTTTGAACCAGTTATAATTTCTCGGTGGTCTTCAGGAGTAGTGTCATGTAGAGCATGTTGTAATGTCCTAATGGGAAGTGATCAAGGCCTGAGTGATTCCGAGGAAGGCCTCCTTGTCCAATAATTGTTTCACTTGGTATGTGATGCATATCTGTGCAATGCACTATCTGTTAAGCTAGTAATTATCAGAAGAGAAGGTCATAGCATATTTTTCCAAATCCTCTCAAACATGCTGCTTGACAATGAAGCCAAAAACATTGCTCAGTACAGAATCGTATCTATTGTTTCCTGAATCCACTTTCCATTTTTGGAAAACAGCAGTGACATTTGATTTCTTTCAGTCTTATAAGAACTTAACACATTTCCATGATTACTGGTAGTGAGATTGACTGTGATCATCTCACTGGTTTCTTCAATATCTGGGCTTAAAGCCCATGTCACACTGCACCAATGGATGCAAAGAGGATGTAAAACGGACAAAAAAGCTTGCCATCCATTGGTTAATGCAATGTACTCACTGCCTCTGTTTTGCTTCCTCTCTATCCGTCCAGCATCCGTCGATTGACGTTTCATCCACTCAAAAAGTTTTGAGCTGCCCAAAACTTTTGCATGGAAAATGTATTCAATTCGTCCGTTCTGCATCCGCTACGCATCCGCTACACATCCGCTACGCATCTGTTCTGCACCTGTTACGCATCTGCTATATCCGCTAGGCATCCGTTCCGCATCCGTGCAACTTGCATCCGCTCGGACGCAGGGAGGAAGTGGAACGGACGCAGAACGGATGCAGAACGGATGCCTAGTGGATGCAGCACGGAAACAAAGCGTTTAAAACAGAAAAAATGTTCGCAGAGGGGACCTATCTCGGATATTAAGGATGTCTGCAGGATGCCTAGAGGATGCCTAGAGGATGCCTAGAGGATGAAAAGGGACACCTATACTTCCTATAAAAAGGGGGAGCAACACATCTGGATCTCACTTTCAGAACAGTAGCCCTGCAGTGCAGACCTCTGCAGGCTTCATCTGACTCTTCCTCTTCCACAGCATCCAGTCATGTCCACCGTGGATTGTAACACGATCCTTTTGGCAGCCACCATCCTTCTGCAACAGTGCGAAGACATCTACAGGCTCTGTGAACTCTACTACGGGAAGAAAAAGGGGCGGCCAAGAAGCGTCTGGGTACGAAGATGGTTTGCCAGAAGAGCAGAGGACGGACTGTACAACAAACTGATGGTGGAGCTCAGGAGTGAAGACACTCGTGCATTCCAGAACTTCATGAGGATGCCTCCAACCATGTTTGACGAACTTGTGCAGCGCCTGACACCCAGGTTGACCAAGACAAACACCAACTTCCAGCCCAGCCTGGAATGTGGGCTCAAGGTGGCACTCACTCTGCGCCACCTGGCCTCAGGGACCACCTACAGGAGCATGCAGTACGGCTGGAGGGTGCCACCCAAAACTATCAGCATTGTGGTCAGAGAAGTGGTGCAGGCCATCATCGAAGAATACAAGGAGTAGCTTCTCCAGTGCGCCACCACTGAAGAAGGATGGAAGAAAGTTGCAGAGCAGTGGTATCAGAGGTGGAACTTCCCCCACATCGTTGGAGCCATCGATGGCAAGCACGTGGCTTGCAAAGCTCCAGACAAGTCGGGGTCCACTTATTTCAACTACAAGGGCTTCTTCAGCATCATCCTCTTCGCCATGGTCGATGCTGACTACAAGTTCATGTACATCGATGCTTCAGGCAACGGCTCATCTTCAGATGCCCAGGTATACAACGCAAGTGACCTCAAGGGTGGGCTGGAACACAACCTCATTGTGGGCTTCCCAGATCCAGACCCACTGCCCAATGACACACAAGATGTGCCCTACTTCATCGTGGGGGATGACGCCTTCTCCCTCACAACCTACCTCATGAAGCCCTACACCTCCAAATACCTCACCCGTGAAGAGAGGATCTTCACTGCAGGCTGTCCAGGGCAAGGCGGGTGGTGGAGAACGCCTTTGGCATCCTGGCCAACAGGTTCCAGGTACTTCTCACCACCATGCAGCATTGCCTACAGACCGTGAGGAGGATCATGGAAGCTTGCTGCATCCTGCACAATCTCATGCGCACCCGCTACCCAGTCTTGCAGAAAAGGCTCGTGGATCTCCAACAAGGCAATGGGGATATGGAGCCTGGGGAATGGAGGCAAGGGCGAAACCTGATAGACACTCAGGATGTGCAAGGCCCCAACAGAGCCTTACGTGAAGGGAAGAAGCAGCGCAACCTCCTGAAACACTGGTGCAACTCCCCAGCTGGAGCAGTGGAGTGGCAAGACAGGATGATAGATGCTTAATGGATGCTTCCTTCAGCCTGTCTCATCACACTGATGAGATTGTGCCATGTATGTTGAGTGGCCCTACAATGAAAAGGGCATTTAATAAAGAGTTGTGTTTATGTTGACATGTGTGGATGATTGATTATATTGTTATTGATAATAAAGGGCCATAAGTGTGGCACCTGGGAGGGTGGACCATACAGTCCCACTATGCTTGCACTGGAGGTTTATCTATCCCAAAGCTATTACCCATCCCAAAGGTATCCCTGCCCATCCCACTGCTATCTTTACCCAACCCACAAGCTTGCAAAGGCTTAAACCATTTCTAAAAGTTTCCATCAAGACTTTATTAAAAAAAAGAAATGAAGCAAGTGTGTGAATCAAAAATAGACTTTATTAACAATAAGCTATAAAACAAAAATGAGTCTCTGGCACTCCTCTTGGTCGCTCAGTCTCAGGGGTGAAGGGTCCAGGTGCTGTGGAGGTGGCTGGTGCTGGAGTGCTTGTCATCAGCTCCTCCAGAACCAGAAGCAGCAGAAGCCCCAGCCCCAGAAGAGCAAGCCTATGCTGCAGAAGCCCCAGCAGAACCAGAGTGAGGGCCAGGGGGCAGGATGGTAGCCCTGTCCCTCTTGCAAGGGCTGGCAGCAGATTGCTGTGCTTCAGCATGGTTGTGGGGTTGCTGGCTGGCAGGGAGGCTGGCAGGAACCAAGGCTGGCAGGAAGGCTGGCAGGGAGGCAGGCAGCAAGGCTGGCAGGCAGGCAGGCAAGCAGCAAGCTGGCAGGCAGGCATGCACCAAGGCTGGCAGGAAGGCTGGCACCAAGGCTGGCAGGAAGGCT
>BLBF01000006.1:50474009-50514439 GCA_015471245.1 Laticauda colubrina | reverse complement strand
TATGAGGAGAGATTCCAAAAAATTGAGGAAGAAGGAAAACAAAGAGAGGAGAAGATTGGAAATATTGACACTAGATTAACAGTGATAGAACAAGAAAAAAATGGGATGTTGAGGTGGGAGATGGAAAGATCAGAATTTAATCTTAGATTTCAAAATATAGAAGAGGAAAAAGGAGAAAACTTGGCTGTGATAATGATAGAAATATTGGCAGATCTTCTGGAAATTACTGAGGAAAAAATGATGGACGGAGTAGATGAGATATACCGAGTTTATACAAGATATGCGATGAGAAATAAACTACCAAAGGAAGTACATATTAGATTTACTAAAAAAATCCATCAGAACACAAATATTACAAGTGGCAAGAGAAAAAGCACTGAAATATAAAAGCAAAGAGATTGTAGTTTTAAAACAAACACCTAGAAGAGTGAGAGAGATGAGAAGAGAATATCGATTTTTGACCAAAATGCTACTGGAAAATGAAGTGAACTACAGATGGCTGATACCAGAAGGACTAATTTTTACGTGGCAAGAGCAGAGACATAGAATTGACTCGATTGAAAAAGCAGAACTTTTTTATGCAGAATTTTTTGGAAGAAAAAAAGAGGAGGCAGAGAAAGAGATCTCATTAATTGAGCTTCTGGAGGAACAACTGGAGATTGAAAAAGAGAAAGGAGTTCCAGGTGGACAGGTAGACAGTAAAGAACAACGTGAAGTGAGAGCTACGAGAGCTGTTAGACCTAAATATAAAGCATAATCATGGAAGAAAAAAAACTGATTACAATGAATATAAATGGACTTAACTCAGCTGTTAAAAGAAGGAAAACTTTTCACAAATTAGAGAAATTAAAATTTGATATAATTTGCTTACAAGAAGTTCATATTAAAAAGCAACATGAGCATTTGTTAGTACAGCCAAAATTAGGGAAAATATTTACTTCTTTGATTCAATGTAAGAAAAGAGGAGTGGTTCTCTATATTAAAGAAGATATTCTAGCAAAACTGATCTACACGGATGAAGATGGAAGAGTATTAATGGTGGAAATAATGGATAATAATAAAAAAATACTCTTGATTGCAATTTATGCTCCGAATGATAAACAAGAAGAGTTTTATAAAAAACTACATATGGAAATAATTAGACTGGACTATGTTAACATAATCATGATGGGAGATTTTAATGGAATTGTGGACAATAAATTGGACTATATAACAACAACAAAACAAAATAGAAAGATTCTCCCTAAATCTTTTTTTAAAATGACAGATGAATTAACCTTAAAAGATATTTGGAGAGAAAGAAATGTTAAAACTAAACAATATACTTTTTATTCTAATAGACATTTATCATGGTCCAGGTTAGATATGATTTGGATCTCAACAGAACTAATATCTACTATTCAAGAAACAAATATTGAAATAAGTACTTGGGCAGATCATAGTCCAATGACAATTAAATGGAAGGGACAAAGAAAAAGATCGAGATGGACATTAAACAATACCATTTTAAAGGAGAAAGATTTTATACAATGGATGGAGAAGGAATTGGTCTTTTTTTTTAAAGAAAATAAAAAAGAAGATACCTCACAGAATGTTTGGGATACAATGAAGGCATATGTAAGAGGTTTGATAATAGACTATACAAGAAAAAAGAATATTAGAAAAAGACAAACCTCTAAGGCCTTGGAAGATGAATATATAAGACTTGAAAAAGAATTACAGAAAATACCACAGAAAAAAGATATTAAATTGAAACTGGATGTAATTAAGCATAAAATGGAATTAATAGAGAAAGAAGAACTGGCACAGAAAATTAGAAATTCTAAACAGAATTATTTTGAAGATGCAAATAAACCAGGTAGATGGCTAGCATATAAACTGAGAAAGGAGAAGGAATCAAGAAAAATATTGAAACTAATAGATGATCAAGGTCAAGTTTGTTGTGGTAATAAGGAGAAAAAGGAAATTATTCGAGATTATTATGGACAACTATATAATCAAGAGAATATTGATGAGAAAAAAATTAAACAGTATTTACAGAATGTTAACTTACCGAAGATACCTAAAGAGACTGAAGAAATGTTAGAAAGCAATATAACAATGATGGAACTAAATGAAGCATTTAAAAGACAAAATAATGGGAAAGCACCAGGTCCAGATGGGCTTCCGGCAGAATTCTATAAAAAATTTCAAGAATCATTGAACACTCCATTGTTAGAAATTATGAATGAAGTTATGTTAAAAAAGATGATACCCAAAACATGGTCAGAGGCTTATATTACACTTATTTTAAAGGAAGAGGCTGACCCATTGCAAATTAAGAACTATAGACCTATTTCCTTATTGAATGCAGATTATAAAATCTTTGCTTCAATTTTAGCAGAAAGACTGAAAAAATATTTAAATAATTTTATCCATCCAGATCAAAATGGATTTCTACCAAAGAGACAAATTAGAGACAACATGAGAGTAATTTTGGATACCTTGGAATATTATGAGGCTCATCCTGAAAAACAAATGGCTTTGATATTCCTAGATGCTCAAAAAGCATTTGACAACGTGAACTGGAGATTTATGTTATTATTATTGGAACAGATGGGCTTTGCCAGAAAATTTATTCAAGCAATAGAAGCCATATATAATAAACAGACAGCAAAGGTAATGATGGAGGGAGAATTTACAGATCTTATTAATATAAGAAGAGGTACAAGACAAGGATGTCCCCTATCTCCTTTGTTATTCGTATTAACTTTGGAAGTGTTGAATAGAAATATTAGAGATGACAAAAATATAAAAGGAATGAAAATTAAAAAGGAAGAATTTAAACTACAAGCTTTTGCTGACGATTTAGCTTTTATTCTGGAAGACCCGTTAGAAACCGCTCCAAAGTTATTGGAAAAGGTAGAGACATATGGTGAGATGGCTGGCTTGAAAATAAATAAAGATAAAACAAAGATTTTGACAAAAAATATGTTGTTGAGACAAAGAGAAGAACTGACAGATCTTTTGAAAATTCAAATTACAAACAAGGTTAAGTATCTGGGGATATATTTGACAGCAAAATGTAGCACATTAAAAGAGAATAATTATATTAAACTTAAACAACAGATAATTACAGATTTGAAGAAATGGGAAAATTTACAATTGTCATTAATAGGGAGAATTTCAACAATTAAGATGAATATTTTACCTAGAATTTTATTTCTCTTTCAAACAATACCAATTAGACTTGGAAAAGACTATTTTGAAGATTTAAATAAAACTATGTTGAAGTTTATATGGCAAGGTAAAAAAGCGAGAATAAAGTTAAAACTTTTGCAAGATGCTAGAAATAGAGGAGGTTTTGGCCTGCCTAATTGGGAATTGTATTATCAAGCTGCAAGTTTGATGTGGGTCAAAGAATGGATAACATTAAGAAAACATAGATTGTTGACATTAGAAGGACATGACTTACTGTTGGGCTGGCATGCTTTTTTATGGTACAAGGGAACTAAAACACAGGGGTATTTCAGAAGACATTATATACGGGAGTCTTTGTGGTTAAATTGGGAGAAGATAAAAAAACAATGTTATTTGAAAATTCCAGTTTGGTTATCGACTATTGAAGCATTTTCCTATCCTATGAACTATAAAAAGGAACAAACAGTTAGATATGGGGAACTGTTGGATGAAAAGGGTGGACTTAAAACGATCCAAAATTTAGAGGAACAAGGCATAAGGATGTATTGGTTTTCATATGCGCAAATACACTCAAGATATCTTGAAGATTTTAAAACGGAAGGATTCTATGATAAACAGACTGATTTAGATAAGATATTGATGGGTACTGATGAGAAAGTGATTAAAAAGTTATATGGTTATTTATTGGGAATTAAGCTAGAGGAAGAACAAGTTAAATAAACTATGATTGCATGGGGGAAGAATTTTGGATATGGAATTGATTTAGAACAATGGCAAAAATTGTGGTCTCAAAATTATAAAATGACAATGTCAATAGCATATAAAGAAAACTTGTATAAGATGTTTTACAGGTGGCACCTTCCCCCGACAAGAATAGCAAGAATGTTCAAGAATAAATCTGAAAAATGTTGGAAATGTCATCAGATACCTGGCTCATACTATCATATGTGGTGAACTTGTGAGAATGCTAGAAAATATTGGACTAAAATTCACATGTGGTTGGAAAAAATGACAAAGAAACACATAGACTTGAAACCAGAGATCTTTTTATTGGGAATTTTACCTGATATATATAATAAAGACTTGAAATATTTGATTGTAAATGTATTAACGGCGGCTAGGATTATATTTGCTAAAAACTGGAAGAATGAGAAAATACCATTGCAGGAAGAAATTATTAAGAAAATATTGGAATGTGCTGAGATGAGTAGATTGACATTTGAAATTAGAGAACAAGAAGATAAACAATTTTATGCAATTTGGGTTTTTTTTTATCAATGGTTAGATGATAAAATACAATAATAGAGCATTAATATTATATATATGAAGAGTTTTTAGGATTGATTTGTTATGATTATACGACAAATTATAGAATAAACTGTTTGAAGTATTGTTATCTCGCAAAGCATGAATGATTAAAAGTATAGTCAGAAAAAGATTTTTTTATTTTTATTTTTTTTTTAGTAATATTAGAATATGGATTGACAATATGAGTGGTTATGCAATATAATTGTAATTGACACTATAAAATGAATGCACAAAACTGATGAACCAACCGATACACCGGAAGTATATATGAGAGTAGATGTTTTTAATGTTTTGTATGTTTGTTTGTTTGTAGAAAATTAATAAAAACTTTAAAAAAAAAAATAAAAAAAAAAATCCTGACAGTCATTCCCCATGTAGACTATATCCTTATTTATTCCTCTTAGATCATACAATACTTTCATCTAAAAACATTAAAGATTGCTTGGATTATGTTAAGATTGCTTGGATAAAGTTCAGTGCACTGTTTCTTCCATATCTTTAAAACTAACAATACTAAGGTTCAGAGAAAAACTTCTTCTGTGGTATAAGTGTACACAGTTCCTATATTGTTTATAACATACCGTATATAGCAATTGGTGTTGAAATTAAAATCTACTACTATAGGGCCAAATGGAACAATATTATAGCCAAAATAGAATATACACAGTCAATTATTTTGCAAATTACTACAATGGACATTTTCTATGATGATAATGCTCAACAATTACCTCCATATGAATGCATTTAAATGAATGAAGACAGGATTTGTTTATTGTAATATAAATACTGATAAAAATAAAAAATGATGAAAGATTCAGTCACAACAACAAAACATTTTTACCGAATGTGTCAGAAACATTTATAGCAAACAAGATCATAAATTCCTTATGATATTCCATGAACTAATAAGGTTAAGACCATATCAAAGGCAGGATGAAATTAAATTTTTGGCATGTTAGAAAGAATGGCAGAGGATCATTTGGTGACAAAGAATGCTCCAATACTAAATGGAACTTTGGAGCTCAAATATTCATCCCCTATCTGGAGCTGTTAAGAAATGTTGATGTATTTCACTTTACTGAACAAGTCCCAGTAGATAAAACTGAAAAACAGCTAAACAGAAATAGAAAGTTTTAAAGAATTAAGTGGTGAAATGCATGTGAATTAAGAAGCTACCAGTCTGTTAGAAATTTTTCTTTGACTTGTGCTGGTCTATAATAATCTGAAGATTTGATCTGATTTGATTTCTTGGGTAAATTAAAAAAACCAACCAAAACCTACAGAATTCCAGTGTGATGTGCTATGTAGCACTGTAGGTAGCAAATGAGAAACAAATGCTCAAAAGACATATAAGATTCTTTGAAATTGGCTGTGTATATTTCAATAGATCTAGCGATAATAGTCTTTCCTATTTTTCCCATATGAAAACAATTTTCCAAGGATATGGCTCTATAGAAAAGTATATATATATATATTCTTAAGTTTTCACGGGTATTTATATATATGGTATTCAGCTTTGTTCAGGTATTTTCCCACATCATTATAACTGTGCTTTTAAAGTTGTAGCGACGTTTCGGTAGAATCTCATCTGCTATCATCAGGAGAACTCACCAAAACAGAAACAGATGCTCTAGCCAAAGGATTCAATTATGCTATAGCACCCAAAAAAATCCCCACAGAATCCATCATATGTGGAGTGGAATCCAGCCTAGCTAAATTAAATACAGATGAACTGATAGAATAAGACACCAAGTCACTAATATCCTATGCACAAGCAAACCACCCAAAAGCAACATATACAAAGAAGAACTAAAAGCCCTGCAAGTCCTAAGAAACGACAGCAGCATAACCATATTTCCAGCAGATAAAAGTAATGCCACAGTAGTAATGGATAGAAAAGACTATGAAACAAAATTGACAGACCTACTCTAAGACTCCACATACAAATCCATGAACATGGAATCAACCACAAATCTGGAAAAAATAACCAAGAAGAAAATCATAACATACAACATGAGCAAAGACATCTAACAGACGATCATTCCAAGAGAAAAATCTTCCAGATGCCCCAAACTATACGGCCTCCCGAAAATACACAAAGAAGGAACACCTCACAGGCCCATAGTCAGCTCCAGAGGAGCACCACTACAAAACCTAGCCAAATACCTAGCAAAGCAGCTACAGCCCCATGCTGAAGCAGCAGCTTCACATGTACAATCTCATACCACCTCTTAGAAATGATCAAAGATCTACACATGGAACAAAAAGATCTGCTTGTAAGTTTTGATGTGGTTTTACTATTCACTTCAGTCCCAATAAAAGAAACCCTAGAAATAATCAAAAATAAATACCAAACACCCAAACACCTCATGGAACTAGCAGTACATTGCTTAACCAACACATATTTCATATACAAAGGACAAAGATACAAGCAAATTGAAGGAGCCCCATGGGATCACCACTGTCACCTGTTATTGCAAACCTGTTCATGGAAGAATTCGAATTCAGAGCCCTAGCAATGCACCTACAAACCCAAACTATGGCTAAGATACATCGATGACACATTTGTGATTTGGCCCCATGGAACAGAAAAACTGAACAATTTCCTAACACACCTAAACAGCACACACCTCAAGATCAAGTTCACCATGGAAACGGAAATAAACAAACAACTACCATTCCTAGATGTACTAATCTACAAAAGAACAGATGGCACATTGGGGCACACCGTATACCAGAAGAAAACACACACCAACCACTACCTCAACACCCAATCCCAACATCACCCAGCACAGATAAACTCCTTGGCCAAAACACTAATCACCAGAACCAAATACCTGGCAGACAAGACACACATAAAGACTGAACTATGCACCCTGACTAAAGAACTGACAGCCAATGGCTTCCACAAAAGCAAAATCACAGGCCTGATCCACAAAAACACATTGAGACATCATGGAGACCTAGAAGATGAACAGACCTGTGAAACAGCTGTCCTGCCCTACACAAGAGGTACTACAGACAAAATCAGTAAGATACTACACAGGCATCACATCAAGACTGCCTTCAAAACAGACAGAAATATAGCAGCCATCCTTAGAAACCCCAAAGATAAAATTGATCTGGAAAACCAAGGCATATAGAAAGTCCCCTGTGCATCATGCCCTGCCACATACATTGGACAGACCAATAGAACAATAAGTACCCGCCTGGATGAACACAAAAATGCAGTAAAAAAGCTGGAACACACTTCCTCACGAGTCCAATACATGAAAGCCACAGGTCATAGCATCAACTTCAATGGCACCAAAACCCTAGTCACTATAGAAAACCCCAGCTACAGAATTATCAGAAAGCCATAGAGATTGAAAAAACACCTGAAATCATGAACAGAAGAGATGACTCCACCAGATTGTCAATTATCTGGAAGCCTGCACTTACAAACAAAAAAATCTCCACACCACAAGCCAGCCAAATACCTGGGCACAAACAGACTCCCCCGATACCTCCAGGTCAAACACACCCCAACCAGGCACCCAGATGAAACCTAGCTTCCTAATAAATGATAGTTGTCCATTTACTCAGAGCCAAGCCACACTAAAAGCCTCCAATAAAGGAAACACAATGTTGCCAACCAATCAAGACAAAAAAAGCCACAAAACAATCAGAAAATATTAGAAACACCAATCAAGCAGAACACAGCAAACTCCAAGACCAATAAACACAGACCAAGACTGTCAACCAATCAGGATAAAGAAAAAAACTATTCTGGCACAGTATAGGCTAGCACCAAATTTAAAACAGAAATGTCTGTGAAAGCTTTTCTCACAGATAAACCCAATACAGAAGCCTGAGGATGGCAGATGATATTCTGCTGAAACATCGCGACAACTTTAAAAGCACAATTATAATGATGTGAGAAAATACTCGAACAAAGCTGAATGCCATACATACATACACACATAGATACATGCATGCATGCATACATACATATATAAAATATATTTAGCAGTTTAAAATGCAGGTTTATCCATTAGCATTTTGAACTGAATTATCTCACCTGTTTTTAAGGTTAACCCATATTTGGAAAAAAAAACCTATATATTTAAATGGACATTTAATCTGTCATAAAAATGATTTTTTATTGCTATAACTCAACAAACAACCATACAAGACACAAAGATGAAATCTAAACTCATTTTATCCTTCTATTACTTGTAATTATATCTAAAAAGAAATGCTTTTATTAACTACTTCAAGATTACTTATGTTGTAAATCAGGAGATGTCTGTGCCAATATATTTTATTCTCTAATAAAATTTTTGGGGATGAGTTTGGAAATACTTTACATCATCGTTTTTACTATTGGTTCTGTCGGCATGGCTTGGTGGGCATGGCAGGGGAAGGATATTGTAAAATCTTCAGTCAGAGGCGGTATTTGCTGGCTCTCCAAACTACTCAAAATTTCCACTACTGGTTCTCCAGAACCAGTGAGAACCTGCTGAATACCACCTCTGATCAGAAAAGTGTTACTTCTTCCTGTTTGTTTCATCAAAAGAGCAAAGTAGTATCAAAACACAAACGCATGAACATGTTGGTGAATTTTAGGATTTAAGCAATAATTTAAATTTTTCTAGAATATTCTAGGAAAATGATTTTATTATTCAGTTATAGCCAAACTATTACAAAAAGCAAAAATTACTTAGAAGATACACTGTTAATTTTTTTTATAAGGAAATCTATAGGTTACAAATTAGAATGACAGATGTGAGCTTTTAGAACAATCACTTGCCCAAATCAAAATATTGTATATTTGAAACATTATTGAAAGAGTACTTGAAAATGTCAATGAGGAGAAACAAATAAGCAAATTCTGAAACTGCTTGTTTCTTTGAGTTGTAATATTTTTTCTCTCTTATATGAAACCCAAATCTACCATCTTACAATTCAGACCCATTGCTTCATGACTGGAGGCAACTGTTTCTTTTCATGACAGACTGTTAAATATTTGAACACTATTGATATTGTTGTGTGCTTTGGGAAGTTGTATTGCTGATTATAAAAAGTACTTCATAAAATAAAGCTGATTGGTTTTGGAACATGCAGTAGACTTCAGCTGGCAAAAGTCTGTAACATTTGTACCAACTATCATCTCAATTTACATCCAAGGCAGTATCATGAAATTAATTTTATGAGTAGTTTAAATATTAATTGACTAGTTTATAATACTAGCAACTGGAAAAAGCAATTACATTTTCTAAACACAAAAAAAAATTAATTAGCCTGGATAAACCATGTTTAACAAATAATCATTTTCTAATTGACTTGTTCCTGACGTTGGCAATGTAATTCATGAGCAGTAAATGGGGACAGTAAAGAGGGGATATTGTGGGAAACTGCTTAGTGGAGAAGTAGAGCAATTGCTGCTATGTGCTTTGCCACATGACTATGACAAAGTAATCATGGAGTTATTTTCTTTCTTATTTGATATTGGACTGATAGCTACATATTTACAAAACTATCTTTTCAGTATCAGTTTGATCAATATTTTCTGAGTTCATATAATGTACAATTCAGGGTATCATCTACTGTTAATCATATGGAGTTATTCATTTCCTGGATGACTGTTTCTTTTTCTGAGGAGAAGCATTTGGTGTTCAGTCCATGAGACTCTGGGCATCTTACAAAATCTAAAGCATTCAAAACAATTAAATCAGGTAAACCCCACATAATCAGGGAGTCCAGACTAAAATAATAAATAGTGCAAATACAAATAGAGCAAAGAACTACTTGGGGTGTTACCAAGATGGTGCCCTAATTCAGCAGGGATTTCTCCCCCCTGCTTGTAGACAGTTGGCTTCACTGCCAAAGCTAACTTTTTGGCACATATTTCTTTTATAAAGTTTATTGGGAAATATGAGGGAGGGAGTCAATTTTTTAAACTGACAAGCCAAATTTGAAAATTTGGATATAAGTTTTGGATACAAGTCATGGTGGTTTTAAATTAATTTAAATATGATCACTAGATGCAAGTAACAGCAGTACAACCAGATTTACAGCTATATGGATTGGAATACAACTTGCTGCAACAGTCTTGGATATTTGAAATATAAAGCCCATGTCACACTGCACCAACAGATGCAAAGAGGAAGTAAAACAGACAAAAGCTTGCCATCCGTTGGAAAACGCGATGCATCCATTGTATACTCACTGCATATGTGTTTCATACGCTCTATCCATCAAACATCCATCTACTGCTATTTCATCCAATCAAAAAGTTTTGAGCTGCACAAAACTTTTTGAGCGGATGAACTTTCTGCCGCGTACGATCAACATCCGTGACACATATGGGCAACAAATGTTCTACGTCCGTTGTCATCTGTAACACAGTGATGTATCCTCTCGGCATCCTCTGGCCATCCGCGCAACTCACATCCGCTCCAGCGGAAAGCGGAAAGAGGGAGGAAGTGAAAGGTATGTGGAACGTCCACACAGCGTTAGTAGGACGGACATAGAAAGGATGAAAGTGGATGCAGCTCGGATATAAAGCATTAAAACGGACAAAGCGTTCATATATGGGATGTATCTCGGATATTTAGGATGTCTGGAGGATGCCTAGAGTATGTGGAAGGACACCTAGCAGAAAACTGAAATTTCCAATAAAAAGGGGGAGGAAATCACCTGGATCTCACTATCAGTCCAGCAGCCCTGGTGTGCAGACCTCTTCAGCCTTGCTCTTGCTCTTCCACATCATCCATTGATCTCCACCATGGATCATCACACACTCCTTTTGGTAGCCGCCATCATTCAACACCAGAACCAAGCCCTCTTCAGACTGTTTCACCTTTTCTATGCAAAGAGAAGGAGACGTCCAAGAACTGTCTGGGTCTGAAGATGGATCAGGAGAAAAGCAGAGTTTGGACTCTGTGACAAGCTGATGGTGGAGCTGAGGAAGGAAGACACTCGTGCAGTCCAGCACTTCATGAGGATGCCACCAGCCATGTTTGACGAAGTTGTGAAGCGCCTGAGACCCAGGTTGACCAAGGCAAACATCAACTTCCGGCCCAGCCTGGACCCTGGACTGAAGGTGGCACTGACTCTGCGTGACCAGGCCTCTGGGATGTACAGAAACATGCATTATGCCTGGAGGGTGCCACACAACACCATCAGCATTGTGGTCAGATAAGTGGTGCAGGCCATCATCGAAGAATACGTGGAGGAGTTCCTCCAGTACCCCACCACTGAAGAAGGCTGGAGGAAAGTTGCAGAGCAGTGGTATCAGAGATGGAACTTTCCCCACACCGTTGGAGCCATAGATGGCATAGATGACGTGGCCTGCAAAGCTCCACCCAGCTCAGGGTCCAATTATTTCGACTACAAGGGCTTCTTCAGCATCATCCTCTTTGCCACGGTTGATGCTGACTACAAGTTCATATACATCGATACTTCAGGCAATGGGTCAGCTTCAGATGCCCAGATATACAACGCCAGTGACCTCAAGGGTGGGCTGGAATGCAACCTCATCAAGGGTTTCCCAGATCCAGACCCCCTATCCAACGACACACAAGATGTGCCCTACTTCATCATGGGTGATGACGCCTTCTCCCTCAGAACCTACCTCATGAAGCCCTACACTTCAAGATACCTCACCCATGAAGAGAGGATCTTCAACTACAGGCTGTCCAGGGCAAGGTGGGTGGTGGAGAACGCCTTTGGTATCCTGGCCAACAGGTTCCAGGTACTTCTCACGACCATGCAGCATCGCCCACAGACCATGAGGAGCATCGTGGAAGCTTGCTGCATCCTGCACAATCTCATGCGCACCCGCTACCCAGTGTTGCAGAACAGGCTTGTGGACCGCCAACAAGGCAATGGGGACATGGAGCCTGGTGAATGGAGGTAAGGACAAAAGCTGATAGACACTGTGGATGTACAAGGCCCCAACAGACCTTCACATGAAGGGAAGAAGCAGTGCTGGTCTGAGGCGCCATTGGGATGCCTGGCCCCAAGAGTACAACAGGAGATGGTGTATGCAGGAAGCTCTCAGAGAGCTGACTCAGTCCCGTGAGGTTGAGAGGCCCTTCATCAAGTACCTGGGATGTGAGGCCCAAGACTGATGATAGAAGTTCTGAGGAAGGGCTTGGCTGTAGGGTTGAGGAAGGAGGAGTGTAGTGGGGCTGTCTGGTCTGCAGCTGGGTCAGGTGAGGTGTCTGTGGCGTTTGTGGTGTCCAAGGAACCTGGGTGTGGACTGGGAAGAGCTGCCTCTGCTGTGGGACGTCCAGGTAGTGGTCGGCTTGGTAGGCGAGGGGCTGCTGAAATCCATGGAAGGGATGTGACATTGCCTGGGGTGGAGGAGCAGACCTGGAGTGGGTAGGAGCAGTTTCAGCTGGGCCAGGAGGGTGGTTCCGAAGAGCTATGATCCTCTCCTTCATTGCCTGGTACCTGGCCTCGGGCATGTCCATGAGGGTCTGGCTCACATACGTGATGAAGGGCTTGCAGTTGGAGGATGGTATGTCGAAGTGGACCAGCTGGGAGAGGAGATCTGTGCTGGTTTTGATTATGTCCCTGATCTCCAAGAGGACAGTGTGGCTCTGTCCCTCTGGTCTGCCTCTCTGCCTGCTTTCTGTGGAGGTGGAGCTGGGTGTGGGTGTGGATTGGTCTCTGGTGGCTGCTTCTTCTTGCTCTATCTGAGACAGGGGATCCTCCAGGTCTTCTGGCATGGGGTGTGCAGCTGTGGGGGGATGTCTCTGTCGTGGGGCGCTCCAAAAACACCTGCCTGGACACTTTAGCTGTCTCCTGGCTGGAAGAGGAGTGGCTCTCTGTGGGCTGTCGGAGGGAGAGGGTTGACAGAGGTTGACTGCTCCTCGGTGGCAGATCTCACCCTCCAGGAAGCTGCACCTGGCCATGACATAGCTCTCCCAGTCAGTGAGCTTGACAGTGGCCTGCCCGGATCTCTTCAGCTGTAGCTTGCCATACCAGGTTTGCATGTTCTTCCACCAACCCAGGAGGACATCTGAAGTGTAGCCCAGGCTCTCTGCCTTGTCTCTCCACGCTGCCTGCTTCCGCTTGGTGTCGCGATAGAGCCTGTGGCCCTTCCTCCACAGGTACTTGTTCTCCCTCAGCCATTCCAGCACCTCCTCCTCATGGTCCTCGGAAATGGAGTACTGGAGTACCTTCTCCTTGCCTTTCCTCTTCCTCCCTGTGGCAGGGGCTTCAGGGCCTTCAGCAGCAGGGCTTTGAGGGCCTTGGGGCTGGTCCATCACAGCAACAGCAGCAGGAGAAGCACCACCAGCAGCAGGAGAAGCAGCAGCAGCAGCAGGAGAAGCATCAGCAGCACCAGCAGCACCAGCAGCACCAGCAGGAGAAGCACCAGCAGCACCAGGAGCACCAGCAGCAGCAGCACCAGCAGGAGAAGCACCACCACCAGCAGCAGCAGGAGAAGCACCAGCAGCACCAGCAGGAGAAGCACCAGCAACACCAGCAGCACCAGGAGCACCACCACCACCATCAGTAGCAGCACCAGGTGTTTCAGAGTCAGCGCCAGGCGGTGGCATGGTGGTTCTCTCCTTCTTGCCAGGGCTGGCAGGAATAGGCACAGGCTTCCTCTTCTTCCCCATGGTGTTCTCTCAAGATGTCTCTGGCAGCAGGTCTTTCCTCTGAATGCTGATTGCTTGCGAGCTGCCTCCTTTTATATCGATGGAGCTTATGCAATTCATCCTCCCCGCATACGCAGTGAATACTTTGCATCCACTAGACATCCGCTATTCATCCTATAGGCATCCGTGATGCATCCGCGTCATCCGTTATGCATCCGCAACGCATCCGCTCCTTCCGCTACATGTCCCCTTCGCTGTTCTCCCTTGGAAGCCCTGAGGATGTGTCATCCGCTTCCATCCGCTTCCATCCGCTAGGATTCCTACGAACATCTGCTTTACATCCCGCTACATCCTCCCCACGTCCGTTCCTTTCCGTCGTTGTCTGCTCTGTTTATGCAAATTTGGGGCACTTTTGAGAGCGGATAACAATGGATGGAAAGTTTGCTCATCCGCTGTGTCCTTTTTACATACGTTTTGCATCCGTCGGCCAGTGTGACCTAGCCTTAAGATTGACTTGGAAAACACAAGTTGCACCCTGAGAAAAGTATGCATTTTAAATTTTTCCAAAAGATTGAGAAAGATTGGGGAATGACTTTATTATATCCAATTAAAAATAAATATTAAAAGTGTGGGAATTTACACAACAGAGATTTATGACTTTGGGCAATAAAAACCAAATGTTAGGAAAGATTTCAATTAAGATCTTAAAAGAAAGCCTTATCATTAAGAATCAGTTAAAGACATTTTATCCTGGATGGATCAGAGATTGTTGTGACTTATGATAGACTACTGTAGAAGCCATTGTGGACTTTCCATGAGTGAAATGCAAGAAATAGATTTTTAACAGAGAGTTTTGATGTTTAATTTAACTGATAGTTTTACCTGTTTGTGCATAGTAGATAGATGTCAGGCTAAGTGGGTTGGGTAATAGTATTGTAGAAATTTATAAATTGTGTGCCTGCTTTGCAAGGGGGGGGGGAATTATTATATTTGAGGTATATTTATCAGTATTTAATGAGGGGGGACAATTTATGTACATATATTTTCTTCTTTTTATGTACTTTTTAAGTAGTCTTGTCTTTGTTTTATTTTTATATTTTTTGAGTTTTTATTTTAATGTTTTGGATAAAATAAAAAATGATTAAAAAAGAACTGTTCTGTTCAGTTTGGGTAATTCATAAGTTTCTATTATGCTTTGTAAAAAATATGATAAATGATTATTGAAATTGTAAAAAGAGTGCAAAGAAGAGTAACAAGATATTTAGGGGGCTGAAATATATGATGAATAATTGCAGGACTTGGGTATGTCTCATCTAATAAAGAGAAGGATTTGGGGTGGGATGATAGTAGTCTTCCTATATTTGAGAGGCTGTCACAAAGAAGATTGGGACAACCTATTTCCCAAAGCAGTGGAAAGAAAGACAAGAATTAACAGATAGAAACTTATCAAATAGAGATCCATCTTAGAACTAAGGAAAAATTTCATAACAATCAAAACAATTAATCTGTGGGACAGTTTGCCTCCAATTGCCTCCAGTTTGCTTTCTTCTCTTCCCCTCCCACCAAGTTCAAAAGGAAAATTTCAATTACTTTTCATTCTGTGAACAAGTCTTTTGAGGACTGGGGGAAAAAAAAGCAAGTGGTTGAAAATTTCATTATTCTACTATTGGCAAAAGATTAGTACAGCATGACTGGCAAAAAAAAGAAAGAAAGAAAGAAAGAAATCACAGAGATTGAGTGAACTATAAGCCTGTTTGAGAATAGACCAGTTAATTGAAATAGTTGCTTTGAAATGCAGCAATGCAGGCAGGCTTGGTTGAGCAGTGGAAGGATGCAAACACATTTTATTTTTGTTGTGGAATGACAATGATAACAAACTCTGAGTAGAAGTTGTCTTCCTGCCAAGTTCAGGGCAGATGGAAAAAACATGTCCAGCTGACACTCCCAAGGCCTATTTTTTATTGAAGCAAGCAGGAAGTACAGATCAGCCCTTAACCACAACATGGGAAGCATTAAGAGCCTCCACAAAGAAAAAGATGGGAATGTATGTTTCTTGAAAGTGGCTTGGCTCAATTTTAATTGTAGAAAGGGTACAACTTCAATTTTTAACTTCAGCTATCTCTACCCAACAATTATTGCATAAACATTACATAAAATATACAGCAGTTCCCAGATTTTCAACCTCCTTTTATAACTAACCAATAAAATAATAATTAACTAATAATCTATAATGGAATAAATTGCAAAAGGCAAATTCAGCATATTTAGACACTAAGTATTTATCAAAGAGATCAAAAGTATTTCTACTTAGGGTGTAATGTAATTGATTAGCATTTTATCTGCATGATCAATTTCTCATGTGTCAATTTTTTGTTATCATTTTGTTATAATTTGTTATAAGAAAGGATGAGAGGAACAAAGCCAAGAGGCACATAAAGAAACCTGGACATATACAAAAAGTCTGAATTTAGAAAGATAGTCTACTATAAAATTACAGATGAAACTCAAAAAATTAGAATATCATGAAAAAGTCCATTTATTTCAGTAATGCAACTTAAAAGGTGAAACTAATATATGAGATAGACTCATTACATGCAAAGCAGGATAGTTCAAGGTGTGATTTGTCATAACTGAGATGATTATGGCTTACAGCTCATGAAAACCCCAAATCCACAATCTCAGAAAATTAGAATATTGTGAAAAGGTTCAATATCTAGGCTCAAAATGTCCCACTCTAATCAGCTAATTAAGCCATAACACCCGCAAAGGGTTACTGAATCTTTAAATGGTCTCTCGGTTTGGTTCAGTAGGAATCACAATCATGGGAAAGACTGCTGACCTGACAGTTGTGCAAAAAACCATCATTGACACCCTCCATAATGAGGGAAAGCCTCAAAAGGTAATTGCAAAAGTTGTTTTAAAACCAATAAAAATTAAAAACAAAAAAAAACAAAAAAGGTAATTGCAAAAGAAGTTGGATGTTCCCAAAGTGCTGTATCAAAGCACCTTAATAGAAAGTTATGTGGAAGGGAAAAGTGTGGAAGAAAAAGTTGTACAAGCAGAAGGGATGACCACAACCTGGAGAGGATTGTTAGGAAAAGGCCATTCAAAAGTGTTGGGGACTTTCACAAGGAGTGGACTAAGGCTGGAGTCAGTGCATCAAGAGCCACAACACACAGATGGATCCTGGACATGGGCTTTAAATGTCGTATTCCTCTTGTCAAGCTGCTCCTGAATAACAAACAACATCAGAAGCATCTTACCTGGGCTAAAGAAAAACAGACCTGGTCTGTTCAAAGTCCTCTTTTCATCTCATTTGTAAACCAAGGACCCAGAGTCTGGAAGAAGAATGGAGAGGCACACACTGCAAGATGCTTTAAGTCCAGTGTGAAGTTTCTACAGTTTGTGTTGATTTGGGGAGCCATGTCATCTGCTGGTGTTGGTCCACTGTGCTTCTTTAAGTCCAGGGTCAATGCAACCATCTACCAGGAGATCTCGGAGCACATCATGCTTCCTTCTGCAGATGAGCTTTATGGGGATGCTGACTTCATTTTCCAGCAGGACTTGGCACCTGCCCACACAGCCAACAGCACCAAAACCTGCTTCAATGATCATGGGACTAGTGTACTTGATTGGCCAGCAAACTCACCTTACCTGAACCCCATTGAGAATCTATGGGGCATTGCCAAGAGAAGGATGAGAGACATGAGACTGAACAATGCAGAAGAGCTGAAGACCGCTATTGAAGCATCCTGGTCTTTCATAACACCTCAGCAGTGCCACAGGCTGATAGCTTCCATGCCATGCCACATTGAGGCAGTAATTGCTGCAAAAGGGGCCCAAACCAAGTACTGAGTACATATGCATGGTTATACTTTTCAGAGGTCCGATATTGTTCTATGTACAATCCTTGTTTTATTGATTGCATGTAATATTCTAATTTTCTGAGACTGTGGATTTGGGGTTTTCATAAGCTGTGAGCCATAATCATCTCAATTATGACAAATCACAGCTTGAACTATCTTGCTTTGCATGTAATAAGTCTATCTCATATATTAGTTTCACCTTCTAAGTTGCATTACTTAAATAAATGAACTTTTGCACGATATTCTAATTTTTCGAGTTTCACCTGTAAAATTTCAAAAACAGCAAGAAAGGTAATATGACAGATTATGCAAGGATATAATTAATGTCTGATGTGTTTGATAGCATAAATAAAAAATATTATCAACTATTTTAAGGATTTGCCAAAAATTCCTTAAATAAATATTATTTCAAAAGTATTTATTTTATGATAAAGTAAACGTTCTTAGATGGTCTCTGATTGAAAAAGTCACCCTTGTGTCCTTTTCAATATCATTTTCAGTATGAAAATGCAACCTAAGCACGAACAGTATTTTTGGAACTCGTGGTTTTGACAAGAGAACTGAGGTTTCAGTAAGCATTGTTCCATCTGGGCTGCTATTGGAATGGTTCAACCCCAAATTTTACTGTGTTGGATTTTTTAGGGTTTAAATGTTTCCTTGCAGATACTGTTTAAGTGAAGAATTGGGAGTCTATACCATGAGTATATAATAAAAGAAAAGCAATCCAAGATATTCAGGAACTGTAATTCCAGTTATCCACTAAAGCAAGTGGACATCAATATTGGACAGCAGAGATTTAGGAAAATGTTGGAGACAGATTATTATTTAAGTGACAATGGAAAAACCATAATTTGACACCCCTGTTATACATGTTGTCATTAGTTCTGCTCTCAAATTTCATTGGGTAAAGTTTTCATTCTTTTACATTTCGAGCTACCAGGGTAGCATTATTAGCACAGCACTTGTTAAAAATATTTCCTACATCAGTTTTAAAACTACATTCATTTTTTTCCAATCCAGCTTTCCTTAATATATTTTGGATTTATACTGAATAAATAAGAAGAGAGTATAATGACTTTTCTCATTTCTTTACCAATCTGGAACCAATCTTTTTTTTTTTTTTTTGTCATAGTGAAGTTTCCTGAGTTTTGTACAGGTTTGAATGATTCAATGAATTAGTGATTCCCATTTTCTTAAAAATAACAAGTACAGCAATCAGCCTTAGAATTGACAGTTAAGATATCAAAGTGATGGGTAGCTTCTGCCTTTTAGAATTAATTATAAACAATAAGAAACAATATATTCCAAAAATACACTGCAGTTTACTATCTGGCAGACTGGCAATGAAGGCCTTGGAAAAAATATTCAGATGATGCAATGTGTCTGTACCTTTCCTAAATACAATGAATGAAAATTTTTCTATGGAAGTGCAAGTTCCTTTGAAGAAGTATGAAGTGAGATATTTGGGGTTCAACTCTAATCTTCAACATTTTTACAAATAACCCCATATGACCTGAATGACCTAGAAAGGTAGGATTGCTGACACCCCAGAAGATGGTTTTCAAGATTTAAAGCATATTGATATGCTTGAACATTGAGCTCTATCCATCAAAACGATGGTCAATAGTGAGAAATATGATTCACTTCGGCAGTAAAAACCTGATGCATAGGTACAAGTTAGACTTAGCACTAAAACTTGCAAGAAGGACTCTGAAGGACTCAAAAAAGTTCAGTGACGAGAAAGAAAGATCTAAGGAGCTTTGAGGCTAAATCCTATGAATAATGGTTAAAGGAACTTGGCATGGTTAGCCCCAAGAAAAATGGCTAAGGGGACATGATAGCACTCTTCAAATACATAAAGGGATGTCATAGGGAGTAGGGATTTGTTCTCCAGAGTGTATTAAAGTAAGATTACAACCAATAGGTGGAAAGTTTTTAGTGAGTAATTCAAAGTTGAGATGCGAAATTTCCTAAATGTAAGCGCTCTTAAGCAATGAAGTAGCTTGTGTACTGAAATCATGGATTCTCTCTCCTCCTTCTCATCTAAGACTCTATAAATATATGATTGTATTTAATGTTGAAAAATCTGCTCCATGAATCATTATAATGGTATGTGCTATAAATCAAATCTTTAAGAATATGAAAGCACAGAATGCTCTAATTTCTGTTCTACTGTATAATGGTGGTCACTGGCAGCTATTTTTTTTTCAGCAGCAGCTGCTTTTGTGGACCATTTTTAATAAGGGTTAATGGAGTAGGTGGTCTGTTTGAGAGAGAGGCAATATGGATGGTATTTTGTTTAGATCAGACCAGATGTTTGCTGTTCTGCTAGAAATTAATTCTGTAATTGTTTTAAAAATACTCAGCTGATCAGGCCTCACATGTGGCACAGATGCATATCAACCATGTTGCTGTAAGTGTTTGGTAATTAATCACTGGGATGCAGAAGATATTTTCTATTGAAGGCAAACTAGGCACACTTAAAACAAGGCATGTGGTTGCTAAAACATTATGAATGAAAATAAATACCATCTTGCTCTTATTTTATTTTCTATTTAGCAGAAAATTATCTAGAAGTAGTGGCCTTGTAAATGATATTGCAAGACTAAACTGCTCTAATTGATGACAGAACAATGAGCAGAAAACAAAATCAAATGAATTCCAGAATATGTCTGCTGCTTTAAAACAATGAAAGATTTGGATGTTATAAGAGTTCAATTCTTCCAGATTGATTGGAAAAAAAAAATAAACTCCTACAATGTTGGAATATTTGATGATATATAATTAGTTCAACATAAGGCTACAAAAGAAGGAAGAAAGCAAATCCCCTTCCTTCCTTCCTTCCTTCCTTCCTTCCTTCCTTCCTTCCTTCCTTCCTTCCTTCCTTTCTTCCTCTCCCTTTCATTAGCTGGAAGGAACAAACTGAAAATCCTGAAACAAACTCTGAAATAAGCAATTTTATACAGACATAAAACTACCATTCTTAATAAGTAGCTTATAGTATCAGACTTTGCATATTCAGTCTTATATCATCATAAACTAGAATTATAAAATATACAGTATACTGCAATGTCCATTATTTAACTCTGTATCATATAACATTTAAGAAATGTTATATTACTGATAACAAGGTCTGCTACTCAAAGTTGCATGTTGTTTGGAGGCAAAAGATATAAGTATCTGGAACACATGTTGACATTTAGAACTGAGATAATTCAGCTATGGGCATCTTCTTTTATTTAACCATGCTTAAAAAAACATCTGATAGGCACATCCTTAATGCCATTTCTCTGAATTCTGCTGAAAAAAATTAACTATGCCCTTTTATAAATTTTAACAAAAACATATTAGTATATCTATTTCTATAATTCATTCATCACCACAATCCCCATGAATTTTTGTAGGTTTTCGTCACTCAAACCTGCCAATATCATCAATTCATAAAATTCAAAATGAATATCTAAATCAACCTTTTTGAAGCTGATCATTGATGGTGATCACCATATATTTAAAGGCCCGGTCCCATTGGCTGACGGACACAAAACATATGCATAAAGGACACAGCAGATGAGCAAAATTTCAGGGGTGGCTCCATCCATTGTCATCCGCTCCAAAAAGTGGTGAAAATTTGCATAAACAGAACGGAAAAGAATGGAAAAGAATGGATGTGGGTAGTATGTAGTGGGGATGTTAAACGGATGTTCATAGGAAGCCGAGCGGATGAAAGCGGGTGGAAGCAGATGACACCTCCGAAGGGGTTCCGGGGGAGAATTTCGAAGCGGACGTATAGCGGAAGGGGCGGATGCATAGCAGATGAAGTGGATGCATCAAGATGCCTATAGGAAACAAAGGGGATGCCGCACGGATGTATATCGGATGCAAAGCGTTCACTGCGCATGCAGGGAGTATGAATTGCATCAGCTCCGTAGATATAAAAGGATGCAGCACGCATGCAGTCAGCATACAGGGGAAAGACATGCTGCTACCTACATCTAGCAGGAACACCATGATTCATCAGTCAGGCAAGAAGAGGAAGCCTGTGCCAACTTGTTCAAGCCCTGGCAAGATGAAGAAGGTCAGAACCAGCATCCCACCCCCTGGCACTGACTCTGAAGCTGCTGCTCCTGCTGCTGCAGCTGTGATGGACCAGGCCCAAGGCCCTCAAGCCCCTGAAGGCCCTGCTGCTCAAGGCCCTGAAGGCCCTGCTGCTCAAGCCCCTGAAGGCCCTGCTGAAGCCCCTGCAAGAGGGAGGAAGAGGCAAGGGAAGGAGAAAGGATAGAGGAAACAGAACACCATTTCTGAGGAGCATGAGGATGAGGTGCTGGAATGGCTGAGGGAGAACGAGTACCTCTGGAGAAAGGGCCACAGACTGTATCGGGACACCAAGAAGAAGCAGGCAGCTTGGAGAGACATGGCAGAGCCTGGGGTACACTGCAGAAGTACTCCTGGGATGGTGGAAGCACATGCACACCTGGTATGGCAAGCTACACCTCAAGAAATCCGGGCAGGCCGCTGTCAAGCTCACTGACTGGGAGATGTATGTCATGGCCAAGTGCAGATTCATGGAGGGGAGATCCGCCACCGAGGAGCAGCTCCTCTGTCAACCCTCTCCCTCAGACAGCCCACAGACAGACAGTCCTCTTTCAGCCAGGAGCCAGCTACCCTGTCCAGGCAGGTGTCTTCAGAGGGCCCCACGGCGGAGACCCCCCCAACAGCTGCACTCCCTATGCCGGCGGACTTGGAGGATGACGCCCTGCTGTCACAAATGGAGGAAGAAGCAGCAGCCACCAGAGACCAACCCACCCCCACCCCCAGCTCCAGAGGATGCAGGCAGAGAGGTAGAGTGGAGGGCCAGGACCACAGTGTGCTGTTGGAGATCAGGGACACAATGAAGACCAGCACAGAACTTTTTTCTCAGCTGCTCCACTGCAACATACCATCCTCAGACTGGAAGCCCTTCATCACCTATATAAGCCAGACCCTGAGGGACCTGCCCAAGGCCCAGTACCAGGTGATGAAGCAGAAGATCACAGCACTTCTGCAAAACCCTCAAGGCCCAGCTGAAGCTGCTCCTACCCAGTCCAAGTCTGCTCCCCCACCCCAGGCGATGTCACAGCCCTTCCACATCTTTCAACAGTCCCTCACCTACCAAGGCTACAACTACCAGGACTTCCCACAGTGGAAGCAGAACTTCCCAGTCCAGGCCCAGGTTCATCGGACGCCACAGACTCCAGTCCTCACCCAGCTGCAGACCAGACAGCCCCACGACACTCCTCCCAACCCTTCCCCACCCCACAGCCAAGCCCGTCAATGGACAATCTGTCATCAGTATTGGCCTGACATCTCAAGTCCTTGATGAAGGGCCTCTCAACCTCACGGGACTGAGTCAGCTCTTGGATAGCTTCCTGAACACACCACCACCCGTTGTACCCTCGGGTCCAAGCACCCCAATGGTGCCTTAGACCAGCACTCAAGCCACCTCCACCTCCACAGTCCTTTCCCGCTTAACAGCTGAGACCATGGACATGACTCAGAGTGACTGAGAATAGTGTCAGAGACTGAGTTGTTTACTTGTTAAGTTTGTCTTTGCTTAAGACACTTTACTTGGTTCATTTTACTTATTTAATACAGTAATAAAGTTTACCTAAGAAAGTTTATCTTTACTTAAGACACTTAATACAGTTTACTTGGTTCATTTTGCTTATTTAATAAAGTCATAAAGTTTACCTAAGAAAGTTAATAAAGTTTATCTTTGCTTGAGACACTTAGTTTACTTGGTTCATTTTTTTTACTTAATAAAAAGTTGGTGAAAACTTTGAAAAAATGGTTAAGCCTTTGCATGCTTGTGGGATAGATAAGGATAGTTGTGGGATAGAAAAACGTCCAGTGCAACCATAGTGGGACTGTATGGTCCATCATCCCAGCGATCCAGATGATTTTCTCTCTCTTTTTATAGAAAATATCGGTTGTCCGCTAGGTGTCCTTCTACATACTCTAGACATACTGCAGACATCCTAAATATACGAGATATATCCCAGATACAAACGTTTTGTCCATTTTGAATACTTTATATACGAAATGCATACTCTTAAATCCTTTCTATTTCCGTGCTATTAATGCTGTGTAGACATTCCGTGTACCTTTTGTTTCCTCCCTCTTTCCATTTTCAGCTGCAGCAGATGTGAGTTGAGGGGATGGCCAGAGGATTCAGCAGACGTTTATCGGATGATAACAGACATAGAATGTTTGTTGCCCGTATATGTCACGGATGTACATCGTACACGGTGGAAATTTCATCCGTTCACAAAGTTTTGTGCAGCTCAAAACTTCTTGTGTAGATGAAATTGCAGTGGACGGATGCTCAACGGATAGAGCATATGAAACACGTATGCAGTGAGTGCACAACGGATGCATCGCGTTTTCCAATGGATGGCAAGCATTTTTTAATGTTTTACATCCTCTTTACATCCATAAGTGCAGTGGGACCGGGTCTTTAGAGCTTGTTTAAGCCCCTGTCACATTGCACCAATGGATGGAAAGAGGATGTAAAACGGAGAAAAATACTTGCCATCCGTTGGTTAACGCGATGCTTCCGTTCTGTACTCACTGCCTCCGTTTTGCTTCCTCTCTATTCATCCAGCATCCGTCTATTGACATTTCATCCACTCAGAGGGTTTAGGGCTACTCAAAACTTTTGAACAGAAAATGTATCCAATGCATCCGTTCTGCATCCACTAGGCATCCACTAGGCATCCGCTAGGCATTCGTTACGCATGCGATATATCTGCTAGGCATCCGCTGCACATCCGTGCAACTCAAATCCGCTCGGACGCAGGGAGGAAGCGGAATGGACCCGGAACAGACGCGCAGCGTTAGTAGCACGGACAGAGAAAGGATGAAAGTGGATGCAGCTCGCAAAGAAAGCATTTAAAACGGAAAAAACGTTCGCAGAGGGGACCTATCTCAGATATAAAGGATGTCTAGAGGATGCCTAGAGGATGCAAAGGGACACATAGTGGAAAACCTATATTGCCTATAAAAAGGGGAGCAACTCACCTGGATCTCACTTTCAGACCAGCAACCCAGCTGTGCAGACCTCTGCAGCCTTCATCTGCCTCTTCCTCTTCCACAGCATCCAGTCATGTCCACCATGGATCATAACAAACTCCTTTTGGTAGCCAAAATCATTCTGCAACAGTGTGAAGCCATCTACAGGCTCTGTGAACTCTACTACGAGAAGAAAAAGAGGCGGCCAAGAAGGGTCTGGGTCCGAAGATGGATCAGGAGAAGAGCAGAGTACGGACTGTACAACAAGCTGATGGTGGAGGTCAGGAACGAAGACACTCGTGCATCCCAGAACTTCATGAGGATGCCTCCAGCCATGTTTGACGAAGTTGTGCAGCGGCTGACACCCAGGTTGACCAAGGCAAACACCAACTTCCGGCCCAGCCTGGACCCTGGGCTCAAGGTGGCACTCACTCTGCGCCACCTGGCCTCAGGGACCACCTACAGGAGCATGCAGTAGAGCTGGAGGGTGCCACACAGCACCATCAGCATTGTGGTCAGAGAAGTGGTGCAGGCCATCATCGAAGAATATATGGAGGAGCTCCTCCAGTGCCCCACCACTGAAGAAGGCTGGAAGAAAGTTGCAGAGCAGTGGTATCAGAGGTAGAACTTCCCACACACCGTTGGAGCCATAGATGGCAAGCACATGGCCTGCAAAGCTCCAGCCAAGTCAGGGTCCACTTATTTCAATTACAAGGGCTTCTTCAGCATCACCTTCTTTGCCATGGTCGATGCTGACTACAAGTTCATCTACATCGATGCTTCAGGCAACGGGTCATCTTCAGATGCCCAGGTATACAACGCCAGTCACCTCAAGGAGGGGCTGGAATGCAACCTCATCATGGGCTTCCCAGATCCAGACCCCCTGCCCAACGACACGCAAGATGTGCCCTACTTCATCATGGGGGATGACGCCTTCTCCCTGAGAACCTACGTCATGAATCCCTACACTTCCAGACTCCTCACCCGTGAAGAGAGGATCTTCAACTACAGGCTGTCCAGGGCAAGGCGGGTGATGGAGAACGCCTTTGGCATCCTGGCCAACAGGTTCCAGGTACTTCTCACCACCATGCAGCATCGCCCAGAGACCGTGAGGAGGATCATGGAAGCTTGCTGCATCCTGCACAATCTCATGTGCACCCGCTACCCAGTCTTGCAGAACAGGCTCGTGGACCTCCAACAAGGCAATGGGGACATGGAGCCTGGGGAATGGAGGCAAGGGCAAAACCTGATAGACACTGAGGATGTGCAAGGCCCCAACAGAGCCTCACATGAAGGGAAGAAGCAGCGCAACCTCCTGAAACACTGGTGCAACTCCCCAGCTGGAGCAGTGGAGTGGCAAGACAGGATGGTAGATGATTAATGGATGCTTCCTTCAGCCTGTCTCATCACACTGATGAGATTGGGCCATGTATGTTGGGTGGGCCTACAATGAGCAGGGCATTTAATAAAGAGTTGTGTTTATGTTCAAATGTGTGGATCAATGCTTAAATTAGTATTGATAATGAAGGGCCATAGGTGTGGCACCTGGGAAGGTGGACCATACAGTCCCACTATGCTTGCACTGGAGGTTTATCTATCCCCACAGCTGTCTCAACCCATCCCACAGCTATCTTAACCCATCCCAAAGGTATCCCTGCCCACCCCACAGCTATTACCCATCCCAAAGGTATCCCTGCTCACCCCACTGCTATCCTTAACCATCCCACAAGCATGTAAAGGCTTAAACCATTTCTAAAAGTTATCACCAAGACTTTATTAAAAAAAAGAAATGAAGCAAGTGTGTGAAGCAAAGATAAACTTTATATATAAAAAGCTGTAAAAGAAAAATGACCCAAGTCAAGTGTCCAAATAAAGTCTACAGGTAGCCACCCAGTCTCTGGCACTCTTTTTGGTCACGCGGAGGTGTGCCCACTCTCAGGGGTGAAGAGTCCAGGTGCTGTGGAGGTGGCTGGTGCTGGAGTGCTGGTCTGAAGCCCCACTGGGTGCCTGGCCCCGAGAGGACAACAGGTGATGGTTTGTTGAGGAAGCTCTCGGAAGCTGGCTCAGCCCTGTGATGTTGAGAGCTCCTTCCTCCATGCCTTGGGGTGTCAGCCCCAATACCGAGGACATTTGTACTGAGGCCGGGCTTGGCTGTGGGCTGGAGGAAGGAGCAGTGTAGTGGGGCTGTCTGGTCTGCAGGTGGGTGAGGACTGGCGTGGTTGGCATCAGTGTCATGGATGGCATCGGTGGCATCAGTGTCGTGGGTGGCATCAGTGGCATCAGTGGAACTGGTGGCAACATTGGCGTCCGATGAGCCTGTGCCTGGACTGGGAAGGGCTGCAGCCTGTGCTGCTGAATCTCCTGGTAGCCGTAGCCCTGGTAGGTGAGGGCCTGTGGAAAGCCTTGGAATGGGAGGGACATCACCTGGGGTGGAGGAGCAGACCTGGACTGGGTGGGAGAAGGTTCCTCTAGGTCTGGAGGGTTGTGAAGCAGTAGGTGACCTGGTCCTTCACCACCAGGCACTGGGGTTCCGCCATGTCCGTGAGGGTCTGGTTGACATAGGTGAGGAAGGGCTTGCAGTTGGAGGATGAGGAGTCAGTGTGGACCAGCTGAGAGAGGAGATCTATGCTGCTCCGGATGGTGTCCCTGATCTCCAGCAGGACAGTGTGGCTCTGCCCCTCCTGTCTGGCTCTCTGCCTTTCTGTGGAGGTGGAGCTGGGGGTGGATGCAGGTAGGGCTGTTGTGGACGTGCCGTCTCCTTTCTCCCACTGCACCAGGGAGTCCTCCACGTGCTCCACCACTGTTCAAACAGCTGTCCGCGGGTTCTCCGCCGTGGGACGCTCCACAGAAACCTGCCTGGAGACAGGAGCTGACTCTCGGCCGGAAGAGGACTGGCTCTCAGCAGGCTGCCGGAGAGAGAGGGTTGTGAGAGGGGCTGCTGCTGCTCCTCGGTGGTGGATCTCACCTTCTAGGAAGCTGCACCTGGCCATGACATAGGTCTCTCTGTCCGTCAGCTTAACCGTGGCCTGGCCAGATTTCTTCAGGTGCAGCTTCCCGTACCAGGTGTGCATGTGCTTCCACCAGCCGAGGAGCACATCCGATGTACAGCCCAGGCTCTCCACCTTCTCTCTCCAAGCAGCCTGCTTCCTTTTGGTGTCCCTTTAGAGCCGGTGTCCCTTCCGCCACAGATAGTCATTCTGTCTCAGCCACTCAAGCACCTCATCCTCATGTTTCTCCTCAATGGAGTATTGCCTCCTCTCCCTATCACACGTCTGCCTCTTCCTCCCTCTGGCAGGGCCATATGGGCCCTCATCAGAGGGCCTTTGAGGTTGTAGGGGCTGCTCCTGCACACCAGCAGCAGCAGCAGCAACAGCAGGATCATCATCATCAGCAGCAGCAGCAGCAGTAGCATCACCAGCAGGATCATAATCATCATCATCATCAGCAGCAGCAGCACCAGCAGGATCATTATCATTATCAGCAGCAGCAGCAGCACCAGCAGGACCAGGATTAGCAGAGTAAGCAGAGAGTAAGCACCAGGAGCACGAGCAGGACCAGGAGCACGAGCAGGACCAGGAGCACGAGCAAGACCAGCAGGACGAGTAGGGCGAGCAAGACCAGGAACACGAGCAGTACGAGCAGGATGAGCAAGTCCAGGAGCACGAGCAGGACGAGCAGGAGCAGCAGGACAAGGAGCAGCTTTAGCAGAGTAAGCACCAGCAGAAGCACCACCTCCAGGAGCAGCATCAGCAGAGTAAGCACCAGCAGAAGCACCACCGCCAGAAGCAGCATCAGCAGAGTAAGCACGAGGAGAAGCACCACCGCCAGAAGCAGCAGCATCAGCTCCTCCAGAAGCAGAAGCAGCAGAAGCCCCAGCCGCAGAAGAGCGAGCCCGTGCTACAGAAGCCCCAGCAGAATCAGAGTGAGGGCCAGGGGGCGGGAGGGTGGCCCTGTCCCTCTTGCCAGGGCCGGCAGTAGATGGCTGAGGCTTCCTCTTCTTCTCCATGGGTGTGGGGTTGTTGGCTGGCAAGGAGTCTGGCAGGGAGGCTGCCAGGCAGGCTGGCAGGAAGGCTGGCAGGAAGGCTGGCTGGAAGGCAGGCACCAAGGCTGGGAGGCAGGCAGGCACCAAGGCTGGCAGGCAGGTAGGCACCAAGGCTGGCAGGCAGGCAGGTACCAAGGCTGGCAGACAACAAGGCTGGCAGGGAGGCTGGTAGGATGGTAGGCAGCAAGGTAGGCAGCAAGGCTGGTAGCAAGGCATGCAGGCAGGGCAGGCTGGCAAGGCACTCGATGTGTCTGGATGCAGGTCTTTCCTCTGAATGGTGACCTGCTTCCTAACTGCTTCCCTTTATATCCACGGGGCTGACACAATACATCCCCCCGCATGTGCAGTGAATGCTATGCATCCGCTTGGCTTCCGCTGTGAATCTGCTAGGCTTCCGCTCTGCATCCGCTTCATCCGCTGTGCATCCGCTGTGCATCCGCTTCATCCGCTCAGTATCCGCTTTGCATCCGCTCTTTCCGTTCCGCATCCGCTTTGCTGAGGTCCCCCGGAAGCCTAGCAGATGTGCCATCCGCTCCCATCCGCTCCCATCTGCTAGGCTTCCGCTCTGCATCCGTTTTCCATCCGCTCTGCGTCCTCCTCCCGTCCGTTCCTTTCCGTGTTTTCCGCTCTGGTTATGCAAATTTTTGCCCCTTTTGAGAGCAGATAACAATGGATGGAACATTTTGCTCATCCGCTGTGTCTTTTTTACAAATGTTTTGCATCTGTTGGGCAGTATGACAGGGCCTTAAAAGACTATATTGCAACACTAATTTTCCCAAGGAGAAACTGTGAATAATACAGAAAAATTCTCTTTGTTAGACAATTTAACTAGATTTAGAAGAAACTTGATTTCATAAAGGAGGCAAAAGAAAAGGAGCCAAAGTGATTAGTATAAATGCTCAATCTAATAAAACTGTTTTGCTGAAACTGGCACATTAAATGTCGGACTTTTAATTAATTAATAAATAAGTAAAATAAGTTGCATGTATTTTCTAAATTGTCAATACCTAATAATAGAGGAATATTGAGGCACTAAAGCCAGGCATGTTGCTAAAACTACTATTTTGGGCAAGTTTGTACTCTAAAAATGAAAAAAAAATATTTGTTATAAAGCAATGGACTATTTTCAATGTAGAAAATACATGTATAAGATTTGGTTCTTAACTGAAGTTCAGTAAATATTAAAAGGTTGGTATATATAACTGTTATGTGCATAGTAAAATATGATTAGCTATTACTAATATCAAAATTGAGTGAGAGATTTAGTTTTGGAAACACAACATGAGAGCAGAAATTTTCTCACTTTTTTTAAGAGAGATTAGTTTTTAAGAAAGAATTGGACAGCCAGTTGTGCAGAATGGTTAGGATCTTCTGCTTGTGCAGGTATGAACTAAAAGACCTCCAAAATCCCTTCCAACTCCATTATTCTGTACTATTCTATTCCATATGTCTTATTCACTACTTCATTATTGCAGTAAAATTAGATTTATATTTGTAGTTTTATTCATAATAATTTTGAAATGTGGAAGTCAGGAAGTGAAAGGAATAATATATGCCCTATAATTTTATGCAGAGCACACATTTCTGCATGGACAAAATTGTCTTAACAAATGCAAGTGAAAATCATCAGGAAGTTTAGTCGTTATTGTTAATTTTTTTATTGTGTAATGGCTAAAATTATACATTCCAAAGAATGTTTCTAGTTAAGACTTGAAACTAAGAGGTCATGAATTCGAGTTCCATCTTTGCCATGAAAGCAGGTTGCATGACCTTCAGCCAGTCACATACACTTAGCCCAATCTTACTCACAAGGGGTTGTTGTGAGAAAAATAGGATATGATTTGGATATATTTTATCCCTTAATTTATTTGTAAAAATAATAAAGGTGGAATATAAATAAATAAATAAATTTGAGGCTGATATAGAGTGTGTATACCTTCGAGTTCAAGCCCAACCTTTTTCTTTGCTGTGTCTCTAAGTATAAAGGGAATGATTGAATTCCATTTTTCATATTCAGTCATTAGTGACTATTGCATTTTATGCTCTGCATTCCTGCTCTGGCCGCTAATGGAATCCTGACATTAAATAACCAATGGTCCCAATTCTGACATATATTTCAAGTTGTTTCACAGGTTCTGTTTTCACAGTTATTTGTTTAAAATAACATCTAGTTTATACCATCCATCTGCAGGTGATTAAAAATTTGGTATTTTTGTGATTGTGAGGGGATAAAATACAAACAAACATGGTGAAGATAGCTTAGCTTACCAGGCATGGTAAGAGACAATACTTGTAGGCAGTAGTTATTTGTATTTCTTATATTATCCATGAGATGAGATTATGTTAAATAATCCTGGAAAGTAAAAACATTGTTCCATTCAGAAAAAAATAACATTTAAAAATGGTTGCCAAAGGACCAAGTTGCTATTAGCATCCTAAAATTGGTAGCAAAGGGGTGAAAATGAAATAATGAGAAATATAACCTGTTTTACTCTCCCCCATTTTGCCCTCTGTTCTCCATTAAATTAAATCTGAATATTTTTTAAACTTTTCAGTTGATTTGGAAATTTATTTCCATTCTTTTAAATCTTAGATTCTAGACAGACATTAAAGGTGACAAATTCAGTTTCAATACAACAAAATATTGAAATAACTCAGAAAAAATGACAAAATGTTCACTTCAGTTTAGGGTGTCGAAGAGTTTTGTGGCTTTTAAGAAAATAAAATTCTGCAAATTTTGGAGAGATTTCATATTTTTCAAGTGTTAACAAAGACATGTCACCACTTAATGCTTCTTTCCTAGAAAATATGAGCTGTGAACATGTCAATGCCTTACCCCAAATATTGATAGCTAGAAAGGTTTAGATGAATTGGAACTTATAGTTTATTTATTTATTCATTGATTTACTTATTTGTTTATTTATAAACTACAAACCATTATTTTTTTAAATTTTGGGAAGAAACATTTTTAACAAATTAATATGCTTCATGAAAGCACTGTAACATTTAGCTTTTTAATTTTTATCAGTTGAGTCTGTGTTAGGCACTCTTCCCAATAGCTCACAGAAAAAAATCTTACAGCAATAACTACTGTTATGAGGTCTAAGAACATATATGATTGCAAATTGTAAATTCATACATAGAATTGCATCTGGTAAGACTTATTTAACTAAGGAGATTTACTGGATGAAAAGATCAGCTCAATTTTCTATAACATCATTCCTTTATAAAGTTTCTTCTGAAACAATTCTATATAAGGAGCTAGAAGGACACAACATATAAATTTGTAAACTTATAAATGCTGCTCTTTGAGAACTAACCATGTTTTCTCATTGTATATTATAATCTATTTGACAAAACTTTGGTGTCATTTCTGCAGAATTCAGTAGAGGAGAAAAAGAAAAATAATAATTGGCATACCAATTCAGTAGCTGCATGAACTATTCTGTCAGCTGTATCCGAAACACTGATTTTACATATAATTGAATTCAAGGTTGATCAACCATGTTGTTATTTCTAACTATTATGTTCTAACCATTATGCTATTATCATATTTGACCCATACTTAGCCACTAGATTTTCGTTCTATTTATTTTCAATAAAGAAGCTCAAAATACTACTTGTACATGCAGCAAATAAAATCCCTTGTACAAAAATCCCTTATACATATAACCACTATGATATACATATTGTAAGGCACCCAGAAAGAATCCATGATATCAATCACTCCAAGACATTTTCTCTCCAACTGATTTATTTAGAAACAGACATAGTATGTCTAAAGCAATTTCCCAAAGTGAAATTTTTCACGCATTACACAGAATCCAACTTCTCTCCTCCCTTCTCTCCTCCCACTTCTACATTTCATAAATCATGAGAACCAATTAACTGCAACTGGAATTTCTTAATACGACATACAGAATAACCTTGAACTTTTCAACTCCTCCAACTCTCTTAAAAAAATGTGGCAGTTGAATTTCAAAGCTGACAGGTGTCTCCCCTGAAAACTCTTCCTCCCAAAAGAAAAAAAACAAAACAGATACAGGGGTTAATACATTGTCCTTAACCCCCTCTTCCCTCTCCATGAGGACCCTTCGGTTTGTGGGGAAAATCCTCATGAAATTGATTAACCAATTGATCAGCATGAACATCCCACCTTTACCACACTAGTATCTGAGAGGGGGTATCCTTTCCATAAGACCAAATATTGCAATTAGCCACAATGTAATCCAGAATCAATAATTTTTTTGAATCTCATAATGTGTTTCTCCCTGTACTGTTAATGGTTTAGGGGGAGCGATTGGCAGTGGTCTTATCATTGATGTAGTAGCTGGTTTTAGAAAACTACAATGGAACACCAGATGAATTTTCCCCAAAAGTCGAGGAAGACTTAATTGGACATTGACCAGACTGATTATCTTTGAAATTGGAAACGGACCCAAGAATTTTGGACCCAGCTTCTTACTGGGCAGTTTCAACCTAAGATACTTTGGTCAACAAATATACTTTATCCCCTACTTTAAAAGGTGATTGAAGGAATTTATGCTTACCCACCTGTTTTTTATATTTTTTTTGCAGCTTCGTTCAAAGCTTTTTTTGTATTTTCCCAACCTTTCCTTAATGAGTTCATCAATTCTGCTAGGGACATGGATGAGGGAGGTTGTCTAAGTAACTCTGGCATTGGGACAAAATCCATTCCAGTGCTATGTACTGCATTTTTGTAAGCAACCTCTGCAAAAGACCAATTTGCATGTTGATAATTTACATAGTATCTAATATATTGTTTAATCTTGGCATTAGCCCTCTCCACTGCTCCGTTACAAGCAGGATGGAAAGCTGAGGATAACCCTTGAGAGGAACCAATGGATTTCAGAAATTCCCTCCAGTAGTCTTAGGGTTGTGGGTACATCAAACTTAGTCCCTTTCCAAGCTAGTCCATCATTCATTGTCAACTCGGTTTGATGGTCCAGGAACCAAGGATTGATCAATAGGGCTGTTTTCAATTCTGCAGTCAGCTTATCACCATTGCGGCATCTTTGCAGGTCAGGTTCTCAGGGACGTGGTGTTGGTCCAGTGGTCCATTGCTCCTATCTGCACAGAGGGGGCTTTCCCAGCTATGTTTGGTGAACCCACCCCTGCCCGGAGGTCTTCCTTGATTCTTTTGACCTCTAACAGCTGTATTAGGCTTTGACTATGGAGCTTGTGGTACAGGAGCATGGGCCAGGCAGTTTGTTGCCCTATGACTGGCTTGGCCATATTGGTAACATTTCAGCACCCTGGTGGATCAGGTACGAGCAGTTTCAACTGGTCCGGTCAGCGGTCTCCTCGCCACAATTTTCTTAGTTGGGGCTGCCAGAAGGAGTTTCCTGTGTGGGTTGATGCTGTGATCTAAGCTGAGGGAGGCGGCATACCACAATTGTAAGGTCTCTGGGATTCCCCTAATTTCATAGGCCTTTTTTACTTCTGGATCAATGGCTTTTTTTAAATAGTGCAAAGTCAGGCCAATCCATGAGGTGGCTTGCGACCCTTCTAAAGTCTCAAATGAATTCTGACAAGGGTCGCTTGCCTTGCCTCGTTTCCATTAACTTCTCTTCATTCTCTGCTTACCCTGTCTGGATTTTCAAATCTGAGTCTTAATAATTGAACAAATTCATTTACATCGTATAATTCAGGGTCTTGTTCATTATGTAGTTGGGCCACCCAGTCTGAAGCATCCCCTTCATTCATCCCATTTGTTATGACCATAACCAAATCATGCTCTGTGGCATATTGATCTCCAAATTGTTCTATATGGGATCAGATTCAAGTGAGGAAGTAATTGAAATGTTCATGGTGGCCATTGAATATGACCTCAAAGGGTATTTGGTCTGGCCTGGGTCATGGTTGCAGAGGTGGTACATGCCAGGCCACTGCAGGTTGTACTGGAATGTAAGGAACAGGCCGGTGGCGTACATAGGCTGTGTAGGCCCCCTGAATCCTGACTGTGTGATGCCTCTCTGGAATAGGAGTCCCTGTGGCCTCACTGCCAGTTGGGGCTGCAATTGTGGTTGCCAGGAGGAAGAGGGGTGTGGCCTGGTTCCCTGGTTGGATGGAGGAGAAGTGGCTGCTGTCTGCTGTCTGGGCAACCCCTTCAGACCAAGGCTGTGTTGGTGCTGGCTGCCATTGGCATTGAATCCACCCCTGGCCTGGATAAAACCCCCACCCTGGAGGGATACTCTCTGCAAGGGGCAAAATTCCTTCTGGAAAATGAGGGGATTGCCTCGGAGGTTTCCCCATACCTCTGTCAGTTGATGCTTCTTTCTGGCTTATTATTCCCAGAATAATCTGGGGGTTGTCTTCTTGAGAGAATTCCAACCCCAATTGTCTCTCTTCCCCCCAATCTGACAGAATGGCAATATGCCTGGGGCTAGATAAAGATTTCTCTTCAAACAGCTGGGTTACATCTGGGTTATAACAACTTCTTAAGTTGAAATGCTTTGGTATAGCTCCCAAATCTCTTTCTCCTACTGCCATCCTCAAAGCATCCATCATCTCCTCCAAACAAGGGCTGGCAGGTTCAATTAATGTTCCAGGAGGGCCCCCACACACTACCCCCTGCACATCTCCAACTTCGACTGATTGCTGATCTTCCTCCATCTCAGGAAAAAGAACTCCAGGGTATCAGCCAAGCCCTTTCAAAAAAAAAAAAGTGGACTTTGGAAAATAAATGTAAGGCATCCAGAAAGTATCCATGATATTAATCACTCCGAGACATTTTCTCTCCAAATGATTTATTTAGAAACAGACATGGTATATCTAAAGCAATTTCCCAAAGTGAAAATTTTTTGCACATTACATAGAATCCACCTTCTCTCCTCCCACTTCTACACTTCATAAATCACAAGAACCAATTAACTGCAATTGGAATTTCTTAATATGACATACAAAATAACTTTGAACTTTTCAACTCCTCCAACTCTCTTAAAAAATGTGGCAGCTGAATTTCAAAGCTGACACATAGACATATTCCATACACATACAATTCTACCACTCTTATCAAAGTATTTTGAGATACCTCCCAAAATACTATTGTATCAAAAATATGTTGACATATGACCTCCCAAAAATATACAACAAACCCAAGCTTTGCTCTATATTTTATCTATATTTATATTTTATCTCTATATTTTATCTATATTTTATCTATTTTATCTGATTTTGCATATCTGGAATAAATAAAGTCCCATCATAATATGGCAAAGACTAAATATTGCAGATCATGAAACTTAGGTATACTTGGTATAGTGTCTTAAGGCCCTGTCACACTGCCCAACGGATGCAAAACGTATGTAAAAAGGACACAACAGATGAGCAAAATGTTCCCTCCATTGTTATCCGCTCTCAAAGGGGGCAAAATTTGCATAACCGGAGTGGATAACATGGAAAGGAATGGACGCGGGGAGGACGCAGAGCGGATGGAAAGCGGATGCGGAACGGAAGCCCAGAGGATGGAAGTGGATGGGAATGGATGGCACATCCGCTAGGCTTCCGGGGGACCTCAGCAAAGTGGACACGGAACGGATACAGCGGATGCACAGCAGATGCACAGCGGATGCACAGCGGATGAAGCGGATGCAGAGCGGAAGCCGAACGGATGCCAAGTGTTAATTGCGCATGTGGGGGGGGATACATTGCGTAAGCCACATGGATATAAAGGGAAGCAGCTCGCACGTGGCCAGCATTCGGAGGAAAGACCTTCTGCAGGATACATCGAGTCCTTGCCTGCCCTGCCTGCATGCCTGCCTGCAAGCCTTGCTGCCAGCCTTCCTGCCAGCCTGCCTCCAAGCCTCCTGGCCAGCCTCCCTGCCAGCCTTGCTCTCTGCCTGCCTGCCAGCCTTGCTGCCAGCCTGCCTTCCAGGCTCCCTGCCAGCCATTCTGCCTACAAGCCTTGGGGCCTACCTGCCTGCCTGCCTTCCTGCCAGGCTTCCTGCCTGCCTTCCTGCCAGGCTTCCTGCCAGGCTTCCTGCCAGCCTGCCTGCCAGCCTTGGTGCCTGCCTGCCTGAAAGGCTTCTTGCCAGCCTTGGTGCCAGCCTTGCTGCCAGCCTTGGTGCCTGCCAGCCTCCCTGCCAGCCAGTCTGCCTGCCAGCCTTGGTGCCTGCCTGCCTGCCAGCCTGCCAGCCAGCAACCCCACAGCCATGGGGAAGAAGCGAAAGCCTCAGCAACCTGCCGCCATCCCTGGCAAGAGGGACAGGACCGCCATCCCGCCTCCTGTCCCTGACTCTGCTTCTGCTGGGGCTTCTGCTGCTCGGGCTCGCTCTTCTGGTGCTGGAGGTTCTGGTGAAGCTACCCCTGGAGGTGGTGCTTCTGCTGGTGCTTACTCTACTGAAGCTGCTCCTGGTCCTGCTGGTCCTGCTGGTCCTGCTCGTGCTCCTGGACTTGCTCGTACTGCTGGTCCTGCTCGTGCTCCTGGTCCTGCTGGTGCTGGTGCTGGTGCTGCTGCTGGTGCTGCTGCTGATGATGATGATTATGATCCTGCTGGTGATGATGATGATGATGATGATGATGATGATGATGATGATGATCCTGCTGCTGCTGCTGCTGGTGTGGAGAAGCAGCCCCTACTACCTGGGAGCCCCTCTGATGAGGGCCCATGTGGTCCTGCCAAAGGGAGGAAGAGGTGTATGTGACAATGGGAGAGGAGGCAATGTATATTGAGGAGGAACATGAGGATGAGGTGATGGAGTGGCTGAGAGACAATGACTATCTGTGGCGGAAGGGACACCGGCTGTACAGGGACACCAAAAGGAAGCAGGCTGCTTGGAGAGAGAAGGTGGAGAGTATGGGCTACACTCCAGAGGTGCTCCTCGGCTGGTGGAAGCACATGCACACCCGGTACGGGAAGCTGCACCTGAAGAAATCTGGCCAGGCCACGGTTAAGCTGACGGACAGAGAGACCTACGTCATGGCCAGGTGCAGCTTCCTGGAGGGTGAGATCCGCCACCGAGGAGCACCAGGAGCCCCTCTCACAACCCTCTCTCTCCGGCAGCCTGCTGAGAGCCAGTCTTCTTCTGGCCGAGAGTCAGTCCCTTTCTCCAGGCAGGTTTCTGTGGAGCGTACCACGGTGGAGAACCCACAGACATGTGTTGTAACCGTGGTGGAGCGCGTGGAGGACTCCCTGGTGCGGTGGGAGAAAGGAGACGTTGCATCTACCACAGCCGTAGCTGCATCCACCCCCCCTAGCTCCACCTCCACAGAAAGGCAGAGAGCCAGACAGCAGGAGGGGCAGAGCCACACTGTCCTGCTGGAGATCAGGGACACCATCCGGAGCAGCATAGATCTCCTCTCTCAGCTGGTCCACACCGACTCCTCATCCTTCAACCGCAAGCCCTTCCTCACCTATGTCAACCAGTCGCTCAGGAACATGGAGGAACCCCAGTACCAGGTGGTGAAGGACCGGATCATCGAGCTGCTTCACAACCCTCCAGATCCAGAGGAACCTGCTCCCACCCAGTCCAGGTCTGCTCCTCCACCCCAGGTGATGTCCCTCCCATTCCAAGGCTTCCCACAGCCCCTCACCTACCAGGGCTACGGCTACCAGGAGGTCCAGCAGCAAAGGCAGCAGCCCTTCCCAGTCCTGGCACAGAGGCATTGGGTGACACTGTTGCCACCGGTTCCACTGATGCCACTGATGCCACCCACGCCAATGATGCCACCAACAACAGCGATGCCACCCACGCAAGTCCTCACCCAGCTGCAGACCAGACAGCCCCACTACACTACTCCTTCCTCCACCCCACAGCCAAGCCCGGCCTCAGTACATCTGTCATCAGTACTGGGGCTGACACCCCATGTCATGGAGGAAGGACCTCTCAGCATCACGGGTCTGAGCCAGCTGTCCGAGAGCTTTCTCAACACACCGTCACCTGTTGTCCTCTTGGGGCCAGGCACCCCAGTGGGGTTTCAGACCAGCACTCCAGCACCTGCCACCTCCACAGCACCTGGACCCTTCACCCCTAAGACTGGGCACACCTCCGAGTGACCAAGAAGAGTGCCAGAGACTGGGTGTGAACTTTATTTGGACACTTGACTTGGGTCATTTTTCTTTTACAGCTTGTTGTTCAATAAAGTCTATCTTTGATTCACACACTTGCTTCATTTCTTTTTTTTAATAAAGTCTTGGGGATAAATTTTAGAAATGGTTTAAGCCTTTGCATGCTGATGGGATGGGTTAAGATAGCAGTGGGATGTGGAGGGATACCTTTGGGATGGGTAATAGCTGTGGGGATAGATAAACTTCCACTGTAAGCATAGTGGGACTGTATGGTCCACCCTCCCAGGTGCCACACCTATGGCCCTTTATTATCAATAACAATGTAATAATCATCCACACATGTCAACACAAACACAACTCTTTATTAAACGCCCTGTTCATTGTAGGCCCATCCAACATACATGGCCCAATCTCATTCGTGTGATGAGACAGGCTGAAGGAAGCACTCATTAATCATCTATCATCCTGTCTTGCCACTCCACTGCTCCAGCTGGGGAGTTGCACCAGTGTCTCAGGAGGTTGCGGTGCTTCTTCCCTTCACGTGAGGCTCTGTTGGGGCCTTGCACATCCTGAGTGTCTATCAGGTTTCGCCCTTGCCTCCATTCCCCAGGCTCCATGTCCCCATTGCCTTGCTGGAGATCCACGAGCCTGTTCTGCAAGACTGGGTAGCGGGTGCGCATGAGATTGTGCAGGATGCATCTAGCTTCCACAATCCTCCTCACGGTCTCTGGGCGATGCTGCATGGTGGTGAGAAGTACCTGGAACCTGTTGGCCAGGATGCCAATGGCGTTCTCCACCACCCGCCTTGCCCTGGACAGCCTGTATTTGATGATCCTCTCTTCACGGGTGAGGAGTCTAGAAGTGTAGGGCTTCATGAGGTAGGTTCTGAGGGAGAAGGCGTCATCCCCCATGATGAAGTAGGGCACATCTTGCGTGTTGGTGGGCAGGGGGTCTGGATCTGGGAAGCCCATGATGAGGTTGCCTACCAGCCCCTCCTCGAGGTCACTGGCGTTGTATACCTGGGCATCTGAACATGAGCCGTTGCCTGAAGCATCGATGTATATGAACTTATAATCAGCATCGACCATGGCAAAGAGGACGATGCTGAAGAAGCCCTTGTAGTTGAAATAAGTGGAGCCCGACTTGGGTGGTGCTTTGCAGGCCACGTGCTTGCCATCTATGGCTCCAACGGTGTGTGGGAAGTTCCACCTCTGTTACCACTGTTCTGCAACTTTCTTCCATCCTTCTTCAGTGGGGGGGAACTGGAGGAGCTCCTCCAGGTATTCTTCGATGATGGCCTACACCACTTCTCTGACCACAATGCTGATGGTGTTGTGTGGCACCCTCCAGCCGTACTGCAT
>BLBF01000006.1:50431609-50473999 GCA_015471245.1 Laticauda colubrina | reverse complement strand
TTCGTCAAACATGGCTGGAGGCATCCTCATGAAGTTCTGGGATGCCCGAGTGTCTTCGTTCCTGAGCTCCACCATCAGCTTGTTGTACAGTCCGTACTCTGCTCTTCTCCCGATCCATCTTCGGACCCAGACGCTTCTTGGCTGCCTCTTTTTCTTCCCGTAGTAGAGTTCACAGAGCCTGTAGATGGCTTCGTACTGTTGCAGAAGGATGGTGGCTGCCAAAAGGACTGTGTTATGATCCATGGTGGACATGAGTGGATGCTGTGGAAGAGCAAGAGTCAGCTGAAGGCTGCAGAGGTCTGCACAACTGGGCTGCTGGTCTGAAAGTGAGATGCAGGTGAGTTGCTCCCCCTTTTTATAGGCAGTATAGGTGTCCCTTTGCATCCTCTAGGCATCCTCTAGGCATCCTCTAGACATCCTTAATATCCGAGATAGGTCCCCTCTGCGAACGTTTTTTCCATTTTAAATGCTTTATTTCCATGCTGCATCCGCTAGGCATCCGTTCTGCATCCGTTCCGCGTCCGTTCCACTTCCTCCCTGCGTCCGAGCGGATGCGAGTTGCGCGGATGCAGAATGGATGCCTAGCGGATATAGCGGATGCGTAATGGATGCAGAACGGATGCCTAGCGGATGCCTAGTGGATGCAGAACGGAAGAATTGGATACATTTTCCGCGCAAAAGTTTTGAGCAGCTCAAAACTTTTTGAGCAGATGAAACGTCCATAAACGGATGCTGGACGAATAGAGAGGAAGCAAAATGGAGGCAGTGAGTACAGAACGGATACATCGCGTTAACCAATGGATGGCAAGCTTTTTTGTCTATTTTACATCCTCTTTGCATCCGTTGGTGCAGTGTGACAGGGGCTTTAACAATAAGGTCAAGTGTATGAATATGACTTCATTGAAATTTGTGATCTAGTAAATCCTTCAGGTCTTCATTTTCTGAGAATCCTGAGTTTGTTATATCCTTAGTTTATCCTTAGTTTATTGTAAATCCTTAGTTTATTATAACTAAGTGCTCATAATTAGTGGATTCAATCAGTATTTACCTTAGAGCAGCGGTGGGATTCAAATAATTTTACAATCGGTTCTCTGCCCTAATGTTTTCTTCCAACAACCAGTTCACCAAACTACTCAGAAAGTTAACAACCGAACTGGTGTGAACTGGCTGAATCCCACTACTGCCTGAGAGTTAATCTCTGGATGGTATAAAATAGCATGATAATGCTTTGAGAAAATTGAACTGTGGCTGTGTTTGTGATGTAAGATGTCATCAATATGACTGGAATTGCACTTATTTTTAGCAAAAACTGCTGCATGTGGAATATGTACAACAAAAGATGGCAAACTAGTCTAACTTTTTCATTCTATTTCTACAAAATATTAGGCAATAGCTCAATGGGCCAAATATTATATTAAACTCTACTGTATATAAGCAAAAAAAAAGTGTTGAAGAGAGCTTGTATTTGAAGAGAGTTTGTATGTGGTCATAGTATGTACTCTCTTTGTTTATTTTGCTTTGCAAACAAACAAAGCACTTTGATAAAATTGGCTACAGACAACTTCTACCTTTTTTGGATCAAAAATTGTTGTCAAAAAGTGATTAGATAATTGGACAAAGAACATCATTGCCGATAATTATGTGTCCATATATAGTTATACAATTTGCTCCGCTCTCTGGGAATTACCCAAAGACAGCTGATTTTACTGTTTTATATTTTATTCTGTGTTGTTACATTAGTGCATTGCTTATGAATCTTATCTGTCTTTTAGATGTCAGCAAACTCTTTTCCTCTGGCAGGCCCTATGCTTGATTTTTAGAATTTCTATGTATATTCTAAAATGGCTACATATATGTCTGCTAATTGTTGCAGATTTTGAATTCCTGCACTACACTATGTTGGGAAGAGGTGATCAATATCTATAAGATCATCTAATGGTGATCCTGACATATGAAACACTGGCATTTGATAGGTAGTAAGAGTAATGAATAGTGAAAAGTTGAATTAATAAATAAAATAAATAAAAATTGATATGTTCTATGATTATGAAACTAAGAGAAGAGGGAAGAATATAAGGAGATAAAATGAAGTGGTCTGGTCTTTTAAAATCAAGTTTAATGTATTTATAGAAGTGAATATATTGGTTTAAAGCTGTGATATGATGTACATTAACAAGTATGAATTAGTATCCGCTATATTATTGTGAATTTGCATGAAAACAGAAATTGGTTCTGGTTTCTTGTTTTGCTACAGTGAAGCTACAGGGGAATAATGAGGAATTAATTTTGAGAAAAATTGTGAATTGATTGGGAAGTCAGTGAAAATGGTTAACTTAACAGCTTTTAGCCAAGGCATTTGGTGCATAGAATTACAAATAAAAGTGATGATATGATTTGAATGAAATGAAGGGAAAAGATGCAGGAAATAATGTTTAGAAATATGAATGGGACTGGAATAAATATTTTAAAGAGTAGAATTTTTAAAAGACCTATAATATCTGTTTCTAAGAAAAATATAATATATAGTAAATCTTTCAAGATGGCCAAAAACTTACAAGACTGCAGCTGTTCATGGAGAAATGTTAAAATACAGATATAGTTTGCTAAATAAGTATTTTTTGACTTGTTTTAGATGTCTACAAACACTAGATCTATGCCTGAAGATTTAAAAAACTGCTGTTAGTGTTACTTTATGCAAAGGGAAAGAAGATAATTTGACTGAAAGCAGAAAATACAGGGCAATTATTTGTTAAATGTGCCTAGGAGAGTGGCAGAGTTCTTGCTGAGATGACAAGAGGTAGAAAAAAAATAAAGAAGTAATATGGTTTTATGCAAAGCACTGATAGTTTTTTTCCTCTGTATGAACTGTATGAATATAAGAAACCAAGTTTCCTACATGTTTTATCATATGCAAAATGTGTAATAAAATGAACAGTCTTGAATGATGGAACATATTGTGAACTTGGTAATGAGTGCCTATTGTGACAATAATATACATACAGTATGATGGAAATAAAGAATGCTAAGTAACAGATGGGATTCTTAGCAAATATTCCACACTGAGCAAAAACACGGCAAAGATCTGTGGTTGTTCCCTTTGTTGTTAACCATAGTTACTTACTTATTGATAAATAAGAAAGAATGCTTGCAATGATTTGGAAATGTGTTAGTGCATATGTGCATATACTTTGGTATACGGACAACATACAGTATTCAGATATTGTTAACTGGGCACTCAAACATTTTGAATGAATGCTAGACAATTGCATATTACAGCATGGAATATTAATCAGTGAAAATTAATGTACCAAAGAATAATGCTGTTATTTTTTTTTTAGGAAAAACTATGTGAATGATACATGAATAGGCATATACATAAATTTCCTAAAAATATAAACATTTTGGAGTAATTCCAACATGTGCTTATGTTGTTGAAAGATAGTAGTTACTACACAGCATGGATAATGAAACTTAGTTAAAATGAGTGCTAATGTTTTTTTTTTTTTTTTGGGGGGGGGGGGTTAAGTTTTATTGATTTTTAAAAACAAACAAAAAATAAACAAAACATAAAAACATCCAAATTTCTTCCATAAATATACAAACAGTGTGTCGGTTGGTTTATAATTTTTTGTGCTTCGATTTCATAGTCTCAATTACAGTTACATTACATAATAACTCATATTATCAATCAAAAATTGAATATCCCAGTATTATTATTAATCAATCATTTGACTATATCTTGTTCATTCATGCTTTGCGAGATAGCTATACTTTACTTAGTTTATTTTATAACAATTCATATAGTCCTCCCAAATCTATCCTAAAGACATTTTATACATATAATAATAATAAAAAAGAAAAGAAATACATCTTTATATATTCATTTTCTAAAATTCTACATATTCTATTATTATATTTTGTTATCTAGCCATTGATAGAAAAGGTCCCAAATTTTGTAAAATTGTTTATCCTCTTGTTCTCTAATTTCAAATGTCAATCTACTCATTTCAGCACATTCCAGTATTTTCTTGATAGTTTCCTCCTGCAATGGTATTTTCTCATTTTTCCAATTTTTAGCAAATACAATCCTAGCTGCTGTTAATAAATTTACAATCAAATATTTTAAATTTTTGCTGTATGTATCAGGTAAAATTCCCAATAAAAATATCTCTGGTTTTAAATCTATATGCTTTTTAGTCATCTTTTCCAACCATGTGTGGATTTTAGTCCAATATTTTTTTACATCCGCACAAGTCCACCACATATGGTAATATGAGCCAGGTATCTGATGACATTTCCAACATCTTTCGGATTTATTCTTGAACATTCTTGCTATTCTTGTCAGGGGAAAATGCCACCTGTAAAACATCTTATACAAATTTTCTTTAAATGCTGTTAACATTGTCATTTTATAATTTTGAGACCACAATTTTTGCCATTTCTCTAGATCAATCCCATGTCCAAAATTCTTCCCCCAAGCAATCATTGTTTCTTTAACTTGTTCTTCTAGTTTAATTTCTAATAAATATCCATACAATTTTTTAATCACCTTTTCATCAGTACCCTTCAAAATCTTATCTAAATCAGTCAATTTATTATAAAAACCTTCTGTTTTAAAATATTTTTCAGACCTTGAATGTATTTGCGCATAAGAACACCAATTCATCTTTATACCTTGTTCCTCTAGTTTTTGCATTGATTTAAGTTCATCCTTTTCATTCAAAATTTCTCCATAACTAACTGTTTGTTCCTTCTTATATGTTATAGGACAAGAAAATGCTTCAATAGTCGATAACCAGACTGGAATTTTCAAATAACATTGTCTTTTATCTTCTCCCAATTTAGCCACAGAGACTCCCGTATATGATGTCTTCTAAAATAACCCTGTATTTTAGTTCCTTTATACCATAAAAAGGCATGCCACCCCAACAACAGATCATGTCCTTCTAATGCCAACAATCTAGTATTTCTTAATGTTATCCATTCTTAGCCCATGTCAAGTTTGTAGCTTGGAAGTACAACTCCCAATTAGGCAAACCAAATCCTCCTCTAATTCTAGCATCTTGTAAAAGTTTTAAATTTATTCTCGCTTTCTTACCTTGCCATATATATTTCAACCCAATTTTGTTTAAATCATCAAAGTAGTCCTTTCCAAGCCTAATTGGTATTGTTTGAAACAAATATAAAATTCTGGGTAAAATATTCATTTTTATTGTTGAAATTCTCCCTATTAGTGACAATTGTAGGTCTTCCCATTTCGTCAAATCTAGTGCTATCTGTTGTTTAAGTTTAGTGTAGTTGCTCTCTTTTAGTGCACTACATCTTGCTGTCAAATGTATCCCCAAATACTTAATCTTATTCGTAACTTGAATTTTCAATACATCTGCCAATTCTTCTTTTTGTCTTAGTAGCATATTCTTTGTCAAATTCTTTGTGTTATCTTTGTTTATTTTCAAGCTGGCCACCTTGTCATATGCCTCTATCTTTTCCAATAGTTTTGTTGCTGTTTCTAGAGAGTCTTCTAAAATAAAGGCCAAATCATCCGCAAAAGCTTGCAATTTAAATTCTTCTTTTTAAATTTTCATTCCTTTTATATCTTTTCATCTCTAATGTTTCTATTTAATACTTCCAAAGTTAGTATAAATAGCAAAGGTGATAGTGGGCAACCTTGTCTTGTACCTTTTCTTATATTGATAGAGTCTGATAATTCTCCCTCTATCATTACCTTTGCCATTTGCTTATTATATATGGGTTGTATTGCTTGAATAAATTTTCTGGCAAAGCCCATCTGTTCCAATAATAATAACATGAATCTCCAGTTCACATTATCAAATGCCTTTTGTGCATCTAAAAATATCAAAGCCATTTGTTCTTCAGGGTTAGCCTCATAATATTCCAAAGTGTCCAATATTACTCTCATGTTATCTTTAATTTGTCTCTTTGGCAGAAATCCATTTTGGTCAGAATGAATAAAAATATTTAAATATTTTTTGAGTCTCTCTGCCAATATTGAAGCAAAGATTTTATAATCTGCATTTAATAAAGAAATGGGTCTATAATTCTTAAATTTTAATGGATCGGTCTCTTCTTTTGGAATAAGTGTAATGTAGGCTTCTGACCATGTTTTAGGTATCTTCTTCTTTAACACAACTTCAATCATGACTTCTAGCAATGGAAGGTTCAGTGATTGTTGTAATGTTTTATAGAATTCTGCTGGAAGTCCATCTGGGCCTGGTGCCTTCCCATTATTTTGTTTCTTAAGTGCTTCGGTTAACTCCATCATGGTTATATTGCTTTCTAACATTTTTTTAATCTCTTTAGGTATCTTAGGTAAATTAGCATTCTGAAAATACTGTTTAACTCTTTCCTCCTCAATATTCTCTTGCTCATAAAATTTCCCATAAAAGTCTCGAATGATTTCCTTCTTCTCTTTATTACTGTGGCAAACTTGACCTTGATCATCTTTTAACTGTGATATTTTTCTTGATTCTTTCTCCTTTCTTAATTTGTATGCTAACCATCTACCTGGTTTATTTGCATCTTCAAAATCTGTTTAGCACCTCTAATTTTCTGTGCTAATTCTTCTTTCTCTATCAAACTCATTTTATGTTTAATTGTATCCAGTTTTAGCTTAATGTCTTTTTTCTGTGGCATTTTCTGTAGTTCTTTTTGAAGTCTTTTATACTCATCTTCTAAAGGTTCCGTGGGTTGCTTTTTCATAATGTTCCTTTTCCTTCTGTAGTCTATTATCAAGCCTCTAGCATATGCCTTTATTGTGTCCCATACATACTGGATTGAAGTGTCTTCTTTTTTTATTTTCTCTAAAGAAAAAAGCCAATTCTTTCTCCATCTGCTGTATAAAATCCTTTTCCTTTAGAATAGTGTTATTTAACATCCATCTAAATCTTCTTTTTTGTCCTTCCCATTTAATTGTCACTGGATTGTGATCTGCCCAAGTACTTGTTTCGATATTTGTTTCTTGAATATTACATATTAGTTCTGTTGAAGGCCAAATCATATCTATTCTGGACCATCATAAATGTCTATTTGGGTAAAAAGTGTATTGTTTGGTTTTAACATTTCTTTCTCTCCATATGTCTTTTAAGTTTATTTCATCTATCATTTAAAAAAATGATTTGGGGAAAGTCTTTCTATTTTGCTTTGTTGTTGTTGTTGTTATATAGTCCAGTTTATTGTCTACAATTCCATTGAAATCTCCCATCATAACTATATTGACATAGTCCAGTTCAATTATTTTCATATGTAATTTTTTAATAAAATTCTTATTTTTTATCATTCGGAGCATAAATTACAATCAAGAGTGTTTTCGTATCCATTATTATCCATTATTTCCATCATTAATACTCTTCCATCTTCATCAGTATCAATCAATTTTGCTAAGATGGTGCGGTATCTGCTATCCCGCATTAGATGGGCGTCTCATGATAGGGAGCGAAGGAGAAAGAAATGACAGGAGATGAAGTTCCTCGGGATGAGTGCGCCCAGAATGTCTTGGCACATGCTCTTTTATTATGCTCATTCAAAAGGGGGTGATTGTTTATTCAGAGCCTAGGTCAAGCCCAGGTCATACAGGATACACAGGATTTACAATAGCTCAAACAAGGTAAGATACCAGGTCAGACAGGATGGCAAGATTTATAATTTGATCAGGATATTCCTTCTTCACAAAGCTGCATGCCAGACAATGTAATCTCAATGTAAATAGGCTATTTCTACAGAGGTTTAGCTCCTTGTCTCTGTACGTGCCCTGTAAAAGGTCACTGAGGAGACAGAAGCTTAATGATTACACGTGAATGATACAATGTTGCAAATGCCTGAACGATACATAGTTGCAATGATACACAGTTGCAAACACATAAATGATACATAGTTACAACAAGATGGTATCTTTAAAAAATAAAACCACTCCTCTTTTCTTACATTGAGTCAAAGAAGTAAATATTTTCCCTAATTTTGGCTGTAACAACAATTGTTCACATTGTTTTTTAATATGCACTTCTTGTAGACAAATTATGTCAAATTTTAGTTTCTCTAATTTGTGAAAAATTTTCCTTCTTTTAACAGCTGAATTAAGTCCATTTATATTCATTGTAGTCAGTTTTTTCTCTTCCGTGATTATGCTTTATAATTAGGTTTGGCCGCTGTCGTAGATCTTGGTTCTTTAATCTCCACTGATCCACCTACTGCGCCTTCTTCTTTTTCAATCTCCATTTGGTCATCTTGAAATTCAATTAGGGAAATCTCTTTTTCTGCCTCCTCCTCTCTCCTTCCAAAAAATTCTGCATAAAATAATTCTGCTTTCTCGATTGAGTCAGTTCTATGTCTCTGTTCTTGCCACATAAACATTAACCCTTCTGGGATTAGCCATCTATAATTCACTTCTTTTTTCAATAGCATTTTAGTCAGAAATTGATATTGTCTTCTCATCTCTCTCACTCTTCTGGGAATTTGCTTTAAAACCACAATCTCCTTGCCTTTGTATTTCAATGTTTTCTTTCTTAACACTTGTAATATTTGTGTTTTAATGGCTTTTTTTGTAAATCTGATATGAACTTCTCTTGTTAGGTTATTTCTCATTGCATATCTTGTAAAAACTCAGTATACCTCATCTACTTCATCCATCATCTTCTCTTCTGTTATTTCCAAAGCTTCAGCCAATATTTCTATCATTACCTCAGCTAGATTTTGTCCTTTTTCTTCCTCTATGTTTTGAAATCTGAGATAGAATTCTGATCGGTCCATCTTCCATTTCAGCATCCCACTTTTATCCTGTTCAACCACTGTTAATCTGCTATCAATATCTCCAATCTTCTTGTCTCTTTGTTTATCTTCTTCTTTAATTTTTTGGAATCTCTCATCATATTTCACCATCATTTGTTGAATATTCTCCACCTTTTCATCAGTTTTCTCTGTTCTTTGTTCAATATTCTCTTTTCTTTGCTCAATATTTTCTATGCTCTTTTCAATGGTGTCTGATTTTATTTTAAGGTCTAGGATTCCTTGCATAATAATCTGTAGAGTCACTCTTTCTTGATCTTTGTCTTGCTTTAACATTGTTTGAATTTGACGTTGTCCTCCAGATGGTGGGGAGGCAGAAGTAGAAGTTGAAGATCCAGAAGCTATAAACTTCCTCCTCATTTTAAACAATTCTAGATCTTCAGGTTCTTCTAAACCCTAATCCAATTATGGAACAGTCAATTATAATCCAAAATGAAAAATAAAAATGGTAGAGAGAAAAGCCCAATAATAATAAAAAGAAAAGGAGAAAAAATTTCTTCAGGTTATTCTTAACCTTAATCCAATCAATAATTCAGTAGAAAGGAAGGAGAAAAATAAAAAGATTTAAAAAGAGCAATAAAAATATTGAGAAATTAAAAATAATTCTTCAGGTTTTTCAACACTTTAATCCAATTGAGAATTCTCAAATTAAAAAAAAGTATAAAAGTGGACCAAAAGAATCGATCTAAAAACAAAAAATCCCAAAGAAGAGAGGGGGGAAAAAAAGAAAATTTTAAGGTTTTCCCTTTAAAATATTAAGCAAAGATGGAAATATCACAAAAATATAGGTTTTAAAAAGAAAAAATGAACAGTACAGCTGGTAAGGGGGAGTAGCACAACTTAAGAAAATAAAAAAGACACACTGCACTTTGTTTAGTTATCCAAGGCTCTTGTCATAACTCTCTCAAGGTTCAAAGCCAAGTTTCAATTGTTGATAGAAATCCAGAAGAACACCTGCAATAACACTCTCCCGTGCTCTTCCCTCTATCTTATCACATAGCAATGTCCTTGAAAAAGAATTTCAAAGCTTGCTTTCTCAGCTTTCTCAGCTTCATCTAAAATATTTTCAAGCCTCTAGTTGGCAGTATTACTCTCACTCTCCTCCCCTCCTTTCCCAGAAAAAAACATAATAAAAATTAAAAAGAATAAAAAACAAGTATATAAAAATATCTAAAGGGAGCCTCTAACCTAAAATATTACAAAGTCAAAAAAGAAAAGAAAAAATAGATATAAATAGAGAAAAAACCAGTCCAGTTAGCAAGTGGAAAATCACGATAGAAGTCCAGTCAAAAGAAAAAAAAAGCAAAGCCTTACTATGACACTTTTGTTTAAAAACTGCCACTTATTCAGTTCTTTCAAAACTTTTACAGATTCTTTTCTTCCCCTTAGGGTGTCCTTTAAGCCCCTGTCCCACTCCACTAATGGATGCAAAGAGGATGTAAAACGTTAAAAAATGCTTGCCATCTGTTGGAAAAGGCTATGCATCCATTGTGTACTCACTGCATACGTGTGTCATACGCTCTATCTCTCGAGCATCCGTCCACTGAGATTTCATCTGCGCAAGAAGTTTTGAGCTGCACAAAACTTTGTGAACGGATGAACTTTCCACCACGTACAATGTACATCCGTGGCATATACGGGCAACAAACGTTCTATGTCCGTTATCATCCATTAAACGTCCACTGTATCCTCTCTGCATCCTCTGGCCATCCCCTCAACTCACATCCGCTGCAACTGAAACTGGAAAGAGGGAGGAAACAAAAGATACACAGAATGTCTACACAGTGTTAGTAGCATGGAAATAGAAAGGATGTAAGTGTATGCATCTCGTAGAAAAGTATTCAAAAAGGACAAAATGTTTGTATCTGGGATGTATCTTGGATATTTAGGATGTCTGGAATATGTCTAGAGTATGTAGAAGAACACCTAGCGGACAATCGATATTTCCTATAAAAAGGGGGAGGAAAGCATCTGGATCTCAGTATGAGTCCAGCAGCCATGGTGTACAGACCTCTTCACTCTTGGTCTTGGTCTTCCACATCATCAATTGTTCTCCACCATGGATCATGACACAGTCTGTATGGTAGCTGTGATCATTCATCAGCAGAACCAAAACCTGTTCAGACTGTTTCACCTTCTATGCAGAAGGAGAAGAAGGAAACGTCCAAGAGCTGTGTGGGTCCGAGGATGGAACGTGAGAAGAATGGAGTTTGGACTGCATGGAGTTTGAACTGTTCTGTGGAGTTGAGGAATGAAGACCCTCATGCATTCCATCACTTCATGAGGATGCAACAAGCCATATTTGACGAACTTGTAGAGCATCTGAGACCCAGGTTGACCAAGCCTAGCACCCACTTCCATGCCAACCTGGACCCTGGACCGAAGGTGGCACTGACTCTGCGCCACGTGGCCTCTGGAACCACATACAGAAACATGCAGTATGCGTGGAGGGTGCCACACAACAGCATCAGCAAAGTGGTCAGAGAAGTGGTGCAGGCCCTCATTGAAGAATACGTGGAGGAGCCCCTCCAGTGCCCCACCACTGAACAATGCTGGAGGAAACTTGCAGAAGAATGGTATCAGAGGTGGAACTTTCCCCACACCGTTGGAGCCATAGATGGCAAGCACGTGGCCTGCAAAGCTCCAGCCAACTCAGGGTCCACTTATTTCAACTACAAGGGCTTCTTCAGCATCATCCTCTTTGCCATGGTTGATGCTGACTGTAAGTTCATGCACATTGATGCTTCAGGCAACAGGTCAGCTTCAGATGCCCAGATATACAATGTCAGTGACCTCAAGGGTGGGCTGAAACACAACCTCATCATGGGTTTCCCAGATCCAGACCCCCTACCCAATGACACACAGGATGTGCCCTACTTCATCGTGGGTGATGACGCCTTCTCCCTCAGAACCTACCTTATGAAGTCCTACACTTCCAGATACCTCACCCGTGAAGAGAGGATCTTCAACTACAGGCTGTCCAGGCCAAGACGGGTGGTGGAGAACGCCTTTGGCATCCTGGCCAACAGATTCCAGATACATCCTGGCCAACAGATTCCACCACCATGCAGCATGAGGCACATACTGTGAGGAGCATCGTGGAAGCTTGCTGCATCCTGCACAATCTCATGCACACCCACTACCCAGTGTTACAGAACAGACTTGTGGACTGTCAACAAGGGAATGGGGACATGGAGCCTGTTGAATGGAGGCAAGGACGTAACCTGATAGACACTGTGGATGTACAAGGCCCCAACAGACCTTCATGTGAAGGGAAGAAGCAGCGCAACCTACTGAGACACTGGTGCAACTCCCCAGCTGGAGCAGTGGAGTGGCAAGACAGGATGAGAGATGACTAATGGATGCTTCCTTGAGCCTGTCGCATAACACTGATGAGATTGTGCCATGTATGTTGAGTTGTCCTATAATGAATAGGGCATTAATAAAGAGCTTTGTTTATTTTGAAATGTGTTGATCAATGAATAAATTGTTATTGATAATAAAGGTCCATATGTGTGGTAGCTGGGATGGTGGACCATAGAGTCCCACTATGCTTGCACTGGAGGTTTATCTATCCCACAATTATCCTTATCTATCCCACAAGCATGCAAAGGCTTAACCATTTGTTAAAAGTTTTCATCAACACTTCACTAAGGTAAAAAAATGAACCAAGTGTCTTAAGCAAAGATAACCTTTATTAACTTTCTTAGGTAAACTTTATGACTTTATTAAATAAGCAAAATGCACCAAGTAAACTGAATTAAGTGTGTTAAGCAAAGATAACCTTTATTAACTTTCTTAAGTAAATTTCTTAAGTAAACTTATGGGCTTGGCTGTGGGGTGGAGGAAGGAGAAGTGTAGTGTGGCTGTCTGGTCCGCAGCTGGGTGACGTGTGGCATCTGTGGGGTGCAATGAACCTGGGCCTGGACTGGGAAGGTCTGCTTCTACTGTGGGAAGTCCTGGTAGTCGTAGCCTTGGTAGGTTTGAGGCTGTTGAAAGCCGTGGAAGGGCTGTGACATTGCCTGGGGTGGAGGAGCAGACCTGGACTGGGTAGGAGCAGCTTCAGCTGGGCCTGGAGGGTTGTGCAGAAGTGCTGTTATCTTCTGCTTCATCACCTGGTACTGGGCCTCAGGCAGGTCCCTGAGGGTGTGGCTCACATAAGTGATGAAGTTGTGGAGGCCCAAGGATCCTCTGTCCATGTGGACCAGCTGAGAGAGAAGTTCTGTGCTGGTCTTCATTGTGTCCCTCATCTCCAACAGGACACTGTGGTTCTGGCCCTCAAGTCTGCCTCTCTGCCTGCATCCTCTGGAGCTGGGGGTGGGGATGGGTGTGGGTTGGTCTCTGGTGGCTGCTGCTTCTTCCTCCATTTGTGACAGGGGATCCTCCAAGTCCGCTGGCATGGGGAGTGCAGCTGTCGGGGGAGGGTCTCTGCTTTGGGGCCCTCAGAAGACACCTGCCTGGACAGGGTAGCTGGCTCCTGGCTGGAAGAGGACTGTCTGTGGGCTGTCTGAGGGAGAGGGGTGTCAGGGGGGCTGCTCCTCGGTGGCGGATCTCACCCTCCAGGAAACTGCACTTGGCCATGACGTACATCTCCCGGTCAGTGAGCTTGACAGCGGCCTGCCCAGATTTTTTGAGGTGTAGCTTGCCATACCAGGTGTGCATGTGCTTCCACCATCCCAGGAGTATATCTGCAGTGTAGCCCAGGCTCTCTGCCTTTTCTCTCCAAGCTGCCTGCTTCTTCTTGGTGTCCCGATACAGTCTTTGGCCCTTTTTCCAGAGGTACTCATTCTCCCTCAGCCATTCCAGCACCTCATCCTCATGGTCCTCATGGTCCTTGGAAACGGTGTACTGTTTTCTCTCTCCCTTCTCCTTCCCTTGCCTCTTCCTCCCTCTGGCAGGGGCTTCAGCAGCAGGGCCTTCAGGGGCTTGAGCAGCAGGGCCTTCAGCAGCAGAGATTTGAGGGCCTTGGGGTTGGTCCACTACAGCAGCAGAAGCAGCAGCACTAGTAGAAGTACCAGCAGCAGCACCAGCAGCTCCAGCAGCACCAGGAGGTTCAGAGTCAGTGCCAGGGGGTGGGATGCTGGTTCTTTCCTTCTTGCCAGGGCTGGAATGAGTAGGCATGGGCTTCCTCTTCTTGCCTGACTGACGAACCATGGTGTTCCTCGAAGATGTATGTGGCAGCACGCCTTTCCTCTGAATGCTGACTGCATGCGTGCTGCATCCTTTTATATCCGCGGAGCTGACACAATTCATACTCCCTGCATGCACAGTGAACGCTTTGCATCTGATATACATCCGCGCGGCATCCCCTTTGCTTCCTATAGGCGTCTGTGATGCATCCGCATCATCCGCTACGTATCCGCCCCTTCTACTATGCGTCCGCTTCGCAATTCTCCCCTGGAAGTCCTTCGGAGGTGTCATCCACTTCCATCCACTGTTATCCGCTAGACTTCCTATGAACATCCATTTAACATCCCCGCTTACGTACTACTCCTGTCCGTTCTTTTCTGCTCTTTTCCATTTTGTTTATGCAAATTTTCACCACTTTTTGGAGCGGATGACAATGGATGGAGCAACCCCCGAAATTTTGCTCATCCGCTGTGTCCTTTATGCACATGTTTTGCATTCTTCGGCCAGTGGGACCTAGCCTTTAAGGTTCTTTTAAGTCTTAGAATAATAAAAGAACAATTCTCACCAAACCGACACACTTTCTTTTTCAGCCTCTCCCATTTGGAGCTGTCCCAACTTCAGCAGCTTTGATGGCTGCCTCTCTGCCGCTGGCAAAGGGGTTTCTTCTGGATCAACCAGGGACTTTGTGATATCCCTGGGATCTACAGGACGCGCCCTTCACTATCACCATCTCTTCGGGATGGTTTAGGTCCGTTTGGACCGTCCAGGGGCAAAGATATCGGCTGCAATCTCAGACCTCTGAGATTTCATGCAGTATTGTTGCGATGCCAGCTCCTCCCCTCGAGTGCTAATGGTTTTGTCTATGATACTACTATACTGTCCAATTGTATATTATTTTGAGTTAAATTCATATTTCTAAAAATGCCCAACTTCTCAATAACTTCAATGAAAGTGTGAGATGGTATGTTATAAGAACCATCAAAATTAAATGATTGAAGTGGAAATGAGTTTGCTAAGAAGTGTGAGTAGTAAAACAAGAAGTGATAAGGTCAAGAATGAATGTAGAATGATATAAAGTGAGCAAGCATTGGATAAGAAAGACGGGAAATTTATAACTCATTTAAAGCGAATGAATTAGAATAAAATCATAAAACAAATATATGAAGAAAGAGTTTATGAGTCAAGTAGAAATGAAAAATCAATAAAGTAGATAAAATCTGCAAAATGAGGTTGGAGAAAAGATTAAAGAACAAAAAGAAATATATCAATTAGCATTTGAATGTGACTGAAACCACGATGGACTGTAACAAGAAATATAGTTAATGATGTTTCTGCAAACTATATTCAATTAGATTTCTTTTCTATTTTCTCCTGTCTTTAATTTCTTTTGTCTATTACTCACTCTTCTTCTGTACTGTGCATAAAATGTGATGATTATATGTTTATTTATGAATTTATTTAATTTATATTGCTGCCTATTCACCCAAGATGACTCAAGGTGGCTTACACAATGTAAAACCATATCTAAAACAAAAAATAAAAAAACAATAAAAACTGACAAAAAGAATCAAATAAATTAATAAAGTAAAATAGAACAAAATCTGGAAAACAATAAAAAAAATCACCCCCCAACTTCCACCCTCCCACCCTAATGATAGCAGATCACATTGGCCATTTGATGGGCTCTATCCCTCTCTGGGTTCCCCAGGCCCACTGGCAAAACCAGGTCTTCAATGCTAGAGTGGGGGCCATTCTTTTCTTTTTTTTTGAATTTTTTTTAATTAATTTTTTAACAAACAAACATATACCAACAAAACACAAAACATAGAAAACATAAAATATCTTTTTGGACGGCAGTTTGATCCCGAGTTACATCTTTTTGTACAGACATAAATTCAAGTTCATGCTTACTTTTATATAGCAATTCCATTTCTTGTTTACTATTTTACATTTTCTATATAGCTTCTCCCCTCTTTTCACTCTCTTAATTCTATTATATTTATTTCATCTCAATTTAAATCATTATACTTATATCCTTTGTCTGTCCAGTTTCAGCTGTCTATTATCTTTTCTCATTAACACAAAATTTCTTCTGTAATGACTGATTGGAGTATAATGCCTTGTCATACTTATCCTTCCCCTAATTTTAAAGCTTAACATAACACATAATTTTCATTCGGATTCTGCGTAATACATTCTAAAAATAAACTCAATATTTTAAAACAGAAAGAAAAAAGTTTTTTTTTGATATATAATATAATTAAAACAACAATCCATAGCAATTGAAATTATATCATTAAAATTAATATTCATTTAAGTCTTAAACATTTTACACAATCCTTTCTAAATAAATATACTTCTATGGGAACACTTATAGATTTTGCTTAGTTACTTTCTTTAATTCAATTCTCTCATATTTAATTTCATTTATTTTATTTAAAAAAAAATTCGCTAAGTTACATTAAATATTTTGTCCCATTTTATAATCATATATTATTCCAATTTTCTAACATTATTTCAAATACAGATACAACAACACAATCTTATGTACCTTTGCAGAATCTCTTTTTCAGTTATATGTTTACCCATTATCTCTAAATAAAATCTGTTTCTTTACATCTAGTTTCAAACCTTTGTAGCTTCTCTTCCCTTCTTTCCTCCCTTGTTTCTCCCCTCTACCCTTTTTACCCCCTTGTCTCTTAATCTCCACCCTCTTGTGTATTCCTCTTTTCTGTTGCTTTCTGATATTGTGTCCACTTTTCACCTTGTTTTTCCCTTTTTTGGTTGTTTTTTTAAGTCTTAAATTCTCCATTCTCTTTCTCCTCTTTCCCCTTTCTTCCCCAAATAAAGTTGCTTGTTCATTAAGGATGGTTTCTTCTTCATCCCAATCTTCTTGTTCTTGTAGTTTCTCATATGTAGAAATTGCCATTTCTAAAAAATGAAAAATAGAGCCAAAAGAATCCTTCCCTTCTTGTTTCTCTTGATTATATTTTATAAATTCCATTTTCAGTTCATCCATAAGTAATGCCATTGTAAAAAAAAGAAAAAATTTAAACGACCCAAATGATTTTAATCATTCAAATAAGAATTTCCAAAAGTCCCAAAGTCACCAAACAATCCAAATACACACAGTCTATTTCATTTAACACTTTCTTCTTTTTCTCACTTTTTTTTTTCATTTTAATGCTTCAAAAAACTTCAAATTCTTTTTGACCTTCAATCCATCTGATAGAGTAGTCAATTATGATCCAAAATGGAAAAATCCAATAATAAAAAGGCCCAAAAAACCAAAGAAGAAAAAGGATATATATGGACTGCACACTGCACTTTATTTATTTATCCAAGGGTCTTATTATGACTCTCTTCTCCAGTAGCTTCAAAGCCAAGCCTCAAGTGTTGAGATATTGATAAGAGTCCAGGAAAACACCTGTAATAATATTTTTCTGTGCTCTCCCTCCATCTTATCACATTAAAATGTCCTTGAGAAGGAGTGTTTATACATTTCTCCCCAATTCAAATAAAGTACTTTCAAGCCTCTAGTTGGCAGTGTTGCAAGATCTCTTAATACTTTTTCCCCCCTCAGCCAGAAAAAAGAGTAATGTATACAAAACTCAGAAGAAACAAAGGGGGCCTCTATCCTAAAGAAAATTAAAAAATCAAAAGAAGCATAAAAATATATATAAGAAAAAATTCAATCTGGTTACCTACAAAGTCACATTAAAGTCCTCAGAAAAAAAAAATAGTAAGGAAAGAATCCAAGCCTCAATTTGACATCACTTAAAAAACGCCGCTCAACCAGATTCCAGTCAAACAAAAATAAAGCCACAGGTTTCTTCTTTGTTCAGGATATCCTTTCAGGTCTCAGCCAATTTGCAATACAAAAGAAGTTTCTCACCCAGCCGACACACCTCTCTCCAGCCACTTTCTTTTCGGAGCTGTCCCGACTTCAGCAGCTTTGGAGGCTGCCTTTCCACCGCCAGCAAAAGGGCTTCTCCCGGATCAAACTAGAGATTTGCGATATCTCTGGGATCCTGGGACTGTGCCCTTCACAATCCCTGTCTCTATGGGACGGTTTAGGTCCGTTAGGACCGACCAGGGGTGAAAATATCAGCGGAGATCTCAGAGCCCCGAGATCTCAGCTGTAGCACCGAGACAAAGCTCCGCCTTCTCCCTGGGGGCCATTCTTATCTCTGGGGGAATGATATTCCAGAGACAGGGAGCCACCATGGAGAGGGTCTTTCCTCTGGGTCCCACCAGATGTAATTCCCTCAGAGATGGGACCCGCAATATTCCCTGCCTCCCCGCTCTAATGCATTGTATAGTTATGACTGGCAAGAGACGTTCCCTCAGATAACCCAGTCCCAAGCCATGAAGGGCTTTAAAGGTTACAACCAGCACCTTGAATTGCACCTGGAAACAAATTGGCAACCAATGCAGCTCCTGCAGGAGAGGCGACACATGTGCACACTGGAGTCTGCATAAAACCATGCGGGCCACTGCATTTCGCACCAACTGGAGTTTCCAGATGCTCTTCAAGGGCAGCCCCATGTAGAGCACATTGCAATAATCAAGATGGGAAGTGACCAGGGCATGAGTGATTATGAGTAGGGACTGTTGGTCCAGGAAAGGGCGTAACTGTTGCACAACCCAGAGTTGTACAAAGGCCCTCCTGGCCATGACCACTACCTGCTCTTTGAGCAGGAGTCATGAGTCCAGGAAAACCCCTAGATCACTAACAGGATCTGTTTGGGGTAGTGCCACCCCATCCAAGACCAAAGGTGGCAATTCTCCCTGAGCCAACAAAGCCCATACCCAGAGCCACTCAGTCTTGCAAAGGTTTAGTTTCAACCCGTTGCTCCCTCTCCAGTTCCTAACAGCTTCCAGGCACTGTGAGAGGAAGGACACAGCAATATTTAACTCACCATGGGCCTAGACCTACAGCTGACTATCATCGGAATATTGGTGATATCTCAGTCCATGGTGACAGATGATCTCACCCCCAAGCTTCATAATATAAATGTGGAAAAGGAGCAGAGAGAGTACCAAGCCCTGCGAAACCCCATAAAGCAGTGGGTGAGGGCTGGATCTCTTCCCTCCTATCAACATTGAATAAGAGAGGCTGAAGAGGAAGGAAGTGAACCAAGACAGCACAAGGTCTCCCACTCCCATCCCCTGAAGCTGCCCCAGGAGAATCCCATGGTCAATGGTCAAGTAGAGCAAGGATGGATGCACTATGCCCACACCGGTCCCACCAGAGATGATCTGGTATGACCAATGCCATATCTGTCCCAATTCTAGGCCTGAATCCTGACTGGTAGGGGTCAAGATAATCCATTTCATCCAGAAACCTCTGGAGCTGCTGTGCAGCCACCTTTTCAACAACCATCCCCAAAAAAAGGAAGATTGGAGGCAGGTCAGACATTATCCAATTGGGTGGAGTCTAGCAATAGTTTCTTAAGAAGAGGGTGGACCACAGCCTCCTTAAAGTGCTGGAGCACCATTCCATCCTGTAGAGAAGCATTAATCACCACCAGAGTCTACCCACCTGTCACCTCCTAGGAAGCTTTCACATGCCAGGAGGGACATGGGTCTAAAATAAAGGTGCTTGCCCACATACTCCTTGGATCTTGTCCACTTCCTCAGGAGCAACAGAGTTACACCATTCCCAGATAACAGGGCAAGAACCTGCCTCAGAAGCTTCCACCAGACCAGCAACCACGCCAACATCTAACTGGGAGTGAAGTCAAGCAATTTTGTCTTTCAGAAAAAGCATGCCCCTTCAGGTAGACTTCAATCTCCTCCTTCCCTAGGAGGAGACAGCTCATCTTAAAGAGGTTCGCTGGGCAATTATCTGCAGATGCAATTAGTGTGGAGAAGTATTTACACTTTGCCATACAAATTGCCACAAGGTAGGCCTTAGTAGCAACTCTTACTGTGTTTGATCAAGTTCATCTCCTGTTTTCCACCAACGGTGCTCTAGATGTCTCCTCATGTGTTTTATTCCCTTCAGTTTCTCTCTATACCATGGGGCACAGAGAGGTCTACGAGTAAAAAGATGTTGCAAGGGTGCAATCCTATCCAGAGCCTCAGTCATCTTTCTATTCCAAACAGTGACTGAGCTCAGCTGAACTGCATAATAGATCTGCAGTTATAACCCCCAGCTCTTTTTGGAACTCATCTGGGTCTATTAGTCGATGGGGGTGTACCAATGCAATAGGTCCTATCTCACTGCAGGAGGCGGGGTGTGTGTACAGCTTTTGAGAAACTCATTGCTACCAGACTGTGATCTGACCATGACAAAGGCAGGTCCACCAATTCCAGGTCACAAAGACACTGCTCTGACAAGACCACCAGTTTGGGAGTGTGACTACTATTACTAGTCGGGCTTTGGATAATCATGGTTTCCATGAAATCTTGGACTACCTCTGCCTCTGCCCCCAGAGAAGGCAGGTTGAAATCCCCCAGAACTATAAGCCTGGGGAATTCCACCACCAGCCCAGTGGCGAGATCCAGGAGCCCAGGTAGGGAAGCTGCCATGCAGCAGGCAGGCTGGAGGCAGCAGCAATCCCACTTGATCCCTTGAGCTCAATCTAAGAAAAAGGATCTCACAGCCAGGCACTTGTTGAATAGTGCCTCTGGAGGCTACTAGGGATTCTCTGCTAACAACAGCCATACCTCCTCCCTGGTCCTGAGGTCTAGACTGCCATGCTCGATAACCCACTGGGCACATTTCTACAAGGGCAACACCTCCCTCTGGGCCCAGCTGGGTCTCAGTTATACAAGCCACATCAACCTTCTGTTTGAGGATCAAATCAGCAGTAAGGTTAGCCTTATTGAAGGCTGATCTCACATTTAAAAGCAGCAGTCTAAGACCAGAGCCACCACAGGTCTGCTGATCAGGAAAATGAGGTGAGTGCAATGGGGCAGAACATGAGATCTGTACTAAATACTGAGGTTGCGTTCCCTGTGCCTGCCCTCTCCCTTGTCTCCTGTATCCTCTTACCCAACATCACTGAAATAGGATGCTCTCCTCTGCCTTCCCTGAGAACCATTCCATCTCCCATCCCCAAACACTCTTCTTTAAAAAGGGGGAAAAAAGAAAAAAAAACTATTCCCACTGACAGACTGATAGAAGGGGGGCAAGGTGAGCCTTACAGGCACTATAGCATTTGCTCTCAGCACCCTCAAACTCACACCACCCTTATTGCTGCAGAGGTGTAACATCCAATCCCCCTTATCCCCCAACACACTCAAAATACATTCACTCAATGCTGCCCAGTTGCTCTCACCCACCAAGCAGGGAGCCATTCCTCTCCCCCAGCTCTCACCTGGGGGGGGGGGAAGGGACCAACATACTCTCATTCAACATGCCCCAGGATTCCCCAAGCAACCCTTTCAGGCCCAACCACAGAACACCCACAAAACTGCAAAGGGTAGCCAAAAAAATAACCAGAAAGACCTGCAATGCTGTATTGAAAATTTAGCAGCTTTGTAGTCCTACAATGTCTCATGAAGTTCACAGTTCCAAGCTCTCACTTGTCAGTTAACCTCAGGAAATCCCAACAGTAACCTGCCACTCTCCACAGTGTTATTAACCACGAGTAGACCCAACTGCCCACAAAAGCCAGAGAAGCTTGTCTCTTCTGTCAGCTCTGCCTCCATCAATTCAGATCTGCAACTGCTGACTCTTGGGTTCTCAGACCAGGGATTTAGCTTCGGTAAGGGAAGTCCAGTGGGAGATTAGGGAAGCCACACAATTGTGAAATCATCCACCTTCTCTTCTCTTCTCTGTCTCTGTTTCACCTTCCAATTGTCACTTTCTTTCCAGTCCACTCTACCAGCTCTTGGCCTATCAGTTTCTTCACCTCTCTGTTTCTTCAACAAATTCCAGCCTTACAGTTAGTTTATCAAGCTTGTCTCTTTTTTGGCTTTCCCTCTACACATTCTTCCACTTCCACAGACCAATCTCTACAATCCAAATTCTTCAAAAACCTCTCTGCACAATATAAACTAAATTCAGAAATTAATTCAATTAATTCAGAAGCAGATTTCACTAGAAAATGGCATAGTATTATGGTTTTGAATGTATTTGTTATATACCTATCTGACAATTCATTATGCATGTATATATTATATTTTATTGCATATAATATATTAATTATCACAAATTACTGAATTTATTTTTATTCTACGATAAAAGAACAAGAGTGAAAGTATCATTGGCTAAAATTGTAACATGATTTATATTAATTTTTGTAGTAAGAGAGAAAAAATGTGTTAATTATTCATTACATAGCACATAAACTAGGATCTTTCTAGTTCTAAACAATGAAAGGAATTGCAATGCCATGGAATTTGTTAGAGTAAGAAGTATGTGGGTCTATGTAGATTATGTTATTTAGGGGAATGGATCATGTGCCTTTTACCTTCCTCCCCAGTAACTCATATCGCCACATATCGTCCTGGAAGTATTTGGCACATCGCAACAATATAAATCACTGAGCCTTGTTTCTCTCTGCTTCTTGATAGAGATTTTACAGAGGATGAACCTGAAAATCTCACTAGGGAAAGTCTGCTTCTATGCTTCTGCATAATAAAATATACTGAAGACAAGAGCTGCATGCAAAATGAAAACTTGCTATTTTACAGGCTTTTTTTTGTCTGTGCTGCCATTAGCACAAATCCGGTGTGTATAACATGTTGAATTACAATGATGAATGTTCACTTATTAATAAAACTCTGAAACTTAAGTAGTCAGCAGCATATCCATGCCAATGCTGCTACAAAAATAAGCATAAAGAATTCTTTGTAAGAATTATTTTGGGAAAGTACATTTTAGCTTCAAAACAAATATTTGAGGTATTTCTTAACCTAAGAAATACTTATTTATTTTTTCAACCAAATTGATGCAGGTAACTATTTTCAGTAAAAATGCAGATCATTTAGCATTAAGATAAAGGGTGAGATTCTACCAGTTCACACTTATTCGCTAGAACTGGTTGTTAACATTCTAAGCAGTTCAGAGAACCGGCTGTTAGAAGAAATTACTGGCCTAATCCTGTAAGGAAGGCAGGAAGGAAAAATTCTGGTGTTGCTTACAGAATCTGCCTCCTTGTTAATCTTATTACATTCTTGGCAGGACTAGACTTCCTGTCTATGGAACTTCTATGGAGCATTTTCCCCTCCTTTGCTGGAACTTTGCTTGTGTGGAGTGACCATTCAAAGTTACAATGGCACTGAAAAAAGTGACCTATGATCATTTTTCACACTTATGACTGTTGTAGCATCCCCACAGTCATGAGAAGCAAGGCGAGGACATGGTGCCTCGATGTGGGTGATATTGAGTTGGCCACGCCCAGCCAATAACATGACCACCAAGCCATGTCCACCCAGGTCACTTGACCACCAAGCCACACCCACCAACTAGGCACACCCACAGAACCAGAGGTTAATTAAAAAAATTGAATCCCACCCCTGATGAAGATGTAGTGATGACCAGGATTCTTATATCTCATCTCAAATTAATTTAGATAAATTGAATTACATATTCCACAACTCATGGAGTATATTGAGTAGCTTCCAAGATAATAAATTTTCCCATTCATAGTGAGATTTAGTGATACTGCAAAACTAGGGCCAGGAAGTAAAAGCGACAATGTCCAAAGTGACATGTTATGAGAATACTTAAACCCAGACAGTTCATCTATTTTTATAGGGTAGTCCTTCAAGACAAATAATTGGAGAGAAAACAAAATTAAAAGTAAGCCTCTTCTTTCAGGATACTCTAGCTGCCCAACAATGACTCTGGAGAAGGAGGATGTGGTATACTGAATCAATACAATTAACATTTCTGGTGCAAGTTCTTATGGATTCTAGTATCATCATGGAGAAAGTGCTGTAAATTATGCTTTTGATCCAGTTAGTCTGTTTCTTTCTACCATAATCTCTGTCTATCAGAAACATCAATAATTTATGAATCACTAAATAAAGCATTATGAAAAATATGTTATACTCCTTTTTTATTGTTAAAACTTTAACAATAAACTTTATTGTTAAACTTTATCTGAAAGTTGCCTGAAAATATATTGTGGCTTTAAGAAAATGGGGCATTTGGCATAACTGGAAAATAGAGTCTATTTACAAATACAAGTCCTTTGTGTGCATCAATGGATACTTTTAATCCAAGCCAATATAATTCAGATTTATGTGTATTGTTCCTTTTCAGAAAGACTATACAGGCAGTTCTAAACTTACAACAGTTCATTTAGTGACTGTTCAAAGTTGCAAAGGCACAGAAAAAAGTTTTTCCACACTTACAACTTTTAGGAAGCCCTAAAATTATGTGATCAAAGTTCAGGTGCTTAGTAATGGATTCGTATTTATGACCATTGCTATGTCCCAAAGTCATGTAATCTCCTTTTGAAACCTTTGGGTAAGCAAAGTCAATGAAGAAGCCAGATTCAATTAACAACTGTGTTAGTTACTTACCAACTGCAATGATTCACTTAGAAACTGTGACAGGAAAGGTCATAATATGGGGGAAAACTCACTTGATAATTGTCTCATTTAACAACTGAAATTTGGGGTTCAATTGTGATCATAAGTCAAAGACTACCTATACTTCCAAGTTGTATATTGAGAGAGGGTGGGGAGAATTCATTGTTAATTTTGAAATTTGTAGGTTCCTTTGTTGAACCTTTGCTGTGAGTTAATCCTATTATACTTGAATTGAAAGGAAAAAACGTTATGAGAGAAAAATGTCTACAGATTCCTTCTGTAGAAACTAAAATATGACTATGCAGGTTATAATAAATATTAAATTGTACAATAAAAACAAATTGAAATGATTTCCTGATATAATGGGGGCTAAAATATTCTAAGATAGAGGTATTGTGATGGATGACTATAACATCAGCCCAGGAGCAATGGGGTATAATGCATGAAATCATTTTTAGGTGAAGTGTGACATGCAGATATAGAATACCTACATTCATGTGTTCCTTTAACCTACTGCAAATCTTTGTTTCAATCTGAGGTAAGTTTCTGTATAATTTAAAGTAAAACAGGTTTAAAATATAGAATTGGTCACCACACAGTATTGACTTCTCAAGATTTTAACGTAAAGAGATTAAAGCAAAACAAAACCAGAACAGCAATTGTGTTAAGTAAGTTTTTGTATCAGTAATCCTGGTCAGAAAAAAAAGATATAGAAACAGCCCTTGTTATTAATTCCTAGCAAAGCCAGAGAAAAAACAATATTCATGTCAGCAATGTATGCAATGTCAATAAAGACAATAAACAGTTTTGACTTTGTTTTGAGTTTTTGATACATATATTTTAATACAGAGTAATTATGTAATATATTGTGACAAAAGCTAATAGGAAAATAATTTAAACAGGGATGAAGTACATTTTAAAAAGACAATTCAGAGATGGAAGACAAGGGAAAATTGACTAAGGAATTAATGCAGAAGATCCTAATGAGGATACACAAAAAGTTTAGTGAATGGAAATATACAAATATAGGAAATGGAAAGAACTATTAATAATTAGCATGAATAGATAGTTCAAAAATGTAAAGGTGGTAGGTAAATGCACAAAAATGAAGAGCCAAAGATATGACTGTGAGCCATTGTCCATCTTAAATAAATGATTAAATGTCAAATGCTATACATCCATTTGTAACTAGCTTTCTGCCCATCTGAGAAATTAATCTTTCTATCAAATATACAGACTTTCACCAAGTATTTCTGGTTCTGAATTTTCCATAGCCATGTAGGAGTCTTCAGCTTCAAAATGTTCCAGAGCAGGGATGGGTTTCTGCCGGTTCTGTCCATCTCTGTAGAACCAGTAGCTCTGAAGAGCAGCAGACATAGAACCTGGTATGTATGGAAATTGGAAGACTCCAAATAGCTAAAACTGATTGGCCGAAAGGCTGCTCTTGGATTGGGTAATTACACACCAATGTGATTGGCCAGTCAGACGGCAGGAATTCTAAAGAACTGTCATTGGCTGCAAGCCGCGAGCAGCCGCTATAAGAAGGGCTGCCGCGGCTTCGGCAAACGTTCTGCTACAAGTCACTATACTGTTTAATAAAGAATTGTTTGCTGAGATACCGGTCTCGCATACCTTATTGTCCAAACGGAACACTGGCAATGAGGATGGGATCTTCCTAGAAGAGTGAGACCGAAGCATGCGGCAACCAGAACTGAGCAACCAAGATGGCCAGTAACAATGCGCCGCCCGCACTGTTCAACCCAGCCAAAGAAGATTGGGAGTCATACATTGACCGTTTTCTGATGTTCTTGGAAATCAACGAGCTACAAGAAATAACCGACCAGAGGAATAGAGCTGTATTCCTCACACACTGTGGCCCTGCCATTTTCAAAATGGCAAAGGCGTTAGCCAAACCGCGGGATGTGAAACAGATGGCATGGCCAGAATTAAACCACATGCTATGAGCCCATTATACGCCTGTGGTCTCCAATCTGATCAAAAGGCATGAATTTTATAAACAAGACCAATGGGAAGATGAGAGCGTCGGAGATTTCATAGCAGCCCTAAGAAATATCGGGGAGCCTGCAAATTTCAGAACATGGATGAAGCCATGAGAGACCGGGATCCTGTGGTCCTGGGATTGAAGGATGCTACACTCCAAAGCAAGCTGTTAAACAGACCGAACATTACAGTGGCTGAGCCCATCGCAGAAGTCACCGCTGCCGAAGCAGCCAAGAAATCCGCAGCCACCATGCACCAGATGAATTCAACAAATGCAGAACCACCGAACCAAACCCGACAAAAGAAGGCAGAAGGAAACCTCGACTCCCTGAGTGACACCAATGATGACAATGAAGACATACATAGGCTTCAGTTGGAAAGAAAATGGTGGGAAAAAAGAGGAAGGAAGCAAGAATTCCAGTGTGCTGGATGTGGAGGCGATCACCCGCACTCCCAATGCAGATTCCTGGATGCCTTTTGCAGATTCTGTGAGAAACGGGGGCACATTGCTAGGGTCTGCCGAAACAAAAAGAGCGATAGTCCAAAGAGATGTGGCAGCACCCCCCCCCCTCCAGAAACAGAGAGAGACAAGCCAGAAGCCAATGGAGCTGAGAGAACAGGAACCGGCAAATGAATGACAGAGAAGAAACATATCAAATAATAATCATTGGAAATGCCAGGGCAGCAAACGCAAAAAAGGTCCGAATAAATGTGAAAATCGAAGGAAAGCCCTGTGAGATGGAAGTAGACTCCGGATCATATCTGTCAATGGTATCCTGGAACACTATCAGAGACCTGATACCAGACATCAAGCAAAGAGAACTGGAACAGCAAAAGCTAATACTTAAAGATTACCAGGGAAACCAAATCCTGGTAGTAGGTCTTGGACATTTCTTAATAGAGTTCAAAAGCCACACTGAGGTACTTCCTCTGACAATTGTTGACTGGAATCCTCCTAGCCTGCTGGGAATTGAATGGCTCGAGCCCCTGGGAATCTGAGTGACCAGGATCAACAGCATTGCTGAGACCAATTGGGAGGAGAGCCTACTGGAAGAGTTCTGGGATGTATTCAACGGGACCCTAGGGAAGTACAAAGGGACCCCAATAACATTCAGCCTAGACCCTAAGATAGCTCCCATCAGGCTCAAAGCCAGACGCATTCCCTTTGCCTTAAAACTGAAAATAGACGAGCAGCTTAACAAACTCATCGCACAAGGGGTGTTAGAGCCAATCGACCATGCCAGGTGAGATACTCCCATCGTGACTCCTGTCAAAGCAGATGGGTCAGTGCGCATCTGTGGTGACTATAAGGCTACCCTAAATCATGCATTCCAGCAAAGCGCATACCCTGTTCTGGTAGTTCAACACTTGTTGCATTCATTAGGGGGAGGAAAATTTTTCACGAAGCTTGATCTTGCGCAAGCATATCAACAGTTGCCAGTTGACCCCGAAACTGCAGAGGCACAGACTATAGTCATGCACAGAGGGGCATTCAAATGTAACAGACTTCAATTTGGCGTTAGCGTTGCCCCAGGCATTTTCCAAAGCCTCATGGAGCGCCTCCTAAATGGAATAAAAGGAGTCGTTCTCTATTTTGATGATGTATTAGTATCAGCAAAAAGTAAACATCAATTGGAAAATAGACTAAGAGAAGTCTTGCAAAGATTCAGGGAAGCAGGGCTTAAGGTCAAAAGAGAAAAATGTAAACTAGCCACCAATCAAGTCGAATTCTTAGGCTACCTTATAGATGAGTAAGGGATACACCCCACTGAAAAGAAAATAAAGGCAATTAAAGAAGCACCCAGGCCCAAGAACAAAACAGACTTACAGGCATTCTTAGGTCTCATTAATTTCTACAATGTCTTCCTGCCTCACAAGGCAACCATAGCAGAGCCATTACATCGACTAGTAGATAAAAAAAACTGTCTGGAATTGGGGCCACCCGAGAACAAACAGCGTTCCAAAACATTAAGGACTTATTAACATCCAATACCATTTTAATACAATACAGCAACACCCTGCCACTGACAGTCACCTGTGATGCATTGTCTTTTGGAATCGGCGCCATCCTGGGTCACAAGCTACCAGATGGCAGAGAAGCACTGATCGCCTTCTATTCCAAAACGCTGTCAAAATCTGAAAGAAACTACAGCCAACTTGACTGAGAAGCCCTTGCAATTATAGCAGGTGTCAAAAGATTCCATGAATACCTCTGTGGTAGGACATTTTCTATTATCACAGACCATAAACCCCTGCTAGGGATCCTGGCAGGGAACAAACCAACCCTGAACATCCTGTCACCAAGAATGACAAGGTGGTCAGAATTCCTCGCTGCATACAATTACACACTCATCCATCGCCCTGGAAAGACCATAACCCATGCAGATGCCTTGAGCCATTCCCCACTGCCCAACAAGGAAGGCAACCCAAATCCCACCGTCTCCACTCTTCAGATCGAGACATGGCCGAACCTGCCACTAACCGCAGCAGAAATCGCTAAAGCCACCATGAAAGACCCACTGACAGCTTGAATCCTGCATTGGGTAGGTAAGTGCTGGCCGGATGAGGATAGAGGCAAGACTTTTAAATCTTTTTGCACTTGGCAGAATGAACTGTCCATTGAAAGGGGTTGTATACTGTGGGGAGACAGGGTGGTAATCCCAAAAAAGTTTCAGGAGGAAGTGTTGTGCATGTTGCATGAGGGACACCCGGGCATTGTAAAAATGAAAGCCCTGGCCAGGAGTTACGTCTGGTGGCCAGGGCTGAACAAAGACATTGAAAAATGGGTGGCTACATGCCATGACTGCCAGAAATCTAGGCCTAACCCTCCTCTTGCACCAGTCCTGGAATGGGAAACTCCCAAAGGCCCATGGTCGAGACTGCATATTGACTTTGCTGGGCCAATGAAAGGGAACACATATCTTGTAATTGTTGACGCTTATTCAAATTGGTTAGAAGTGTTCCTTATGGAGTCCACTACTACTGAAGCAGTCATAAAACAATTGAACAGACTTTTTGCTACTCATGGACTGCCAGATGTGGTAGTCTCTGACAATGGCCTCCAGTTTACTGCTTTAGCCTTCGAGCAATACCTGGCTGCGCAGGGCATCTGACATGCCCTAACAGTGCCGGCTCATCCAGTGTCAAATGGATGAGCTTGAACGCATGGTTCATTATACCAAAGAGGCCCTAGACAAAATGGACACAGGGGACGTCCAGGATAAACTTAACAAACTGTTAACGATTCAGCATAACACCCCTAGCACAACCACCAACAAAAGCCCAGCTGAACTCCTCATGGGTAGAAAACTGCGTTCCTACCTTGATAGACTGCACCCCACTTATACCTGTGAAAAAAACCCTGACTCCTCAAGTAAATATTGCTCCTTTGCTGTAGGTGACTTAGTCTATGTGGAAAATCTTTCTGGGGACCCATTATGGCTTCCAGTCACAGTTACCCAAATCACAGGGGCCTGGTCATTCTGACTTGCACTAGACAATGGCAGAACATGGAAGCGGAACATCGACCAGCTTCCTTCTAGGACATTGGAACTAAATATTACAGCACCGCTGCCAACACCAATAAATAATCCAAAAACAACCGAGGAGGGAGGGAAACACAAAATAATAAAAAGGGAGAGATGAACCACCAATAACACAACAAAAGACACAACACAAAACCTAATTAGAAACTTTGATAAAACAAAAAGAGCACTTACCTATAAACGACCTCCGGAGAAGAGAACCGGTAACAGGCGAGGCCTTCCTGGAAGGAGACAGCGAGGCCAGCTCGACCAACCCAGAGAAACTAAGAGGGAGCGGCAGAGCCACCTCAACCAGCCCAAGAAACTCAGGCGGGAGCAGCAAGGCTGACTCACCCTTCCAGGAGGTTCCATGGAGAAGATATGGAGAAAAGGTGATCCTGTCTGAACCGATGGAAGACCACGATGAGACTGAGCTGCGCAGGTCAAGTAGGACCTACAAAAGCCCCACTGACCTGCGTGACTACGTTACGCACATTGGACGAAACCAAGGGGGGGAGGGGTGTTGTGTATGGAAATTGGAAGACTCCAAATAGCTAAAACTGATTGGCCGAAAAGGCCGCTCTCTGATTGGGCAATTATGCACCAATCTGATTGGCCCGCCGGATGGCGGGAATTCTAAAGAACTGTCCGCAAACCACGAGCAGCTGCTATAAGGGCTGCTGCAGGTTCAGCAAACATTCCGCTGCGAGTCACTATACTATTTAATAAAGAATTGCTTGTTGAGATACCGGTCTCGTGTACCTTATTGTCCAAACGGAACAGAACCGGTTCTATGTCTGTTGATGTTTTTGATCTCACTCACCCAGGTGATTTTTCAACTTCAGCTGCCATGCGAGGCACAGCTGAAATTAAAAAAGCAGGAAAAAAGGGCTTTTTGAAAGGCTGCTTCTCTGTATGCAGCATGGTGATGACGATTTACAGGCCCATGCTGGCAGCATGCAGGGAAGCACATTATAAATGACTGAACTGGTAGTTAACCCTGTTGGATCACACCCCTGTTCTAGAGGCCCTCTAAGTTCAGACTTAGCAGAATGAAATTGTGGAATTCCCTCATTGATGTCTTTTTAAGTCCACAATTGAAGACAGAAAATGTAGAGTATGGAGTATGAACAAGAGTCCCAGGAGGGAGGGGCTTTTTCTCAGGAATAAAAAGACAAAAATGCTTGGAATAGTTGGTATTTAGAAAGAAAGCAAAAAAGAGACTTCCCCAGTAGGGAGTGAGGATACATCTTGTAATTTTATAATAAGTGCTTTAGCTTGGGGAAAAAATGTCTATAAGCAAGCAAAAATAAAAAAAATTACTTTGAATGTAATTCCTTGTGTCATTCTTGGTTCCTTGGGCCTCAAATAAAAGGAATCAATATACAGTTTATTGAATTGAGCTTTTCAAGGATCTGGCAGAACAAGGTCTGTCTTGATTTCTACTCATCTAGAATATAATAATATATGAGATGAGTAGAAATTTCTTAAAGAAATAAGTAGAAATTTATTTAAAGTCCCTTTCTCAAGGACTTTAAATAAGACAAAGTATGAAGGCACAAGACCCCCCACCACAAAATTAAAATTAAAGAAATAAAATGTGACATCTTTCTGCCACTGCCCAATAGTCTGTCCTTTAATCTGCTTATTTAAACAAATAATACTGAAGTCTCCAAGCATGACAATATAAATCATATATTAAATATATCCCTCATTCTGAATAGATACTCTGTTTTTCAAATAGCCAAGCCATTAATATTCTTAAAGTTTCTGAAGCACTCAGCAGGTTACAGAGAGAAGAATAATATTGAGTCAGTAATGTTGAATTTTCTTTTAAGAACAAGATACTTCATTTAGATGAGTGCATATCAGCTTCTAAGGCTGCAAGAAGAAATCTTTTAAAAAGAGTGGTAGTGAGAAACACAATTGGTTTTCCATCTTTAAAAAGGGAAGAAAAAAAGTCCAAGCTAGAATTATTAAAATTAAATAATTAAAGTGAAAAGAAATCACTGAAGAAAACCAATTTGATTATATCTTTCCAGGAATTAGCTAAAGCCCATGTCACACTGCCCAACGGATGCAAAAAGGACAGAACGGATGAGCAAAATATTCCATCCGTTGTTATACGCTCTCAAAAGGGGCAAAAATTTGCATAAGCAGAGCGGATAACACGGAAAGGAACGGACGTGGGGAGGACGCAGAGCGGATGTAATAGAGGATGCAGAGCAGATGTATAGAGGATGCATAGAGGATGCAGAGTGGATGCATAGAGGATGCAGAGCGGATGCAGAGTGGATGCGTAGAGGATGCAGAGCGGATGCAGAGCAGATGCGTAGAGGATGTGTAGAGGATGCAGAGCAGATGCGTAGAGGATGCAGAGCAGATGCGTAGAGGATGCAGAGCTGATGCAGAGAGGATGCAGAGTGGATGCAGAGCGGATGCAGAGCGGTTGAGCTGCATCCGCTTTCATCCTTTCTCCATCCGTGCTACTAATGCTGCGCGTCCGTTCTGCTTCCTCCCTGCGTCTGTTTACTACTGGAACGGATTTGAGTTGTGCGGATGCACAGTGGATGCCTAGCGGATATAGCGGATGCTTAACTGATGCAGAACGGATGTCCCCCGTATGCCTAGAGGATGCAGAATGGATGCATTGGATACATTTTCCGTGCAAAAGTTTTAGGCAGCCCAAAACTTTCTGAGCAGATGAAACGTCAATAAACGGATGCTGGACGGATAGAGAGGAAGCAAAACGGAGGCAGTGAGTACATTACGTTAACCAACAGATGGCAAGCTTTTTTGTCCATTTTACATCCTCTTTGCATCTGTTGGTGCAGTGTGACATGGGCTTAATCTCAAAAATAAATTTCCACTGATACCATTAATCAAAACTGGATGCTTCAGTGACAGGGAGCTGCATTTACTAATTTTTATTTGGGGTGTGGATGTGAGTGACAGGAGTGCAGAGGTATAATGCTGATTTTTGATGTATGTTTTGTCCATAAAGGTATATGATTTTTCCTGTCTTTTTCTTTTCAATCTGTGCTATGATGAACTGGGTATTGTGTGAAATGCTGAGGACCTTCAGTTTGATGGAGCAATTAGACCAAACATAAGGGTTGGCAAAATATATTATAGGGTCTACTTGCAATTCTGAGCAGCCTGCAATGCACTCTTGCCCTGACAAATGTAATGTGAGTGTGTATAATGTTGGAAAGTCAATATTATAATATATATAGAACTGGTAGACCTGGGTTTTTCACACAGGGTTCACATTCTTCTCCTAGATGAAATATTTGCTGGCTTGCATCCTGCACAGTCTTGAGGACATTTTTAGAATTTTTCAGAGGGAACTGTGGCTATTTAGCCTTACAATTTTCATACCTTGTTTCTCCAACAATATGGCCTTCCCCATTAGGAAGTCCCAGAATGTTTTATAGGCATGAAATGAAATTAAGCCCCTTCCCCCAAATTAAGGCCTATATTAAAACATGCGAAATGGGGGGGAAAGGTGGGGGGACTTGCCGGGAGGAAGTACTTTTGTTGCACACCCGGATATGGTGCTGCCTGCGTTAACCCCAATATGAAGTGCCCCATCAACATCAAGTACCAAGGTCAATATCCAAGCCGTCGCCGCCTGCCTGCCCAAAGATGCAAGGGGGGGAATTAAGTCACCCCCGAAAAGACAGCCTAGCCATTTTTTCAGGGCTTAAAAAAAACCCAAAAACCTGGCCTTATTATTTGAGAAACACTGTAAGTAGAATTTATTATGGCCAATTATATGATCAAATAAGGAATATTTGATTAAAACTGTATGCTAAGTATTTGTGATAGCATGCATGTACTTATTTACATTAGATTGAATAAATCAAATTTACATTTCTATAATATATTATTGTTATTTTGGAAGGTTATTATTAATAGGAGTTATCTACCATTTTCCTGATAGAGTTCTAAATCAGCCTGCTTATTTACAGTATATATTGTTCAAATGGCCATGCTGAAATATAAATGTAAGTAATTTTCTCAAGTTAATGACTAATCTTGAGTGAATCAGGACTAAGGATTCAGTTCATTAGGTTTCTAAGTATAGAAATAATTTCCTTTCATAGACCAAGAAACAAAAATACTACATTTTTCATTAGTGAAGGCCTGATGAAAGCTCAAAGTGCTGAGTAGTATAAAGCTGAGCAAATCCCTATACTTCAACATTATTTATGTATCATGATTATATGCAAATAACAACAAAAAGGAATTAGTGATATCTTGTTTTATCTCAGATGTTTCATATGAATGGCAATAAGATAAAGACACCAATTAAGATTAGATAGTGTGTAAATATAAAGACAGAAACATATATAGGTATAATAGGAGCAATCTCTTGAGCTTCAAAGTCCAACACAGGTGGTCAATGGAGATCTTTACTTCTCTCTTTCTCCCCCACCCCTCCCTCTCCCTCTCCCTCTCTCTCTCTCTCTCCATAATTAAACAAACAAAGGTAAGCAATTTTATAAAATTCTTTCATTACATTTCCAATTGTGCAAGATCTATTTCACAGACAAAAGCCAGCAAAACACCAGGGCCAGACAAGATAACTCCTTCTTGCTTAAAAGGCTGTGCTGGCCAATTGATGCCCATCTTCACATGAATCTTCAATAAATCACTAAAGATGTGCTATGTTCCTTCTTGTTTCAAATGTTCTACTCTCATCCCAGTGCCAAAGAAGCCCTTCCTCAGGGAACTGAATGACTACAGACCAGTTGTTTGAATGACTACAGAACAGCTCTAACATCAGTAGTTATGAAAATCTTTGAAAGGCTAGTGCTGTCCCACCTAAAAGCCATCATGGATCTGTTGTTAGATCCCATGCAGTTTGCACACTGAGCAAATAGATCAATAGATGATGCTGTTAATATGCACTGCATTACATCCTACAACACCTTGAATCTTCAAAGGGTCCTCTTCAAGGGTCCTTCAAGGTCCTTCAAGGGTCCTCTTTGTGGACTTCAGTTTAGCATTCAGTATCATCATTCCAGGAATACTTCTAACTAAACTAAACCAGTTAGTGGTAACTGAACACACTTGTAAGTGAATCACAAGCTTCCTAAAGCCCCTGTCCCACTGCACTAACGGATGCAAAGAGGATGTAAAACATTAAAAAAAGCTTGCCATCCGTTGGAAAATGCTATGCATCTGTTGTGTACTCATTGCATACGTGTTTCATACGCTCTATCCGACAAGCATCCATCCACTGCAATTTCATCCACACAAGAAGTTTTGAGCTTCACAAAACTTTGTGAAAGGATGAACTTTCCGCTGTGTAAATTTCCGATGTAAATCCATGACATCCGAGCAAAAAACGTTCTATGTCCGTTTATCATCCGTTAAACATGTGCTGTATCCTCTCTGCATCCTCTGGGCATCCTTGCAACTCACATCTGCTGCAGCTGAAAATGGAAAGAGGGAGGAAACAAAAGGTACACGGAACGTCTATACATCGTTAGTAGCATGGAAATAGAAAGGATGCACAGTGAACGGTTTGCATCCGATATACATCCTCTAGGCTTCCTATGAACATCCGTTTAACATTCCCGCTACATACTACCCACGTCTGTTCTTTTCTGTTCTATTCCGTTCTGTTTATGCAAATTTTTGCCACTTTTTGGAGCAGATGACAACGGATGGAGCCATCCCCAAAATTTTACTCATCCGCTGTGTCCTTTATGCATACGTTTTGCGTCCGTTGGCCAGTGGTACCTAACCTTAACAGACAGGAAGTATCAGATGAAGCTAGGTAGAATCACATCTGATACCTGTATAATTAGCACAGCCCCCACCCCCCAAGGCCGTAGGGTTGCTCCACTTCTCCTTGGAAACCAATGACTGCATCTCAATGATCCATCTGTTAAAATATTGAAGTTTGCAGATGATGCAACTGTGGCTGGTCTCATTCGAGACAATGACAAATCCATATACAGACGGGAGGTTGTACAACTTGCCTTGTGGTATAACTTGAACAATCTGGAACTGAACACACTCAAAACCATAGAAATGGTGATAGACTTTAAGGGAAACCGTCCCATCCTGCACCTCTTACAATACTAGACCACACAATATCAACAATATAGACCTTCAAATTTCTAGGTTCTATCATATCACAAGACCTAAAATGGACACCAAACATCAAAAACATTATCAAAAAGCACAACAAAGAATGTTCTTTCTGCGCCAACTCAGAAAGCTCAAATTGCCTAAGGAGCTGCTGATACAGTTCTACAGAGGAATTGTTGAGTCTGTCATCTGCACTTCTATAACTGTCTGGTTTAGTTCTGCAACCCAACAAGAAAGGCACAGACTTCAGAGAGTAATTAGAGAGAGTAATTAGGGCTGCAGAAAAAACAATTACTATCAAGGACCTGTATCCTTCATAAGTGAAAAAGAGGGTTGTGAAACTACAGACCTCTCACATCCCAGACATAAACTGTTTCAACTCCTACTCTCAAAATGATGCTATAGAGCACTGCATACCAGATCAACTAGACACAAGAACATTTTTCCCAAACGCCATCACTCTGCTAAACAAATAATTCCCTCAACAGTAACCAACTATTTACAAAGTCTGCGTTACTATTACTGTTAATCTTCTCATTACTCCTTATCACCCATTCCCTCCCACTTGTGACTGTATGACTGTAACTTTGTCGCTTGTACCCTTACTATTTATATTGACTGTTTCCTAGTATGATTTGATTGCTTATTGTACCATATGACTATTATTAAGCGTTGTACCACATGATTGTTGACTCTTGATGAATGTATCTTTTCTTTTATGTACACTGAGATTATATGCACCAAGACAAATTCCTTGTGTGCCCAATCACGCTTGAATACTATTCTAAAAAACCCCAAACTATTATACAGACAAATTCCAGGGCCTAATGGGTCTCCAGAATCAACATGTTTATTTGTAGATCCTCCTTCTGAGATTATCTCTCAGCAGTTTACTTTGCTCTTTTCATGGACCTTTTGTCTGTTTGTATCTAATCTGGTTATAATTTCCAAACAGGTATTTAAAGCTCCTGTATAAAAGCCAAATATAGCCATTGCCCATTCAGGTATCATGGTATAGCTATATTCATTCAGAGGATATCTACTTTGGGAGGGAAGCAGAGGTGGTATTTAGCAGGTTCTGACCAGTTCTGGAAAACTGGTAGCAGAAATTTTGAGTAGTTCGGAGAACTGGGAAATACAACCTGGAGATTTTACACTATCCTACCCCTGCCATGCCCATCAAGCCATGCCCACAGACAAAAAAAAAAATATGAAACCCACCACTGGAGGGAAGACATAAATAGATTTTAAAGATGCTGTGGTACATGCACTCATAAAGGTTTCCTTTTAGATCTAATTATTTATCGACAACTGTCAGCCAATTTTCAGTTTCCCATTTTGAGGAAAGCTGTTCAGATAATGGTAGGAAGACATGTACAAGTGCTCTAGTGGAAACAGATTATCTGGACCCTTTTCAGTCAGCATTCAGGCCGAGCACTAGACAGAGATGTCAATGCTTTCTCTCTATGTGTTTTTTCATCTTGAAATATTAAACCAATAAATAAATTGAATTATCACATTAACAACTTGGGATTCAATTTAATTTATAGTAAAATAAAAGAACAGCAGACTTAGACATAGAAAGCTATGTTCTTGCTAGTAAAATTTGGTTGCATTTGCACTCATTTCCTGAACTTTGTTCCATATGACACATATAATAACAAAAATAATAATATTGAAAAAGTCTACTGGGTTTCATTTCAAATTATGTTTTTTTTTTGTTTTTTGCCTTTGTAGCATATTTGTTTAATTTTAAACTAGTGGTAGAATAGTGTGTTTATTCTGCTTGACATCAATATTTTTTTCTTTTTCGTGTGTGTATTTAATAAAACTGTTATAGAAAACCTGCATGCATAATTTATCCCTTAAAATACATATAAGCTCGGGTTTTGTCAAATTGAGAAGCTTAAGTTTGCTGTGCATTTTTTAAGGGATTGAAGATTTTAAGAGATGCATGAATAACATTTACTTCAAGGTGTATTTGCATTTTTACAATGTACATGGTGTAACAGTATAGATTTTGTTTTTCCAGGACTTGCTTTTAGGTTAACATGCATTCCTTCAGTGTTAACAACAAAATGAGATGTGAGCCTTGAAATACATCTCTATTATTTCCTGTATTCCGTTTTTTAAAATAACAACTAGGTCATGAATAAAAATTCTGCTTTTTTTTGCAAGAATTCTATGACTAAATGTACAAGGTTCTTTATTCTTTTTTATAACAAATAGAATTATAACTGAAATATGCAAGATTTTCTTCTCAGGGTCCAAAAAGGCACTGAATATAATTTTCCAGCATTGCATAAAAACAAAAGTGGATGACAGACCTGCAATTAGGCAAAAGAGCTTTTTGTCCTTCTTTGGTTCCTGGGTTTTATAACTGCTTATCACTTTGTATCAGTTTATATGCGACTAGACTTGTATAGATACTATGGCAACTTGGATTATAAAAAGAATTAAACCTGCTTATTTATTAATCTTCTTAACAGGCAGGAAATTTTCTGAGTGTATGAAAGGCATCCATTGTACAACTCTTTTCCTGCCATTTTGAAATAGAAACATAGTCTTTTCCCTTCAAAATAAGAAATACTTCTGCTTATTCTGCAGAACTTAGGAGAGAAGCATAGATAAACAAGTTGTCCTCTACCTGAAGGCATTGGAAGGAGGGGAAAGGATAGGAGTGAATTTCTAACTAGCCACTGTCCTATTCTCTTTGCTTCCTGTGCAGCAAAAACCAGATTTTTCCTACTTAAAAAACAAGACATGTCACTTGAAGCCATGGTGGCTGAGGAAAGCAACATTTCATGGAATTATTTGGAGAAAGATGTACAATGTCATGTATTGCTTGAAAGCTGTGGAGGCTGCAAATCAGAAAGGTATATTTTCCCTTCATGATTTGTGCTATCTACCTTACAAGCATTTCTTTAAAAATCTAAAAATTATTCTGCACAAGCAGAGCTGTGTACTAGCAATTGCTAACCATCTCTCTCTCTACTTAAGATAACTGATGAATTCTCAGCCTCTTTCTACTTACTTTTCTTAAAGAAGTAGGATCTAGGCTACAATCTCAGTCTTTATCTTATCAAAATATATGGATACAGAAACTGCTGCTGTCAAAAAGCTATTGGAAATCTCATTCCTACTTTTTATTTATCAATGGGGACTGATGGGCTTCACCCATATTACCGAGTTGTTGATGTAGCTATTCTTAATTTCTCCCACTGTTTCCTAGTGAAACCAGTTTAGGCACCAGCACCAGCCTATTAAGCCACTGCTACAAAAAAGAAGAAAAAAGTAAGATAGGTGTGCAACAACAATAGTACCTATGCATCAAATTAGCAGTTGTCAAAGAATGCCAATTGCTCATGATTGTTCTGCTTGGAGTATTTCTAAAACCACTGAATCTCTAAAGGAATAAAGCCATGCTTCCCAAACATGTGTGAATTACTTCAAATTGGATAACAGCGGAATTTTGAGTGATAATAACACATGGATCCACTACCTAATCATAACAGGGATGCTTAAATTGACTTAAGTGTTTTACCTGCTTTGGGTAAAATGGACTTTCTGATAAGTGATTTTGGGTAATGAAGGAAAAAGTTTGGGAAACATTAGAGTAAAAAAATACTGTTTTAGCACTATGCCATTAGGGAAATTTTCCCAAAGCTCCTTTTTCAAATATGTCACATAGAAGAGAAAATGACTCCTTTTATTTTTCAGAACAGACAGGAGGCAAACAGCACATGCCATTGCTGACTGAACTGCAAAATCAAAACTGACAAATCCAGGAGGAGGAAGCCCCTATTATAAAGCCAGACATGACCAAAAATGCTACCTTGTTTTTCTCAGTTTCTACCTGCACAACCAGCCCCAAAGATTCTGGTGATATTACATTGAATTTTCAGAAATGGATAATTTTCATGATCATTAAGGAAGGAAAATATAGATGGAGAAAAGATGCTGCCATAGACAACTCTTTCCTTTGCCAGTCTTCTTCATTCATGGAAAGGTGGGCTATGATTAGTCTTAGGTGAAACCTGAAGGCAGCAACAATAGCAACATTTTTCACTATTTCTAATTTAAGAAAGAGTTATAAGCATACCCAGAGAAGGAAGCCAGATAAGTGAAGTAGGTGCTAGAAATAGGTGCTTACTGTATAGCCAGCATAGACAGCTTATAAGCATGTAGATATGTGGATGGACACAGGATAGGAAACTTGATTAATGCAGTCCTGGAAATTTTGAATCAAAAGCTAAATTATTTTAAACAACTGCAGAGAGTAAAATGTGGGAAAAAAACTTTTTTCTTTCCACAGAACTATAGAATTTTGTAGTTGTCTGCTTATTATTATGTTACCTAGTATGATTTGATTGCTTATTTGTACCCTTTGACTATTATTAAGTGTTATATCTATGTTTCTTGATGAATATATTTTTTTCTTTTTATGAACATTGAGAGAATTTGCACCAAAACAATTTCCCTGTGTGTCCAATCACACTTGACCAATAAAGAATTCTATTCTATTCTATTTCAGGAGGAAAAATAATGATTTATTCAAAAGCAATGTAATGTTATTTAAAAGAATTAAAGAGGGCATTTACAACCATTTTGTGCCAAGAGGAGACTAAACCATTTATCAGTTATTACATCCACTTTAAAACAGAAAGGTTGGCTATTGCTGAAAAGACAATATAAATGAAGGACATGGTCCCTGAAAGTTTCTCTCACTTTCAGTTGAATGATTTCAAACAAGGATGCTAGTCGCCTAATTAAAAGCAACTTCAAGAAATAACTTTAAGTATTATGTACAAAATAGTCATCATAACCAAGTAAAAGTTTGTATTGATTATTCTGAAATGCAAAAGATTATATATCATGCAGTCAATATTAGTTTCTGGAGTCATGTAAAAATATCTTTTTTAATAAAAACTTTTTATGGATTTTACTTTTTGTTATTTAATTAGTGTTATCATAATTGAATTAATATACATCTGAAATACAGGAAAATTCTTTGTTGGTATAAAGTGCTTTCATTAAAAAAAAATCTCAGTTTGCTAACTTTTTTTCTCTCAGTCAAACTTCAGAATATTTTTTAACATTAAGAAACATATGAATTAGGTCATTTTTAGGTTCACATAAACTATATAATGCACTTCCTGAGCCTCACTTGAGACATAGAATTTTGTTTTATTCTAACTCTATGTTTAGCCCAAGATTGTAAAAACTGGGTCCATCTTTTTTCCTTTTGTTTCTCCCTGATTAAAACTGGTCCAAGCCTTTGCTGTAAAGACAACAAAAAATCTTTGAAGGCATATCGTTCCACAGTTGCACCTGCCTTGTGCAAAAGTATGCCTCTAGAGGGTTATACGGCCTAAGTCAGTTAGACTCTAAAAGAACAGGTATTGGGGCTGGTGATGTATGGTACATCATAAATAATAATTGCAAAACAATAAAGGTTTGGAACTATAATTATCTTATTATGGATGATGATGATGATGATGATGATATCCATTGAGTCAAACCTTGGCAATTCAATGGGCCAGGTCTCCCAACATTTTCTGATTTTGCACTATTTCTTTGAGTTTTTCTTTGCTGTCTGATGTCAGCTTTGATAGTGCCCAGCCACTGTATTTTTTGATAGCCTGGTTTCCTTCTACTGCTAATGCTTCCAAACACAATTGTTTTCTCCAATGAATTCCCTTGCATGACATAGCTGAAGTAAATTTTGTTATTTTGCCTTCTAGAAATGTTTGCCTTCTAAATAAGCAGCCTGTATTCTTCATATCTACACAAACAGGTTCTTCTGTTAATTATAATTAAGTCAATATGATATCTAACATAACTGTTAAAACAGCTTGATGACCAGTTTTATGAAGTTGTTTTTCATTTTCATGTACTATTCAATGATTTGAGCTAATGGTAGCTTCATGGAAGGTAAAAATATTCTTAAATATATTCAAAGAAAACTAATATAGGAAATAACATTGATCTTTTGAAAATCCCCAAACACAAAATTGTTATTATGCTGTAGTGGCAAATGAACTCTTCTGCACAACTTTAGTGCCATGATTGTATTCCCTACTTCAACATCACCACTGTGATAAAAGAATGTTTATCTGAAACACTAAGATTCCTTGACATTGCACCATTTACAGGATTCATAAACAAATACTGCCACTTGATCTTAATCAAAAGTCTCAGGCTAATTCTAGTAAGATACTGCTATTGAACTCTTTCCTTCTTTCCCTCCTTCTTTTTCCTTCCTTCCTTCCTTCCTTCCTTCCTTCCTTCCTTCCTTCCTTCCTTCCTTCCTTCCTTCCTTCCTTCCTTC
>BLBF01000006.1:50362412-50383803 GCA_015471245.1 Laticauda colubrina | reverse complement strand
GTGGGATAATACCCGAACGAAGCTGAACAGCATACATGTAAGAACCCGCAAAAACTTAAGAAAACACACACACACACCACACACACACACACACACACAGGTCTTGATGTGTTCGGGTCTTTTCCCATGTAAGATTGATATTATCTGTCTGTGTGTCTGTCTATCTATCTATCTATCTATCTATCTATCTATCTATCTATCTATCTATCTATCTTTTTTTTCTAATATAATGATGCCCTGATTAGAAATAATATAAATATATGTATGAATACTAGGATTACCAACGGTAATATGACTAGAAGCTAGAATAGAGGTAAAAATAAGAAATAGAATATTAACAGGTGTAATTTTTATATAACAGAATATCAGTAATAATTAGATGGAAAAGATCAGAGTTTGAAAGATGGCATTACCATGTATGGTTATATCATTGGCATTAAAATGGAACATTGTAATATTGAGTAATTACCCTAAAAACCCATGTATACTAGGATTATATAAGTTTGATTAATATGACAACTATTATGATTATCATTTTTGCTGTTTGTCTCAAAAGGAATTTTACCCAGAAGCCACACTGTTCATGTGCTGATATTGATGTATACTTAAAAAATAAAAAGCCAATTAAACTTGGAAATAAAAAAATATATGAAGTGGCTTACATGGAGAAATCCTACCAGTGTCTGGAAAGTGCTTGACCAAAAGATAGCCCTGAGGCACAAATCATAGCAGCACAAGAACAAATACTAAGCACCAGATCTATTGAAACAGTGGTATATCACACTAGGCAGGACCCAAGATGCAGTCTATGCACAGAGGTTGCAGGTTACTTCTGCTGACTGCCTATTACCAGCAGTTTGTCAGTTCGAATCTCACCAGGCCCAAGGTTGACTCAGTCTTCCATCCTTCTGAAGTTGGTAAAATGAGGACCCAGATTGTTGGGGGCAATATGCTGATTCTGTAAACCAGCTAGAGAGGTGTAAATTAGAGAGGTGTAACCAGCTGTAAAGCACTGTGAAGTGGTATATAAGTGCTCTTGCTATATAGGGGCAGGATGTGACATACAGGCAGGAACAGCATATAATGAATGCCACAACTGAATATCTAGCATTTTTTACAGGAATAACTGCACAAAGTATGCTCCCAAGTCCAGATTTGAGATTCCATAAAAACTAACAGGGCTAACATTCTGTGGGACTCCCAGATACAGTCTTGCAGATACTAGCCAGTCAGCCAGGCATTGTGATAGTAGGCAAGAACCAGTGTTTGTAATAGATGTAGCAATTAAAATGACAACAACATCAGGAAGAATGAATATGAGAAGCTGAAGAAGATCCAGGGCCGAAAGGAGGAACTAGAGTGTATCTGGAAAATAAAAGTCAAAGATGTCTCAAAAGCCCCAGTACAAGCAACAGAAGAATAATCAGTCATGATTTTAACCAAGCTATGTCAGCAAATCAAGAGAATGACATAGTGCCCAACAAAGAGACAGAAGGAGAGAGAAAGAGAGAGAGAGAGAGAAAAGAGAGAAAGAGAGATCTATTGAACAATATCCTATATTTCACATGCTAGCAAAATAATGCTCACAAAATAGTGCTAAGGATCATCAAACATCTAACAGATTAAACTGCTATATGGAAAAAGAGATGCTAGATTTTTAAACTAGATTTAGAGAAGCCCAAGGAAAAAGGTGATGCAAGCTAGGTGAAAAAGCCAAGGGATATCAGAAAGAAATAATGACATGCTTCATTGATTATAGAAAGACCTTTGATTATGTTGATCATGTCAAAATGTCGAAAATTCTAAAAAAAAATGGAAATATCAGAAAATCTCATTTCTCTAATGAAAACGTATATATAAGTCAAGAAACCACAGTATGGATACCATATGGTGAAAGAGACTATTTATTTCACTTTTATGTTGAACAATATTCAGGGAAGTTAAATTGAAAGATGAATATGACTTTAAAACTAAAGGAAAAAAATCAGTAATCTATATTCTAATGATGTTACCCTGATAGCTGAAATGCAAAGGATCTGCTAGCTGTAATCATAAAAGTCAAAAACATAATAAAAAAAATGGAATGAAATGATATTGATATTAAGAAGACCAAACTAATGACAAAGTGGAACAACCAGCCTTAGAACTGACAGCCAAGATGTTGAAGTGATGGATAGATTCTGTCTTTTAGGATTAGTCATCAAGTCGTCAAGAAATAAGCTACAAACTAGTATTGATAGAGCAGTCACAAAAACCTTGGAGAAGATATCAAATTGGCATGATGTGCCTAAATACAACTTGTGAGCAAAGAAAAAATATATTTTTTTAAATATGGCTTTTGGTATTATGTAAGAATTTGTGTGAGTTTTAAGCTAAACACACACACACAGAGCAAACATGCAACATTGCTATTTTGCCCATAGATTAGGAAATCTTTACACTTTTATTTAATAAACAGACTTTCCTTTAAATGATAATATTCAACAGATACTGTTGGAAACTTGAACCTTAATACATATCTGTAATGTTTTCTATAATAAGACTATACAACTTATATAGTTCTACTATATTTTGTGTCTTTGCGATACGTTGCATCTGTACAATCTTTTGTACTATATAGAACAGATGGATACATCACAACTTAATGCAAAACAATTCAAAGTGAGCCAAAAATAACTCCCCTACCTGAAAACATGCCAGAAGATAGAAGGAAAATACCTATTTTGCTATATAAATTTCAGATTACTATTATTGAAAAGTTCCTAAATCCAATTTTTGATAAGCATGCAGACTTTGAGGCTAGATTCAAATCCAGCACTTCTTTCACCAATATCACTATAGCTTTCAATTTGTGCCTGTTGGATTAAAACATTTTCTCCAACATTTGCTCCTTGTACAGTTGGATCTTTCTATCTTGATGAAAATCACTCCCCTTCAATCAGAGTTGTTCTGGATGAATAGAAGCTATTCTGTAGGGCAGAATGGGGATGTACAACCTGCTATTATTACTGCATGATATGCTAAAATTTGAATGCAAACATTTATAGTTTAGAAATAAAAGAATTTCCTGAAAATAATAGCACAATTTTTATTCAAAAGAATATATATTGAATTTAATCAGATATACATCATTTTTAAACTGTAAATTGGATGTCACAGCTTCAGCTTTGCTTGACTCTGTCTAATCAAAGATGAAGGAATAAAGAATACAATGTTTTAAATAAAGATTACAATCTTTTGGCTAGTAATAACACATATGTAACTACTAAAAACTCAATTTTCAGATTCTGTTTTATATGTAGATGCTGTCCAGTGACTTATTTAAAAATATAAAGTTTCAAAAAGAAACTCTGAATGTGAAGAATATTCATTATTTGTGACTGTATGAAGCTCATGTACACAATAGTACTACTTAAAATTGAAATAAATAAATTGAAAATGTATTGTTTGAGTTTGTATTTTATAAAGAGCCCAACAGGAATAATAGCAATGAAAATCCAACTAGTCCTTGTTTAGCGAGGAGAATTTGGACTGGCAATATTAATTGGTCACTAAGTGAAGTACTTATAATCTCACATCAGCTTTCCTTTTTTTTACAGATCTGTGAAAGTTACAAATATGATGGTTGTGAAATTATTTTTTTTATCACTGTTGTAACTGTGGATGGACACTAAATGATGCAGTTGTTAAACAAGAATTACATGTATTACTGCAGTTTCTGTGAAACAGCATGCTTAAAGAACAAATAGCATTGTGTTTTTATTGCATTAAGAAGATTTACATATCTACAAAGAATATACAAAATTTAACTAATTCTAATTACAAGCAAAGCCTAACTATCTAGCTGCCTTCAATATTATAACTTAATAGGTATTTTTGGAATGAAATAATAAAACGTATAATGGGTAACATCTCCCTTTTTAAAAGAAAAAACTCTTAAAATCATTGTAAGATGATATAGATATGTGGAATGTCAAATACAATACTCAAAGATAGGGATGAAAAACATGTGATTGAGAAACAGTTAGATATTAACCCTCCTTAGTAATTCAATCTAGGGATAAGAAATGTATGGGAAACATGCCACATGCAATCTCTCTAAGCATCCAATTTTACAGCCCACAGGTCTTTGAAATTTGAAAGTGTGGGTTCTAGAACACTCCCTGTGGGACACTGCTGATAACTGGTGTAGGGTTTGATAGAGTGTTTCCTATTTTTACTATTTCTTGCCTGTTTGTCAGGAAGGCGGTAATCCACTTGTGAAGGGATCTGGAAATGCTGCAAGAATTTAATTTTAGTAGTAGTTTGTCATGTACCACTGAGTCAAATGCTCTGCAGAAATCAATGTAATTTGCATCTATTGCGTTACCTTGGTCAAGAAGTGTAGTCCATATGTTTTTTACAGTGTAGGAGTTGCAAATTGCAGGACAATTTTTTTTTGAAACCAAATTGTTTATTGAAGAGTAAGTTGTTAGACTCCAGGTGGAAGGTAATACATAGATTAATAATTGATTCCATAACTTTGCACATTTAGTTTAGTTTAGTTCAATTTAATGTCATTGCACTTCATACAACAAAAACAAATACCATCTTCAGTGCACATCATGACCATGACCATGAAAATAAACAAAAGGACACATCCTTCAGCTTTCACACATTGAACCGGAAACCTCTGACACCACGCCAACACTGCACTTTACAGCAGAATTCAGAAAAGCTACTGCCCTGGGATAAAAGCTGTTTTTCAGCCTATTTGTCCTTGTTTTTATTATTCTGTACTGTCTGCCAGATGATAATAGTTCAAGAAAAGGGTTCCCAGGATGAGATGGATCTTTAAGAATGTTTTGAACCTTCTTAAGGCAGTAGGAGCTATAAAGCTCTTCTAAAGAGGGGAGAGGGCAACCAATGATCTGCTCAATGACATTAACCCTCTTCCTATCTGCCACTGTGCAATTGGCAAACCATACAGAGGTGCAGTATGTTAAAATGCTCTCCATGGTGCAGCGGTAGAAGGTCACCAGCAGTTTTTCATTTAGTTGTTGTTTTCTGAGAAGTGTCAGGTAGTATAATCTCTGCTAGGCCCTTTTGACCAGGTCTGCAATGTGGGCACCCTAGGTCAGGTCCTCTTTGAGGGTAATACCCATAAACTTGCTCCACTCGATCTCCATTGATTAGCAAGGACTGGATGTCTGATCTGTTCCTTCTATAATCCACTATAAGATGCTTGGTCTTATTGGTGTTGAGGACCAAGTTATTGTCTCCACACCATGAAAGCAACCGGTCCACTTCATCTCGGTAGGCAGACTCATCCCCTCAGAGATAAGTCCCACCACTGTTGTATCATCTGCAAATTTAGCAGTAGTATTACTAGTGAGAGTGGGGATGTAGTCATGCACATAAAGAGTATAGAGTAAGGGACTCAACACACAACCCTGTGGTGTACCAGTGTTAAGAATAAGAGCTGAGGAGGTATGATTACCTAATCTGGCCCTCTGTGAGCGGCCAGACAGGAAATTCCATAATCCAAAGGCAGATTGAATTAGAAAGCCCAAGGTCTAGAAGTTTAGACACTAGACTATGTGGAAGAATTGTGTTAAATGCAGAACTAAAATCCACAAAAAGCATCCTCACATAGCTGCCCCCCCCCACTGTTCTAAATGAGTCAGAGTGATGGCTATAGCGTCCTCTGTAGATCTATTTTTTCTGTATGCAAACTGGTGTTTATCAAATGTATGTGAAAACCACAAATGAAGTGTTAGCAGACCAATTTCTCAAAGCACTTCATGATGATAGGAGTAAGTGCCACTAGTCTGTAATCATTGAGGTTATTGATAGGGAACTTCTTTGGCAGTGGAACAATGGTGGAAGCCTTCAAACAAGATGGAATAGTGGATTGGGAAAAAGACCGATTGAAGATCCTGGTAAAGACTCCAGCCAACTGATCAGCACAGTCTTTTAGCACACAGCCAGAGATACCATCAGGATTGGCAGCCTTTCTAGGGTCCATAGCCCTCAGAATGCTTATCACCTCCTGTTCCTCCACAATGAGGTGGGGCTACAATTGGCTGGTAGTTGTATTTTATCTGTCTCTGATGTCTCCATTTCAAAATAAGCAACGAAATGATTCAGTTCCTCTGCCAATCAAGCATCCCCCCCAGCAGGGATGACATTGGTTGGTTGATGGTTTGTAATCATTCTTGTAATAATCTTGTAATAATCATTCTTGGCCTTCCAAATACCTTTCTTCAGATTAGCTCTGGCAACACTGTATCTTGCCCCATCACCGGACCTAAAGGTCTTGGTCATGGCACTTGGTCATCCAGGGTTTCTGATTGGAATAGATCCTAATACATTTATCCATAGCAATAGTATCTGTGCAGTGTTTGATATAGCACAGAACAGTTGCAGTGTGCACCTCTAGGTCAGGGTGTAAAAGATGTCCCAATTTGTGTTCTCAAAACAATCCTGAAGTTGTTGGGAAGCATCTTCTGGCCAAGATTTCACTGTCTTTATTGTAGGCAGAGCCCATGTCTTAAGAGGGATGCACACTAGTGCTAAAAGTAGTGACATATGGTCTGATTGTCCCAAATGTTGGAATTATATAACCTTATAGCCATGTTTGATGTTGGTATATACTTTGTTCAATATGTTTGCTCCTCTAGTAGCACACTTAACATGCTGATAGAATTTAAGGAACACTCCTTTTAAACCAGCTTGATTAAAGTCCCCCGCTATGACATGCACAGCATCAGGATACTTATTCTGCTGATTACTAACAATGTTATACAAGAATCCCAAATCTATGGTAGTGTTGGCATCAGGTGGGACATAGACTGCAGTAATCAAAACCACACTGAATTCCCACGGAAGATATATGGATCTACATTTTAGAGTCGTATACTCCCGATCCATGGAGCAGTGACACAACACAATGAAATTGGTCTAGTTTTCAACCAAGCAAGGGTCACCTTTTTTGAAAATAGGGATGACCGTTGCTAAAGACCATAGGTTTGGTAAAGAGTTGGTTCTGAATGATAACTCATATATTATACTTAGTGGTTCTGCTATGGTGGTGGAGAGCTTTTTAAAGAAGAATACACATAAGCCATCAGGGCCAATAGATAAGGATGGTTTAAGGTGGCATGGTGCATTTTCTACATTATCTTCAGTAAAGTCAATTTGTAGATTGTTGCAGTTAGTTGTTGTATGATTAGGAGATGAGTGGCATGAGCCATTACTGTTAACAAAGACTGAAGAACATGTTGAAGAGGTTTGCCTTAACAGCTTCATTGCTATAGTCTTTCCCATTAGGACCTTTTAGAGGTGGGATGGTTTTTGAGTCTTTAAGTTTGCTGTTTACAAAGTTATCTGTCGGGATAAGGTATTGGATTGGTTTCTAAAGTTAGATACAAATTTAGTTTTGTTTTTACATCATAAGGATGTTTTTTAGATTGAAGTTTTCTTATTATTTTGGGTATATATTTTTTTTGTTTAGGGAGGTTACTAATGGAACCTAAAGTGTAATTACTCCTTCAAGTTCAAGCAAGAAGGCATTATCATGTTCTTCTGTAGTGTTACAGCCAGAGAACAGAATGTGCCAATTAAGAGATAATCAGTTGGCAGCTATGAGTTCATAACTGGCTTTTTTAAAATTGTATTTTGGAGATCCATCATTATGATCCTTTTTTACATGGTGTAAATTTAGACAAAAGTCAATCATGCTGTGGTCATTGTTTGAAAATGGTTCCTGTATTTGCGGGCCATAAATTGAATTTGAGCTGTTGCAGAAGATGAAGTTGAGGAAGTTGTTTAGTCTGGTATTGTTATATACTAATTGATCCAGTCCCAACGTGGTAACAGCATTGTATAGGGTTGAATGAATGGGTTCAGATGTACATTCATTTAGTGTCCAATTTATAAGAGATAAGTTGATGTCACTAAGGAAAATAAGAGGGTATGGGAAAGAGGTAGCCCATATCAATAGTGAAGTTAGCTTGTTTGCATGAGTTATATCATAGTCAGGAGCTCAATAGCAAAGTAAGAAGCAGATTGAGGTATTTAAGGACAGATCACAGACGATGGTTTCAGGAAGAGCAAGCTCTTGTATAATTTGAATCTTTTTTAGATTTAGAGACTTTTTATAGAGTATAGCAACTCCTCCTCCTCTACGGATTATGCAATCAGACTGATAAACTTGATATTCTCTTACAATGGTCATGGAGTTTGGGAAAGATGCATTCAACCAAATCTCACAGACAAATATAATGTCAAAAGTGGCTGTGCTTTGTATGGATGGATGGGTTGGTTGGTGGATGGATGGATGGATGGATGGATCCATTAGCAAATAGTAAGATTGGAATGCTTTGTGGTTTAAACTACTTTTGTCATCCAGGTGTGGCACATTAAGTAGTTTAGCCCTAAGTAAATATAGCTCAATTTAGGCTGAGAGGACTTAATGTGAGTGACTGTGGTGAGACAGAGAAAGAAATAGGAAGAACTTAACAATCAAGAAATGACAGAATTAATTAGTGGCTTATCTAAAGCCCATGTCCCACTGCACCAACAGATGCAAAGAGGATGTAAAATGTTAAAAAATGTTGGAAAACGCTATGCATCCATTGTGTACTCATTGCATACGTGTTTCATACACTCTATCCTTCGAGCATCCATCCACTGAGATTTCATCCACACAAGAAATTTTGAGCTGCACAAAACTTTGTGAACGGATGAACTTTCCGCTATGTACGATGTAATTCTGCGACATCTGAGCAAGAAACGTTCTATGTCCGTTTATCATACGTTAAACGTCTGCTGTATCCTCTCTGAATCCTCTGGGCATCTCCTCAACTCACATCTGCTGCAACTGAAAATGGGAAGAGGGAGGAAACAAAAGGTACACGGAACGACTACACAGCGTTAGTAGCACGGAAATAGAAAGGATGCACAGTGAATGGTTTGCATCCTATATACATCCTCTAGGCTTCCTATGAACATCTGTTTAACATCCCCACTACATACTACCCACGTCTATTCTTTTCCTTTCTTTTCCATTCTGTTTATGCAAATTTTCATCACTTTTTGGAGTGAATGACAACAGATGGAGCACCCCCGAAATTTTGCTCGTCCACTGTGTCCTTTTTGCATACGTTTTGCATCCATCAGCCAGTGGGACCTAGCCTTAACAAATAGCAGCTCAGTCCAGGCTGCAGAAAGCCTAAAGAGATTCAGAACTTTCAGAGAGTTTATCTTAATGAAGTTACGAATAACATAACACTGCAAGACTTTCACAGTTTTCAATATTGCAAAATATAAAGCAAGTTATTTGGCTAGGTAACTTCCTATGTTATTTTGTTATCTGAAATTCAATTATAAAGGATTTCTGTCAAAAAAAACCTTCCTGTTATTTGGGTACCTGAAATCCAATTATAAAGGATTTCTCCTTTATAAATATCCTCTATACATATACATACATACCTTCATACACACATACATACTTGCTGATTGTATCCTGCTAAATCACTAGGCAATCATTGTTGCAATTTTTGATAGATGAAAGAAGTTATGGCAGCTTGTTGATTTACGATACATGTGGAATGATGTAAATGTAAATGTAAAGCGAACAACTCAATTGTAGGAAACTGTTGCAAGAAAGGAAAAGATTAAATTAATAAGTCTTAGAATGAAAAAAAGAGATGAGTTGTACTTGATGGATAGAGACAGGTCAGTAAATTTCACCACCAAAATATTGCCCAGTAGTTAGAAGTTTGGAAAAAAACCCAGAATTGAAGTTCTAGCCTAGAATGTATTCGGGAACTTTGTTTTCCAAAGATTAGATACACCACAACATAGAAGATAATTGTACAAAATACTTTATTGTAGTATTATATTGTAGTACACATCTTTCCTGTTTCCTTGAGCTAAGGTCATCCTCCTATGTATGTAAGTTGATGTAGCCATAAATGTTTGATGATTAGTTTTTCTAACAAACAAACCCTTTAAAGTTTATAAAGTATATATAAATTTTTGCCTTCCTCCGAAAAATACTTGCACTTGTTGGGATTAAATACTGCTTCAGTCTGGTTGCTCTTCTTCTGGTTGCTGCCAAATTCTAGGCTGAGTTCAAAGCTCCACATATGAATCACACCATAATGGGTTTCTTACTGTAACTTGTGGCTCCAGAAGTTGACTGAGAGCCATTCCATTTTCCTATAATAGTCATTCATTCCAGATATTTCTTTCTGCTTGCTCATATAATTGCAATCTTCTTTTTCTCTTACATACCCACACTTTTATTGACCAGGAGAGAATCAAAGCTGCCTCTGGTTGTTGGAATTTCCTAAAAATGCCAGGTGTGGCTCATTTATCTAAATACTGAATAGCAGTGTGGTTGTTTGTGAATAAACTGAGAGTGGGAGGACAAATTAATGAATGAGCCCATTTCCTTTCATGTTTCTAGGGCTGTATACTTTAATTGCTGATTGGAAGAAGGGATGAGCTGAATCTATCCTCAGGGAAGTTGCGAATAGGAAGCATCTCTACTGGCTGCAGTTGCTTTCCCCAAATGTAGATAGCAACTCCAGCTTCATTCTCTCACAGAAGAAAGGAAACAGAAACAGAGGAGACAAGAATAGTTGTTACAGAAAGCCCATTCACCAAAGAGAGAGAGAGAAAGAGGGATTGTTTAAGAATGTATTTAACTTTGAAATATCGTACATCTTTAGGGAGCTGTTCTATTGTGTGAGGGAAAGGACAGACTGGAAGATTCATCCATGAGTTCAGTAGCTGAGCATTGCTTAAACTTCCTATTGTATTTGTTTTATTCTGTATGGTGTTTCTCAATGATATACAAAAACCTATAAAATTTCACAATGAAAGGAAGAGTGATTTTTTCTGTTACATATCCCCCAAGAGAGGAGGAAATTTCTCCTTAGAGCCCCTACAGGTGACTGGTAAAGTTGACAGCAGCTTGTTTTAAGTGAATTGGCTAAAACTACTGAAAGATCCTTCAGGGAATCAGTTTCTGAAACTCAAGACCAATTACAATGTTAAAATAGGAACTATAAGAGCATAAGAAAGCTACTGAGAAGTGATGGACAACTCTTGATTGCCATTTATTTATTGCTGAAAGTCTGAGGATAACATTAAGGCTGTACATAATTGCTTAAAATAGACAGATACTTTTATTTTTTACATTAATGCATTGTTGGAAAACAAAACATTTGAAGAATCTAATTTGAAATGGTTCAGGGATGAATTGTAACTCAATTGTAAGTCAAGTTCCTTTTTTCCCCCCTGAAAATGTTTTTACTCATTTTTGGAAAAACCACATAGATCTCCAAAATTATTCATGGTTATGAAAAAAGAATCTCCCAAATACCCCAAATCCTTTCAGAAGTGGCAATTTATTTTATTTTTGGAAAACAAATTATTTGGTTGAATGGAAACCTTATGTATTTTTATGTAATTGCAATATCTATGGAATATAAGATGCTCAGTTTCAAATAATTATAGCATATTTTTGTGCATAAAATCTAAATAAATAAATTGAAATAAACTTTAGATACTAAGGAAATATACATGGGATGCAGATGAGAAATCAGGAAGAGACATCAAGAGATAACTAATGGACAAGAATAATTATTACACAAATATTTTATTGATGTGCCTTTATGGGAAAGTTATTTGAATAGGATTCCTTTGAAAATAATATGCCTTCCCATCAAGTGTTATACTCAGATAATAATTATTAGAATAATGTTTGTAAATCTTTCCTTGACTATTTAGAATCTCCTTGAGTTTATTTAGTGATGGCAATAATCTGGCAGAACACAGTTGGATTTTAGTGGGAAAAAATAGTGTTATACAAATAAAGTTTGGTTTTTACATAACCACAAATATAAATGCATTTTGCTTACCTTGTATTTCCAACCCAATCTAAAGAACATAGAAGGAATACAAACCAATTACAAATAACCAGAAACATATAAAAACTCACTAACACATAACTCCAATTTGACAGCTTCCCCTAGGAATGTATGTTGTCACTGTTGTCACTGGATCAGTAAACAGAAACTTCCTTTCCCACTGCAGCCTGCCTTGAACTTATTTTTCCTTTGCCTGCATCTCTCTCCTGGCTTGGAATAAGACAAATACCAGATTTAACTTCCAATACTACTGTTAAAATTTATTAATTTCAACTTTTTATTTTTCTAGAAATGTCTTTTCTGCCATTTTAGCAGCTCTTTTTGAAGGGGCTAGGTTGTAAGGTTCATTGTAATCAACTTCTGTTGCTTTTTCTTCTAAGATTCTCATGTTTCTTTATGCAACAGTTGAGACTGATTTTTTCCTTTTGAAGCAATGGTAATTCTCTCTCTGAGGAAACTTCTCACTTTTTATGTTTAGGCCATTTATTGCTGATAAAATATATGAAGAACCCACTGCAAATACAACCACATCTGTATTTTTAAGCTTTGGTTCAACTGCTATTTTCTGAGCCATCTTAAACCCTGCAGTGGATGGTTTCCTTCATTTCATTTTAATAACAATTCCTCTAACTACAGTACCCAGATGCACCCACCACTCCAGTGACTGAATGATCCTTTGAGCACCTGTTTTGCCCTAGGCTGCAAGCCTGATGGGATGCTGTATTCCAGACTAATTATTGGCTTGTCCCTATTGCTATTTCCTATTAGCATGTATAAAAATGGAAAATTAAATCTTAACAAATACCTAGGATTAGGTTGTCTCAAATTCACATGCATATTGACCTTCATATGTCTTTCTTGACCTTCAGTATAGCTCTGCAATTACCCTTAGCTGAGTAACTGGATAAATGTGGGATTCCCTTCCCATCTCTCTTTAATTCTGAACAATTGCTTTTCATCTCCTTTATAAATCCTCTCTTAAGCAGTTGTCCTTAATCTGCATGAGAAAAGGAAGAGTACTAATCTTTTCCTATTTAATATTTCCCTTAAATTATATTGCCTGGCCTTGTCAAGACTGCAGTTTACTGGATTGTTTATATTTAGTGGCTAAATTGTCAGTTGTTTCATGTGAACTTAGCTCAATAACTACTATTTACGAAAACATAATTTTATCTCCCATAAATATTTATCAAAGGTTTGTACAAATAGACTATTCATGGTCTAATGGAACAATAGCTAGCCATTGAAATTTGAGATGACATTTAACATCTCTCTCCACTTTCAATCTAATTTTGATTTTCTTTCTGTTTCTAAAATTGGTTGAATTGCCCTGTAGCATTTTCAGGAAAATGTAAAGTAAACATGGAAAAAAAGAATAAACAAGTAAGACATTTATTTATTTATTTATTTGTTTATTTATTTATGTGACACCTCATATAGAGGCAATAGATTAAACTTAGTAGAACAACAAAACAGAGACAAAACTGGTTAAAACATAAATATATAGTAGTGCAAAGTTTTAAAAATGAAATTAAAATTGTTTCCACTACCATAAAGTTGAGTATATTCATTCATCGAGAAATAATATGTTTGGCTACAAGATATTCCTGAACTTAACTTAATCTAACCAATTCTTTATGATAAAATGTTTTTTCACAAACCTTGTGACATGCAAAATTTAAGTCACTATGCCAGTGCTGTCAAACTCCTGGCCTACGGACTGGATGCATCATGGGCTGTCCAGACCATGTCAGATTTAGTGAAAGGGAAATGATATGTAATATGACACAGCCATGATGACATAAGTTTGATCCCCTGCACTATACTATCAGCAGTGGGACAGTCAACACTGGTATAATTTTCCCACTTCAAAAGCTGTGCGAGTTAGGTACTTTTACTCTGGCTATGCTTACAGATAGGTTTTTTTTTTTTAAAGAAGAAGAAAAAAGGCAGAATGATATCTGAGGTTACTTTATGTTGAAACTGATTTCTGATACAGCTATAGGTCTATTCTGTTTGCCAGGCATACATTGATTAAACAATGGCTTCTTGCCTGGTCACCCAATATGTATTTCAAAAGATATGTGAAAAAAATAATGAATGAATGTGGGGCTTTATGCATGTAATTCACATGTTCCATTTCTATGCTATACTTCATTATTTTTTCCTTGCACCATAATCACATTCTAACTTATTTTTTATTTTATCAAAATTTGTGGTATAAGCATTGAAGAATGAAGATAAAATTATATGATTTAGATATAAATCAGATTTATTATGAGGAGTACTTTAGACCACTTATAATAAGGCAGTAATGTAAGCCAATTCATCACAATGGTACCTCAGTAACTGCCATTTCTTATAAAACATAACTACAATATATGTCAGTCCAAGTGTCCCATTTTTATGAATTGGGCTGTGCATATTTGATCTAGTCATCATGCTTCAAAGAGTTGCTTCACAGAAATGGGAAGTGTATGAACTGAGCATTTAGAAGTTAACTTTGTGCTAAGCATGCATTTGAGAAGGTTAGGTGATAATTTAGAGATACTTAATCTTCATTTGTTCTGATATAATTTCCTCACTTCTTACAGTTTGAAAATGTCATTGCTCTATTACAGTATAGACTTTGGCTGTTCTGATAAATGGGAAATGTGTATGGCTATATAACTTTTGAGTTATGTTTCGAAGTTTATAATCTTTACAGTGAAATTAGCATTTTCATAGAAATCCCTGAGGATTCGTTTTTTCAAGAAATAAAAATCTTGAGCAGTACAAAACTTAAACTAACTGATTCATATATTAAACCTTGTTATTGATTTAACTCAATGTCTCAATCATCATATTAACTATTAAATCATAAACTAACAATGTTCTGCTCTGAATTTCAGACTAAGTCACAGAGAGGTACAGCATATTGTAAATGCAGATGCTCCATTTGTAAATTATCAATTTTAAGAGTATAAATATTGCTAGAACTTTTCCAAAATTCATGTGAGAAAGGAGGAAAATAGAATTTTAAAGACATGATGATGTTTTATTTTGTTATCCAGTTGGATGTTATTTTCCATTTCCCCAACTGATAGTTTTTTTCCCCCTTGTGTTTCAGTATAAATGTGGGAGTTATTTTGCCAGTGCTTCCTGATAGGATTCCAGCTTAATCAATGCATATTATTAAATACATATTGATAGTATTCTATAGAATCTTTCTGGATGCACTGTTCCCAAACATTCCTGGCAAACTGATTAATTTTACTCAGATATTTGGCAACCCACACTGGGAAGTGGACTTTCATTGTTTATTTTACTGGAATTTCAGTGATGAGAAATATGTAAGCTTCACTGAACAAGTACTGTATGTATGATATGTGAGGGACTGTATATTAGACTGTATACTTTATATATTGTATTACAACATTTTTTTAGTTCACTATGTTAGCCTTATCTCAACTAAGTGTTTATTTTTGAGTTGGAGGAATAGAGTTTAATAAATAGAAATAGAATGTGCTAAATAACTGTTAATGTTGATTTGTCTCCTTTTGTCATCATTTGTTTTTCCACTCAGTTAAATTCCTAAGACAACCAAGGATACCGATTGGAAGGTTTGCCTCTTTTACCCTATTTCAAGTTCCTAAAGTCTGAGAAGGCAATGGCATTGTCTGAGAGGGCAATGGCATTGCCTGAGAAGGCAATGGCTTCCGTGGTGCAAATCAGCAATATCTTTGTTGTTTAAGTTTGACCATTGTATTTGATATTCCTCTTGGCTTTTTTCGTTTATATTGTTCTTTCTGCCTTTTAAATCTTAGGTCAGGTATTCTACTTCATTTTATTCCATATTTGCTAATCTGCATTAATTATATCAGTGTTAAGAAAGAAGAGAGTGACCAACTTCCAGTTTGCAGAGCTTTGGTGCAGGCAGGAATTCACGATCGTGTGCGGTTTCTGCCTGGGCTCACCGCTGGAGCGTCCCGAGCCAGCTGTAGCTTTAATGTACTACGCAGAATCCGAATGCTAGTTATGTTCTATATTAAGTGTTATAATTTTAGGGGAAAGATATAAAGGCGTCATACTCCAATCAGTGACCACAGGAGGAATTTTGTTTAATGAGAAAAGGTGATAGACAGTTGAAATAGGACAGACAAAGAATATAAATATAATGATCTGATTTGAGATGAAACAAATAAAAATAACTGGTTCTAGAATTTCTGTGAACTCACAACATGTAAAATGAATTCCGGATTCTATAGTGCCTGCCTTTTAGTATTCCTGATGATAGAACAAGTTGAGCTTTGTTATAAAAACACTTCATGTTAAATCATACCAGAGACAGAAGAGCATCCCAGGAGAATCCACAAAAATGCAACTTCTCTAGTTATGTAAAATGCAACTTTTCTAGTAGGTATCTGTTTCATCTTGCATTGTAACATTGCAAATCTCTATTAATGTCAGAGGATCAAGCATAAATACACAAAATATCTTGAACTGATCTTAAATACTCCAGTCTCACAGCAGAAAACTATATTGGAAATGTTTGTAATGTGAAATGTGAAATGATTCCATACAATGCAGGATTCCCAATACTGAATAACTGTCATAAGGTACTAGATATATGCTATTCAGAAACTGGAAACATACTTATGCAGAAAACAAGGCAATAGGGATAAATAAAGCACCTCTTGAATGATAGAAAATTCCAATTGTTGAAGCTGATTATTGAACTTTCTGAGCTACATAGTCCAGATGAAAACTTCTCCCACTGGAGGACTGAAAAACAATTTCAAGGTATTTAAGAATCTTAATTTGTTCAATTTCATGGCCATTTAGTTGTCATCTCTGGGTTCTAGGGAGTGTTAGCAAATATCCAAACCCAAGCTTTGTTATTTGCATAGTTAATTGCTGATTCTTTGTCCTTACAGTGATTTTTCAGAAAAGTGATTTTAGGGTATATTTTAATCCAGTAAATTCTGAGACAAGAGATTTAAGTTATTGGCATATGGGTTTAAATTAAGAGCTAACTTTGGAAGGAAGAAAAAATAATTTACAGAATAATGGCATCAATATCCAATCTAATTCTCCTCACTAAAATAATTGTCTTAATTAGCTGATCTTGTGGGAGTGAATCATACCTATAAGCAGGAGTTTTCATGGAGCTTACATGGAAACATAATCATTATTTATTGCAGAATTAATCTATTTATTCATGACCTAACAATTCAAAGTGAATCAAAGGTAAACCTACCATCATAAAAAGTATATAAAGAAAATACAGTTATAACTATGTTTTTCTGCCAAGTACTATAAGATGAAAATAGAAAAGAATGATTAGTTCTAAAACTGGGCCATTCCTTTGGAGCAAGGTTTTGTTCTAATACAACCAATTGAAAAGTTTTGTAATGAGATATTTGGAATACAATATGCTTATTATATTTAATAAACTTATGACAATTAGCTGTTAGGGTCATTTTAAAAATCATTAAGTTACATCATGAGAATATTGCTGCATTGTTTCTATGAAGGTAAACTATCAGTTCTTCCCTGCTGCAAAATTTTCATGGATCTACAAAAGAAAATAGCAAAAAAGGAACAATAACTATTTCATATTGCTTTGCATTGAAACTGATGGTAGCTAAAGTAAAAAGGGAAAAAAGGAACAATCTGCAGTGGAAAGTAAACACGACAAAGGGATAGAAGGGAGTCGACTGTGCAAGCATCTGGTAAAACAGAGGAAAGACATGGGAACACATGAAAAGGGAACAATCACTAAAAACAAGAGGAAGGCACTAGTACACTAGCAAACCTAAAATACACTCACAAGCCTTCCCTTGTCTATAGGATTAGGAAGGATAAGAAACAAAAACAACTATGGCAATAGTTCTGATTAAGCATCAGGCTTGACCAATTGCCAACCCATTCCAAATCTGGACTGGATTTTCTGTTGGTAATTTAAGAAACAGCTGTGAGTGAAGATGAGCATCTTAGATGGAAATGTGGAATTGCCCTTAGAAAAGCTTCTTAAACTTTTAGGGTCTCCCTGTCCAGGAAAATACACAAAATTGGTTTTGACCTATAAATTTTTTAGAACAAGTAAAGTTAAAATTTTTCATTACATATGGCCATATTTTTTATTCTACTCTTAATGAAAATATGGACAGAAAAATATGGCTACTCAAGATATGGCATTTTTGAAAATCTATCACTTATTCATCTCTCTCCTCACCAAATATAGGGTTCCTTTCTTTCCTTTCTCCCCCATCCCAAATGCAATTGTTTTAACTAAACAAAAGGAAATATATTAATTTGTTTCTAGTGAGAAACAGCCATAACAAAGTATTATTTATTATTATTTACTTATTAATTACATTTATTGACTGTCTATTTTCCCACTGGATGGCTTACAATATTAAAAAGATAAAACTATATAAATAAAATACGACAAAAATACAAAATACAATACACAATCCTGGTTACAAGATGGGGAGGGAGGGAGTACAATGAGCAGGAGGGGATCCGTTGTTAATCTATCAACCACCTCCAATGTGAAATTCCTCCTTTGAAGCCTGAAGCCAGCTGGCAGAGCCAGGTCTTTAAACTCTTGAGGAAGGTCAGGAAGGTTGGTGCTAACCTTATATGTGGAGAGGGCAAAGAGTACAAGTGAATATGAAATACTAAATTAATTATTAAATTGATGTAATTGAGAATTGATACCTGACTACCCAGTTGTCAAGTAAAATGTAGAGAAATCTTGCCATCTTATACAGACAACCTTTCACTGTATTTACAATGGATAAAACAACCAAATTCTATATGGAAGTAAACAAAACAAGAAGACAACAAAATTAGTTGCAAAATCCTGAAACCAGTAGGGAGACATTTTAATTCCTTAGGGTAGGGTGCAATACTTGAGGTATAAAAAACAACTGGAAATATTGATTGGACAAAAAATTAACAAAAATAAAATTCATTCGAGTATTTAATAATATTTATAATAGATTAAGAGTAAGGCTGACACACAGTTGCGTTTATTATTTTTTATTGATTCAGCAATAAAGTATCCATGTCAAACTTTAAGAATAATTTTTGGTTCATCATTTCCAAAGGAATCATATATTAACTTTTAAAATTTCCTGGTCTTACTTTCTTGTCCATAATAAATTACATAAAATATATTTTAATTAATTATTTTTAATTGGATAATAACAATAAAACAAAAATAAAACAGCAATAGTTGTAGTTCCAGTTGTGCATACTTGAATTCCAGTTGTGCATCTAATGACTGAAATTGCCTGGGTATTAATTGCTTGGATGGTATTAATTCCACTGAGTTTGAACTTCATGATCTCCTTAACTCTCTTGATGTATTCACTTTTAATGAAAGCGGTGGTGGTGATGATGATTCATATTATTACACTAAAATAGTAATATAAAATTATTTTAATGCAAGGGTGTCAAACTCAAGGTGCAGGAACCAGCTCCAACTCATGTGGTGCTTAGATCTGGCCCATGACGCTGCCTTGGAAAGAGTGAAGGACCAGCCTGCATTGTCTCTGCCAGGCAGAGACCTCTCCTGAGAATGCCTTCACAGCTGAAAATGGACCTTGTGAGGGCTGCGTGCAGCCCTCGCAGGGTCTGCTTTCACTGGCAGAGGGTTGCAGGAGACCATTGCAGCCAGAAATGGAGCTCGGAAGCCCATTTTTTCTGGCAGAGCATTTGGGCCGCCAAAGGCACCTCTAACATGAGTGATGTCAAGCCGGCCATGCCCCCTACACTTCCGAGGCCAAACACAACCCTGATGTGGCTCTCAATGAAATTGATTTTGACACTCCTGTTTTCATGTAACAAATTTTAGAAGTATCACTGAAAAATCTAAAATTTCATGAATGAGTTGTTGAGCTAAATAGTTTGGAGATCCCAAAAATAAAGGATTAGAAAAAAACTTAAATATTGGGTCAATACATTTCTTCAGCACTATCTGCAGACCTTCTTGTCTTATCCAGCTTGTCCACGATTTTGTTACTGCTTAAGGGCCTGTCACATAGGCCGATGGATGCAAAACTTATGTAAAAAGGACACAGCGGATGAGAAAATGTTCCATCCATTGTTATCCGCTCTCAAAAGTGCCCCGAATTTGCATGAACAGAGCGGACAACAATGGAAAGGAACGGATGGGGGGAGGATGTAGCCAGGATGTTAAGCGGATGCTCCACGGAAGCCTAGCGGATAGAAGCGGATGGAAGCGGATGGCACATCCGCAGGGCTTCTGGGGGAGCACAGCAAAGCGGACGCACAACAGAAGGAGCGGATGCAGAGTGGATGCCGGGCGTATGAAGCGGATGCAGAGAGGAAGCCTAGCGGATGCCTAGCGGATGCCTAGCGGATGCAAACCGTTCACTGAGCATGCAGGGAGGATGCATTGCATCAGCCCGGCGGATATAAAGGGAAGCAGCTCATAAGCAGGTCACCATTCAGAGGAAAGACCTGCTGCCAGACACAGTTCCAGCCAGCCAGCCAGCCAGCCAGCCAGCCAACAACCATGGTGAAAAAGAGGAAGCCTCTGCCATCTGCTGCCATCCCTGGCGAGAAGGACAGGGACACCATCCCACCCCCAGGTCCCTGACTCTGCTTCTGCTGGGGCTTCTGCTGCTCGGGCTGACTCTTCTGGTGCTGGAGCTTCTGCTGGCACTGCTCCTGGTCCTACTGGTCCTGCTGGTCCTGGTGGTGCTCCTGGTGCTGCTGGTGCTGCTGGTGCTGCTGGTGCTGCTGGTGCTGCTGGTGCTCCTGGTCCTGCTGGGCCTGCTAGTTCTTATCTGCTGCTTCTGATCCTGGTGCTGCTGGTGCTTCTGGCGCTGCTGGTCCTGCTGGTGCTGCTGGTGCTGCTGGTCCTGCTGGTCCTGCTGGTCCTGTTTTTGCTGCTACTGTTGTTGCTGCTGCTGGTGGTGGTGTGGTGGTGGAGCAGCCCCTACAACCTCGAAGACCCTCTAATGAGGGCCCAGATGGCCCTGCCAGAGGGAGGAAGAGGCATAGACGAGAACGGGAGAGGAGGCAACACTCCATCAAAGAGGAACATGAGGATGAGGTGCTGGAATGGCTGAGGGAGAACGAGTATCTATTGCGGAAGGGACACAGGCTCTATCAAGACACCAAAAGGAAGCAGGCTGCTTGGAGAGAGAAGGCAGAGAGCCTGGGCTACACTTCGGAAGTGCTCCTCAGCTGGTGGAAGCACATGCACACCTGGTACGGGAAGCTGCACCTCAAGAAATCTGGCCAGGCCACGGTCAAGCTGACGGACCGAGAGACCTACGTGATGGCCAAGTGCAGCTTCTTGGAGGGTGAGATCCACCACTGAGGAGCAGCCCCTCTGACAACCCTCTCTTTCAGGCAGGCCGCAGAGAGCCAGTCCTCTTCTGGCCAAGAGTCAGCTCCTGTGTCCAGGCAGGTATCTGTGGAGCGTGCCACGATGGAGCCCCCCC
>BLBF01000006.1:50309712-50350252 GCA_015471245.1 Laticauda colubrina | reverse complement strand
ATAAAATAAAATAAAATAAAATAAAATAAAATAAAATAAAATAAAATGGATGGTCTTGTAGGAAGACCAGTCTAAACAACAATAAAAAGTAAAGACAAAAGGTTGTATGAGGAAATAAAATATTGTGTCATAAAGATGTACACTTAATGGCAGTTGTGACAACAATTAAGACTCAATAAAATAAATCTGTAGTCCAAGTTCTTTCAGTAGCCATTCCACACTACTAGAAATTTCTAGTTTCTCCTCAGAAAAAAGAAAAGTGATGGGATTACAGAAAACTGTTTTTCATTCTTGTTTGTCCAGTTATAAGGGAAGGAGTTTGGTCAGGAACACAATCAATTATAAGTTTTAATTTGTAAAACAAATTAATGATAGTAACTTATACCTTCTTTGAACTGAAATTATTAGTTCTAAAGATATGCAATGAGATTTTTTTTGCTTGAGATATGAGTATCACATCATATTTTCTATATTGTAATAAACCATTGCTGAAAATCCCATTTGTACACTGCATTGTTTGCAGGCAACTGCTTCACCACAATTATTAGAATGATTATTTATTTAATGCAAAGCATCTGTCAATCACAACTCTCCAAGGATTCTACCAATGGTATACAGAATACAATAAAAATAGCACATTAAAATCAGAACACAGATCAGAAAACAACAATAAACTTTCATATTCTAATAAGAACAACAAAAATATTCAAGTTAGGGACAGGAGAAATCAGTGGTGGAAGGCCTGGAGACCCATAAAGCTTTAAAGGGAATTAGAGTTTCCTGAGTATTTTCTACTGACTTGTTTTCTTATTGTGATAAAGCATTTATTTTTATACTAATAATATACTGTGTAATAATAATATATTCTTGAAATATAAGAGTGTGTGCTAAGCCTGTTCAGTTTAGTTATCTGTGGTTTCCTGCAAAATGAGTGTTCTATGTACTTTACACAGATAGTATACATATTTTCAAAAGAAAGAAGACTGCTTGGATCAGATTCTTTGCTAGCTAGCATCAGTTAAATCCTATGTTTTGGCCTAGTTAGTTTCACAGTACTATAAAATGAAGAAGGAATATAACATGCCTTGTTGTTATAAATATAACATTGTAAAACTGTTCCTATGTAGAAACCTTCTAGATTAGTTTGCAGCATCCACTGCATGAGAAACCATTTAAAGAGAATATTGCAACATCACAAATATGTCCTAGGAGTACTAGTTAGTAACATAGAAAAGGCTGGAATAAGGAAAGACAGAAAAGTATGATGTGGGGCTTTTATTAATTATAATTATTAGCATTTTATTAATTATCATTAATTCTAAGAACTAAGTGAAAAGTATTATAGGAAATCATACTTTTCCCTTACTTAAAAATGAATAAAACTGCTTTCCTCCACTAGAAAATTATAACTTTTATGGATTAGTTGTGTGGGATATATAGCACGAGAGATATGTTATGTTCGTTCTGCTTCAAACACTTGACTATCATATCAGTGCCAAAAAAGCCCTCCATCAGGGAACTGAATGACTAAAGACCAGTTGCTCTAACATCTGTAGTTATGAAAACGTTTGAAAGGCTAGTGCTGTCCCACCTGAAAATCACCACAGACCTGCTCTTAGATCCCATGCAATCTGCATACTGAACAAATAGATCAACAGATGATGCTGTTAATATGGATCTGCACTTCATCCTACAACACTTCATCCTACAACATCTCCAAAAACCTGTGCAAGGGTCCTCTTTGTAGACTTTCGTTCAGCATTCAGTACTATCATTCCAGAGATTCTTCTAACAAAACTAAACCAGCTAGTGGAATCTGAACACACTTGTGAGTGGATCATAACCTTCCTAACAGACAGGAAGCAGCAGGTGAAGCGAGGTAGAATTACATCTGATACCTATACAATTAGCACAGGGCCCTCCCAAGCCTGTGTGCTTTCTCCACTTCTCTTCTCCCTATATAACAATGACTGCATCTCAAATTATCCATCTGTTAAAATACTGAAGTTTGTAGATGGTACAACAGTGATTGGTCTCATTTGAGACAACAATGAATCCGCATACAGATGGGAATTTGTACAACATGCCTCATGGTGTGACTGGAACAATTTGGAACTGAATACACTCAAAACTGTAGAAATGATAGTAGACTTTAGAAGAAACACTCCCATACTCCCACCTCTTACAACACTAGACAACACAGTTTCAAGAGTAGACACCTTCAAATTGCGAGGTTCCATTATATCACAAGACCTAAAATGGACACCTAATGTCAAAAACATCATAAAAAAGTACAACAAGGAATGTTCTTTCAGAACAACTCAGAAAGCTCAAATTGCCCAAGGAGCTGCTGATACAATTCTACAGAGGAATTACTGAGTCTGTCATCTGCACCTTTATAACTGTCTGGTCTGGCTCTGCAACCCAACAAGACAGACATAAACTTCAGAGAGTAATTAGAACTGTAGAAAAAAATAATTACTACTAACCTGCCTTCTATTGAGGACCTGTATATTGCACAAGTCAAAAATAGGGCTGTGAAAATATTTACAGACCCTCACATCCTGGACATAAACTGTTTCAATTCCTTCCCTCAAAATGATGCTATAGAGCACTACACATCAAAACAACTAGACACAAGGACAGTTTTTTCCTGAACACCATTACTCTGCTAAACAAATAATTTCCTCAACACTTTCAAACTATTTTCAAAGTCTGCATTAGTATTACTATTAATCCTCCTATCCTCCCTTTCACCCATCTCCTTCCACTTATGACTTTATGACGGTAACCTTGTTGCTTGTATCCTAAGAATTTTTATTGACTGTTTCCTAGCATGATTTGATTGCTTATTGCATGCTATGACTATTATTAAGTGTTGCATGTTATGATTCTTGACTTTGACAAATGTATCTTTTATGCACATTGAGATCATATGCATTGACAAATTCCTTGTGTGTCCAATCACACTTGTCCAATAAAGAATTCTATTTTATTCTCATCAAATCTGACAAAATATGAAATCAGAAAACACTGTCATACCAATATAAATACAGACAGACAAGGCCAAATATAAACTTCAAAATGAGAGAAGGATCTGAAAGAGTAGGTTACTTAGATATAAACTTAGAATAAAAGAATTGCTAGAAGTAGAATTTCAGTCACTTTCAAATTATACAAGTATTGTTCCAGGAATTAAGATACTAAACTAATACTTTTACTGTATATATTTCTGAAACAAATGGAACAATATTTCAAGGATTAACAATTTAAAGTATAAAAAATAAAATTTGGAAAGCTTCTAAGGGATAATTCAGTATTAAGGAAAATTGATTTTCGGGGGGATTGAATTTAATTGAATTCAAAATCCTTTGAATTGAATCAGTAATTTGAGCATCAACATGAATTGGAAATATTTGAATTGCTTTGGACAGAGTCAAAGACAATTGGATGTTCAATTAACTTTTTGACTGTGTAATCTTAAATGTCACTGGAATTTTTCTTCCAGAAATGGACCTTTCTTCCACTATTACAAGTGAAAAATAGTTTTAAATGCTATTATGAATTCCTTGGTGTTTACATGAGTTTTATTACTTTCACAAGCTTGTCTACCTGATCTTCATGAAAACTAACTATCTTACAAGGTTACAGAACCCCTGATTATGACATCGAACATGCAAACAAGCTAAAGGCCCTGTCACACTGCTCAACGGATGCAAAACGTTAGTAAAAAGGACACAACGGACGAGAAAAATGTTCCATCCGTTGTTATCCGCTCTCAAAAGGGGCAAAAATTTGCATAACCAGAGCAGATAATACGGAAAGGAATGGACGTGGGGAGAATGCAGAGCAGATGGAAAGCGGATGCGGAATGGAAGCCCAGCGGATGGAAGTGGATGAGAGCAGATGGCACATCCGCAGGGCTTCCAGGGGGCCTCAGAAAAGTGGACGTGGAAGAGATGAAGCGGATGCACAGCAGATGCACAGCGGATGAAGCGGATGCAGAGCGGAAGCCTAGCAGATGCACAGCGGAAGCCTAATGGATGCCTAGCGTTAATTGCGCATGCGGGGAGGATGCATTGCATAAGCCCCGTGGATATAAGGGAAGCAGCTCGGAGCAGGTCACCATTCAGAGGAAAGACCTGCTGCCGGACAGATTGACAGCCCTGCCTGCCCTGCCTGCATGCCTGCCTGCAAGCTTTGCTTCAAGCCTTGCTGCCAGCCTTGCTGCCAGCCTCCCTGCCAGCCTTGCTGTCTGTCTGCCTGCCAGCCTTGCTGTCAGCCAGTCTGCCTGCCAGCCTTGGTTCATACCTGCCTGCAAGCCTTGGTGCCTGCCTTCCTGCCAGTCTTGGTGCTGGCCTCCCTGCCAGCCTTCCTGCCAGCCTTGGTTCCTGCCAGCCTCCCTGTCAGCCTCCCTGACAGCCAGCAACCCCACAACCATGGGGAAGAACAGAAAGCCTCAGCCATCTGCTGCCAGCCCTGGCAAGAGGGACAGGGCCACCATCCCACCCCCTGGCCCTCACTCTGGTTCTGCTGGGGCATCTGTAGCACAGGCTCGCTCTTCTGGGGCTGGAGCTTCTGCTGCTTCTGCTTCTGGAGGAGCTGATGATGCAGGGGATCAGACAAGCACTCCATCACCAGCCACCTCCACAGCACCTGGACCCTTCACCCCTGAGACTGAATGACCAAGAGGAGTGCCAGAGACTCATTTTTGTTTTATAGCTTGTTGTTAATAAAGTCTATCTTTGATTCACACACTTGCTTCATTTCTGTTTTTTTAATAAAGTCTTTTACTTTTAGAAATGGTTTAAGCCTTTGCAGGCTTGAGGGATGGGTTAACATAGCAGTGGGATGGGCAGGGATACCTGTGGAATGTGTAATAGCTGTGGGATGGGTAAGGATAGCAGTGGGATGGGCAGGGATACCTTTGGGATGGGTAATAGCTGTGGGATAGATAAACCTCCAGTGCAAGCATAGTGGGACTGGATGGTCCACCCTCCCAGGTGGACCTCCCTTTATTATCAATAATAATGTAATCAATCATCCACACATGTCAACATAAACACAACTCTTTATTAAATGCCCTGTTCATTGTAGGCCCACCCAGTATACATGGCCCAATCTCATCCGTGTGATGAGACAGGCTGAAGGAAGCATCCATTAATCATCTATCATCCTGTCTTGCCACTCCACGGCTCCAGCTGGGGAGTTGCACCAGTGTCTCAGGAGGTTGCGCTGCTTCTTTCCTTCACGTGAGGCTCTGTTGGGGCCTTGCACATCCTCAGTGTCTATCAGGTTTTGCCCTTACCTCCATTCCCCAGGCTCCATGTCCCCATTGCCTTGATGGAGGTCCATGAGCCTGTTCTGCAACACTGGGTAGCAGGTGCGCATGAAATTGTGCAGGATGCAGCAAGCTTCCATGATCCTCCTCACGGTCTATGGGCGATGCTGCATGGCGGTGAGAAGTACCTGGAACCTGTTGGCCAGGATGCCAAAGGCGTTCTCCACCACCCGCCTTGCCCTGGACAGCCTGTAGTTGAAGATCCTCTCTTCACAGGTAAGGCATTTGGAGGTCTAGGGCTTCATGAGGAAGGGTGTGAGGGAGAAGGCATCATCCCCCACGATGAAGTAGGACACATCTTGCATGTCGTTGGGCAGGGGGTCTGGATCTGGGAAGCCCACGATGAGGCTGCGTTCCAGCCCCTCCTTGAGGTCACTGGCGTTGTTTACCTGGGCATCTGAAGCTGACCCATTGCCTGAAGCATCAATGTACATGAACTTGTAGTCAGCATCGACCATGGCGAAGAGGATGATTCTGAAGAAACCCTTGTAGTTCTGATAAGTGGACCCCAACTTGGCTGGAGCTTTGCGGGCCACGTGCTTGCCATCTATGGCTCCAACGGTGTGGGGGAAGTTCCACCTCTGATACCACTGCTCTGCAACTTTCTTCCATCCTTCTTCAGTGGTGGGGTACTGGAGGAGCTCCTCCATGTATTCTTCAATGATGGCCTGCACCACTTCTCTGACCACAATGCTGATGGTATTGTGTGGCACCCTCCAGCCGTACAGCATTCTCGTGTATGTGGTCCCTGAGGCCAGGTGGCGCAGAGTGACTGCCACCTTGAGCCCAGGTTCCAGGCTGGGCTGGGAGTTGGTGTTTGCCTTGGTCAACCTGGGTGTCAGCCACTGCACAACTTCGTTAAACATGGCTGGAGGCATCCTCATGAAGTTCTGGAATGCCCGAGTGTCTTCCTTCCTGAGCTCCACCATCAGCTTGTTGTACAGTCCGTACTCTGCTCTTCTCCTGATCCATCTTCGTACCCAGATGCTTCTTGGCTGCCTCCTTTTCTTCCCGTAGTAGAGTTCACAGAGCCTGTAGATGGCTTCGCACTGTTGCAGAAGGATGGTGGCTGCCAAAAGGACTTTGTTACGATCCATGGTGGACATGACTGGATGCTGTGGAAGAGCAAGAGTCAGATGAAGACTGCAGAGGTCTGCACAGCTGGGCTGCTGGTCTGAAAGTGAGATCCAGGTGAGTTTCTCCCCCTTTTTATAGGCAGTATAGATTTTCCACTATGTGTCCCTTTGCATCCTCTAGGCATCCTCTAGACATCCTTAATATCCGAGATAGGTCCCCCCTGCGAACGTTTTTTCCATTTTAAATGCTTTGTTTCCATGCTGCATTCGCTAGGCATCCATTCTGCATCCATTCTTTATCCGTTCCACTTCCTCCCTGCGTCCGTTTACCGCTGGAGTGGATGGAGTTGCGCGGATGTGCAGCAGATGCTTAGCGGACATAGCGGATGCGTAACGGATGCAGAACGGATGCCTTGTGAATGCCTAGCAGATGCAGAATGGACGCATTGGATACATTTTCCGCTCAAAAGTTTTGAGCAGCTCAAAACGTCAATAAACGGATGCTGGACGGATAGAGAGGAAGCAAAACGGAGGCAGTGAGTACAGAACGGATGTATCACGTTAATCAACGGATGACAAGTGTTTTTCTCTGTTTTACATCCTCTTTCCATCTGTTGGTGCAGTGTGACAGGGGCTTAAATACACTACTAACCCTGCCCACACGCTTTTATCTTTCTTGGTGACTTCAATCTACCTCATATTAACTGGATCCTTAATGAATGTTCAACTGAACCCACACATGCAACCTTCTACAATGCAGTAACAAATCTGGGACTAGAACAACTAGTAACCAACAACACTGGACTTAACAACTGCCTCAATTTCATCTTCTGCAATAGTTTGAATTCAATTTACAGAATACAAATAAAAGAATCCTTTTCCAACAGTGACCACAATATGATTGACTTTTGTCTCAACATATGTCCACATAAAAATCATCACAACAACGGAATCCCCAATTATAATTTCAAAAAAGGCACCTATGATCTTATAAACAACGATCTCTCATCCCTTGATTGACAATTTCTATTCACTGGATGCAACATTGTAGAAGACCATTACGACATATTTTTACTTGAAGTCAAAAGAGCCATCAAACTATATGTACCAATAACAACTCCCAAAACCAGAAAAAACAAATTACCCATAAAAATAAGGAAGCTTCAATTAAAAAAGAAATCACTTTGGTGGAAAAACAAATCTGGTCACGTTGCCAACTTCAAAATACAAAAAATTATGCCACCAGATAAAGACTGAATGCACCAATTATCACATTAAACAAGAGGAAAACTTTCTACACACCAGTTCCACCCACGCTTTCTACAATTTTGTAAACAACAAACTAAAAGACTCAAGGTCCATCCCACCCCTGAAATGACCTCTTGTAAAGACTGCAATGACAACATTGCAGTCTTTACCATTAAAGCTAACCTCTTTAACACATTCTTTGGCTCAGTATTTGTAAACAGCAATGGATCATGCCCAGTATTTCCTAGTCGAACCACAGACAACTATAATGATCTAATACATATCGATTTTACAGAAGACAATATTGAAAAAGCACTACGGAATCTAAAACTATCTTTATTGGACCAGATGCAATGTGTGCCTACTTCTTTAAAAAGCTAGCCTCTGCCATATCCGAACCTCTAAGCATAATCTTTGGAAAATCTTTCAGGACCAGCTCCTTGCCAAAACTATGGTCACAAGCCATGGTCATCCCCATCTTCAAAAAGGGAGACCCCAACCTAGTTGAAAATTACAGACCAATCTCCTTATGCTGTATCACCTTTAAAGTCATGGAATTAATTATTAACCAATCCATCATCTTCCACTTAGAAACAAACAACCTACTCTCCAATAAACAATTTGGTTTCAGAAAAATACTATCCTGTAATCTGCAACTCTTACACTGCAGAAACATATGGATGGCACAACTTGATCAGGGCAAAGCAATTGATGCAATCTACATAGATTTCTGTAAAGTTTGTGATTCAGTGGTTCATAACAAACTACTCCTAAACCTAAAATCTTACCGTATCTCTGGACACCTGCATTACTGGATAGAAGCATTCCTGTCAAACAAGCAACAAATGGTCAAAATTGGGAGCATCCTATCAAATTCTGTACCTCTCAACAGTGGTGTCCTCCAAGGCAGTGTTCTAGAACCAACTCTTTTCATATTCTACATAAATGGCCTCTGTGATCATACTAAGAGCAACTGTGTTCTCTTCGCTGATGATGTAAAGCTATTAAACACCACGAACAATACTGCTATCCTTCAAAAAGACCTTGACTATGTATCAAAATGGTCAAACAAATGGCAACTTCAAATCTCAACAAATAAATGCTTACATATTGGCAAAAAAATTTCAGAAAATAAAATACAGGCTGAATAGTCAAGACCTTGTTGATGATTCAAACTCTGTCAAGAATCTTGTACTCATCTCTAATGATCTAAGTGCTGGAGCCCCCTGTAACTACATAGCCAAAAAGGCATTAAGAGTTGTTAACCTAATTTTAATAGCTTTTTCTGTGGTAATATTACACTATTAACTAGAGCATACAAAACATTTGCTAGACCAATATTCGGTCTGGAACCCACATTATGTATCTGATATTAACACAGTTGAGAAAGTCCAGAAATATTTCACAAGAAGAGTTCTCCACTCCTCTACTCGTTGCAGAATACCTTATGCCACCAGACTTGAAATTCTAGACCTGGAAAATCTAAAGCTATGCCACCTTCAGTCCAATCTAAGTATAGTATATAAAATCATACATTGAAATGTCCTGCCTGTCAATGAATACTTCAGCTTCAACCATAACAATACAAGAGCAAACAATAGATACAAACTCAAGGTTAATCACACCAAACTTGATTGCAGGAAATACGGCTTCAGCAAGAGAGTGGTCAATGTCTGGAACACTCTACCTGACTCTGTGGTTTCTTCCCCAAACCCCAAAAACTTTAACCTTAGACTGTCTACTATTGACCTGACCCCTTTCCTAAGAGGTCTGTAGGAGGATTGCATAAACGCATCCCTGTCCTATTGTTTCTTTTATTTTTTTTATTTTTCTTATATGTATCCATGTATTCATAACTATGTTTTTACTTATGCCTATTACCTTGTAAGCAATTGCCAAACCATATAAATAAATAAATAAATAAATAAATAAATAAATAAATAAAGAAAGAAAGTCAAGTTGATTGTACTTCAAGAGTTATTTATAATAGGGAAAGATATGGGTTGGTGGGGACAGAGGTTCAGTTGTACTATTTTGCTTTCTTTAAATCTGGCTTGCCTTTCTTTGTAATTCCTACCTTTTCCCAGATCCATGCACTTGTATCCTTTCAATCTGCAATATAATCCCTTTTATTCTCTGGCTCCAGCCTGTTTGCAAAATTAGCTGTTTTGTTTCTTTCATTTTTTTTTTAATTGCTGTACAGATAGCACATGGTAGTCAATTTAGAGAAGAAGTTAAACTTTCCAACGAGCCATGCCAACAAACCAGAAAAGAGGTGGCCAGATGATAGTGACTTTTTAATTATTATAAACTTTATTTTAAACTTTGGGAAATTTATTTTTTTCAATTAAAGTAGGACACTCTGTGAGTGCTAGTTGAGCACAACTTTCTATTGTTATTTGCTGGATTTGATTTCTATGTTGCTCTTCATTTCAGTATTTCTGTCTTAAGTACAGCTCATATTGCAATGAACCCCCTCAAACTAGCAGGCTGAAACAATTTAAGGTTAATGTCCATTAAAAAGTCTGAATTCAGCTGATTTTCAACCCATTCGCTCCAAAAAGGAAGCATCTGCAGTCATTTTGATGCTTCTGTATCATATGATATCTTTTATTGAACTGATCTCAAATTGTTTTTTTACCAAATTGTTGCCTTTGAATCTCATCTTCAAATTGAATCATGAATTCAGTCAAATCTTGGCTTCAGTTCCACAGCTCTAGTAAAGGCCCTGTCCCACTGGTCGACGGACACAAAACGTATGCATAAAGGACACAGCGTATGAGCAAAATTTCAGGGGTGGCTCCATCCATTGTCAACCACTCCAAAAAGTGGTGAAAATTTGCATAAACAGAATGGAAAAGAACGGAAAAGAATGGACGTGGGTAGTATGTAGTGGGAATGTTAAACGGATGTTCATAGGAAGCCTAGCGGATGTATATCAGATGCAAACTGTTCACTGCACATCCTTTCTATTTCCGTGCTACTAACACTGTGTAGACGTTCCATGTACCTTTTGTTTCCTCCCTCTTTCCATTTTCAGCTGCAACGGATGTGAGTTGCAAGGATGCCCAGAGGATGCAGAGAGGATACAGCGGATGATAAATGGATGATAAATGGACATAGAACGTTTGTTGCTTGGATGTCACGGATTTACATCGTACACAGCGGAAAGTTCATCCGTTCACAAAGTTTTGTGCAGCTCAAAACTTCTTGTGAGGATGAAATCTCAGTGGACGGATGCTGGAGGGATAGAGCATATGAAACACGTATGCAGTGAGTACACAACGGATGCATAGCGTTTTCCAATGGATGGCAAGCTTTTTTTAATGTTTTACATCCTCTTTGCATCCGTTGGTGCAGTGGGACATGGGCTTAAACAAATATCATCATTGACAAAAAGATAAACAGTGGTGCCCTAATCTTCTAAAATTGACAGTAAAGACCTTTGGGTATTATCTAATTTTGGTGTTTGCACAAATATCATTAATGAATTTGCAAGCTATTTGTAAAAAGTTGACAATTTTCTTCAGAAAAGGTTATTACTACTCACCAATGATACAAATTTCAGTAGGTAAAATATGTTTGCAACTTCTAAATACCAGACAGTTATCATGGGAAATAACTGACTTGTAATTTATTTTATAAAATTGCTATGATGATAACCAATAACTTTGCAACAGAAAAGCTGCTCTTTTGACTAATTAAAAGTAAAGCTTTAGAGATTCAACAGTTCCCTCTTCCACTGACATGCCTTTAACAAGTGAAAAGAAGTTTAAAGCAGGGATATATTGTTTACCAAAGGTATTATTGAATGGTTTAGCTCAACTAATGAGCTTATGTATCTTGCATATTAAATCATGAGTCTAAAACCTTTTGTAAATTTTTGCTAGGCCGTTCATGTTTTTTTTTTTTAAATCACCTTTGTACATTTACAAATGATTGAATAATACTTTTATCCATTTTATAACTCCAGGGCTCAAATCTAACTTCACTGCTGTCAATACCTTCTATATTTCTGCTTACTATATTTTAATAAAAATATTATGAAGTAACAGAAAACTCAAGAAAAGCAATTCACAGGAGTAGCAAAGACTTTTTCTTAGAAGTTTGTTAAAATACTGAATAATAGTTTTCTCTTGTCATTCATTGATAAAACCTATATTTTTAATGTCAGAAAAATATGTTTTTTCTATCATGACTATAATTTTTCCTTTTACTCATATATGATTCATCTAGGCTACATAATTTTGAAATTATGCCTTCAGTCTAAATTTAAGATGGCTTTTGGTACAGAGTGTGGATATTCTGGGCTCAGATTCAGAAAAAAAAAGTAAAATGCAGATGAAATAATAAGTATACAAGCCAATACTCAATTATTCCAAGAATCAGAAATTACCTCTGTATATTTAACCTGTCCTTTTATCAACTCCTATTTGAGTAAAATCATATTTTTCTGCTGAAATATAATTAAAAAAAATAGGATTGAAAAATGCACAGTGAAAGTAGATTTGTTTCAGTGCAATATTTAAGGCTGCAGAGCCAATCTGATTTGCTTTGCTGAGGTGAAGATTCCACTTGCAATAAAGCAAAACAATTCCGGGGACCTAGATTATTTAGGGGCAATGCTGTGCTAAAGTGCTAAAGAATGTATTCCAGGCTGGATGACTTTTTGATTGCCTTTGCTGAAGAAAGAAATTTCTTCCAACCTGGAAGAAATTAAGAATGTGCCAAGGACACTGCTTTTTTGTTGTTGTTGTTGTTCCTTTGAGTCAATTTTGACATCTCATGACTTCTTGGACAAATCCCTGAAGTTTTCTTGCCAATATTTCAAAATAGGTTTCCATTATTTCTTTCCTAGGTCTTGTGAGAAGATGTATCCATCTGGTTCAGTTCTAAACCAGGAGAAAGACAATGGAAACATGGAGGCTGATTGAAAAGATGGTTTAATGATGAAGCAGAACCACCAAGCACAGGGTTCTGCAGCTGATCACATGGAGCCGAGAGTGAGGGGATTTTACACCTTCTCTTGCGCTTTGCGCTTGAGCTTCCTGTTCTTGTGCAAGAGCATGTATTCTATTGGCTTCAGTGATGCCATGTAAGGATTATGTAGGGGTAATAACTGACTCTATAGGTAAAGTACAACAGCTAGGTGTTTGTCTGAGCTAAGTTTGGTTGAAGTTTGGAGGGTGATGCAATAATTGCTATTGTGGCTTAATGGCTTTGCCCTGTGTTAAGCCCATGTCACACTGCACCAACAGATGGAAAGAGGATGTAAAATGGAGAAAAACGCTTGCCATCCATTGGTTAACGTGATGCATCTGTTCTGTACTCACTGCGTGCGTGTTTCATACGTTCTATCCATCCAGCATCCGTCTACTTAGATTTCATCCGCTCAAAAAGTTTTGAGCTGAACAAAACTTTTTAAGCGGATGAACTTTCCACAGCATCCATTCTACACCCACGACACATACAGGGAACAAACGTTCGACATCCGTTACACATCCGATGTATCCGCTCGGCATCTGCTGCACATTCGCGCAACTTGCATCCGCTCCAGCGGAAAACAAAAAGAGGGAGGAAGCGAAACGGATGTGGAACGTCCGTGCAGCATTAGTAGCACGTACATAGAAAGGATGTAAGTGGATGCAGCTTGCATATAAAGCATTAAAACGGAAAAAACATTCATATAGGGGAAGTATATCGGATATTTAGGATGTCTGGAGTATGCCTAGAGGATGCAGAAGGACACCTAGCAGAAAACCTATATTTCCTAGAAAAAGGGGAAGGAAATCACCTGGATCTCACTTTCAGTCCAGCAGCCCTGCTGTGCAGACGTCTGCAGCCTTCATCTGGCTCTTGCTCTTCCACAGCATCCAGTCATCTCCACCATGGATCGTCACACACTCCTTTTGGTAGCCGCCATCATTCTACAACAGTGCGAAGCCCTCTACAGGCTCTTTCACCTTTTCTACGCAAGGAAAAGGAGGCGTCCAAGAAGTGTGTGCAGCCTGGACCCTGGACTGAAGGTGGCACTGACTCTGCACCACCTGGCCTCCGGGACCACGTACAGGAACATGCAGTATGCTTGGAGGGTGCCACACAACACCATCAGCACTGTGGTCAGAGAAGTGGTGCAGGCCATCATCGAAGAATACATGGAGGAGCTCCTCCAGTGCCCCTCCACTGAAGAAGGCTGGAAGAAAGTTGCAGAGCAGTGGAATCAGAAGTGGAACTTCCCCCACATTGTTGGAGCCATAGATGGCAAGCACGTGGCCTGCAAAACTGCAGCCAAGTCAGAGTCCACTTATCACAACTACAAGGGCTTCTTCAGCATCATCCTCTTCACCATGGTCGATGCTGACTACAAGTTCATGTACATTGATGCTTCAGGCAACGGGTCAGCTTCAGATGCCCAGGTATGCAATGCCAGTCACCTCAAGGAGGGGCTGGAATGCAACCTCATCATGGGCTTCCAGATCCAGACCCCCTGCCCAATGACACACAACATGTGCCCTACTTTATCATGGGGGATGACGCCTTCTCCCTCACAACCTACCTCATGAAGCCCTACACTTCCAGACTCCTCACCTGTGAAGAGAGGATCTTCAACTACAGGCTGTCCAGGGCAAGACGGGTGGTGGAGAACGCCTTTGGCATCCTGGCCAACAGTTTCCAGGTACTTCTCACCACCATGCAGCATTGCCCAGAGACCGTGAGGAACATTGTGGAAGCTTGCTGCATCCTGCACAATCTCATGCGCACCCGCTACCCAGAGTTGCAGAACAGGCTCATGGACCTCCAACAAGGCAATGGGGACATGGAGCCTGGTGAATGGAGGCAAGGAGTAAACCTGATAGACAATGTGGATGTGCAAGGCCCCAACAGAGCTTCACGTGAAGGGTAGAAGCAGCGCAACCTCCTGAAACACTGGTGCAATTCCCAGATGGAGCAGTGGAGTGGCAATACAGGATGGTAGATGCTTAATGGATGCTTCCTTCAGCCTGTCTCATCACACTGATGAGATTGGGCCATGTAGGTTGAATGGCCCTACAATGAACAGGGCATTTAATAAAGAGTTGTGTTTATGTTGAAATGTGTTGATGAATGATTAAATTGTTATTGATAATAAAGGGCGATAGGTGTGGCACCTGGGAGGGTGGACGATACAGTCCCACTATGCTTGCACTGGAGGCTTATCTATCCCACTGCTATCCTTACCCATCCCAGAACTATTACCCATTCCTCAGGTATCCCTGCCCATCCCACTGCTATCCTTACCCATCCCACAGCTATTACCCATTCCACAGGTATCCCTGCCCATCCCACTGCTATCCTTACCCATCCCACAGCTATTACCCATTCCACAGGTATCCCTGCCCATCCCACTGCTATCCTTATCCATCCCACAAGCATACAAAGGCTAAAACCATTTCTAAAAGTTTCCACCGAGACTTTATTTATTAAAAGAACTGAACCAAGTGTGTGAAGTAAAGATAACCTTGATTAATAACAAACTGTAAAAGCAAAATGACCCAAGTAAAGTGTCCCAAGCAAAGATAAAGTCAACCCAGTCTCTGGCACTCTTCTCTGTCACTCTGAGGCATGCCCATGGTCTCAGGGATGAAGGGACCAGGTGCTGTGGAGGTGGCAGTGGCTGGAGTGCTGGTCTGAGGTGTCATTGGGGTGCCTGGCCCCGAGAGGACAACAGGGGACAGTGTATGAAAGAAGCTCTCAGACAGCTGGCTCAGTCCTGTGATATTGAGAGCCCCTTCCTCCAGGACATGGGGTGTCAGCCCCGATACCAATGACACATGTTCTGAGGCCAGGCTTGGCTGTGGGGTGGAGGAAAGAGGAGTGTAGTAGGGCTGTCTGGTCTGCAGGTGAGCAAGGTGAGGCGTCTGTGGCATCTGTGGCATCAGTGGCATCTGTGTTGTCTGTGGCATCGGTGGTATCAATGGCATCGGTGGCACCTGTGGTGTGCATTGTATCTGTGCCTGGACTGGGAAGGGCTGACTGTGGTGCTGGAACTCCTGGTAGCCATAGCCTTGGTAATTGAGGACCTGTGGAAAGCCTTGGAATGGCTGTGACATCACCTGGGGTGGAGTAGCAGACCTGGACTGGGTCAGAGTAGGTTCAGCTGGGTCGGGAGGGTGGTGCAGAAGACCTGTGATCCTCTCCTTGATCACCTGGTACTGGGATTTGGGCATTTCCATGAGGGTCTGGTTCACATTGGTGAGGAAGGGCTTTCGGTTAGAGGATGGTATGTCAAAGTGTACCAGCTGAGAGAGGAGATCTATGCTGCTCTTGATGGTGTCCCTGATCTCCAAGAAGAAAGTGTGGCTCTGTCCCTCTGGTCTGCCTCTCTGCCTGCTTTCAGTGGAGGTGAAGCTGGGTGTGAGTGTGGGTTGGTCTCTGGTGGCAGCGGCCTCTTCTTGTTCCAACTGCGTCAGGGGATCCTCCATGTGCTCCGCCATGCAGAGTGCAGCTGTTGGGGGGGTCTCGGTCATGGGGCGCTACAAAGATACCTGCCTGGACACAGGAGCTACCTCTTGGCCAGAAGAGGACTGGCTCTCTGTGGGCTGCCTGAGAAAGAGGGTTGACAGAGGGGCTGCTCCTCGGTGGCAGATCTCATTCTCCAAGAAGCTGCACTTGGTCATCACGTAGGTCTCCTGATAGGTGAGCTTAACCGCGGCCTGGCCAGACTTCTTCAGGTGAAGCTTCCCGTACCAGGTGTGCATGTGCTTCCATCACCTGAGGAGGACATCCGAAGTGTAGCCCAGGCTCTCCGCCTTCTCTCTCCAAGCCTCCTGCTTCTGCCTGGTGTCTCGATAGAGCCTGTGTCCCTTCCTCCAGAGGTACTCGTTCTCCCTCAGCCATTCGAGCACCTCCTCCTCATGTTCCTCTGCAATGGAATACTGTCTCCTCTCCCCCTTTTCTCACGAATGCCTCTTCCTCCCTCTGGCAGGGCCTTCTGGGCCCTCATCAGCAGGGCTTTGAGGTTCTAGAGGCTGGTCCACCACACCACTAGCAGCAGCACTATCAGCACCATCAGCACCAGCAGCACCAGCAGCACCAGCAGTAGCACCAGCAGCAGCACCAGCAGCAGCACCAGCAGAGTCAGCACCAGCAGAAGCACCAGGAGAAGCACCAGCAGAAGCACCAGCACCAGCAGAGTCAGCACCAGCAGCAGCAGCCCCAGCAGAAGCAGAGTCAGTGCCAAGGGATGGGATGGTGGTCATGTCCTTCTTGCCAGGACTGGCAGGAGTAGGCACAGGCTTCCTCTTCTTCCCCATGGTTGTTGGCTGAAGATGTGTCTGTAAGCAGGTCTTTCCTCTGAATGGTGACCTGCTTGCGAGCTGCTTCCCTTTATATCCGCAGGGCTGATGCAATGCATCCTCCCCGCATGTGCAGTGAATGCTTGGCATCCGCTAGGCATCCGCTCGGCATCCGCTAGGCATCCACTCGGCATCCGCTAGGCATCCGCTCGGCATCCGTGATGCATCTGCTGTATTCACTCGGCATCCGCTCTGCATCCGCTCCTTCCACTGCGCATCCGCTTCGCTGTTCTCCCCCAGAAGCCCTGCGGATTTGTCATTTGCTTCCATCCGCTAGGCTTCCGTTGAGCATCCACTTAACATTCTCGCTACGTCCTCCCCACGTCCGTTCCTTTCCACTGTTGTCTGTTCTCTGTATGCAAATTTGGGGCACTTTTGAGAGCGGATAACAACGGATGGAAAATTTGCTCATCTTCTGTGTCCTTTTTACATACGTTTTGCATCAGTCGGCCGATGTGACCTAGCCTTTAGCTCTTGGGTGGGTGTTAATCTGACTTTATTCTGAATTTGCTGCAGGGAGTAATGAATTACCATATCTGCATTTGTAAAAGCTGCCCCAGCTTTGTATCTGCTTGGGAGCAGAGGGCTGGGGCTCTGAGTTTCTGTCTCCCTGAAGATTTTTTTTATTTCTCTTTTAGGGGAAATATTTTATCTCGCCTTTAAAAAATATTCCTCAAAATATTTCATTCTTCTAGGATAGGAGGTAGATTCACACAGTCTGAACTGAGAAGGTGGACCATCTTGCTTCACACCACAGGCAGGACTAGAATGCATGGTCTCCTGATTTCTAATCAAATACTTTTACAGCTATGCCAAATTGGCTTTAGGTTATTGTATTCAGTGCCATCAGCTTGGAAATAGTTTGCTTTCATTTGGTTAAAGCAGCATGAAAAAGATTTATAGCAGCACATACAAGTCATGACTCCCTAAAAGCTTCTCAGTTTTCCTAAGCCGTTTACCAAATCTTCATAACCTGGAAGACTTTGATATTTGCTGAAGGAGAACCAAGGAGATCACCTTTAAATACCATCCTCCCTGGTAAAATTTTAAAGGGAAAGTATTTAAAGGGAATATACTATTCTGAAAGAATTAACCCAAAGAGGTTTCATAGCAATATTTCAAGTTGTTTTTGAAGGGATAGGAATTTTCCTAACATTAGGAAGAAGTCACTTGAAGCTTACAGTTACCATGGACAGGACTGATAGATGGAATGAAAGAGTGGGATATCCCTGACTATAAATTAAATGTCTTTTATAAGTATTCTTCATATGCTTTATTTCAAAAAACAGATAAATATTTTATCTAGGCATTTCTAACTAGGAAAATATCTATTAGCTAAGTATAAAGCATGTCTATATATGAAAGACAGGCATAGAAAAGACAGGAATATTCCATTCCTATTGAATAACTGCAAGTGTAGTTCAATCAGAAAGATTCAGTTAAAGGGAATAAGAATAATTTCCCAGTGAGACAGCAAAAGGAACAAAAGATAGCAAAAAGTCAGACCCAAATATTACAACCCAGAGCTTTAAAATCTGAAGAGCTTCTCAAAGTTTCAGACTGCTTTATCTGTTATAATTTATGTGTTTATTTATTTATTTATTTATTTAATGAGCCATTATTTAAGTCTTTAGAATTCACATGATCTTCATTAATTGACAAAGATATACTTTATTTTACATGTATTCCCACCTTCTGTCAAAGAGGACTTTTTATCATGGGTTTGTTGTGCAGTGGGTTGGTGGTCAGTCTTATGTTAGCACTTGCCACACCACAAAATCTTAAATCTGGCTCTCCTGCCAAGAAGCAAGCATATTTTCCCCCAGACACCAGACACACTATATAGATAGACTGTTGGCTTTAGCAAATCAGAATTTGATCATATCAGCATCACCTTAGAGGGGTAAGTATCTTCAATTGGCATTTCTAACAATCAGTTAAAGAAGCTAAATAAAAATACACAAATATCTAAAGAGGTATGATCAATTAGTTATAGTTCCTATTCACCTTAAATATCAGATTTGAATAGGAATATAATTTTCAATACTTTATTCTATTTTTTATTTTACCAAGAAAGAAATTATTTTGAAAAGTAGCAGAAATCAAATGTTCCAGAACTGTTAAATAACAATCATAAGATATAGTGGTGTAACACAGAGGCAGAAAGGGGATTTCCTTTAAACAATACCTTAGACTTGACTATCTTTGAAACATGTCCATTAAAAGCTACTGAAAAGCAACTATGTTCTGGAACTATGCCTTCCAGGTGTTGTTTATTGATTGATTGGTTGATTCTATTTCAGTGCTGTAACACTTCTTTTGGACAGGTAAATCCTATAACATTGGTAATTTGCCAAAAGCTATTAAAAAAGTGATAAAATATACTAAATAGAGACAATAAATCGTATATGGAATAGTGGAAAGAAAGCACTCCTTGAGAAATAGGACTTAAAACATGTGTATATTCCAACTATTTTGCAATTATCTACATAGAAGAGAGAAAAAAAATGAACAATTCAAATTCTTTTTTAAATCTAATTGAATTAATTTAGCTTTGTATAGACGTTGAGTACATTTATGTACAAAGCTAATTACTCCATTTACTTATAGGTTGTGCTGATGTTCAATATTTTTACATCCTGTTTCATACAATATATGGATTGAATTCATGTTTAGCACTCTAGATATTAAAAATAATATTTGATTTTTCTTTTGCTATTATTACCTAACATTAGTGGGTGTTGGAATGAAAATAAATATACAGGAGAGATCATGCAACTTACTTTACGACTTGAACCTGAGTTTTAACAAGAACACAGCCTCTTGGCAATTGTTTCATCCTGACTTGTGGAAATTTTGAAATGTTATTTGGGAAACTTGATTTTTAACTTTGTCTTTTTTTATCTCTCTTGCACATTATCTCCTCACACAAACATAGTTGTATAAACTTCTTGTTTTTTTTTTAATCACAATGGTATGAGATTTATTATTGAATATTGCTATAGACAGAGAAAGCATGATAAATTGAATAAAAGTTTGCACAGGAACCTTAAGCTTTTTAAATCAAAATGATATTGTATTATTTAATCCTATTTTGTTTTTCATTTTGAAAAAATGTAATGACATGTGCAGAAATAAATTTCTAGAATGAGGAATTATTTTTAGCAAACTTCAAGCAGATAATCTGAAGAGCTTTTGTGAAAACAGAATGGATAGTTACAAGGAGTAATGATGTCCTTTCTTAAATGAATTGTTGAAGAAAATTATATAAGATTAACCCACTCATCTTTTTCATAAAAGAAATTGTAGTCCTTGACAAGTTTGGTTGATAAGGTACACATATAATTTCTTCCTGAAACTGCTAAGAACGAGTTATTGGTTCTCACCATTCTCTTAAAAAAAAAAAACACCTTTGTGATTGGACAAATAAGTATAATCCAGTCTCAAGGAGAAATCTATTTTGAAGCAAGGCCCATGTTATCCACCTTACTAACCTAGTCCTAACTGACTAAATGTTGTACAGCTTCAACAATTATCAATGCTGTTAATTATACTTCAGCAGATAATTCAGTTTAAAATAAAAGGTTTATGCACTAGAACACAGGTGTCGAACTCACATTATCATGATGGCATCAAGTGACATATCAGGACTTTTCCCCCCTTAGCTAAACTGGGCATTGGCATGGCCAGCAAGCGACACATCTGGCCCATGGGCCAGGAGTTTTACAGTCCTGCACTAGAAGGAGGTTGGTAAACATTCAAAATAGACTGTCTTCATATAGTCTCCTCCTTCAGTTTTTTCCTTCAGTTCAACAAAATTCTGGAGCTAACAAGGAGCAAAAATGACATTAAAAGAGATATTAGATTCTAAGTTAAGGTCATTTCTCTAAGCTTGTGTAAATAACTTATATGTTATCAATAGCAAAAAAAAAAGAGAGAGAGAGTGAGTCATTCTGTAATAAGCTAGTAGGCCCTTAGGTGAAATATTTTTAACAAAGGAAAGAAATCTAAAACAATCTTATTAAACTCTGTCAACCTTCAATCTTGTCATTTTAGCTTTATATTATTACCTTTCTCTTTCTTTAGTCTTTCAAAATATTTTTTCCTTACAGCAATATACACATACTTTTACCATGTATCTTTATATTCAGAGTTTAATTGAAATATACAGTTTGATCAACAGTGCCTAAACTAAATATATACATGATGATGGCAAAAACATTTCATTACATGAAATAAAGCAATGGCTGCAGTTTCTAACAAGCCTCATTACTGCTAATTTCACAGCTGTTTCTCATCATACAAATGACCAAATGCACAGAGTTGCCACTGTTTGCTTTATATTACACTGACAATTTATGTATTATAGTTACTTCTCTTCTACTTTTGATTGATACATCAGAAGGAAGAAGTTCTCAAAATGTCATTAGAGTTACCAATGCTGATAGCTGTTGGAAAAGTAAATCAAAAGGTTTCTGTTAAAGAGAAGACCTAAGTTCTTTAGAAGTTGTTAAATATTTCAGATGCTTATGAAGTGTTTTGCTTGGAAATCCAGTAAACCTCTAAATACTATTTAAATGAAATATTTATTTTAAATTGAATTAATGAGAACAATATGACCAACTATTTTGATTATTCTAATAATCAAACCTTGGCTTCAGTAATTTAAGTTTAGAATCAAGTTGCATCAGCAGTGGAATCCTACCTGTTTCACTACCGGTTCGGTGATCACATGTGTGTGTGTGTGCACCTAACATGTATCCACAGCTTTCCCCATACCAGCTGAGGCCTCTGGTGCCAATCAGATGAGAGGATAAAGAAGAGAAAATCACAGGGGTGGGTGTGAGGCCCATCTGGCATTTTTCTCTTCTTTCTCCTCTCAGCTGATTTTTTTTCTTCATTTCAGCTGATCGTCAGAGGCTTTTTTAAACTACCGGTTCTGCTGAACCAGTGCAAACCGGCAACATATCACCACTGAGTTGCATGCTTTTAGAATCATGTTTCATTCCTGTGGTTCCATGTAAACTATATTTAAAATCTCCTTTTATATTTTTGTTAACAGTTACAGTTAACTTATTTGCAAAGATGTTGTTGGAGACGGCACTGGTGAGAGAGGCACCAGTGCCAGTGGGAACTGTGGAAGCTTCAGCGGCTCGAGAAGCAGCTGAAACACTGCTGGCAGACATCCACAGTGCCACCGCCTGCCCACTGACCTGGGTCTGCAGCAAAGGTGCTTGGAAGGGATAGGGAGCCCTCCACGCTCTGCATGATCGGCCATTAGGAGCGGCTGGTGGTGAGGTGTGGCTGCCCATGGGGCACTTCTAACGGCAAGTCCCCCCTGCCCTTCCTCCATTTCACATGTTTTAAAATAGGCCTAAATTTGGGGGAGGAGCTTAATTTCATTTTATGCCTAGAAAACATGCTGGGACTTCTGGAGCCAAATTGTTCCATGATAAATTGTTCTAACTGTCAGGAAATTTCTCCCTAGTTTTAAGTTGCTTCTCTCCTTGATTAGTTTCCATCCATTGCTTCTTCTCCTGCCTTCATATGCTTTGGAGAATAGCTTGACTCCCTGTGAATTGTGGCAACCCTTAAAATATTGGAACACTGCTATCATTTCACCAGTAGTCCTTCTTTTTCATTAAACTAAGCATATCCAATTCGAGCAACTGTTCTTTATAAGTTTTAGCCTCCAATCCCCTAAATACCTTTGTTGCTCTTCTCGGCATCTTTCTAGAGTCTCAACATATTTTTTACATCCTGGTGACCAAAACTGGATGCAGCATTCCAAATGGGGCTTTACCAAGGTGTTATAAAGTGGTATTAACACTTTCGTGATCTTGTTTCTATCCCTCTGTTTATGTAGCCTAGAACTGTGGTGGCTTTTTTGGCAGCTGCAGCAGACTGCTGGCTCATATTTAAATGATTGTCCACTAGGGCTCCAAGATCCTACTCACAGTTACTTCTATTGAATGAAGTACCACATATAATGTACCTGTGCATTTTGTTTTTCTTGCCAAAAATGTAGAACCTTACTTTTGAAATAGTGCACTATGCACTAATAAACTAGTGCACTATGAAATATTGCAAAAGAAAACAGTAGAATAAGGAATAAGATTTACAGAAAGGAATATAATTACTTAATTAAAAAGAGTCTAGAACCTCAGTTTGATAACCATCCTTTTATTTTCTCAAATAAAAAAGAACCTTGAAAAAAGGAATCTTTCACTTTTTGCTTCAGTCTGTCATCATCTTCAAACTGAATATATGATAATCAAAAACAGAGATCATGAAGTTAAATCTCACTCAGGAGGATACATTTCAAACTCTCATTAATAGGTAAAAGCATCATTTCCCTCTAATCTTGAATAATTTCATATTAGACCAAGCTTTTGCTTAATATTTTTGGACAATTTTAAACAATTTTAAAGTAGTAAATTGGCCAAAAATGTTTTGTTTGTTCACATTTATATTCATATTCATATTTATGATACTGATTTATTGAATGAAAAGATAAGCCTTGCCATTAATTTCACATTCTTTTTCTAATTCCCAAATCAGCTTTTTAACAGCTGACATTAAAAACATTAAAAAAGTTAGATAATTTCTGCTATATTCAGCTTGTATCTGTTTCCTGAAAAAGCTGTCATTCCCTTTATTACTATGGTGGAGAGTGGGGAGAGCAAATAAAAACTGAAAATAATAGTTGTTATAAAGAATAAATAAATTGAGGATAATTTCTGTGATCAAGACAAACACTTTATCTGGAATGTTATTCTTTTTGTTTCAAACAAGACAACTTATCATTAAACAATGGCAGAAAGATACATCTAAATTTGTATAACAGTGGAATAAAATACAAGATAAATATGAGGTATTACAAGATGCAAATGAAAGAGGAGGATCAGTATATTTAAAAGTATATTTTGTTACTTGCTGTTTAGTTTGTATGAAAGGGTTTGTGATGCTAAGAAATAGAAAGATATTGGACTTAGAAGATGATCTCAGATTTAGGTGGCATCAATATCTATGATATGACAAAGTGAGGTAACCATTCTTAAGAATATGGAATAAACATACACTTATCCCAAAAGTGCTTTTTCAAGAGGCAATTGGACTTTTTTGTTTTCTTTTGAATATGTTTCCCTTCTCATTCAAGAAGCTTCTTCAATTCTGACAGGATAGTGGGGAGTAGAAGGATTTATATTCCTTGCAGAAGTTTCTGAGATGAGAAGCAAAACATTTTCAAAAGAAAACAAGAAAGTCCAGCTGCCTCCTGAAAAAGTACCTTTGGGACAACCATGATGTGGATGACTGAGAATCTTTACAAATTTTTAAATATATATTTAATTCATATACTTAAACAGTTCTGTGGTTTTCAGCACAAAAAGCACTGTATGGATGAGAAATTATAAATAAACATACCTGGTTAACTTCATGTGATATGTAAATTTTTTTTCAAAGGGATTGTAAAATCAAGAGAATCAAAGGGATTATAAGATCAAGAGAAGATTTGACAACATGACGATAAACCTGGCAATAGTTTTCATATCTACCACTTACAGAAAAGGTTTTTTTTTTTTTTTACAATCCTTCAATCCCTTTATTAAGGGTGGAGTTGGGTGACTGAATGGAGGTCATCATTTGCTGGATGCCCTTCCTGACACCTACACAGGGTTTACAGATGATTTTTTTTTTTTGCACCCTGATACAGAAACATCTTCTATAGTTTAGGATTGAACTCTCAACTTCTCAACCTTCTAGGAAAATCACACTATGCTACTATCAGAAAAGTTTAAAATAGTTAAAATATTTTACAACTTTAAGGGCCTGTCACATAGGCCAACGGATGCAAAACGTGTGTAAAAAGGACACAGCGGACGAGAAAATGTTCCATCCATTGTTATCCGCTCTCAAAGGTGCCCCGAATTTGCATAAAAAGAACGGACAACAACGGAAAGGAACGGACGGGGGAGGACGTAGCCAGGATGGAAAGCGGATGCTCCACAAAAGCCTAGTGGATGGAAGCGGATGGAAGCAGATGGCACATCCGCAGGGCTTCCGGGGGACACAGCGAAGCAGAAGTGCAACGGAAGGAACGAATGCAGAGTGGATGCCGAGCAGATGAAGCGGATGCAGAGCGGAAGCCTAGCGGATACCTAGCGGATGCAAAGCGTTCACTGCGCATGCGGGGAGGATGCATTGCATCAGCCCCATGGATATAAAGGGATGCAGCTCGCAAGCAGGTCATCATTCAGAGGAAAGACCTGCTGCCAGACACAGCTCCAGTCAGTCAGCCAGCCAGCCAGCCAACAACCATGGGGAAGAAGAGAAAGCCACTTCCATCTGCTGCCAGCCCTGGCAAGAAGGACAGGGCCACCATCTCACCCCCTGGCCCTGACTCTGCTTCTGCTGGGGCTTCTGCTGCTTGAGCTGACTCTTCTGGTGCTGGAGCTTCTTCTGGCACTGCTCCTGGTGCTGGGGCTTCTGCTGGTGCTTACTCTGCTGGCGCTGCTCCTGGTGCTGGGGCTTCTGCTGGTGCTTACTCTGCTGGCGCTGCTCCTGGTGCTGGGGCTTCTGCTGGGGCTTACTCTGATGGCACTGCTCCTGGTCCTGCTGGTCCTGTTGGTGCTCCTGGTGCTCCTGGTGCTGCTGGTGCTCCTGGTCCTGCTGGTGCTGCTGTTGCTTACTCTGCTGATGATGATCCTGGTGCTGCTGGTGCTGCTGGTGCTGCTGGTGCTGCTGGTGCTGCTAGTGCTGCTGGTGCTGCTGGTGCTACTGGTCCTGGTGGTCCTGCTTTTGCTGCTACTGTTGTTCCAGCTGCTGATGGTGGTGGTGTGGTGGAGCAGCCCCAACAACTTCGAAGCCCCTCTGATGAGGGCCCAGATGGCCCTGCCAGAGGGAGGAAGAGGCATACGCATGAACGAGAACAGGAGAGGAGGCAATACTCCATCGAAGAGGAACATGAGGATGAAGAACTGGAATGGCTGAGGGAGAACAAGTATCTTTGGTGGAAGGGACACAAGCTCTATTGAGACAGCAAAAGGAAGCAGGCTGCTTGGAGAGAGAAGGCGGAGAGCCTGGGCTACACTTTGGAGGTGGCCAGGCCACGGTCAAGCTGATGGACCGAGAGACCTATGTGATGGTCAAGTGCAGCTTCTTGGAGGGTGAGATGTGCCAGCGAGGAGCAGCCCCTCTGACAACCCTCTCTCTCAGGCAGCCCTCAGAAAGCCAGTCCTCTTCTGGCCAAGAGTCAGCTCCTGTGTCCAGACAGGTATCTTTGTAGCGCCCCACGACCGAGACCCCCCTGACAGCTGCACTTCCCGTGGCAGAGCACATGGAGGACCCCCTGATGCAGTTGGAACAAGAAGAGCCCGCTGCCACCAGAGAGCAACCCACATCCACCCCCAGCTCCACCTCCTCAGAAAGCAGGCAGAGAACCAGACCGGAGGGGCAGAGTCACACTGTCCTGCTGGAGATCAGGGACACCATCAGAAGCAGCGTAGATCTCCTCTCTCAGCTGGTACACACAGACGTTCCATCCTCCAACCGCAAGCCCTTCCTCACCTACGTCAACCAGACCCTCATGGACATTTCCGAATCACAGTACCAGGTGATCAAGGACAGGAACACCGGTCTTCTTCACAACCCTCCAGACCCAGCTGAACCTGCTCCCACCCAGTCCAGGTCTGCTCCTCCACCCCAAGTGATGTCACTGCCCTTCCAAGGCTTTCCACAGGCCCTCACCTACCAAAGCTATGGCTACCAGGAGCTCGAGCAGCACAGGCAGCCCTTCCCAGTCCAGGCACAGGTTCATCGTACACCACCAGTGCCACCAATGCCACTGATGCCACTGATACCGCCGACACCACCAATGCCACCAACGCCACCGATGCCACCCATGCCACAGATGCCACCCACGCCTCACCTCACTCACCTGCAGACCAGACATCCCCACTACACTCCTCCTTCCTCCACCCCACAGCCAAGCCTGGCCTCAGAACATCTGTCATCAGTTTTGGGGCTGAGACCCCATGTCCTGGAGGAAGGCACTCTCAACATCACAGGACTGAGCCAGCTGTCTGAGAGCTTCCTCCACACACCGTCCCCTGTTGTCCTCTCAGGGCCAGGCACCCCAATGGCGCCTCAGACCAGCACTCCAGCAGCAGCCACCTCCACAGCATCTGGACCCTTCACCCCTGAGACTAGGGGCACACCTCAAAGTGACTGAGAATAGTGCCAGAGACTGGATGGCTACCTGTTGACTTTATCTTTGCTTGGGACACTTGGGTCAATTTGCTTTTACAGCTTTTTATTAATAAAGATTATCTTTGCTTCACACAGTTGCTTCATTTATTTTATTAAATAAAGTCTTGGTGGAAACTTTTAGAAATGGTTTAAGCCTTTGCATGCTTGTGGGAGGGGTTAAGATTGCTGTGGGATGGGCAGGGATAACTTTGGGATGGGAAACAGCTGTGGGATGGGCAGGGATACCTTTGGGATGGGTAATAGCTGTGGGATGGGCAGGGATACCTTTGGAATGGGTAATAGCTGTGGGATGGGCAGGGATACCTTTGGGATGGGTATTAGCTGTGGGACGGGACGGGGTACCTTTGGGATGGGTAATAGCTGTGGAATGGGCAGGAATATCTTTTGGATGGGTGATAGCTGTGGCATGGGTTCAGATACCTGTGGAATGGGTAATAGCTGTAGGATAGATAAACCTCCAGTGCAAGCATAGTGGGACTGTATGGTCCACCCTCCCAGCTGCCACACCTATGGCCCTTTATTATCAATCACAATGTAATCATTCATCAATACATTTCAACATAAACACAACTCTTTATTAAATGCCCAGTTCATTGTAGGGCCATTCAACCTACATGGCCCAATCTCATCAGTGTGATGAGACAGGCTGAAGGAAGCATCCATTAAGCATCTATCATCCTGTCTTGCCACTCCACTGCTCCAGCTGGGGAGTTGCACCAGTGTTTCAGGAGGTTGCGCTACTTCTTCCCTTCACATGAAGCACTGTTGGGGCCTTACACATCCACAGTATCTATCAGGTTTCGCCCTTGCCTCCATTCACCAGGCTCCATGTCCCCATTGCCTTGCTGGTGGTCCATGAGCCTGTTCTGCAAGACTGGGTAGTGGGTGCGCATGAGATTGTGCAGGATGCAGTGAGCTTCCATGATGCTCCTCATGGTCTGTGGGTGATGCTGCATGGTGGTGAGAAGTACCTGGAATCTGTTGGCCAGGATGCCAAAGGCATTCTCCACCACCCGCCTTGCCCAGGACAGCCTGTAGTTGAAGATCCTCTCTTCACAGGTGAGGCATCTGGAAGTGTATGGCTTCATGAGGTAGGTTCTGAGGGAGAAGGCATCATCCCCCACGATGAAGTAGGGCACATCTTGTGTGTCGTTGGGCAGGGGGTCTGGATCTGGGAAGCCCATGATGAGGTTGCATTCCAGCCTCTCCTTGAGGTGACTAGTGTTGTATACCTGGGCATTTAAAAAATGAGCCATTGCCTGAAGCATCGATGTACATGAACTTGTAGTCAGCATCGACCATGGCAAAGAGGATGATGCTGAAGAAGCCCTTGTAATTGAAATAAGTGGACCCTGACTTGGCTGGAGCTTTGCAGGCCACGTGCTTGCCATCTATGGCTCCAACGGTGTGGGAGAAGTTCCACTTCTGATAGCACTGCTCTGCAACTTTCTTCCAGCTTTGTTCAGTGGTGGGGCACTGGAGGAGCTCCTCCAGGTATTCTTCGATGATGGCCTGCACCACTTATCTGACCACAATGCTGATGGTGTTGTGTGGCACCCTCCAGCTGTACTGCATGCTCCTGTATGTGGTCCCTGAGGGTCCCAGGCTCAGGGTCCAGGCTGGGGCAGAAGTTGGTGCTCTGTCTGGTCAACCTGGGTCTCAGCCGCTCCACAACTTCGTCAAACCTGGCTGGCGGAATCCTTCATGAAGTGCTGGAATGCACGAGAGTCTTCGTTCCTCAGCTCCACCATCAGCTTGTTATACAGTACATACTCTGCTCTTCTTGCGATCCATCTTCGGACCCAGACACTTCTTGGCCTCCTCCTTTTCTTTGCATGAAACAGGTGATAGAGCCTGTAGATGGCTGTTGTAGAACGATAGTGGCTACCAAAAAGAATGTGTGATGATCCATGGTGGAGATGACTGGATGCTGTGGAAGAGCAACAGCCAGATGAAGGCTGAAGAGGTCTGAACAGCAGGGCTGCTGGACTGAAAGTGAGATCCAGGTGAGTTACTCCCCCTTTTTATAGGAAATATCGGTTTTCCCCTCGGTATCCTTTTGCATCCTCTAGGCATCCTGCATACATCCTAAATATCCGAGATACGTCCCCTCTGCGAACGTTTTTTCCATTTTAATGCTTTGTATGCGTGCTGCATCCGCTTTCATCCTTTCTCCGTCCGTGCTACTAATGCTGCGTGTCCGTTCCATGTCCGTTTCACTTCTTCCCTGTGTCTGTTTTTTGCTGGAGCAGATTTGAGTTGCGCGGATGCGCAGCAGATGCCTAGCGGATATAGCGGATGCATAACGGATGACGACAGATGTAGAACAGATTTTCCCCACGCGTTGGATACATTTTCCACTCACAAAATTTTTGAGCAGCTCTAAACTTTTTGAGCGGATGAAATGTCAATAGACAGATGCTGGATGGATAGAGAGGATGAAAAACGGACGCAGTGAGTACAGAACAGAAACATCGCGTTAACCAACAGATGGCAAGTGTTTTTCTCCATTTTACATCCTCTTTCCATCCGTTGGTGCTGTGTGACAGGGGCTTTAAACAATTCAAGGTTAAGTTTGCAATGGAAACTTAATAAACATATTGTTGCTAGCATGTTTAAACTTTTGTTGAAATGTGAGACAAAATAATTGACTTTTTTTACCTCTCTTTAATGTTCGATACAATGAACCATGGTATCCTTCTGGATTAAGTGTTTCACTTCATTTTTCCAGGGTCAATTCTAGTCAGTGGGGAGTCAATTCTAGTCAGTGATTGGGGAGATCCTACCCTCAGCCCTACTATATGGGGTACTGTAGGGTTTGGTGCTCTCCACACTCCTTCAACATCTACATGAGATTGTTTGGCATATGATGATGCCCAAATATTGCTCTGTCCTTGGAGAATTAAGCAATGATGTGAATGCCTTAGGGGTGCAAGGATCTAGGTGCTGTTGACTGAAACATTTTCAGTTTAAGACACAAGTACAAGTATGTGACAGAGCAAATGTCCATTTCTGCTCCAGGTTCTGCCATCCTAGCATTTTGAAAGCATGCAAATGCAAATTAATAAATAGGTATCATTTTGGTGGGAAGTTAACAGCATTCCATGTGTTTTGGCATATAGCCATGCAGACCACATGATCATAGAAGCATCTTTGGACAATGCTGGCTCCTTCAACTAGAAAACAGAAATGAGTTCTCTTAGAATTGGATGTGACTGGAAAGGGAAATTTTAGCTTTGCCCTATCATGAGTATCTTATTCCAGTGCCTGGATGGAGGATCTGGATGGAGAATAATAGGCCTTAAGTGAAGTTTGGCAAGACTGAGTGGCTTTGGGTTTTGGGATGTTCCATTTCTAGGACTATGCCATTGTCCATGCTGGAATGGATTTAGACTGCCTTAGACAAATCTGGTGTACAATCTTAGGTCCTCATGGACTCACCACTTCTATTTAGTTGTGGCTAGGAAGGCCTTTGCACAACTTCACATTATATACTAATTGTGCCCTTTCATGGATCAGTGGGCTTTTCTCAAGTCCTAGTCACTTCCTGTTTGAATTACAGTAATGTTGGGTTGCTCTTGAATAGTATTTGAAATTTTCAACTGGTACAAAATTCAGTGAAGTGGGCTTCTAGAACAGCATGGATTACACTTCTGTTTCATGAGCTGCATTGGTTACCAGTCTGCTTCTGGATCCAATTCAACGTGTGACTTTTAAAGTCCTTCATTGCATAGGGTTGGATTGTTTGAAGGACCACTGATTTCTTCCCATCATATCATGTATGGCAGAAGAGCCATGTGCAGCTTCTGTATGTTAGAGAATTACACTTGGCACTCCCTGTTTATGGGACATTCCCCTCCTCCAGTGAGATCAGTTGTAACCCTAAGTACTTTCCAGAAGTCTCTCAAGGCCTGGCTTCTGACATCAAGGCTGTTGGTTTCAGGGAACTACCTCTTATGCTAACCTTATGATTTGATGATAATTTAATTTCTTATGTGATTTATACTTTTAAACTTTAATAATAACTGTTTTTTTTTGTATGTTTTATATATTTGTAATATGCCACCCAGAATCACGTGAGATGGATAACTGAATAAATTTGACATATACTGAAAATAAAACAAATGTATGAGTAAGTGGATAAATATATAACTTAATAAGTTGTGTAGTAGCCCTTTGTATGTGGCATGTGCTGGCCAATTGCATTTTTCCTTAACAAGGTTTGGCTAAACAGAGGGAATATGATTTTTCGTATTGAGAAGAGAAGACCATGTAATTCTCATCAATTAACACATTGTGCCATTCCAAGCTTTTGATCCAAGTACAAAAACTGCTGGATAAAAGACTTGGAACAATACAAAGGAAAGCAACACTTTCTCTTTCAAAGTGAAGGTGGAGATGCTGTTTTAAGAAACAGCTTCAAAGGAGTGTTTACATAAGCCTTTTCCAAATTGAAGCTTCCATTCAAAAAATGTACAGTTATAATATTTACTAAATCAACAAATGATTTAGAGTGATAATAGCAAGAAGAAAGAGCTGTAGTAGATGTGGAAACCTGCTGGCTTATTGTGGGCTCTAACTATACCTTCTTCAGATGATAGAGGGGGTGAAATTCAGGGAGAATTTTTTTTAGAAATGTCTTGTTCTCAGTATGTTTCCTTTGGTGGTCCCTAGAATAAAGAGGAACCTTATGAAGTGGGCTTTTTTTTAAAGAAAAGAATAAGGACTGGGTTTTATTCAACTAGCACTAAAATTCAGGCAAAATTTCCTGAAAGCATTTAGAATACTTTACAGTAAAGCAAATGGGGTCAGAAAAGTGATTGTCATGTAAGGAATCCTTTATATATTTTCCGTATTGCTTCTTCAGTTTAGGGTACTAGGATATTTCTTTCATCCTCTGTGCATTCTACCAGCTCTACTAGCTTTTCTTTTCTTTTTCTTTTTGCTTTCTTTCTTTCTTTTTTTTCTTTTAAAAACAGTGTTTTTCACCATTGGGATGGCAAAAGGAATGCCATTTGCTGAAATTCATTTCATCTCATTGTAGGCAATTCATCTCTTCAGTAGGATTGTTTTCATTGGTACTTGCTGTCGATTGGCATCTTTCACAATCACTGCATTTTTTCCTAAGATAATAGATTGGCGACATTATTTATTTAAATTGGCAAATACTTAAACATGCTAGGCCACTAGTGAACTGATGAACCTTCTCCTCATTCTTTTGAAATAAGTTTCATAAAAACAAGGATGCACTGGATAGAAGACTGGGTGGGGAAGGGAAGGATGAAAATGTAGAAAGGATGGGGTCTGTTGCATGCCTACAGTATATGTGGATGTGGATGTGCTTACTCACTTAGTAATGCATGGATGGGTATAGCAAGGAAGTTAAGTACATCCAGAATCTCTTCCTTAAAATAATAAAGATGGAAGAGAGAGAACATATTCTTTTCATTTTCAGGGAAACTGTGCTTTTCAGTTCTTCTGTTTTCAGTAATATTTCTAGCTTAAGCCCATGTCACACTGCCCAACGGATGCAAAAAGGATACAGCAGATGAGCAAAATGTTCCATCCATTGTTATCCGCTCTCAAAAGGGGCAAAAATTTGCATAACCGGAGTGGATAACACGGACGTGGGGAGGATGCAGGGCGGATGCAAAGCGGATGCGGAATGGAAGCCCAGGAGATGGAAGCGGATGAGAGCGGATGGCGCATCCTCTAGGCTTCCGGGGGGGCTCAGCGAAGCAGACGCAGAATGGATACAGCGGATGCAGAACGGACGCCGAGCGGATGAAGCAGATGCACAGTGGATGCACAGCGGATGCACAGCGGATGCACAGCGGATGCACAGTGAATGTACAGCGGAAGCCTAGGGGATGCCTGGCGTTAATTGCGCATGCAGGGAGGATGCATTGCATCAGCCCCGCAGATATAACGGAAGCAGCTCAGAAGCAGGTCGCCATTCAGAGGAAAGACCTGCTGCCGGACGGATTGGCTGCCTTGCCTGCCCTGCCTGCATGTCTGCCTGCCAGCCTTGCTGCCAGCCTTGCTACCAGCCTTGCTACCAGCCTAGCTGCCAGCCTCCCTGCCAGCCTTGGTTCCTGCCAGCCTCCCTGCCAGCCAGCAACTCCACAACCATGCGGAAGCACAGCAAGCCTCAGCCATCTGCTGCCAGCCCTGGCAAGAGGGACAGGGCTACCATCCCTCACTCTGGTTCTGCTGGGGCTTCTGCAGCACGGGCTCGCTCTTCTGGGGCTGGGGCTTCTGCTGCTTCTGGTTCTGGAGGAGCTGATGACAAGCACTCCAGCACCAGCCACCTCCACAGCACCTGCACCCTTCATCCCTGAGACTGAGCAACCAAGAGGAGTGCCAGAGACTCTTTTTTGTTTTATAGCTTGTTGTTAATAAAGTCTATTTATGATTCACACACTTGCTTCATTTCTTTTTTTTTTTATAAAGTCTTGGTGGAAACTTTTAGAAATGATTTAAGCCTTTGCTTGCTTGTTGGATGGGTAAGGATAGCTTTGAGATGGGTTAGGATACCTGTGGGATGGGTAATAGCTGTGGGATGGGTTAGGATAGCAGTGGGATAGATAAACCTCCAGTGCAAGCATAGTGGGTGTGCCACGCCTATGGGTGTGCCACACCTACACCATCCCAGGTGCCACACCTACGGCCCCTTATTATCAATAATAATGTAATAATTATCCACACATGTCAACATAAACACAACTCTTTATTAAACGCCCTGTTCATTGTTGGCCAACCAAACATATATGGCCCAATCTCATCCGTGTGATGAGACAGGCTGAAGGAAGCATCCATTAAGCATCTACCATCCTGTCTTGCCATTCCACTGCTCCAGCTGGGGAGTTGCACCATTGTCTCAGGAGGTTGCGTTGCTTCTTCGCTTCATGTGAGGCTCTGTTGGGGCCTTGCACATCCTCAGTGTCGATCAGGTTTCTCCCTTGCCTCCATTCCCCAGGCTCCATGTCCCCATTGCCTTGCTGGAGATCCACGAGCCTGTTCTGCAAGACTGGGTAGTGGGTGCGCATGAGATTGTGCAGGATGCAGCAAGCTTCCATGATCCTCCTGACGGTCTCTGGGCAATGCTGCATGGTGGTGAGAAGTACCTGGAACCTGTTGGCCAGGATGCCAAAGGCGTTCTCCACCACCCGCCTTGCCCTGGAAAGCCTGTAGTTGAAGATCCTCTCTTCACGGGTGAGGAGTCTGGAAGTGTAGGGCTTCATGAGGTAGGTTGTGAGGGAGAAGGCGTCATCCCCCACGATGAAGTCGGGCACATCTTGCGTGTTGTTGGGCAGGGGGTCTGGATCTGGGAAGCCCACGATGAGGTTACGTTCCAGCCTACCCTTGAGGTCACTTGCGTTGTATATCTGGGAATCTGAAGATGAGCCATTGCCTGAAGCATCGATGTACATGAACTTGTAGTCAGCATCGACCATGGTGAAGAGGATGACGCTGAAGAAGCTCTTGGAGTTGAAATAAGTGGAGCCCGACTTGGGTGGTGCTTTGCAGGCCACGTGCTTGCCATCGATGGCTCCAACGGTGTGTGGTAAGTTTCACTTCTGATACCACTGCTCTGCAACTTTCTTCCAGCCTTCTTCAGTGGAGGGGCACTGGAGGAGCTCCTCCTTGTATTCTTCGATGATGGCCTGCACCACTTCTCTGACCACAATGCTGATGGTGTTGTGTGGCACCGTCCAGCCATACTACATGCTTTTGTAGGTGGTCCCAGAGGCCAGGTGGCGCAGAGTCAATGCCACCTTGAGCCCAGGTTCCAGGCTGGGCCAGAAGCTGGTGTTTGCCTTGGTCAACCTGAGTGTCAGGTGCTGCACAACTTCATCAAACATGGCTCGAGGCATCCTTATGAATTTCTGGAACGCCCGAGTGTCTTCGTTCCTGAGCTCCACCATCAGCTTGTTGTACAGTCCGTTCTCTACTCTTCTGGCAAACCATCTTCGGATCCAAACTCTTTTTGGGTGGCTCCTTTTCTTCTCACAGTAGAGTTCACAGAGCCTGCAGATGGCTTCACACTGTTGCAGAACGATGGTGGCTGCCAAAAGGACTTTGTTACAATCCACGGTGGACATGACTGGATGCTGTGGAAGAGGAAGAGCCAGATGAAGGCTGCAGAGGTCTGCACCGCTGGGCTGCTGTTCTGAAAGTGAGATGCAGGCGAGTTGCTCCCCATTTTTATAGGCAGTATAGGTTTTCCGCTAGGCATCCTCTAGGCATTCTCTAGGCATCCTCTAGACATCCTTAATATCCGAGATATGTCTCCTCTGCGAACGTTTTTTCCATTTTAAACGCTTTGTTTCCATTCTGCATCTGCTAGGCATCCATTCTGCATCTGTTCTGCATCCGTTCCGCTTCCTCCCTGCGTCCGGGTGGATGGAGTTCCACGGATGTGGAGCGGACGCCTAGCAGATATAGCGGATGCATAATGGATACGTAACGGATGCCTAGCGGATGCGTAGCGAATGCAGAACGGATGAACTGGATACATTTTCCGCGCAAAAGTTTTGGGCAGCCCAAAACTTTTTGAGCGGATGAAACGTCCATAAACAGATGCTGGATGGATAGAGAGGAAGCCAAATGGAGGCAGTGAGTACATCGCATTTTCGAACGGATGGCAAGGTTTTTTGTCCGTTTTACATCCTGTTTGCTTCCGTTGGTTCAGTGTGACATGGGCTTTACTGAATCTTTCCTTGTGGAAAAGTTTGCAACCAGATACTGGGAAAAGGCATTTCCTTGTTCTAATGAAATCAAGAGTCTGAAATTGAGAAGAAATTGCCAATTTTCTCATCTAGTTAAAAATGAGATTAAGAATGGTGAAATTTTGTTCTGTGGTTGCTTCATAACTGGCCATCATTGGACCAGTGAAATGTTCATCATGTGCAACAAAATCCTTCACTGAACAGGAGGTTAAAGTAGAACATTAAATTGCCTTCCAACTGCATTATTCTATATCTGCTTGGCATTGTTTGTCAATACAAATGAAAATCAAATTCTGAAAATCAAATGTCCCATACAAGCTCCACATTCAAATATAATTTCTTAACATGCCATGTTTTCCTTTATCCTCAGATTTTCAATCTGATGCAAGAAATGTATACTTCTCCCAGGAGTGCAAAAACTTCTTGCTTCACTTGAAAATTTCTTAATATATAAGTTTGATCATAAGATTTTGCTATGATCTTTTAGATTTTTTCAGATTTAAGTTTTCACATTCTTCATGATTAAGACCAGTCTTGATGCTCTACAATTGCCCGAACAACTATATTGTAAATAAGGCTACATTTTCCATGTCACATGAAAATGTCCACAATGTACAGAATTTTGTGAATGTGACATTTAGTATTATTTGAAAAAAACAACACAATGTTAAGCCCATGTCACACTGCACCAACGGATGGAAAGAGGATGTAAAATGGAGAAAAACGCTTGCCATCCGTTGGTTAACGTGATGCTTCTGTTCTGTACTCACTGCCTCCATTATTCATCCTCTCTATCCGTCCAGCATCCGTCTATTGACATTTCATCTGCTCAAAATGTACTCACTGCGTGCGTGATTCATACGTTCTATCCGTCCAGCATCCGTCTACTGAGATTTCATCCGCTCAAAAAGTTTTGAGCTGTTCTACATCCGCGACACATACAGGGAACAAACATTCCATACATCCGCTGTATCTGCTCGGCATCCGCTGCGCATCCACACAAATCGCATCCACTCCAGCGGAAAATGGAAAGAGGGAGGAAGTGAAACGAATGCAGAACGTTAGTAACACAGCGTTAGTAGCACGGACATAGAAAGGATGTTAGCGGATGCAGCTCACATAAAAAGCATTAAAATGGAAAAAATGTTCGTATAGGGGACGTATATCAGATATCTAGGATGTCTGGAGGATGTCTCGAGGATGCAGAAGGACACCTAGCGGAAAACCTATATTTCCTATAAAAGGGGGAGGAAATCACCTGGAACTCACTTTCAGTCCAGCAGCCCTGCTGTGCAGACCTCTTCAGCCTTGCTCGTGCTCTTCCTCTTCCACAGCATCCAGTCATCTCCACCATGGATCGATCTCCTTTTGGTAGCCGCCATCATTTTACAATAGTGCGAAGCCCTCTTCAGGCTCTTACATCTATTATACACAAGGAAAAGGCGTCGTCCAAGAAGTGTGTGGGTCGGAAGATGGATCGCGAGAAGAGCCGAGTACGGACTGTATGACAAGCTGATGGTGGAGCTGAGGAACGAAGACCCTCGTGCATTCCAGCACTTCATGAGGATGCCACCAGCCAGGTTTGACGAAGTTGTGGAGCGGCTGTGACCCAGGTTGACCAAGGCAAACACCAACTTCCGACCCAGCCTGGACCCTAGACTGAAGGTGGCACTGACTCTGCGCCATCTGGCCTCCGGGACCACATACAGGAACATGCAGTACGCCTGGAGGGTGCCACACAACACCATCAGCATTGTGGTCAGAGAAGTGGTGCAGGCCATCATCGAAGAATACCTGGAGGAGCTCCTCCGGTGCCCCTCCACTGAAGAAGGCTGGAAGAAAGTTGCAGAGCAGCCAAACTCCAGCCAAATCAGGGTCCACTTATCACAACTACAAGGGCTTCTTCAACATCATCCTCTTCGCCATGGTCGATGCTGACTACAAGTTCATGTACATCGATGCTTCAGGCAACGGGTCAGCTTCAGATGCCCAGGTATACAATTCCAGTCTCCTCAAGGAGGGGCTGGAACGTAACCTCATCGTGGGCTTCCCAGATCCAGACCCCCTACCCAATGACATACAAGATGTGCCCTACTTCATCGTGGGGGATGACGCCTTCTCCCTCAGAACCTACCTTATGAAGCCCTACACTTCCAGATACCTCACCCGTGAAGAGAGGATCTTCAACTACAGGCTGTCCAGGGCAAGGCGGGTGGTGGAGAAAGCCTTTGGCATCCTGGCCAACAGGTTCCAGGTACTTCTCACCACCATGCAGCATCACCCAGAGACCGTGAGGAACATCATGGAAGCTTGCTGCACCCTGCACAATCTCATGCGCACCCGCTACCCAGTGTTACAGAACAGGCTCATGGACCGTCAACAAGGCAATGGGGACATGGAGCCTGGAGAATGGAGGCAAGGGCGAAACCTAATAGATACTGTGGATGTGCAAGGCCCCAACAGAGCTTCCGTGAATGGTAGAAGCAGCGCAACCTCCAGAAACACTGGTGCAACTCCCCAGCTTGAGCAGTGGAGTGACAAGACAGGATGTTAGATGCTTAATGGATGCTTCCTTCAGCCTGTCTCATCACACTGATGAGATTGGGCCATATATGTTTGGTTGGCCAACAATGAACAGGGCATTTAATAAAGAGTTGTGTTTATGTTGACATGTGTGGATGAATGCTTACATTAGTATTGATAATGAAGGGCCATAGGTGTGGCACCTGGCAGGGTGGACCATACAATCCCACTATGCTTACACTGGGGGTTTATCTATCCCACAGCTATTAACCATTCCAAAGGTATCCCTGCCCATCCCACAGCTATTAACCATTCCACAGGTATCCCTGCCCATCCCACTGCTATCCTTACCCATCCCACAAGCATGCAAAGGCTTAAACAATTTCTAAAAGTTTCCACCAAGACTTTATTTACTAAAAGAACTGCACCAAATGTGTGAAGCAAAGATAACCTTGATTAATAACAAACTGTAGGTCTTTATTAAAAAAGCAAAATGAACCAAGAAAAGTCACTCTGAGGCATGCCCATGGTCTCAGGGGTGAAAGGTCCAGGTACTGTGGAGGTAGTTGCTGCTGGAGTGCTGGTCTGAGGTGCCATTGGGGTGCCTGGCCCCGAGAGGACAACAGGGGATAGTGTGTGGAAGAAGCTCTCAGAGAGCTGGCTCACTCCCGTGATGTTGAGAGGTCCTTCCGCCATGACATGAGGTGTCAGTCCCAAGACCGATGGCAGATGTTCTGAGGCCGGGCTTGGCAGTGGGGTGGAGGAAGGAGGAGTGTAGTGGGGCTGTCTGATCTGCAGGTGAGCGAGGTGAGGCGTTGGTGGCATTTGTGGTGTCGGTGGCATCTGTGGCGTCGGTGGCATCTGTGGCATCGGTGGCATCGGTGGTATTGGTGGCATCGGTGGCACTTTTGGTGTGCAATGTACCTGTGCCTGGACTGGGAAAGGCTGGCTGTGCTGCTGGAACTCCTGGTCAGTGAGGGGCTGTTGAAAGCCTTTGAAGGGCTGTGACATCACCTGTGGTGGAGTAGCAGACCTGGACTGGGTCAGAGCAGGTTCAGCTGGGCCTAGAGGGTGGTGCAGAAGATCTGTGATCCACTCCTTGATCACCTGGTATTGGGCTTCGGGCATTTCCATGAGGGTCTGGTTCACATAGGTGAGGAAGGGCTTTCTGTTAGAGGATGGTATGTTGAAGTGTACCAGCTGAGAGAGGAGATCTACGCTGCTCTTGATGGTGTCCCTGATCTCCAAGAGGACAGTGTGGCTCTGTCCCTCCGGTCTGCTTCTCTGCCTGCTTTCAGTGGAGGTAGAGCTGGGGGTGGGTGTGGGTTGGTCTCTGGTGGCAGCAGCCTCTTCTTGCTCCAACTGTGTCAGGGGGTCCTCCATGTGCCCCAGCATGCGGAGTGCAGCTGTCGGGGGGGGGTCTCGGTTGTGGGATGCTACAAAGATACCTGTCTGGACACAGGAGCTGACTCTTAGCCAGAAGAGGACTGACTCTCTGTGGGCTGCCTGAGAAAGAGGGTTGACAGAGGGGCTGTTCCTCGATGGCGGATCTCACCCTCCAAGAAGCTGCACTTGGCCATCATGTAGGTCTCCCGGTCAGTGAGCTTGACCGTGGCCTGGCCAGACTTCTTCACGTGCAGCTTCCCGTACCAGGTGTGCATGTGCTTCCACCACCCAAGGAGGACATCCGAAGTGTAGCCCAGGCTCTCCACCTTCTCTCTCCAAGCTGCCTGCTTCCACTTGGTTTCTCGATAGACCCTGTGTCCCTTCCTCCAGAGGTACTCATTTTCCCTCAGCCATTCAATCACCTCCTCCTCATGTTCCTCTGCAATGGAGTACCATCTCCTCTCCTCCTTTTCTCATGAATGCCTCTTCCTCCCTCTGGCAGGTCCTTCTGGGCCCTCATCAGCAGGGTTTTCAAGTTCTAGGGGCTGGTCCACCACACCACCACCATCAGAAGCAGCAGCAGCAGCACCAGCAGCACCAGCAGCACCAGCAGCACCAGCAGCACCAGCA
>BLBF01000006.1:50289082-50309702 GCA_015471245.1 Laticauda colubrina | reverse complement strand
CAGCACCAGCAGCACCAGCAGCACCAGCAGCACCAGCAGCACCAGCAACACCAGCAGCACCAGTAGCACCAGCAGGACCAGCAGCAATACCAGCAGAGTCAGCACCAGCAGAAGCAGCAGCAGAAGCACCAGCACCAGGAGCAGCACCAGCAGAGTCATCACCAGCAGAAGCCCCAGCACCAGGAGCAGCACCAGCAGAAGCACCAGCACCAGGAGCAGCGCCAGAAGAAGCTCCAGCACCAGCAGAGTCAGCACCAGCAGCAGAAGCCCCAGCAGAAGCAGAGTCAGCACCAGGGGGTGGGATGGTGGCCCTGTCCTTCTTGCCAGGGCTGGCAGGAGTAGGCACAGGCTTCCTCTTCTTCCCCTTGGTTGTTGGCTGAAGATGTGTCTGGCAGCAGGTCTTTCCTCTGAATGGTGACCTGTTTGCGAGCTGCTTCCCTTTATATCAGCGGGGCTGATGCAATGCATCCTCGCCGCATGTGCAGTGAACACTTTCCATCTGCTCGGGATCTGCTCGGGATCTGCTCAGCATCCGCTAGGCATCCGCTAGGCATCCGTGATGCATCCGCTGTATCCGCTTGGCATCTGCTCTGCATTCGCTCCTTCTACTGCGCATCCGCTTTGCTGTTCTCCCCCGGAAGCCCTGCGGATGTGTCATCCGCTTCCATCCGCTTCCATCCGCTAGGCTTCCATTTAGCATCCACTTAACATCCTCGCTACATTCTCCCCAGGTCTGTAACTGTCCGTTGTTGGCCGCTCTGTTTATGCAAATTTGGGGCACTTTTGAGAACGGATAACAACGGATGGAAAATTTGCTCTTCCGCTGTGTCCTTTTTACATACGTTTTGCATCCGTCGGCCGATGTGACCTAGTCTTTAATTGTGTAAAGGAATGCAATTAAAATCATAATGACTTTCTCAAAACTGAGAGCGGAAACATTAAGCATTTCCCAATTAATATGATCCTAGAATCTATATTCCCAGGAAACTTTGATCACGGATTTGCCATCATTACTGCTTTAAAAACACAGCTTTTGATAGCAGCTTTGGTAAATCTATAGGTATCAACAAACTGTTGACAAGATGGTCCAAGGATCAACATTAAAATAAGAGTTCTGTCTGATATCTAGCATTGTTCTCCCAGCAAGGGTCCTGCTCATGCTGAGCTAGATGTTGAACCAACTACTTCTGTCAATCCTAACCATGTTATATGCCTTTGTATAGTACTTAGATACTACAGTGATAAGTAACATATGAACACTATAGTGACAACTGATTGATAGATAACAACATCTTGAATTTATTCTTCTTCAAAAAAAATACTGTCCTGCAAATAAGCTATTAGATATTAAGGAAAAATTATTCATAATGACAGCAACATGTTAAAATATTATTTCTTCATACAATAGAAATGTCCATACTACAAACTGCTCGAAGTTTAATAGAATCTTATGTTACAAACTTGATTAAATAAACTATACTGAAATTAATAGGATAAGTGTGTTTAAAATTCCTTTACACAAAACCTATATAAAAAACTTCCCAATTAAGAACAAAGGCCTGTATATACTGCATCAAACATAAAGTAAACTCCATTCATTTTAATGGGGTATCTTTATAGGTACATTTTGACTAAAACTCAATATGCATTTTTTTATATTTAAAAGGAATTTACAATTGTTAAATAGGTATTTTCCTCTTTAAGTGGAAATTTCTATAATTATATAATAATACCCTGGAAAATGTGAGATGTTTTATAAATATTAATGTATGTTCACTTATTTGATGCATTTATATTTGTTGACCTGAACATATTCCAAAACTATTAATATAGTATTATAAAAGTTATATGTTAATGATTTACACTAACTTGTAGCCATATATTCAACCAAAAGAAGGGAAAATGTAAAGAACATGTTTCAAGGAATAATTAATCGTTTGATGCTACTTAAAATTATAATTAAACTATAATTTCTTTAATTTATACAAACTGTACAATATTATACAAACTGTACAATTTATATAACTATAATTGTATAATTTAAACAAACTATAATTTACAATAGAATTATAACTAAAATTCAATTTATTATGGTTGCCGATATGATAAAATCACTCCAAGTCAAAAGCCTTGCTGCTGTGATTCATACAGTGGCTAAAACGAATGGCCTCTGTGGATTTCAATGACACAGCAGTAATAAGATGGCAGTTCTTCAATGCCAGCTTCTGTTTTTGTTATTTCAAAATAATATTATATTCAGTGTTATCACAATTACTGTCTAAAGCCCATGTCACACTGAACCAACAGATGGAAAGAGGATGTAAAACAGAGAAAAACACTTGCCATCCATTGGTTAACGCGATGCTTCCGTTCTGTACTCACTGCCTCCATTTTTCATCATCTCTATCCGTCCAGCATCCGTCTATTGACATTTCATCCACTCAAAATGTTTTGAGCTGCTCAAAACATTTTGAGCGGAAAATGTATCCAACGTGTCCATTCTGCATCTGCAACGCATACAGGGAACATCCATTCTACATCCGTCGTCATCCGTTACGCATTCCCTATATCCGCTCGGCATCCATTGTGCATCCGCACAACTCGCATCCGCTCCAGCGGAAAATGGACACAGGGAGGAAGCGAAACGGACGCGGAACGGACACGGACATGCAGCATTTGTAGCACGGACGGAGAAAGAATGAAAGTGGATGCAGCTCGCATACAATGCATTAAAATGGAAAAAACGTTTGCAGAGGGGACATATCTTGGATATTCAGGATGTCTGGAGGATGCCAAGAGGATGCAAAAGGACATCTAGCGGAAAACCTATATTTCCTATAAAAAGGGGGAGGAACTCACCTGGATCTCACTTTCAGTCCAGCAGCCCTGCTGTGCAGACCTCTTCAGCCTTCATCTGGCTCTTGCTCTTCCACAGGATCCAGTCATCTCCACCATGTATCATCAGACACTCCTTTTGATAGCCACCATCGTTCTACAACAGTGCAAAGTCATCTACAGGCTCTTTCACCTGTTCTACGCAAAGAAAAGGAGGCGGCCAAGAAGTGTCTGGGTCCGAAGATGGATCGCCAGAAGAGCAGAGTATGAACTGTACAACAAGCTGATGGTGGAGCTGAGGAACGAAGACCCTCGTGCATTCCAGAACTTCATGAGGATGCCTCCAGCCATGTTTGACGAAGTTGTGGAGCGGCTGAGACCCAGGTTGACCAAGCAGAGCACCAACTTCCGGCCCAGCCTGTACCCTGGGTTCAAGGTGGCACTGACTCTGCACCACCTGGCCTCCGGGACCACGTACAGGAGCATGCAGTACGCCTGGAGGGTGCCCCACAACACCATCACCATTGTGGTCAGAGAAATGGTGCAGGCCATTAGCGAAGAATACCTGGAGGAGCTCCTCCAATGCCCCTCCACTGAAGAAGGCTGGAAGAAAGTTGCAGAGCAGTGGTATCAGAAGTGGAACTTCCCCCACACCGTTGGAGCCATAGATGGCAAGCACATGGCCTGCAAAGCTCCAGCCAAGTCAGGGTCCACTTATTTCAACTACAAGGGCTTCTTCAGCATCATCCTCTTCGCCATGGTCGATGCTAACTACAAGTTCATGTACATCGATGCTTCAGGCAACGGCTCATCTTCAGATGCCCAGGTATACAACGCCAGTCACCTCAAGGAGGGGCTGGAATGCAACCTCATCACGGGCCTCCCAGATCCAGACCCCTTGCCCAACGACACACAAGATGTGCCCTACTTCATCATTGGGGATGATGCCTTCTCCCTCAGAACCTACCTTATGAAGCCCTACACTTCCAGACACCTCACCCGTGAAGAGAGGATCTTCAACTACAGGCTGTCCAGGGCAAGGCGGGTGGTGGAGAACGCCTTTGGCATCCTGGCCAACAGGTTCCAGGTACTTCTCACCACCATGCAGCATCACCCACAGACCGTGAGGAGGATCGTGGAAGCTTGCTGCATCCTGCACAATCTCATGTGCACCCACTACCCAGTGTTGCAGAACAGGCTCATGGACCTCCAACAAGGCAATGGGGACATGGAACCTGGTGAATGGAGGCAAGGGCGAAATCTGATCAACACTGTGGATGTGCAAGGCCCCAACAGAGCTTCACGTGAAGGGAAGAAGCAGCGCAACCTCCTGAAACATTGGAGCAACTTCCCAGCTGGAGCAGTGGAGTAGCAAGACAGGATGGTAGATGCTTAATGGATGCTTCCTTCAGCCTGTCTCATAACACTGATGAGATTGTGCCATGTGTGTTGAGTGGGCCTACAATGAACAGGGTATTTAATAAAGAGTTGTGTTTATGTTGAAATGTGTGGATCAATGATTACATTGTTATTGATAATAAAGGGCCAAAGGTGTGGCACCTGAGAGGGTGGACCATACAGTCCCACTATGCTTGCACTGGAGGTTTATCTATCCCACAGCTATTACCCATCCCAAAGGTATCCCTGCCCATCCCACTTTATTGACTAAAATAAATGAAGCAAGTGTGCGAAGCAAAGATAATCTTTATTAATAACAAGCTGTAAAAGAAAAATGATCCAAGTGTCTTAAGCAAAGATAAAGTCAACAGGTAGCCACCCAGTCTCTGGCACTCTTCTTGGTCACTCTGAGGCATACCCAGTCTCAGGGGTCAAGGGTCCAGGTGTTATGGAGGTGGCTGATGCTGGAGTGCTGGTCTGAGGCGTCAGTGGGGTTCCTGGCCCCGAGAGGACAACAAGGGACGGTGTGTGGAGGACGGTCCTGTGATGTTGAGAGCCCCTTCCTCCATGAAATGAGGTGTCAGTCCCAAGACCGATGACAGATGTTCTGAGGCCGGGCTTGGCTGTGGGGTGGAGGAAGGAGGAGTGTAGTGGGGCTGTCTGTTCTGCAGGTGAGCGATGTGAGGCATGGGTGGCATCTGTGGCATGGGTGGCATCTGTGGCATGGCTGGCATCGGTGGCGTGGCTGGCATCGGTAGTATCAGTGGCATCGGTGGCACTGGTGGCGTATGATGTACCTGTGCCTGGACTGGGAAGGGCTGCCTGTGCTGCTCGAGCTCCTGGTAGCCATAGCCTTGGTAGTTGAGGGCCTGTGGAAAGCCTTGGAAGGGCAGTGACATCACCTGGAGTGGAGGAGCAGGCCTGGACTGGATGGGAGCAGGTTCAGCTGGGTCTGGAGGGTTGTGAAGAAGACCGGTAATCCTGTCCTTTACCACCTGGTACTGTGATTCCGACATGTTCATGAGGGTCTGGTTGACGTAGGTGAGGAAGGGCTTGCGGTTGGAGGATGGAACATCGATGTGTACCAGCTGAGAGAGGAGATCTACGCTGCTTCTGATGGTGTCCCTGATCTCCAGGAGGACAGTGTGGTTCTGCCCCTCCGGTCTGCCTCTCTGCCTTTCTCTGGAGGTGGAGCTGGGGCTGGATGTGGGTTGGCCTCTGGTGGAAGTGCCCTCTCCTTGCTCCCACTGTTTCAGGGGTTCCCTAATGCGCTCCACCATGGGTAGTGCAGCTGTCGGGGGGTTCTCCGTCGTGGTACACTCCACAGATACCTGCCTGGACACAGGAGCTGACTCTTGGCCAGAAGAGGACTGGGTCTCAACGGGCTGCCTGAGAGAGAGGGTTGTGAGAGGGGCTGCTCCTCGGTGGAGGATCTCACCCTCCAAGAAGCTGCACTTGGCCATCACATAGGTCTCTTTGTCCGTCAGCTTGACCGTGGCCTGGCCAGATTTCTTGAGGTGTAGCTTCCTGTACCAGGTGTGCATGTGCTTCCACCAGCCGAGGAGCACCTCCGAAGTGTAGCCCAGGCTCTCCACCTTCTCTCTCCAAGCAGCCTGCTTCCTTTTGCTGTCTCAATAGAGCCCGTGTCCCTTCTGCCATAGATACTCGTTCTCCCTCAGCCATTCCAGCACTTCATCCTCATGTTCCTCTTCAATGGAGTATTGGCCTCCTCTCCTGTTCACGCGTATGCCTCTTCCTCCCTCTGGCAGGGCCATATGGGCCTCATCAGAGGGGCTTCGAGGTTGTAGGGGTTGCTCCTCCACACCACCACCACCAGCAGCAGCAACAACAACAGTACTAGCAAAAGCAGGACCAACAGCACCACCAGCAGCAGAGTAAGCACCAACAGCACCAGCAGGACTAGCAGGACCAGGATCAGCAGCAACAGAGTAAGCACCAGCAGCACCAGTAGCACCAGCAGGACCAGCAGGACCAGGAGCACCAGCAGGAGCAGCAGCACCAGCAGGACCAGGAGCACCAGCAGGACCAGCAGCACCAGGAATACCAGCAGCACCAGCAGGACCAGCAGCACCAGGAGCAGCACCAGCAGAGTAAGCACCAGCACCAGCACCAGTACCAGGAGCAGTGCCAGCAGAGTAAGCACGAGCAGAAACCCCAGCACCAGGAGAAGTGCCATCAGAGTAAGCACCAGCAGAAGCCCCAGCACCAGGAGCAGTGCAAGCAGAGTAAGCACCAGCAGAAGCACCAGCACCAGGAGCAGCGCCAGCAGAAGCTCCAGCACCAGTAGAGTCATCCCCAGCAGCAGAAGCCCCAGCCGAAGCAGAGTCAGGGCCAGGGAGTGGGATGGTGGCCCTGTCCCTTTTGCCAGGGCTGGCAGCAGATGGCAGAGGCTTTTTCTTCTTCCCCATGGTTGTTGGGTTGTTGGCTTGCTGGCTGGCTGGCTGGCTGGCTGGAGCTGTTTCTGGCAGCAGGTCTTTCCTCTGAATGGTGTCCTGCTTGCGAGCTGCTTCCCTTTATATCTGTGGGGCTGACGCAATGCATCCTCCCTGCATGCGCAGTGAATGCTTTGCATCCACTAGGCATCTGCTAGGCATCCGCTTGCATCCGCTTGGCATCCGCTAGGCTTTCGCTCTGCATCCGCGTCATCCACTCTGCTTCCACTCTGCATCCGCTCTTTCTGTTGCATGTCCGCTTCGCTGTGCTCCCCCGGAAGCCCTGTGGATTTGCCATCCGCTCCCATCTGCTTCCCATCCGCTAGGCTTCCATGGAGCATCCGTTTTACATCCCCTCTACATCCTCGCCCCGTCTGTTCCTTTCCATTTCTGTCCGCTCTGCTTATGCAAATTCGGGGCACTTTTGAGAGCAGATAACAACGGATGGAACATTTTCTCATCCGCTGTGTCCTTTTTACATATGTTTTGCAGTTGTCGGCCAAAGTGACGGGCCCTTTATGAATAATGACTGCAGATACTTACAAGTCTTACTTTTCTTTGTGAAGGAGAAAAGTTAGTTGTATTTTCCTAACAAGTAGTAAACATGTAATAAAAATTTCCCACTTAGTCCAGTATACCTGAGAAGCAGTCGTGGGATTCAAAATTTTTTTGCTACCGGTTCTGTGAGCATGGCTTAGTGGGTGTTGCAGGGGAAAGATACTGTAAAATCATTAGTCAGAGGTGGTATTTGCCGGTTCTCTGAACTACTCAAAACTTCCATTACCGGTTCTCCAGAACTGGTCAGAACCTGCTGAATACTACATCTGCTGAGTAGGTATATCATAGATAAAAGAAATTACCATCAGGGGAAATAGGAATATGAGATAAGATAAGCAACATTTCTACTAGCCAATAAATAAGGCACATTTCTTCCCTGAGGAAACTTTTGCAATTTGCTGCAGTGAAAATGAATTATATACATAGTGAACAGGAACATATAGATTTTCTCCCTATTGTTTTTTCATGCTTCATGCTTGATAGTTGTTTTCAGTGAAAATGCCAAAAGTTATAAATCAAATATTTTTTCTTAAATAGAACATCCTTTTCAAACATATTTGCATTCCAAATGCTCCTCCCCACAACTGCTATCTTGATGAAAACTTTCTTCAAAAAATATTGTTTCTTCAGCAAAACATTTAAAGCTATGGTCATTCCCTGCAATGTGATACGTAAGGATAAATGAATTATATTTTTAATAATGGAGATGATATGATGGTATTATTAGCTGTGTGAGTCAAGCTTAAGAAGTTTCATAAAAACATCTGAACCTTGCTGTATTGATCAATACTGTACCTAGCTATTCGTTAGCTTTCTGTAATTTAAATTAAGTATATAAAATAAGAGAGAGGGATAAGGGCTATTACAATGGAAGTTGCAAAATATGGTACATACAACACAAAAGCCCTAAACATCACACTAGTAATAAAAGTTGACTGGAACAGAGTAGCAGAGTTACTCTGTGCAGATGTTAGTATATTGACTTTCTTTCAGTATGATGTAGGAGTGTCATTTAGGTCATTGATTATCAAGTTATAGTTTTAGAAATTCTGTTGGCCTGATGAATTGTGCTGTTTATATGAGGAACAAAAAAAGGCAATATGTTCTGGGAATCCATGATATGATGCTGGTAAAGCCAATGATGGGAAGACGGTGCCAAATCATTGTGCTAAGTTACAGTAATTGTTTGAAAAGCTGAGGCAGCCAATATTGTCAAAATCTCATGTTCTGCAGCTTTAACCAGACAGAAGTGACAAAATATGGCACTGTATGTGTCTTTTCCTTTAAAATTAGCCAATGGCTAATTTTACAATCTTATAATGACTAATTAAAACAACAGGGTGATTTAAATTAAACATGTTACATTTTTGACAAATAAATGAACTTTTGCATATTTTCCAGGGAACAAGTAATTTTAAGAGTAAATATTGTGATTTTGCTGTAAAGACAGACTCTCATTCACTTTTGCCTCTGCAGTGGGATAAACACTGAACAACATAAGTGTCTGTATGTTTATTTATTTATTTGATTTGTCAATCACTTACAAGATAATAGATATAAGTATAAACATGAATAAAAATACAGGAAATAGGTGTGAATAAATGAGGACAATAGGACAGGGACAGTAGGCATGATTGTGCACTTATGCACTTCGCTTACAGACCTCTTAGGAATAGGGTGAGGTCAATAGTGGATAGTTTGAGGTTAAAGGAGTGGGGGTTTCAGGATGAAACAACAGAGTAAGGTAGTGCATTCCAGGCATTGACCACTCTGTTGTTGAAGTCATACTTTCTGCAATCAAGTTTGGAGCAGTTTACACTGAGTTTGTACCTGTTGTGTGCTCTTGTATTGTTGTGGTTGAAGCTGAAATAGTCATTGACTGGTAGGACATTGTAGCAGACAATTTTATGTACTATTCTTTAGTCCAATCATAGGTGGAATAGTCAAGATTGTCCAAGCCCAAAATTTCAAGCCTGGTGATATAAGGTATTTTGTTGCAAGCAGAGGAGTATAATAGTCTTCTTTGAAATAGTTCTGAACTTGCTCAATTGAATTAACATCCAATATACTGTGCGGATTCCAAACAGATGACCTGTATTCGAGTAATGGTCTCGCAAAAGTTTTGTATGCCCCTAGTTTGCAATTCAATATTTCCAAAGGAGAAGCTTTGTAAGATCAGATTTACAACACTTAATGCCTTTTTGGCAATGCTGTAACACTGACCTCTGGTGATTAGGTTGTTTGATATGAGTACTCCAAGGTCCTTAACAAAGTGAAGGTTGTCAACAAGGTCATATGTGCCTAGCTTGTATTTGTTATTTTGATTTTTTTACCAATGTGTAGGACAGAGCATTTATTGGTCGAGATTTGGAGTTGCCAATTGTTTGACACATAATCAAGGTCACTTTGAAGGACAGGAGCATTGTTGGTGGTGTTGAGTAGTTTTACTTAGTCTGCGATGAGGCTGTAGTTGTTTATAAGGGGATTGCAAAGGACATTTACATAGAGTATAAAGAGTGTGGGTCCTAGAATGTTGCCTTGGGGACACCGCTGTTAAGCCCATGTCACAAAGCACCAACGGATGGAAAGAGGATGTAAAATGGAGATAAACACTTGCCATCCATTGGTTAACGCGATGAATCTGTTCTGTACTCACTGCGTCCGTTTTTCATGCCCTCAATCTGTTCAGCATCCGTATACTGAGATTCAATCCACTCAAAAGGTTTTGAGCTGCACAAAACTTTTTGAGCAGATAAAGTATCTAACACGTCCATTCTACATCTGCTACGCATACATCCGTCATCATCCATTACGTGTCCGCTACATCCGCTAGGCATCCACTGTGCATCCGCGCAACTCACATCCGCTCCAGTGGAAAACGGACACAGGGAGGAAGCAAAACGGATGTGGAACAGACACACAGCGTTAGTAGGATGGACGTAGAAAGGATAAAAGCAGATATAGCTCGCATATAAAGCATTAAAATGGAAAAAATGTCAGTATAGGGGACGCATCTCGGATATTTAGGATGTCTGCAGGATGTCTAGAGGATGCAGAAAGACACCTAGTGGAAAAAAGATATTTCCTATAAAAAGGGGGAGGAAATAACCGGGATCTCACTTTCAGTCTAGCAGCCCTGCTGTGCAGACCTCTTCAGCCTTGATCTTGCACTTGCTCTTCCACAGCATCCAGTCATCTCCACCATGGATCGTCGCACACTCCTTTTGGTAGCCACCATCATTCTACAAGAGTGCGAAGCCCTCTACAGGCTCTTTCACCTTTTCTACGCAAGGAAAAGGAGGCGTTCTAGAAATGCGTGGGTTTGAAGATGGATCACCAGAAGAGTGGAGTACGGACTGTTTGACAAGCTGATGGTGGAGCTGAGGAACGAAGACATTCGTGCATTCCAGCACTTCATGAGGATGCCAACAGCCATGTTTGATGAAGTTGTGGAGCGGCTGAGACCCAGGTTGACCAAGGCAAACACCAACTTCCTGCCCAGCCTGGACCCTGGACTGAAGGTAGCACTGACTCTGCGCCACCTGGACTCTGGGACCACCTACAGGAACATGCAGTACAGCTGGAGGGTGCCACACAACACCATCAGCATTGAGGTCAGAGAAGTGGTGCAGGCCATCATCGAAGAATACCTGGAGGAGCTCCTCCAGTGCCCCACCACTGAAGAAGGCAGGAAGAAAGTTGCAGAACAGTGGTATCAGAAGTGGAACTTCCCCCACACCGTTGGAGCCATAGATGGGAAGCACGTGGCCTGCAAAGCTCCAGCCAAGTCAGGGTCCACTTATTTCAACTACAAGGGCTTCTTCAGCATCATCCTCTTCGCCATGGTCGATGCTGACTACAAGTTCATGTACATCAGGCAACGGGTCAGCTTCAGATGCCCAGGTATACAACGCCAGTCACCTCAAGCAGGGGCTGGAACGGAACCTCATCATGGGCTTCCCAGATCCAGACCCCCTGCCCAACGACACACAAGTGGGGGATGATGCCTTCTCCCTCAGAACCTACCTCATGAAGCCCTACACTTCCAGATGCCTCACCTTTGAAGAAAGGATCTTCAACTACAGGATGTCCAGGGCAAGGCGGGTGGTGGAGAAAGCCTTTGGCATCCTGGCCAACAAGTTCCAGATACTTCTCACCACCATACAGCATCGCCTAGAGACCCTGAGGAACATCGTGGAAGCTTGTTGCATCCTGCACAATCCCATGCACTCCCACTACCCAGGGTTGCAGAACAGGCTCATGGACCTCCAACAAGGCAATGGGGACATGGAGCCTGGGGAATGGAGGCAAGGGCAAGACCAGATAGATACTGTGGATGTGCAAGGCCCAAACAGAGCTTCATGTGAAGGGAAGAAGCAGTGCAACCTCCTGAAACACTGGTGTAGCTCCCCAGCTGGAGCAGTGGAGTGGCAAGACAGGATGGTAGATGCTTAATGGATGCTTCCTTGAGCCTGTCTCATCACACTAATGAGATTGGGCCATGTATGTTGAATGGCCCTGCAACGAACAGGGCATTTAATAAAGAGTTGTGTTCATGTTGAAATGTGTTGATGAATGATTAAATTGTTATTGATAATAAAGGGCCACAGGTGTGGCACCTGGGAGGGTGGACCATACAGTCCCACTATGCTTGCACTGGAGGTTTATCTATCCTACAGCTATTACCCATTCCACAGGTATCCCTGCCCATCCCACAGCTATCCTAACCCATCCCACAGCTATTACCCATCCCACAGGTATCCCTGCCATCCCACTGCTATCCTTACCCATCCCACAAGCATGCAAAGGCTTAAACCATTTGTAAAAGTTTCCACCAAGACTTTATTTACTAAAAGAACTGAACCAAGTGTGTGAAGCAAAGATAAACTTTATTAATAACAAACTGTAAAAGCAAAATGACCCAAGTAAAGTGTCCCAAGCAAAGATAAAGTCAACAGGTAGCAACCCAGTCTCTGGCACTCTTCTCAGTCACTCTGAGGCGTGCCCATAGTCTAAGGGGTGAAGGGTCCAGGTGCTGTGGAGGTGGTAGTGGCTGGAGTGCTGGTCTGAGGTTCCATTGGGGAGCCTTGCCCCGAGAGGACAACAGGGGATGGTGTGTGGAGGAAGCTCTCAGAGAGTTGGTTCAGTCCTGTGATGTTGAGAGCCCCTTCCTCCATGACATGGGGTGTCAGTCCCAAGGCCGATGACAGATGTTCTGAGGCCGGGCTTGGCTGTGGGGTGGAGGAAAGAGGAGTGTAGTGGGGCTCTCTGGTCTGCAGGTGAGCGAGGTGAGGCGTCGGTGGCATCTGTGGCATCAGTGGCATCGGTGGCATCGGTGGCATCGGTGGCATCGGTGGCCTCGGTGGCATCGGTGGCATCGGTGGCACTGGTGGTGTGCGATGAACCTGTGCCTGGACTGGGAAGGGCTGCCTGTGCTTCTGGAACTCCTGGTATCCGTAGCCTTGGTAGGTGAGAGCCTGTGGAAAGCCTTGGAAGGGCTGTGACATCACCTGGGGTGGAGGAGCAGACCTGGACTGGGTCGGAGCTGTTTCAGCTGGGCCTGGAGGGTTGTGCAGAAGACCTGTGATCCTCTCCTTGATCACTTGATACTGGGCTTCGGACATGTCCATGAGGGTCTGGTTGACGTAGGTGAGGAAGGGCTTTCTGTTAGAGGATGGTATGTCGGTGTGTACCCTCTGAGAGAGGAGATCTACGCTGCTTCTGATGGTGTCCCTGTTCTCCAGCAGGACAGTGTGGCTCTGTCCCTCCGGTTGGCTCTCTGCCTGCTTTCTGTGGAGGTGGAGCTGGGTGTGGGTGTGGGTTGGTCTCTGGTGGCAGCGGCCTCTCCTTTCTTCAACTGCATCAGGGGTCCTCCACGTGCTCCACCATGGGGAGTGCAGCTGTCGGGGGGTCTCCGTCGTGGGGTGCTCCAAAGATACCTGCCTGGATACAGGAGCTGACTCTTGGCCAGAAGAGGACTGACTCTCTGTGGGCTGCCTGAGAGAGAGGGTTGACAGAGGGGCTGCTCCTTGGTGGCGGACCTCACCCTCCAAGAAGCTGCACTTGGCCATCACATAGGTCTCCCGGTCGGTGAGCTTGACCGCGGCCTGGCCAGACTTCTTGAGGTGCAGTTTCCCATACCAGGTGTGCATGTGCTTCTACCACTTGAGGAGGACCTCTGAAGTGTAGCCCAGGCTCTCCGTCTTCTCTCTCCAAGCCGCCTGCTTCCGCTTGGTGTCTCAATAGAGCCTGTGTCCCTTCCACCAAAGATACTCATTCTCCCTCAGCAATTGGAGCACCTTATCCTCATGTTATTCTTCGATGGAGTACTGTCTCCTCTCCCTATCATGCGATTGCCTCTTCCTCCCTCTGGCAGGGCCTTCTGGGCCCTCATCAGTAGGGCTTTGAGGTTCTAGGGGCTGGTCCACCACACCACCACCACCAGCACCAGCAACAACAGCAGCAGCAAAAGCAGCACCAGCAGCACCAGCAGGACCAGCAGCACCAGCAGGACCAGGCGCAGCACCAGCAGAGTAAGCACCAGCAGAAGCACCAGCACCAGGAGCAGTGCCAGCAGAAGCCCCAGCACCAGCAGAATCAGCCCTAGCAGCAGAAGCCCCAGCAGAAGCAGAGTCAGCACCAGGGGGTGGGATGGTGGCCCTGTCCTTCTTGCCAGGGCTGGCAGGAGTAGGCACAGGCTTCCTCTTCTTCCCCATGGTTGTTGGCTGGAGATGTGTCTGGCAGCAGGTCTTTCCTCTGAATGGTGACCTGCTTGCGAGCTGCATCCTTTTATATCCACGGGGCTGATGCAATCATCCTCCCCGCATGTGCAGTGAACGCTTTTCACCCACTAGGCATCCACTAGGCATCCGCTAGGCGTCCGTGATGCATTCACTGTATCCGCTCTGCATCCGCTCTGAATCCGCTCCTTCCGCTGCTCGTCCGCTTCGCTGTGTTCCCCCGGAAGCCCTGTAGATGTGTCATCTTCTTCCATCCGCTTTCATCCGCTAGGCTTCCATGGAACATCCACTTAACATCCTCACTACGTCCTCTCCCCGTCCATTCCTTTCCGTTGTTGTCCGTTCTCTTTATGCCAATTTGGGGCACTTTTGAGAGCGGATAACAACGGATGGAACATTTTCTCGTTCGCTGTGTCCTTTTTATATATGTTTTGCATCCATCGGCCGATGTGACAGGGTCTTTAACTGGATCAGGGTTTGATATAGTGCTCCCTACTTTTACTGTTTGTTTCCTGTTTGACAGGAACACAGTATTCCACTTATGAAAGGATCCGGAAATGCTGTAAGAGTTTAGTTTTAACAGTAGTTTCTCATGAACCACTGAATCAAATGCTTTGAAGAAGTCTATGTAAATTGAGTCTATTGCTTTACCCTGGATGAGTAGAATAGTCCATATGTTTTTGCAGTGTAGGAGTTGTAGTTTGCAGGACAATTTTTTCCTGGATACATACAGAATCACAATTATAGCTGCCTTTCCAGATCAACTTTGAAAGAATCATAATTCAGTGTCATTAAAAAATTTTGTAGTTGCAAATCTCCCCAAAAGGGTATCATTTAGTCAAATACTTTGGAATTTAACAAAAGCAATACTATAACAATAAAATAAAAAAGATCGTATACCCCAGTTGATTGTCATAGTTGCAGTGGTCAACTGGTAATTTATTTAATTGTTAGAAATTAGAAATTGATTATATTTGAAAGGAAAGAGGCAGTGAAAAGGATGGCCCAGCACTTCCACTGAAATACAAAATAACATTTTATATCCCTCAACATGTGCAAAACAACATTGGCTTATTTAGTGTTCCTAATATAAATATACTTACATTAATCATTCATGCCTATTTTTAGAATTCACAACTTAAGTACTGTAAAGGGCATAATAGTAAAATATCTTGAGCAGTAACATTCATTAACACACTTTTTGATATTTTACAGTCTCTGAAGCAGCATGCTATATAATTGCATAGAATGTATTTCTAGACATTCTGAGGTTCCCCTGTAGCATGCTTCCAGTTGAATAGGAGTGACACAATTTTTATATGTCATCAATTTAGAATAGCCTATCAGTACAAAATATTCTTCTGAGCATCTTAAACAGTTGGTTATACAATGTTTTGTGTTAATCATTATAAAAATTGATCTTCACTGCTTTGGTTTCTAAAAGTATTAAGGATTTCATACCATAGCAACACATAGCTATGAATAGTGCAGTGAATGTTTGTAACCTACAATTATGTAAATTACTTAACTTTATCAAAAATTTCAATAAGCAAAAACAAGCTCAGAGAGATGACCATCTAAGTAAATATTCAGGCTTCAAGCCATTGCAAGGTAATGTAGACCTAACTTTCAGAATGGGGAAGAATGGCAAGGATCAAGTTTAAGAGAGAAGTATTCAGTCCTGGGAAAGAGAAGTCAGAAGAGAGCTAGAAGGGACATTGGAAGACTTCTAGTCCAATCACCTGCTCAATCTATACCATTTCAAACAGTCCAGTCTCTTCTTAAAGACCTCTAGTAATGAAACATCCACAACTTCTGAAGGCAAGCTTTTCCACTGGTTAATTGTTCCCACTGTTAGGAAGTTTCTTCTTATTTCCAGGTTGCTTCTCTCCTTGATTAGTTTCCATCCACTATTTTTTGTCCTGCCCTCTGGTGCTTTGGAAAATAAGTTGATCCCTCTGCAAGGTCCCTGTCAAAATTACTGTTTTTGTGTCAGATTTCACCTAATATCTATATGTATCTTTGGTGTTTCCTGCCCAAGTGCTTTTCTCCACATTAAATTTCATTTTATTGGATAGGGCCCATTGTTCAAGTCTGTCCAGATCCTTTTGAATCCTGACCTTGTCTTCTGGGGTGTTCGTGATTCCTGCTAGCATAGTGTCATCTGCAAATTTGATGAATTCCATTTCTAGTCCCTCAATATCATGGCATTCTGGCTTCTAACAGTAAAGAGTATTCTTGGAATATCTGTCATGCCTTTTTTTTGACATTTCCACTGATAATAATCTTGAAAGCATCACTTCCTTTTCATCAAAGAGACATTAGACTTTACCTTTTAAAGTGAGAATATCATAACAGATCTTCAAGGTACCACATTGTCTAAAGAACAAGTAGCTGAGGCAATATTCAAGCATCAAGAGCAGTTGGATACACAATACACAGTGTCACGAGCTAGCTATCACAGCAGTTGAGACAACACTTACTTTATCTGAACATAGTACCACAATTGGCTTGACAGCCTGCATTGCTTTGTTCTCCTGGCAGTCTACTGGACAAATTTGGAGAAAGAAGAATTCTTGATTTTGGGAGTAGTCAGTCAGTAGTCACTTTGGGTCAGTCACTCTCTCTCAGTCCAGCTCACCTCATGAGGTTTCCTATGTGGAAAATAGTTGGAGGGAGGGATATTATTTATGTTCATTGCCTTGAGTTATTTATAAAGTTATAAAGGTGGGATGAAAATCTAATAAATATATTAATTAATAAACAAAATAATAAATAAACCTCTGAAAAAGGAGATTCTTTGCTTCCTGCCATTTTAAATCCAATGTTGGCAATTGTCATTCAACAGGAAAGGATGGAGTACTTTCCAACTTTATCAGCATTTCTCTTCCAGAATTGTACATTGACATTGGTGAGCTTCTGATCCTATCTGAAAGCAAGAAAGCAGAGAATAATTCTGTCTATTGATCTTTATGAATTATCTAGCTTAATTTTGTTTACAGGACAGAGAAATTATTCATATAAGGAAGTAAAATGTGAACCCAGGCTTGGTACAAGAGAGGGAGAGAGAAACTCTATTGGTTGTCAAGATTCTGTTACTCTTGAAACATGAGCACATTCCTGGAATCCTCACTGTGCCTGTATTTTTTTTTAACTTTTCCTGCCTAAAAGTATTAACACCTATGATATGTTTTATCAGTGACAGCTTGAATTGGCACTTTGAATTGCATCTAGAAGTCAATTATTAAATAATGATGGTTGTGAAGTAATGATGTTATGTGGATAAAGTGAGATCTTGCCATAATTACTGCATTTTGGACCAGTTGTGTCTTTCAAGGGATGACATTGTGATAGTCCAAACTTGGGTGACCATGGGATATGCCTTCCAATCCAGAAACATCGCATATCAAAGTAACCCCAAAAGAAAAATGGTGAAGAGTCTAGTAGTCTCCCATTGCAAACCAACTGGAATTGACTTCAGAGAAAAGTGGATAATCTCAAAAGACAAAGTGGGAGAAGGTAAGTCACTCGTGTCTTGGAGTTATTCACATGTAAAATCAATGCTATCTCAGTACAATAGTAAAGCCTATAGCCTGATTAAAAAGGGTCCAGATACTTCACTTAATTAAGGGCACCATTGCAACAGGCACCTTATAAATACCACACACAGAATAGCCCACTCTCTGCTAGTTTCCTGAAGTAGGGCTCCAGTTCAAAACCTCAGAAGACAAAAACCTCTGGTCCCACTGACTAACCCATATTGGATCCTGCAACATTAAGGGCTGTCTGTAATTTTAGGCCTACAAACTTCCAGAAAAAGAAAGGTAAGACATAAATGTAAAATTTCCTGAATTGCTGATGAGTTCTCTATTTGATTGCATGGGTTTTTTTTGCTTTTCTTTTGAAGAAAAAAAAGTTACTATTGTTATAATAGCATAATGTATATAAAACTGAACACATTTGCAGCACTGTTGTTGAAATTGTCTACGGTTCACATCCTCAAATCATTTATATTGAGAATTCTGGAAATTTGGTTATTTGTAAAATTTTAAAGCCTGATAAATAGTTATCTTTAAAAAGGCATAGATCAGAAGGCAGATCACTGAATGAACTGTCAAGTCTATACATTTGTAGCTGTTATTTAGATTAATTTTGTTGTAAGTCAGATAATTGTATGCCACTCAATATTAAGTATACAAAATTGTAGTTGATATAGGAGAAATTGTTTATAGCAGTTAAATCTGATGCTTAAATCACATTTAGCTTTAAACAACAATATGGACTAATTATATTGCTGTACATATTTTTTCAGCAGCTTCAAATTGAAGTGGCCACGCTGCAGTTATGTGGAACAGGATGGAACTAAAATTGAACTTTTCTTTTCTCTGTGTGTGTGTGTGTGTGTGTGTGTGTGTGTGTGTACACTCATAAACATACTAAGGAAGAGGTTGAGGATGGATCTTATGGAAAGATTTAGTATACTTAATCTTAATTTAGTGAATATCACTGTGAATTTATGTTTGGACTGATACCAGATAACCATTATGAAATTTAACTTAATCCAGAAAGATAGAATCATTGATGGTTATTGAATCAAAGGGATTTGGTATAATTTTCTAAACAATCTTGCATAGGATCTTACTCTCTGCTGAAGAGCAAATTTGGGGCATTGTGGACAACCACTGTTGTCCCTGGTGATGCAGTTGTTAGAATGCAGTATTGCAGACTAATTCTGCTGACTACCAGGAATGTGATACTGACCAGCTCAAGGTTGACTTAGCCTTCCACCCTTCTGAGGTAGGTAAAATGTGAATCCAGATTGTTGGGGGCCATATATTGATTCATTAAATTGCTTAGAGAGGATTGTAAAGCACTATGAAAGGGTATATAAGTGCAAGTGCTATTGCTGTTCACTACTCCTGAATATCCACATGGTTATGGCAATTGCAAGGGACACATTTATATTTTCGGTTAGTAAACTAGTTTTATTCTTCTCTAGAATTGACCACTGATGTTTATCTTCTGTAATTCCCAGTTTATAAAACAGCAATTCATTCTACATAAACATCCCTTTGACAAATATCCAGTGCACCAGAGATAGTTCACTGAAGCTCATATATCAGAGTATATTATAAAAATATTGTGCCAATTTCCAGTTTGTTTTGATTCAGGTTATAGAGAGTCACATTAAAAAGACTCTACTGGCCTTAGAAAGAAGATTGCCCTGACCATGAGTTTAAGCTTATAAACATTGTTCTGCCTTATGCAAGTGTTCTTGCTAGGAAGTGTTTAATCAGTTTGTTTTAAAAATAACTTTTAGTTGGTATAAATCATAAAAAGTTCACATAAAATGTGAATCTTCCTGTGGAAAAAACCAAAAGTTTAAGGCATAAAATTAGAGGAAATGTACAGAACGAAAACAACATTTTGTTTTCAAAAACAACATAAATAATTTATATAATTCAAATTCAATCTAGTCAAAATTCTTTAAATGAAATCCCTGTAGTGTGCAATGAGTATTTTTCTCATGCATGCCAAGATTCAGATTGGGATCAATTTACTGAATAATTCACTAAGTTGAACTTTATATAAATTAACTGAATTTCAGAAATGGACATGATCCCTTGTGGAGTCAGAAAAAATATTTTTCCAGTTGGATATATTTCTTTCAGTAAGAATTCATGATTCACACATTCCAAACTTTTCACATGGATTCACTGACTTTGATTCTGTTGAGAATCTGTTATTCTTCACAACATTTATATGCTCATCATATTTATCAAGGAAATATCACTATCAGTGATTAATATAATATGTTCAGGTATGCTGCTTTTATGTATGAAATAATGGTGTTTTTTTTGTTTTAGAATTTATTATTATAAATACTGATTACACTGTGGATCTTCATCCATAATGATAATCTGACTATAGAGAAGACAGAAACAGTCAAAACATTTGCTAAGTATAATATGTACCAACCAAGGATTATGTTATAAAATAAGCATATATGTATGTAAAAAAGATACAATGATATACATAAGCAACTGCTGACAATAATGTGAAGATAAGAGCATGTACATCAAGGATTATTTATAATATATGGTTACATTTTCATTCTAATCTTTATACCATTAGTTAATAAGGTAAAATTTGCAGTAAAATTCATGAAATTATTTTGTTTTAAAAGAAATATTATTAAAAATAGTGACAGCATGATCATGTCTTAACTTGAAATAAAGGGAAGATTTTTTCCCAATTCACTGAATATCAAGAATGTCATCAGCTTCAAATAGTATTTTATTTTAGGTTTACTAATGTACTAATGTTAATTTTATTTTTAAAATTACTGAATTAATAAACCTGTTTCATAACCATTATGTGGTCCTCCAACATAGTTATGTGGTCCTCCAACATTTGTACACTGAGAACTTCCAGTTCATTGCGACATGTTTAGACAGAATAGTATCTTAAAATATTGTTATGTGAAACATGTTCTATGAACAGTATACATGAATATTCTAAAAAATACATATTGATTACACTGGCATGCAAAAAAATGTTGCAAAGCAAAAAGTGTTGTTTGTCAAATAATAATAATAATAATAATAATAATAATAATAATAATAATAATAATAA
>BLBF01000006.1:50265476-50279787 GCA_015471245.1 Laticauda colubrina | reverse complement strand
CACCAGCAGCACCAGCAGCACCAGCAGCACCAGCAGCACCAGCAGCAGGAGCACTGGTGCACCAGCAGCACCAGCAGCACCAGGAGCACAAGCAGGACCAGCAGGACCAGGATCAGCAGCAGTAGAGTAAGCACCAGCAGTACCAGTAGGACCAGGAGCACCAGCAGGACCAGGAGCACCAGCAGGACCAGGAGCAGCATGAGCAGAGTAAGCACCAGCATAAGCACCAGCACCAGAAGCAGCGCCAGCAGAGTAAGCACCAGCAGAAGCACCAGCACCAGGAGCAGCGCCAGCAGAGTAAGCCCCAGCAGAAGCACCAGCACCAGCAGAGTCAGCCTGAGCAGCAGAAGCCCCAGCAGAAGCAGAGTCAGGGCCAGGGGGTGGGATGATGGCCCTGCCCTTCCTGCCAGGGCTGGCAGCAGATGGTACAGGCTTGCTCTTCTTCCCCATGGTTGTTGGCTGGAGCTGTGTCTGGCAGCAGGTCTTTCCTCTGAATGGTGACCTGCTTGTGAGCTGCATCCTTTTATTTCCGTGGTGCTGATGCAATGCATCCTCCCCACATGCGCAGTGAATGCTTTGCATCTGCTAGGCATCCGCTAGGCATCTGCTAGGTGTCCGCTCTGCATCCACTGTATCCGCTCGGCATCCGCTCTGCATCCGCTCCTTCCGCTGCGCGTCCACTTCGCTGTGCTCCCCCGGAAGCCCTGAGGATGTGCCATGCACTTCCATCTGCTAGGCTTCTGTGGAACATCTGCTTTGCATCCTCGCTACGTCCTCTCCCCGTCCATTCCTTTCCATTGTTGTCCGCTGTGTTTATGCAAATTTGGGGCACTTTTGAGAGCGGATTACAATGGATGGAAAATTTTCTCATCCGCTGTGTCCTTTTTATACACTTTTTGCATCTGTTGGCCTATGTGACAGGCCCTTAAGGTACAGCATTTGCCATCTGAAATGGCACAAACCAAGAAAGAAAGCACAACACCATTTAAAAAACACTTTAGTTTCAGTTGCATCTGCTTTTGGCAGATAAATTAAATTAATTCTATGCTTGTTACTCCTGATCTTGCATCTTAATATAATAAAACAAAACAAAGGGCTTCAGAAGAAAACCAGCCTGAACACCTCTAGTTTTGCTTCTACCCTTGGACCGTGGGTGGGAATCTGCAGGTTTGCACCTATTCACTAGAACCAGTTATTAACATTCGAAGCAGTTCGGAGAACCGATTGTAAGAAGAAATTACTGGCCTAATCCTGCAAGGAAGGCAGGAAGGAAACTTTCTGGTGTTGCTTGCAGAAACTGCCTCTCCATTAACCCTTATTACATTCTTGGCTGGACTAGATTTCCTGTCTCAAGAACTTCTCTGGAGTTTTCTTTCCCTCCTTTGCTGGAACTTTGCTTGTGTGTAGTGACCATTTAAAGTTACAATGGCACTGAATTATGACCATTTTTCACACTTACAACTGTTGCAGCATCCTCACAGTCATTAGAGGCCAGGTGAGGAGATGTGTGCCTCAATGTGAGTGATATTGAGTTGGCCACACCCAGACAATAACATGACCACCAAGCCACATCCACCCAGTCATATGACCACCAAGCCATGCCCACCAACTAAGCTATGCCAACAGAACCGGTTGTTAAAAAATTTGAATCCCACCCCTGCCTTGGACTCTATGAATTCTTTAATGCCACTTTTCTGAGTACACTCCCTGCAATCTTTCCTGAAAAATGATATTGTTTTAAAGAACTGGCTTTGTATAGTAAGGAAGAAAATTGACGCCTTTATTCTTTATATCTCAAGGGCCTCTCTCTTTTTCTATCTCTTTTCTTTTTAATATTCCTTTTGTTCCAATGTGACAAAACCCAAAAGATGCTAAAGGATAAATAATTTATCTCATATATTTGCCCTGCAAAGCTCTCTCAATGGATTTTATGTGAAGCATGCAGTATATCTACTTTTTGTGTTATTGTGTTATTGTTTCCCTTTTTGTGGACTTTTCTATTTTGTTCCCATTATCCCCAAACATAGCATATAACATTTCCTTTAAAGAATTAGAAATAAAAGCTTGTTTCACTGGGACTAATTATAAGAATGTAGTTAGGGATGGGCACCTTGTCCACAGCTTTTCCAAAATAACACCTGTATTTTAATACAAATTTGAGTAAATATAGCAATATAGATTGGTCAGTGGGTGAATTCAAGATAATATGTACAAAGTAATAACTACTTGTAGGCATATGTGGGATATTGTTAAAAAACATTCCCTTAGGAAAAGCTATAGATGTTAGTGCTTCTCTTAAGTATTATGGAATACTGCTATGGCTGATATTAAAATTGATAAACTGATATGTAGCTTGTAATTTTGTCCAACCACAACTTGAAATGATCAATGTGCAATTCAGATTCTTTGAAACTTTAGCTTTGTTTTAAGGCTTTAAAAAAAGAATGAGAGCAGTAAACCAGACATTCACACTGAGCTCCTAATAGAAAAAAAAAAAAAAAACTTCCTTGGTTCTCTCTTTTTTTTTTAGACACTCATTTCAAGATGGCTATTAGTACCAAACAATCCAGCAGCCTTGGCAGAATTTTCTTTTTCTAGTGAGTAGCATAAAAATATCCTATTATAAAAAGCATGACAAATACCGACCTAGGTCCATATTCCTCCTAGTGACCCTTGGTAAGAAAGAAAATGTGTATTAGTGTGTGAAACAAAAGAGAAGGAAGAGAGAATGTGATATTTGAAAGCATGCAAATATCACTTTTTGTTGTCAAAACAAAATAGGGTCTTATTGTTCATCCATCTTGTAAAATATTAAATAATATTTAATATAATATTTAAGATTGAATAATCTAATATTCTCTCTGTGTGTATGTATCCTTTATCTATTTGCTGTATCTCTCCCACTTGAAAGCAGACAAATATATGAGAACAATTGTATATAGGAATTGTTAAAGAGTATTTTAAAAGCTTATTTACTGATCACACATAGATATGTAAAACATTGGCAAGGTATTTCGAGAAAACAGTTTTGAAAGTACTAAAATGCTTTGTACATATTATTTACTGTAATATATAAAGGAAAAGAAAAAAAAACCTGTAATATAAAAATACAGAAAATATATAACAGATAATCAGAGTTGGAAGGGACCTTGTAAGTCATCTAGTCCAACTCCCCGCCCAAGCTGGAGACCCTACCCCATTCTGACAAATGGCAGTCCAATCTCTTCTTGAAAGTCTCAAGTGATGGCGCTCCCACAACTTCTGAGGGCAAGATGTTCCACTGTTGATTGTTCTCACTGTCAGAAAGTTTCTCCTTATTTCTAGGTTAAATCTCTCCTTGTTCAGTTTCCATCCATTATTCCTTGTCTGGCCTACAGGCACTTTAGAAAATAGCTTGAGTCCTTTGTCCCTGTGGCAACTCCACAAACATTGGAAGATCGCTATCATGTCTTCCCTGGTTCTTCTCTTTACTAGACTAGCCAAGCCCAGTTCCTGCAACCATTCATTGTATGTTAGTCCCCTAATCATCTTGGTTGCTCTTCTCTGTACTTTTTCTAGAGTCTCAACATCTTTTTTATAATGTGGTGATCAAAACTGTATGTAGTACTCTAGGTGTGGTCTTACTAAGGCTTTATAGAGTGGTATTAGTACTTCCCTTGATCTCGATTGCATCCTAAATTAATACAATTTAGGATTGCATTTGCTTTTTTGGCTGCTGCTGCTCATATTTAGCAGCTCACACTGCTGGCTCATATTTAGCTGGTTGTCCACTAAGACTCCAAGATCCTTCTCACAGTTACTGCTGTTGAGCCTGGTTTCACCCAGTCTATATGTGTACTTTTGGTTTTTCTTGCCTAAGTGTATTCTACTTTTTTACTTTACTTTTCTCTACATTGAATTTCATTTTGTTAGATGGCCCCATGTTCTAGTCTGTCAAGATCCATCTGGATCTTGAGCTTATCTTCTTGGGTGTTAGCTGTTCCTGCCAGTTTTGTATCATATGCAAATTTGGTAAGTTCCCCTTCTATTCCCTCATCTAAGTCATTAATAAAGATATTGAAGAGTACTGGGCCTAAGACAGAACCTTGTGGCACCCCACTGCTTACTTCCCTCCATGTAGACTTACATTAAGGACTACTCATTGAGTATGGTTTGATAGTCAGTTGCAAGTCCATCTAGTGGTAGTGCTATCTATTTCACTTTTTTCTCGCTTACTAAGAAATAGGTTGTGATCTACTTTGTCGAATGCCTTGCTGAATATATTATGTCCACAGTATTTTTCTGGTCTACTAATTTAGTCACTGTGTTGAAGAATGAAATAAAATTGGTCTGGCATGATCTATTCTTAACAAACCTATGCTGACTGCTAGTTATTACTTTACGTGTTTCTAGATGTTGGCAGATCTGTTTTTTTATTATGTTTTACAGTATCTTCCTGGATACTGGATATTGATGTTAGGCTGATTGGTCTATAGTTTCCCGGGTCTGTTTTTTTTCCTTTTTTTTTGAAGATGGGAACCACATCAGCTCTTTTCCAGTCCTCCGGTATTTCCCTGGTGCTCCAGGATTTTTGAAAGATGTGGTGCAGTGGTTCTGAGATGACCTCTGCCAGCTCCTTTAAAACTCTGGGACTAAAATACAATTTTAGTGAAAGCTCATTTCTAAAAGTTAACTGTTATTGGGCCAAAATACAGTTAAAATTACAATAATAGTTAATTTTGGAATAGGATGTCTATCTTCCCCAAAGAATATAGATAACTTTGAATTCTGCATATAAAAAGTATAAGGGATTGCTCTCAATAATTCTAGCAATCAAGAAATTGATTTTTCGATATTCTAGGGCCTAAATATAGTTTGCCAGGTATACTCACTGATAGATCAGTTCAGTATGTTACTTATAGTAAAGGTTATAAGATGAAACCTTACTGTATCATTGCCATGTTTGTTAAATAAAAGTGTAGAAAATGCATTTAATTCAAGTTTAAATGTACAGATATCCAGGATCCCTCTCTAAGAAAAAACTAAAGCAAAGGAATTTGGAAATGCTTACTTTTGAAAAAAAGATGGGGATGCTCCTCAGGGACATATTTTCCAGTTAAACTTGTTCCCTATTATCTGATTGTGATAGACACAGAATAACAGATAATATATTACAGAAATAATTATATTATTCCAGTGAATAAAATAGTGCTTAATCATAAGATCATCAGAGAAAATCATCAATAGAGTAAAAAAATGTCTGGAGATAATTAAAAAATGCAAAGAATAGCAATAACCAGGTGATAATACTGTTCTCCAAGTTCAAAGAGGAAAACAGATTGTTGTGTGTTTTTTTTTAAAAAAACCTGATAAATAAGATTAAAATCCAACTTAGCTGCTACTGAAACTTAACATCTATTGCTGTTGAGAAGTGATTGATTACTATCACATGCACTGGAGGCAAATGCCTCAGATTAACACATCAGCTTCTTGGCAAGAAACGGATCCAGAATGACATGGGCCTCATTTGGAAGTGATCAACTGGTGAAAGGCAGATGTAAGTTGCCTTTGCTATTCATCCATTTGGAGAGTTCGGTGTTTGCTGTTTTCCATTGTTTTCTATTTTTATTGTTTTCTTATTAATATTTTGAATAATACAGACAGATCAGAGGTGGTATTCAGCAGGTTCTGACCAGTTCTGGAGAATTGGTAGCGGAAATTTTGAGTAGTTCGGAGAACCGGCAAATACTGCCTCTGACTGGAAATTTTACAGTATCCTTCTCCTGCCATGCCCACCAAGCTATGCCCACAGAACCGGTAGTAATAAATTTGAATCCCACCACTAAGACAGATCTTTGTACCGGGCAGAAATAATGTGTGATAAATGATACCTACTTTCACCCTTTAGATAGCTCCTTCATGGTCAATAAAGTGTAAAAGGGATGTCTTATAATGAGCCTGGAAAATATGTGACACTGATCCTTTCCTTCATGTGTTTTCACACTACACTACCACTTTAGAAAGAGCCTGACACTGTTTTATGCCTGTTTTTAAATATTGTAATTGTATGGCTTCCCTAAGGCATTAAACTGAGTTATATTCTTAATGCTACCTCCTTTTCAAAATCCTTGGCTACCTGACTGAGTTTTGTAATTCACCTAAATCGTATCAAAAACAATTATCTGAAAAAGCACTATGTATAATGAATCATAATAAATAATACTTTGTTGCTGGAGTACAATTTCTTATTTCTTTCCTTTAAGTTCAGCAGAAGCCCTAATCTATGTCTAGGGTATGGATTGCTTGGCTAACTGGTATGCATATCAAAAACATATGACTTAAAGTAGAGTTGTTGAAAGATTAAATCCTCTCACTCTTTTATTCAGCTCTGATTAATCTCTGGTCAGGAGCTTGAATTAATTATCAATTATCAACCTTTTCAAGGTTTTTTTTTTTTCTTCTTCCAAAGCAGTATTGCTAATAGTACTGCGTTCAGTAGCTTTTCAAAGGAATCCTAGACATAATAAAACATTACAAAACTTTCAAGCAAAAGGCTTACTTACATTAGCAAGTACTTAATATTTATTTATAGATTAAATTAAGTACTTGCTAATGAAGAATCATATATCAGTCATGCTTACCTCTCCATGCTCTAAAACATAAAATTAAAACCACACATTGAAGAAAGAGTCAGACATCTAATTTATAGCTTTCAAAAGTCACACTGATGAACCCTGACTAATAGCATAAATTTTTAGCAGCTTTTTCTTTGCATGTTACTTAAGCCAAATTGAGATAAAGACAATTTCACTAAATTCATATTTACAAATTCATATCAGTTTAATATGGAAAGCAAATTCTAGTGGCTTTAGCTTAGTCAGCATAGAATGCAATAATAAATCAAGTGAATCAGCCACAGTCTAAGAGCTATTTTACTACAAAAATGTTATCAAAAAGCACACAAAGGTCAGAACCTAGGAGCAAGAAATTTTTCTTTATAATAATGGTTTAGAACTAAAGTCTCTGAAGTTAAAGATTAAGTTCCTAACTGCCAAATATCAAGTCCTTCAAAGGAAGTTACTGCTGACAAGTAGGATTCTATTCTCAAGCAATTGCTTCTCTTAAGGGATCTAATCCCAGGGAGACTTTTCTTGGCAGATTCAGACCTGAATACTGAGTTTTTTGTCCTAAAGCAAGTGGGTTTTGTGTTGCTAGTTGACACCAGACAGTAAGTTATCTGATTAGTGTTTCTCTAAAAATAAGTTGCTGGTATTTAGTTTAAAAATGCTGCTAAAAGAAATTTCTCTAATGGAATTTTTCAAGATTCATTGGTTTCTACACAAATATTAAAAGAAGAATAAAAGTCTGTGTAGCTGCTTGACATCTCTCTCTCCCTTGCCCTGTGTGTGTGTGTGTGTGTGTGTGTGTGTGTGTGTGTGTGTGTGTGTAGAGAAAGAGACATAGAGAGCTTTTTATCTTTATAACAGCCCCCCTCAAATACTGGGACACTGATATTATGTTTACACTGCTATTATGTTTCCCCTAATCCTTCTAATTAATGTTTATACCATTATTAGTATTTGAGAATATTTATTAATTGTCTGGTAAAAGATAAATAATTACAGAGTTATGAAATAAATGCTGCTATTAGAGTCATTTTCCACTAATACAAACTATTTTTGAAAAAAGAAATTATGTGATCTGTCTTTAGAGCTGCCTGTCGTGGGTCTTCAATAAATGCTAAGCATATCAATTTCATTCACTGTAGTCTGTCATGAATTACGAGTCCTGTTCTGGGCTCCAGTTAAAGTACTGTTTATTATCAAACAGTTTGAAAAACTGTATAGTAATATTCCACAAAATGAATGAAAAGTGCAAATGAACGCTGCCGTCTATAGATAATCACACTATATTCATGGAAGCTGACTATTTAGTGCTTCTTTAAAGTGATTGCTGAGGCGGTAGAGCTTGTGAATCATAAATAATTACAAGTTTCCAATATAAGCTTGATACATCTTATAAATATCAAGTAGAAACTTTATACTGCTTACTACTTGTAAAATAAGTGTGTAATGAAATTGTGAAGCGCCCAGAAAATTAAGTAGAAAAATGAAATCCTTCACAGATCAAGATAAATTTCTGGAAAGTAGAAGACTAATTCTGGTACAATATTTTATGTCAGTGTGGTGATTGGTAACATTAAATTTTGTCTCCTCCTCCAATCAGAAATTTAAGGCTAGGTCACACTGGCCGACAGATGCAAAACATATGTAAAAAGGACACAGTGGACGAGCAAATTTTCCATCCATTGTTATCCGCTCTCAAAAGGGGCGAAAATTTGCATAAACAGAATGGAAAAGAACGGAAAGGAACGGACGGGGAGAGGACGTAGCGAGGATGTTAAGCGGATGCTCAACAGAAGCCTAGTGGATGGAAGCGGATGGCACGTCTGCAGGGCTTCCGGGGGAGAACAGCAAAGCAGACATGTAGCGGACAGAATGGATGCATAGCGGATGTGTATCGGATGACATGGATGCATCACAGACGCCGATAGGATGTGTAGCGGAGGCGTAGCAGATGCAAAGCATTCACTGCACATGCGGGGAGGATGCATAGCGAAAGCTCCGCGGATATAAAAGGAGGCAGCTCGCAAGCAGGTCACCATTCAAAGGAAAGACCTGCTGCCAGAGACATCTTCATCAGAGACCATGGGGAAGAAGAGGAAGCCTGTGCCTAATCCTGTCAGCCCTGGAAAGAAGGACAGAACCACCATCCCACCCCCTGGCTCTGACTCTGCTGCTGCTGGTGCTTCTGCTGGTGCTGCTGGTGCTTCTCCTGCTGGTGCTGATGCTGGTGCTGCTGCTGGTGGTGGTGCTGGTGCTTCTGTTGCTGGTGCTTCTGTTGCTGGTCCTGCTGCTGCTGGTGGTGCTGGTGCTGCTACTGCTACTGGTGCTGCTGGTGTGGTGGACCAGCCCCAAGGCCCTCAAAGCCCTGCTGATGAGGGCCCATAAGGGCCTGCCAGAGGTAGGAAGAGGCAATTGAAGGAAAAGGAGAAGGGGGAGAGGAAACAGTACTCCATTGCAGAGGACCATGAGGAGGAGGTGCTCGAATGGCTGAGGGAGAACGAGTACCTGTTCAGGAAGGGCCACAGGCTATATCGAGACACCAAGCGGAAGCAGGCGGCTTGGAGAGAGAAGGCGGAGAGCCTGGGCTACACTTCGGAGGTCCTCCTGGGGTGGTGGAAACATTTGCACACCTGGTATGGCAAGCTGCACCTGAAGAGATCCGGCCAGGGTGCTGTCAAGCTCACAGACCGGGAGCCCTACGTCATGGCCAGGTGCAGCTTCCTGCAGGGTGAGATCTGTTACCGAGGAGCGTCCCCTCTGTCAACCCTCTCCCACAGACAGCCCATTATCTTTGCTTCACACATTTGCTTCAGTTCTTTTACTAAATAAAGTCTTGGTGGAAACTTTTAGAAAATGGTTTAGCCTTTGCATGCTTGTGGGATGGGCAAGGATAGCTGTGGGATGGATAATAGCTGTGGGATGGACAAGGATAGCTGTGAGATGGGTAATAGCTGTGGGATGGGCAGGGATACCTGTGGGATGGGTAATAGCTGTGGGATGGGCAGGGATACCTCTGGGATGGGCAGGGATACCTTTGGGATGGGTAATAGCTCTAGGATAGATAAACCTCCAGTGCAAGCATAGTGGGACTGTATGGTCCACCCTCCCAGGTGCCACACCTATGGCCCTTTATTATCAATAATAATGTAATAATCATCTACACATGTCAACACAAACACAACTCTTTATTAAATGCCCTGTTCATTGTAGGCCCACCCAACATACATGGCACAATCTCATCAGTGTGATGAGACAGGCTGAAGGAAGCATCCATTAAGCATCTACCATCCTGTCTTGCCACTCCACTGCTCCAGCTGGGGAGTTGCACCAGTGATTCAGGAGGTTGTGCTGCTTCTTCCCTTAATGTGAAGCTCTGTTGGGGCCTTGCACATCCACAGTGTCTATCAGGTTTTGCCCTTGCCTCCATTCACCAGGCTCCATGTCCCCATTGCCTTGTTGGAGGTCCACAAGCCTGTTCTGCAACACCGAGTAGCGGGTGCGCATGAGATTGTGCAGGATGCAGCAAGCTTCCACGATGCTCCTCATGGTCTCTGGGTGATGCTGCATGGTGGTGAGAAGTACCTGGAACCTGTTGGCCAGGGTGCCAAAGGCGTTCTCCACCATCCACCTTGCCCTGGACAGCCTGTAGTTGAAGATCCTCTCTTCACGGGTGAAGCCTCTGGAGGTGTAGGGCTTCATAAGGTAGGTTCTGGGGGAGAAGGTGTCATTCCCCACAATGAAGTCGGGCACATCTTTTGTGTCGTTGGGCAGAGGGTCTGGATCTGGGAAACCCATGATGAGGTTGCATTCCAGCCCATCCTTGAGGTCACTGGCGTTGTATATCTGGGCATCTGAAGCTGACCCGTTGCCTGAAGCATCAATGTACATGAACTTATAGTCAGCATCGACCATGGCAAAGAGGATGATGCTGAAGAAGCCCTTGTTGTTGTGATAACTGGACCCTGAGTTGGCTGGAGCTTTGCAGGCCACGTGCTTCCCACCTATGGCTCCAATGGTGTGGGGGAAGTTCCACCTCTGATACCACTGCTCTGCAACTTTCTTACAGCCTTCTTCAGTGGTGGGACACTGGAGGAGCTCCTCCAGGTATTCTTCGATGATGGCCTGCACCATTTCTCTGACCACAATGCTGATGGTGTTGTGTGGCACCCTCCAGGCATACTGCATGTTTCTGTACATGGTTCCAGAGGCCAGGTGGTGCAGAGTCTGTGCCACTTTCAGTCCAGGGTCCAGGCTGGGACAGAAGTTGGTGCTCTGCTTGGTCAACCTGAGTCTCAGATGCTCCAGAACTTTGTCAAACATGGCTGGTGGCATCCTCATGAAGTGCTGGAATGCACGAGTGTCTTCATTCCTCAGCTCCACCCTCAGCTTTTCATAGAGTCCAAATTCCACTCTTCTCCTGATCCATCTTCAGACCCAGACAGCTCTTTGACGTCTCCTTCTTCTCCTTGCATAGAAAAGGTGAAACAGTGTGAAGAGGGCTTGGTTCTGGTGTTGAATGATGGACCAAAAGGAGTGTGCATTGATCCATGGTGGAGATCAATGGATGATGTGGAAGAGCAAGAACAAGAGCAAGGCTGAAGAGGTCTGCACACCAGGGCTGCTGGAGTGAAAGTGAGATCCAGGTGATTTCCTCCCCCTTTTTATAGGAAATATCGGTTTTCTGCTAGGTGTCCTTCTGCATCCTCTAGACATCCTGCAGACATCCTAAATATCCGAGATATATCCCATATACAAACGTTTTTTCCGTTTTAATGCTTTATATCTGAGATGCATCCGCTTTCAACCTTTCTCTGTCCATGCTACTAACGCTGTGTGGACATTCTGCATCCATTTCGCTTCCTCCCTCTTTCCGTTTTCCACTGGAGCGGATGCAAGTTGCGTGGATGCGCAGTGGATGCCGAGTGGATACAGCGGATGTGTAACGGATGACGACAGACGTAGAACGTTTGTTCCCCGTATGTGTCGCGGATGTAGAATGGACGTGGCGGAAAGTTCATCAGTTCAAAAAGTTTTGTGCAGCTCAAACCTTTTTGAGTGGATGAAATCTCAGTAGACGGATGCTGGATGGATAGAACGTATGAATCACGCACGCAGTGAGTATAGAACGGATGCATCGCGTTAACCAACGGATGGCAAGTGTTTCTCTCTTTTTACATCCTCTTTGCATCCGTTGGTGCAGTGTGACATGGGCTTTAGGTAATGTGTATTACACTAAGAAGTGCAATAGAAATGTCTTAATAAAATAATAAATCTTTCCTATTGAATTTATTTCATGCAATATCATTTATAAAATTAGTTTCATTTACTGGCTTGTACAGACTATTTTAATGTCAGTGGAGTTCTTTGAAAACCTGGAATAACTATAACTAAAAAGGAGTGAGAGAGAGAGTAGAATATATGTTCACAATGGAGCCTAAGAATCTTCAGAAAGGTGAGATTTTTGAGACTACATTTCTATCCAAACATACATATATGTGTGCACACATATACACTCACAAAATCAGTATAAATTAAAATGTCTTTTTCCATCTATTGTAGAATTTATTTCTTCCCTAAGAATTTCTTTGGATAAATATATCAGCTTTCAGCTACTTAGTTTTTTTTGTTATTATTATTGTGCCTTTTTCCTGAAATGTGCTGTACAACATGACATGTCACAATATTATAATGATTATTCTGTAGCTTTATCCATGGTCCATAATATCATCTGCTACAAAACTAGTCTTCTCATTGCATGTGCACCATCTGGAACACCATCCATCTATATTCTAATTACTGTTCAGATGAGGTTTCTGTTACTACAGAAACACCATATTGACTGTGTCCTTCACTGATTGTTTAATTTATAAAAAAATATAATAGTGTACAACAGAAATAGATTGTTGGCATCTTTAATGATTTTAAGTGATATATTTTTATTTTCCTCTGTTTTTTTCCAATATATGTCACATCAAAAGTCCTTTGTCTTGAAGATAGATAGAAACATTATCAAGAATTTCCACTACATATTGTTTTCCCCATTCTTTATATCTATTTTCAACTCTTTGGGGCTGAAAATAAAGGAAATATGTTACAGGATAAATGTTCATCTTTCAATTTTGTTACGATAATGGTTTGCCACAACCATTGTAATTAACTGCAATTTCTAATACGGTAATAAGAACTGGTTCAAAAATATAATCCAAAGTGCTTATAAACATTTGAATGGATATACTATTCAAATTTTGGCTTTTCCCTCCTTTTTCCTTTTCCAATGTATGCTATATTCAAATCTTTGTGATTTGAATCCTATGCTTGGACTTGGGAATCATGGCATCTAATATTTTTGCTGGGTTTTGTACTTTGACTGTCATAAATAGTTCCAAATGTAGCAATCCAAATTCATTTTAATATTGAAAAATTATAATTCTGTTGTGGCATTTATTTGCAAATCTTTGTATTTTGTAATATTTTTCAGTTCCTGTCCTTCAACATTACTGTCTGTTGGAAAGACCATGCTAATAAACCAAATGCAATTCTCTTGAAGCACAGTAATATCAGATGTCAATCACATTAAATTTTATAAAACTGTAAATGTTTTGTGACATTTTCAATAACTTTATCTACATTTTCACATTTCTGTTAATTCTTATTGATGATCAATCTGTACATTTTACATAAATGCCAGTATAATATCTTTCCAATTCAATCATGCTTTTTTGCAATTTTCTTCTTGTGACTTCGCTCCATCTAGTTCTTATGTCGCTAAGGTATTTTGTGCCTAATCTCAGTACAATTGACATTTATTATACAAAATGACATTTTCTTTTATTTTTATGACATTTGGGAGTAGCACTCATTCTTAAACAACAAAAAGCATTCCTCTATTTTCTTTTATGATATATCTTTCTTAAGCCATTGTGTGTTCGGATATAGTCTGATTTGATCTCTCAAAATATGCTCATGGAGAGTGTATTTTTCCTTTCTCCAGTTTTCTAATCTCATTTCTAGCTGTTACTTTCCTAATCGTTTTTAGATTCCATTTTGGGACATGGATATTCTTTCACTGAATAACTTTTTTACTTCTTTTGATGTAATAATTTAGCGCACATTTTTCATTTTCTACAGGTTATTTTACCGATAAAACTCCATACTTTCCAGTCTTTTTTTAAATATCACTCTGAGGATGTACTCAGGTATTGAATTTCTGATTTATTAATCAAGGTAATCAAGATCCACCTGGGGCTACTTGACTATTTCTGCAGTGTACAGAATTGGACCATATTAATAAATTGATTGATCTGAAAGTATTCCCACCAGGTTTTCCTTACATTTTCCTCACAATATTCTGAACTTATTTTTCTTATTAATTGTGGAAAAGAACAGATGTTTTCCATGACAAAAAAATTACTACTTGTTTAGGTAATAACTGTCTGCTTTTCATGGTAGTCCAATATGAATGCTTTCATTATTGGGTGATAATAACAGAAGCCTGGAAGTCTGGATGTGCCTCTTTCTCTCCTGCTTTTTGCATTCCAGAGAACTAAGATGGGTCAATTCTGAGATGTTTACTCAAATTGCATTCCTGCTTTGGTCTCAGATTTTATGTGTCAGATCACTGTTTAGGCTGGGTCTCCTCTTTCTTATAATAATAATAATAATAATAATAATAATAATAATAATAATAATAATAATAATAATAATAA
>BLBF01000006.1:50204310-50265466 GCA_015471245.1 Laticauda colubrina | reverse complement strand
AATAATAATAATAATAATAATAATAATAATAATAATAATAATAATAAAAATAATAATATCATTATTATTCTCACAACCCATTACAAAGATCTTCAGTAACTTTTTCATTTCTGAGTGATTTTCATTTTCTTTATTTGAATTAGTGCACATTTACTAAGTCAGATTATATTGCAATATCACTGCTAAATATCTGGACAGTATTTTGTAATTATTCCAATTGGCATTTATATCAGATGGGCTAGGTTTTAAACTTTCTTGAACATTTTGGCTTCTTAAAAACAGTATCTCCAAATGGATTAATAAAGGTGATTTGTCAACTTGAAATATTCCTGTTTTTATTCTGATTTATTTATCACCAGGGCATGGTGGCTCAGCAATTAGAGACTGAGCTTGTCAAGTAAAGACTTGACAGCCCAGGTTTGAGACCCAAGCTTTGCACAATAGGGTGAGCTTCTTATAAATGTTCTATTATTTACATGTATTAGTACTTAAAAAACATAATGTTGTCTGGGTATTTAATTTGCTTAACAATATAGATTGCATTCTTAATCTCCAGACCTTTTTCCAACCACTGGTAAAAAAATTTCCATACTTGATAATATTCTGAATCTTCTTTCTGTTTAATTTTCAATGTACTATAAGTCTATCCATTTCTGCACAATCTAGTATCTTTCTAATTATCTCTATATCTCACGGTGTTTGTTCGTTTTTCCAATATTGTGCAAATATAATTTTCACTGACAAAGTCTCAGATATTTTGATTTATATCAAGAACTTATGTGTTTCTATGAGCCTGTTAATTGGAGGTTGACTGTTTTCTTATAATCATTCTAAGCCATATATAAATCCACTTTTCCTTGACTTTTTAAAAGATTGTTTTATCAATAAATAATTCATTTTTGATTCCTTGTGAATTTTTGAGGTTTTGTTTTTCACTATTTTTAATTTTTCAGAAAAGTCATTATTATATCTGAAGAAATTGTTAATGTGGTAGGCAAACATGTTTTTGGCTTATAGTTATGTAATATGGATACTTCATTAATAAAAACTCCTTCTGAAAGGAAAAACAAAATCCAAGTTTTCCTTTAAGGAAAACAAAGTCCAGTTGCCTTTTGAAAAAGCACCTTTGGGATAAACTGACTAGCTAACCAATCACATAGCATAATTACATATTAAGTCAAATCCATACAACCCATCAATCCCAGACACAACCGGTGTTTGATTTAGTTGGATTTCTTCCAAACCATTTTTCTATTACAATTAAATTTCCCATGCAAATTTGTTAATTCCAATTCATTTTGTAGAATAAATCTACTTTGTCTTATATAATTTTCTATAGGACAATATCACAGTCCTCTCCAGAAATGCAAATTTTCTTCATTTCTTCATTATTACTTTCACAATATTATTTTCACATGGAACTAATATTCCTGTAGAATCGATGATTAAATTGAAAATGTGATTTGAAACGTCTTCTGTGACCATTTTACCACTTCATTTTTCCCAATAATATGACAATCAGGTATTACTGAATGTCAGTTTCGGCTTCGGTTCTGATGCTATGTTGCTTTTTATTGTTTTCAGATTGTTCAGATCTTGTTAAGCCTGGGTTCCCCAACCAGGGTTAGGTAGACAAGCTAAACAGAATGTGCAGCGTTAGTCAGATAGGCACACAGATAGATGAGTGAGCTAAGCTTGTATGTTTATTAACATACAGTAAAAATAACAGATATGCTTGTGCTATCAAGTATATAGTTTATTCCATTATAAGTTTATAGCATAGTCAAATAACAGTCCAATAGTCATGTATCATGTAGTCAGTCCATTCAGGGATATTCAGTTAGCAAAGTCCATGTAGAATATCCTATGTCAGTTCACTTACAAATCAGTCCTTTGTTGTCTCTCCCATTCGAGCAATGCAGTCTTGATTCCAAGCAGTAATCAGGGATCATCAAAGCCAGAGAGCAAGCAAGCTGTAGACTTGCTACTTTTATATTGTTTTCATAACCACTCCCTTAATTGCTATTTCACAGTTAAAACTGCAGACACTTTAACATACACTAACTATGAATCATAGTTATTATTTCACCTAAACCAGTTAGGGTAAACAATGTTATCCCTAATATTCTCCCCTTTTAGGTTAAATAATAACTATGAATCATTTACATCTTTAAATTATATTTTTCACAACTTTCTTTAAACTTAATTGCTCCTTGAGCTTTTGTAAATTGGTCTGCAATGTTTTCTTCTGACATGCAGTATTCCAATTTTATTAGTCCATTTTTCACTGATTCTCTTACATTTAAATATCTTAAGTCAGTATGTTTTGATCTAGTTTTTACAGCAATACTAGTAGCTAACTTTATAGCTGCTTGGTTATCCTCGTACACAATAATGGAATCTTTTACAGTTATACCCATGTCTAACAATAACTGTTTGTAGAAAATCAAGTCAGTGCATAATAATGACAGACATGAAAATTCAGCTTCCATCGTGGATAAGCAAATATGCTGTTGTCTGATTGACCTCCACCCTATTAGTGTCTTACCAAATAATATAGCCATCCCAGATGTTGATTTTCTAGTGTTTATATCAGTTGCAAAACTGATAGGCACTAAGACTCAAATCACCCTTTGGTTCTATATACAATGCATGGTTCATTGTTCCATTAAGATATCTTAATATTCTTTTTAAGGATTGCCAATGACATTGTTTTGGATCTGAATTAAAACGTGCCAGCTGATTTACACTATAAGCTATATCTGGCCTTGACCAATTGCTTAAAAAAGCTACCAATCAAAGATTGATATATGGACTTATCAAATTTGGGACTTTGATCATTAGTTTGGCAAACTTCCTGACTCATTGGAGTCTTTGCCAGTTTACAAAGTTCCATTTTATACATTTTCATTAATTGGCAAATTTTATCTTCTTGAGATATCTTAAAACCATTATTTGTTTTATTAATTGTCAATCCTAGATACCTTTTAATTTCACCTAAATGCTTTAATTTTATCTTTTTGGCTAATAATGATATAATCTCATTAGCTTCATTATTAGTCTTAGTTATCAAAGCAATATCATCTGTAAATAATAATAATAATGACACCGTTCCATTATTTTCTCTTTTAAACACACACGGATCTGCTAAACCAGATTTAAAACCTATATTGTTTAACTCTTTTACAATATATTGGTTCCACTCAAACCCAGATTGTTTCAACCCGTAAAGACTCTTTTTGAGTTTCCAACAATCATTACTATTTACTTTATTGTCTTTTATACCAATTCGTTTTCTTAAATATATAGTGTGCTGCAATGGTGCATGTAGATAAGCAGTTTCTACATCTAAATGGTTAATGACATAGTTTTTCTTAGCTGCCCACACTAATGCTGCTCTTAAAGATGTAGCTTTAAGGCTTGGTGCAAACACTTCATCATAATCAGATGCAGTTTGATTAAATCCTTGAGCTACTAACCTAGCTTTATGGGTAACAGTCCCATCATTTCCAGTTTTTACTTTAAATATCCATTTGCACCCAATGGATTTTTCTCCTGGAGGTAATTTGGCATCTTCATAAACTTTAATTACCTTTAATGAATTTAGTTCTTTTTCCATTGCCTTTTGCCAATTCTCCTGATCCTTAGCAGGATACATCCTAAGTTCATCTACACTAGATGGAACTTTAGTTACTTGGCAAACTATACTTGCTTGATACCTATCAGGTGGTCTTAGTTACACGTGTAGTACGTCTAGGTATTATAGGACTTACAGGTGGACTTTCCTCTATTAATTGTTCTTGATCATGTAACTCTTCCTGATCAACTATTTCCTCTTGTTCTGGTCCTATTTGCTCTTCGTGGACTTCTTCTTTAATTGGACTCTTCTTATAGCTAATCTCATCTTTCTGCCTTTTGTAGGGTTCAATAATTACTTCATTATTTAAATCTTGCTCTAATCTATTCCATCCTACATGTTCTAGGAATTTTGCACTAGCACTGGTGTAAACTCTAGATGTACCTGGTTCCCAGAATCTATAAGATCTATGATTAGATGTATATCCTACAAAAATTAATCTTTTAGCTCTATGCTGTCCTTTGTGTCTAAGTTGTGTAGGGATATGCACCCATGCTGGTGCTCCAAATGTGTGCATGTAACTTAAATCAGGTTTTGTACCATGCCACAGTGTGAATGGTAATTCACCTGTTGTTGAATTAACAACATTATTTAATATATGATTACCACACATTATTGCTTCTCCCCATAAATTGTCAGGTAATCCTGAATCAGACATCATAGTTCGTGCCATTGATTGTAATGTTTGGCCTCTTCTCTCTATAAAGGCATTATGTTGTGGCCTATATGGTGCAGACATTTTATGTTGAATACCTAACATTCTAAGTCTGTTTTTAAATTTATTATTTGTAAATTCTGTACCATTATCTGTGATGAGAGTTACTAATTTCTTTTGAGTTTTCCTTTCAGCGAATTTTAGCCAATTAAATATATTTTGATATGTTTCAGTTTTGCTCTTCATTAAATAGCAAAACCCATTTCTAGAATAGTGATCCATTATACTTAGTATATAGCGAGCTCCTCCTACACTTGGTTTTTTCGGACCTATTAAATCAGCAAATACTACTTCTAAAGGCTCTTTAGTAGTAAATCCATCAACTCTATTAGCTGGTATGACCCTGCTCTTATTTTGATTACAGGCATTACATTGCAAATACTTATCACAAGGTTTCAAACTTATTCCCTTAGACAATTCAACAGTTTTCTTAAGCATTTTAAAATTTAAATGCCCTAGCCTTCGATGTAACAAGTGAATACATTCATCATGAGGTTTCTGGTTTTCATAAATTGTGTTAGCCACCTTTAAACCATCATCATTTAACACATATAATCCATCTCTTAAAGATGCAGTAATTATCTTATCATCTTTTGTAATTAAACAGTTATCTCCCCTAAATGTAACTACATATCCTAGTTTAACCAAAATTCTAACTGAAATTAAATTAAACTTAAGTTGTGGTACATATAACATTTTTACATTCTCTTTTATAAAAGAACAATATGCTATACCTTCACCTTTAGCTTTCAGTTTCCAGCCATTGGCTAACGATATTTGCTGTTTACTCTGGGTCATTTTTATAAACATTTTGTTATCATTTGTTATACAATGGGATGCCCCACTGTCAACCACCCATAAATTATTTCTTACAGCTCCGTTAGTATACATGGCTAACTCTAAATGTTTATTTATGTTTTGATGATTTTTAGTATTCTGGCCAGCGTTCTGGCGCTTTGCCTTTTTACAAAATCTTGCCAAATGTCCTCTTCCTCCACAATTAAAGCACTTTTTAATTGCGTATGCAGTAGGAGTTTTATTATCTTCTTTTTGAGGTTGCTCCCTCCTCAATTCATCTCTTTCATGCCTTCTCCTGGCCTCTTCAATCAATCTGCCAGTTATATCAGTTAAAGTTAAATTTTCCTTTGGCAAAATTTCAAGTGAAGTTACGTAGTTATCATAACTTTCATCAAGGGAAGATAGAATTATATAAATTTGATGTTGTTCAGGGAATATAAGTTCTTTTTCATTTAATTCTTGAAAAATGCTTTGCATAGTTTTTAAATGACTCTGCATATCACCATTTGTTTGGAGATGCGTCCTGAAAAGCTTCCGTGTTAGATTTATGTGTGAACCAACCTTATCTCGGACATAAATCCTCTTCAGCTTCTGCCAACAGCCAAAAGCCGTTTTCTCTCCGTGGATATAAACAAGCTGTTGATCAGTTAAGGTTAACGCAATTATGCAAATGGCTTGTTGATTTTTATGCTTAAATTCTTCTATCTTTAGTCTGTCTTCCTCATCCTCTGGATCCCACTCTTCTACGTTTGGTGGATTTTCAATTATGTTCCACAGACCTTCTCTTTGTAGAAGTAGACTACATTTTGTAGACCATGATACATAGTTTGTTCCATCCAGCTTGGATATAAGGGACAAACTTTGTAAATTGACTTGTGCCATGTTTTCTTATATGGATATAAAAATATAATTAATAAAACACAGCTGTCTGTTTACTGTAATGTATAACAACACAAACTCTCACTTTTTACATAAATCTGTTTAACCTAGTTAAACTGACTTTGCAGCCTCTGGGCCCATAACCAGTGTTAAGCCTGGGTTCCCCAACCAGGGTTAGGTAGACAAGCTAAACAGAATGTGCAGCGTTAGTCAGATAGGCACACAGATAAATGAGTGAGCTAAGCTTGTATGTTTATTAACATACAGTAAAAATAACAGATACGCTTGTGCTATCAAGAATATATTTTATTCCAGTATAAGTTTATAGCATAGTCAAAAACAGTCCAATATTCATTTACCATGTAGTCAGTCCATTCAGGGATATTCAGTTAGCAAAGTCCATGCAGAATATCCTATTGTCAGTTCACATAAATCAGTCCGTTGTTGTCTCTCCCGTTCGAGCAATGCAGTCTTGCTTCCAAGCAGTAATCAGGGATCATCAAAGCCAGAGAGAGAGAGAGCAAGCTGTAGCCTTCCTACTTTTATATGGTTTTCATAACCACACCCACAGTTGCTATTTTACAGTTAAAGCTGCATACACTAACTATGATTCATAGTTAGTATTTCACCTAAAACAGTTAGGGTGAACAATGTTATCCCTAACAATAACAGTTGCAACAGGAGCCACAAACCAAGGGCAGTTCTTCGCTCTCCATATTTGCAAATCCTAATGTCAGTCCTTTTATGCCTTTCTAAACACAGGAATAATGTAAGAAAAAAAATCCAAACAATTCTAAAGCCCATGGCACACTGCCCAACGGATGCAAAAAGGACACAGTGGACGAGCAAAATGTTCCATCCATTGTTATCCGCTCTCAAAATGGGCAAAAATTTGCATAACCAGAGCGGATAACACGGACGCGGGGAGGATGCAGGGTGGATGCAAAGCGGATGCGGAAGGAAGCCCAGCAGATGGAAGCGGATGGGAGCGGATGGCACATCCGCTAGGCTTCTGGGGGGCCTCAGCAAAGCGGACGCGGAACAGATACAGCGGATGCACAGTGGATGAATAGATGAACAGATACAGCGGATGCACGCGGAACGGATGAAGCGGATGCACAGCATATGCACAGCGGATGTACAGCAGAAGCCTAATGGATGCCTGGCGTTAATTGCGCATGCGGGGAGGATGCATTGCGTCAGCCCCGCGGATATAACGGAAGCAGCTCGGAAGCAGGTCGCCATTTAGAGGAAAGACCTGCTGCCAGACACATCAAAAGCCTTGCCTACCCTGCCTGCATGTCTGCCTGCCAGCCTTGCTGCCAGCCTCCCTGCCAGCCTTGGTTCATGTCTGCCTGCCACCCTTGGTGCCAGCCTGCCTGCCTTGGTGCAAGCCTTCCTGCCAGCCTTGGTGCCTGCCTCCCTGCCAGCCTTGGTGCCTGCCTTGGTGCCAGCCTTCCTGCCAGCCTTGGAGACTGCCTTGGTACCAGCCTCCCTGCCAGCCTTGCTGCCAGCCTTGGTTCCTGCCAGCCTCCCTGCCAGCCAGCAACCCCACAACCATGCGGAAATACAGCAAGCCTCAGCCATCTGCTGCCAGCCCTGGCAAGAGGGACAGGGCTACCATCCCGGCCCCTGGCCCTCACTCTGTTTCTGCTGGGGCTTCGGCAGCATGGGCTCGCTCTTCTGGGCCTGGGGCTTCTGCTGCTTCTGCTTCTGGAGGAGCTGATGACAAGCACTCCAGCACCAGTCACCTCCACAGCACCTGCACCCTTCACCCCTGAGACTGAGCGACCAAGAGGAGTGCCAGAGACTTATTTTTGTCTTATAGCTTGTTGTTAATAAAGTCTATTTTTGATTCACACACTTGCTTCATTTCTTTTTTTTAATAAAGTCTTGCTGGAAACATTTAGAAATGGTTTAAGCCTTTGCATGCTTGTGGGATGGGTTAAGATAGCTGTGGGATGGGTTGAGATAGCTGTGGGATGGGCAGGGATACCTGTGGGATGGGTAATAGCTGTGGGATAGATAAACCTCCAGTGCAAGCATAGTGGGACTGTATGGTCCACCTTCCCAGGTGCCACACCTACGGCCCTTTATTATCAATAATAATGTAATAATTATCCACACATGTCAACATAAACACAACTCTTTATTAAATGCCCTGTTCATTGTAGGCCAACCAAACATACATGGCCCAATCTCATCCATGTGATGAGACAGGCTGAAGGAAGCATCCATTAAGCATCTACCATCCTGTCTTGCCACTCCACTGCTCCAGCTGGGGAGTTGCACCATTGTCTCAGGAGGTTGCACTGCTTCTTCGCTTCATGTGAGGCTAGACTGGGGCCTTGCACATCCTGAGTGTCGATCAGATTTTTCCCTTGCCTCCATTCCCCAGGCTCCATGTCCCCATTGCCTTACTGGAGGTCCACGAGCCTGTTCTGCAAGACTGGGTAGTGGGTGCGCATGAGATTGTGCAGGATGCAGCAAGCTTCCATGATCCTCCTGATGGTCTCTGGGCAATGCTGCATGGTGGTGAGAAGTACCTGGAACCTGTTGGCCAGTATGCCAAAGGCATTCTTCACCACCCGCCTTGCCCTGGACAGCCTGTAGTTGAAGAACCTCTCTTCACGGGTGAGGAGTCTGGAGGTGTAGGGCTTCATGAGGTAGGTTGTGAGGGAGAAGGCATCATCCCCCACAATGAAGTAGGGCACATCTTGTGTGTCGTTGGGCAGGGGGTCTGGATCTGGGAAGCCCACGATGAGGTTGCCTTCCAGCTCCTCCCTGAGGTGACAGGCATTGTATACCTGGGCATCTGAACATGACCCGTTGCCTGAAGCATCGATGTACATGAACTTGTAGTCAGCATCGACCATGGCGAAGAGGATAATGCTGAAGAAGCCCTTGGAGTTGAAATAAGTGAACCCCGAGTTGGCTGGAGATTTGCAGGCCACATGCTTGCCATCTATGGCTCCAACGGTGTGTGGAAAGTTCCACTTCTGATACCACTGCTCTGCAACTTTCTTCCATCCTTCTTCAGTGGAGGGGTACTGGAGGAGCTCCTCCTTGTATTCTTCGATGATGGCCTGCACCACTTCTCTGACCACAATGCTGATGGTGTTGGATGGCACCCTCCAGCCATACTGCATGCTCCTGTAGGAGGTCCCTGAGGCCAGGTGGCGCAGAGTGAGTGCCACCTTGAGCCCAGTTTCCAGGCTGGGCCGGAAGCTGGTGTTTGCCTTTTCAACCTGGGTGTCAGCCGCTGCACAACTTCGTCAAACCTGGCTGGAGGCATCCTCATGAAGTTCTTGAACGCCTGAGTGTCTTCGTTCCTGAGCTCCACCATCAGCTTGTTGTACAGTCCGTCCTCTGCTCTTCTGGTGAACCATCTTCGGATCCAGACTCTTTTTGGCCGCCTCTTTTTCTTCTCGTAGTAGAGTTCACAGAGCCTGTAGATGGCTTCACACTGTTGCAGAATGATTTTGGCTACCAAAAGGAGTTTGTTATGATCCATGGTGGACATGACTGGATGCTGTGGAAGAGGCAGAGGCAGATGAAGGCTGCAGAGGTCTGCACAGCTGGGCTGCTGGTCTGAAAGTGAGATCCAGGTGAGTTGCTCCCCTTTTTATAGGCAATATAGGTTTTCCACTATGTGTCCCTTTGCATCCTCTAGGCATCCTGTAGACATCCTTAATATCCTAGATAGGTCCCCTCTGCAAACGTTTTTTCCATTTTAAACGCTTTGTTTCCGTGCTGCATCCGCTAGGCATCCGTTCTGCATCTTTTCTGCATCTGTTCCGCTTCCTCCCTGTGTCTGGGTGGATGGAGTTACGCGGATGCGGAACGGATGCCTAGCGGATATAGCGGATGTGTAACGGATGCGTAGCGGATGTGTAGCGGATGCAGAACGGATGAACTGGATACCTTTTCTGCCCAAAAGTTTTAGGCAGCCCAAAACTTTCTGAGCAGATGAAACGTCAGTAAACGGATGCTGGACGGATAGAGAGGAAGCAAAACAGAGGCAGTGAGTACATCGCGTTTTCGAACAGATGGCAAGGTTTTTTGTCTGTTTTACATCCTCTTTGCATCCATTGGTTCAGTGTGACATGGGCTTAAATATTTCATGTACGATTTTGCTTGGATATTGATTGCAAGGCAAATTCATGTGTAACAGATCAATAATTAATTTATTGGTAGAATAGCAAAATAAAATATCCATATTGTCAAATATTTGAGGTAAGAAAAATCAGGAAACTTTAAGAATAAATGGAACTCCACTTTATTGACATACAATCCTGATTTGAGTATGTAGTCTATTTCAATATGGCTATATTAATAGAATCTTCAAATCCCATGTTTTGCCTTCCTCCTTCTTACATCTCGAGGAATTAAGGTGTAGCCAATTTAAAACTCTTTCTGGTACTTATTTACTCCCTAGGCTTAAAGCATGTTTTGGTAGCTATTGCCACATAGTTTCTCCAACATTATATCTGTGGCTCACTTATATGGAATGTTAGAATAGTACTGTACGCCTTGCTAGCAAAAATAAGGAGAAAGAAACATGCACAAGATTGGCAATCCATTATAGACAGCAGCAGCAACAAAAGTATCAGTGACACTACACTATAAGAATTCATTAAGCATTATCTGATATAGGTTGTCTGAGCTGGAATATAGAATGTCAGAGTGACTTGCATAGAGAATTGCACTTTTTGCAAGTGTGCCACTTATATTTTCCCTTAGAATAAGAATGAATGGTGTGAGATGGTACAATATATAAATCCATTATTGTGTCCTATTTTCAACTTGATCTGAATGATAAATGATAGAAATGATAGAAAGATAATAGTACATTTCTGATCAATATAAAAATAGTCACTTTTGGCAAGGTATTTTGTTCTTTACACTATTCTATGTTTTCTATTTTTTTCCACTTATTGATTTTTTTTCTGTCTTTTTTCTTTCTGTTGCTCCAGTTGATAGAAATGAAAAGATATTTTACTCACCGAACTGGATTGCTGGAAAAGAGCTATCACTACACAAGACTTAAAATCTCAAAAATGTTTATGATACATGATAAAGAAGCCTAGAATTACTGTTTCATTTCTCAATTGTACTTTAATATTAAATTTCTGGCATATTTAATGATATTCTTAAACATGATATTCTTAAACAGAATATTTATACAACTCTGTCCTTTCACTGTATTAATTTCTAAACTAATTATTCAGTATCAAGGAGCTACTGATTCATTTCAGGTAATATCATCTTGTCAGTGTAATTGTGCATCATTTTCTATCTCACTGAGTAGCAATGGGACAAATTCAGATTCAGAAAACATGAAATCAGTCCTTGCTGTACTTTTTAGCAAATGTTTAAAGTTAACTTTTAAACATTTGTGCCTTCTTACAGACATCTTCATAACCATTAATGTTTAAATTAAAACAATGTATAAGATCATGATAATGAGTTTGCAAATTTTCTTATCTGATAAAACAGAAATGTTAGACAATAAATGATGGTGCTGCCTTTTACCTCTTCCATGAATGAAAAACTCCTTACAAATTAAAACTTAACATATCAAGGGTTATTAAACTGGGATTTTAATTGACATGTTTTTTCATAAATCTTGAAGAACCAAATTATGCCATTTTTTGTGCCAATTTTCATTCAGATTTCATTGAAAGTATACTTGAACGCTGTGTTCATCATGTGTCTCACAGAGATACCAGTAATCTTCCAAACATGCACATACCATGATATGTATGTATATATATACACATACACACATGTGCATATCCACACATACTTAAATATTGTCCAAGTAACAAAGAACATAAGGTAGAATATTTCTTCCTTCCTTCCCTTTTTTCTTTCTTTCTCATACTGTTCCTGAAGTCTGAAACAAAGTGAAGATTTTACAAAGCTGTGAAGGAGTTTTGTGGTTTTACAAAGCTGTGATTCAATCACCCTCCTGAAGCAACTGTATGAACTGAAGTGGGGATCTACTTCAAAGAAGTGTATCAAATTAGATTGACTTTCAATTGCTGCTGATCTTATGGACAACATGCAGTGTTGTAACTTTACTTTCATACATTGACAATATGTGAACAGCATAATAGGCTTTTGGTCACTGACAAGAATAACAGGCAAAGAAATGTTATCTCCATTGCTTTCTACTTATCACAAATATTTTTGAATGGCAAGGCAAACATTGTTTCAAGTTTCCTTAGGTCTCAGCTTCTTTAACAAGATTTTGTCTTACACTAATAAAATAAACTTCATTTTTGAGCCAAGCTGAAATCTCTAAAGAGTCTGTGAATGCTGGATGAAGGGCTTATGTTTACCCCAGCCTTTGGCTTCTTGTCTCCCTTATGCAAATTGGCTGAAAATGTAATGAATTTCATAGTCACTTTCCCAGATTTCAAATCTTTTCCCACTTTTGTAACAATGAGACCTGGCATTCTGTTCAGATGGTTCAGATACTATTCACTGTAGTCGCCAAACTTGTTCTTTCTTGCTGTCACCCATGCCTAGAAAACAATTGAACAAATTTCAATTGCACATTGCTGCAATAAAATTGTTTTTTAATTTTTTAAATAAATTTTCAATAAACAAACATATACAAACAAAACATAAAAACATAAAACTTCTTTTTGGAAAGCGGCTTCCTGGGTTACATCTTTTTGTACAGACATAAATTCGAATTCATGCTCACTTTTTATTCCATTTCATATCTTATTTACCATTCAACATTTTCTATTAGCTTCTCCCCTCTTTTCACTCTCTGAATTCTATTTTATTTATTTCATCTCAGTTTAAATCATTATATGTATATCTTTTGTCTGTTCTATTTCAATTTTCTATTATCTTTTCTCATTAACACAAAATTTCTCCTGTAATCACTAATTGAAGTATGATGCCTTTAAATCTTTCCTCTAAATTTAACACTTAAAATAATATATACTTTTTGTTCTGATTCTGCTTAGAACATTCTGAAGTTACATACTATATTATAAAATAAGAAAGAGTAATAAGTTTATGATATAATTAAAAAAATAATTCATAGCAAATTAAGCTCTATTATTAAATCCAGTTTTCTAATAATGTTTCAAATATAATAAGTTTATAATATAATTAAAACAATAATCCAAAGCAAATTAAACTCTATTGAATCCAGTTTTCTAACATTATTTCAGATATAAATACAACAATATAATCTTATGTACTTTTGTAGAGTCCCCACTATTTATCTTTTCTCATTAACACAAAGTTTCTCCTGTAATCACAGATTGAAATATAGTGCCTTTAAATCTTTCCCCTAAGTTTAACACTAAGAATAATATATACTTTTCATTCAGCTTCTGGTTTGCAAGGCTTCGACGGTGGCAGGAATCCGCGATTGTGCGCACTTCCTCCTACATTCGCCGCTGGAGTGCCCCCGATCCAGCTGGATTTGGGGGCTATAGTTACCCCCTAGAGGTAACTAAAGATAGGGGAGACTCAGCAGGGGTCCAGGGGAATCGCAACCCCCCCTCCTCAGCTGGCTTAACTCCCTTTTCCGAAAGTGGTGGAGCAGTGGTCAGCAATGGCCGCCACAAAGAAGCTTTCATCCGGATAAGAATGTGCAGGAGAAAGCTGAGAAAGTGAAAGTTTTTGGCTAACCGGGATGACAAGTAATATTTAAATATCCTGGAACTTAAGTTTTAGGAAAGATACACCATTCCCGATGAAGACGGAAGAAGCAGTGAATGAAAGTAAAAAGGGAAAGTTTGTTTTTCCTCATTCTCCTTCCTTATGGTGATAGCAAATGTGGAGAAATCGGAAAAACCCATTTGGCATCAGCAGGTAATTAAATTGAAAATTGAAGCCAAGGGGACAATAAAGATTTCTGATCATTGAAAGGAAAAAACAACAACTTTTTTTTGCTATAAGTGGGAAGGGAGAGGAAAAAGTTAATATTAAGATTTTCTTGGAGGAGGCTGCTTGGAATTTATAAGATTATAGCGAAACTGTAACAAAACTTCTAAAAGATATATTTTAACTGGAGCTTTATAACTGAACTATAACCCCAGGAAGAGAAAATATAAAAAGAAGAAAGTGTTAAATGAAATAGACTGTGTGTATTTGGATTGCTTGGTGACTTTGGGACTTTTGGAAACTATTATTTGAAAGACTAAAAATATTTGGGTTATCTAAAAAAACTTTTTACAATGCACTACTTGTTGATGAACTGAAAATTGAATCTAAAAAGCTAAAAGAAGAGGATCAAAAAGGGAAGGGCTCTTCTGGATCTGTTTTCCATTATTTAGAAATGGCGATTTATACCTATCAGAAACTACAAGAACAAGAAGACTGGGATGAAGAAGAAGCCATTTTAATGAACAAACAACTTTAGCCGGGGAACAAAAGGGAAAGAGGGGAAAGAGAATGGAAAATTTAAGATTTAAAAAAACAAACAAAAAAGGAAAAAATAAAGTGAAAAATCAATACAATGTCAGAAAGCAACAGAAACGAGAAATACAGAAGAAGGTGGAGATTAAGAAGGTGGAGATTAAGAGACAAGGAGGTAAAAAGACAGGAATGGAGAAGAAAGGAAGGGAAAAGGGGAAGAGAAGTTACAAAGGTTTAAAACAAGATGTAAAGAAACAAGATCTATTCAGAGATAGTGGGTAAAAATATGATTAAAAAAGAGATTCTGCAAAGTACATAAGATTGTATTGTCATACTTATATTTGAAATAATGTTAGAAAATTGGATTTAATGATAGAACTTAATTTGCTATGGATTATTGCTTTAATTATATTATAAACTCATCATTCTTTTTTATTTTATAATATAGTAAGTAGCTTCAGAATGTACTAAGTAGAATCCGAATGAAAAGTATATATTATTTTAAGTGTTAAATTTAGGGGAAAGATTTAAAGGTGTCATATTTCAATCTGTGATTACAGGAGAAATTTTGTGTTAATGAGAAAAGATAATAGAAAATTGAATTAGAACAGACAAAAGATATACTAGGAGACGAGGTAAAGGCAGGACTGGAGAGGAAAAGAAGGGACAAAGGGAAGAGAAGTTACAAAGGTTTAAAACAAAATGTAAAGAAACAAGATCTATTTAGTGATACTGGGTAAAAATATGATTAAAAAAGAAAAGTACACAAGATTGTATTGTTGTATTTATATTTGAAATAATGTTAGAAAATTGGATTTAATAATATAGCTTAATTTGCTATGGAATATTGTTTTAATTATATTATAAACTTATTATTCTTTTCTATTTTATAATATAGTAAGTAGCTTCAGAATGTACTAAGTAGAATCAAGAAAATCTTTTGAAGATCGATGAAAACATATTTAATCTATATTGATCCCAATTATACTTTTCTTGTCATTTCTACCAAAAGCGGAAAAAAGATGGAACTCTTGTCAATTTCACCAAGTGAAGAGAAAAAAAGACAGCAAAACAACAATAACAACTTGACTTTTTATTTTCTACACTTGTTAAACAACAACAAATCAAAGATTCAACCTTTAATGCAGGCAGCTAATTATAAAATGGTTTCAAAGGCAATGAATGGGAATTAGAGAGATATGCCCTATCCAGAGTCTCTGTCCCTTGCTCTGTCCCTTGTTTAATGACCTTAACTAATTTTTGTCCATTCTCCAAATTTACACTTTAAGGAAGGAGGTAAAGAAGATGATTGGACTTCCATTCCAGAGGTTCCTGAAGGTGATGGATTATCAGAATTCATTTTTTTCAGGTTTCAAGCCAGGTTACAGTATGGAGATAGAATTGATCATATTAGTTAATGTGAAGTCAGAGTGGTGGTGCTGAACCTATTGCGATGCCCCTTGATCTCTTAGCAACTTTTAATACCATCATTGTACCATTCTGGACAGCATGCAAATTTGGGAAGGGGAATCATCAGTGATTGTTCTTTTTTCTTTGTGGCAAATAGTGTTCATTGAGTAAGGCGATTAAACCTATGGTCCCTTACTTGTGAGCTGCTGCAGAGCTTAACTCTCTTACTCCTTCTATTTAACATCTGCATGAACTTCCATGTAAAGTTGAGTTTTATTTTATTTTATTTAGTTGGATGGTGCAATATTGTTCATCAAAACACTTTGCCAAATCCAGCCCCTGCAAGAAAGCTTTCTGTAAGAATTGACTTACAGCTTGGTTGGAGAGAATTGAAATATTTGTTTCCTGTTGATATATCTATATTATTCTTGCTTTAGTGGTGATTCAGCTCCAAAAATTCTAATTAATAATCAACTAACCAAGTAATAGAGATTGACTACCAGTCTACTTCTCTTAAAAAACCTGTTGAAATTCATACCTCAAATAAAATCTATATATGTTGTGAATTTCCTTCACCTATATGTCAACTTGGACTGACTTAGAATAACTTTATTGTCACTTTGAATGTACACTAACCGGCATACATTAAAAATAGTAACAAAAATAGTTAAAGAAACTTATTTTGACCAACTTGTAGATGTTCACAAAATAGCTCAAGTTTTGTATTTGTATTTATGTTCAAAATAAATTGATCTCTAAGAAACCTCCAATTTTGTTGTCTGTATCAGCCCTCTTTTCTCTTAAACTACCAAATTTCCATTTAGAACATGAACACACTGCAAGGTTTGTCAGCAGTCAGACTATATACCACATTTATATCAGTGATGATAATCATTAAAATAATTGGCACAATAGTGAGATAAATGCAACCACTTTCCAGGAAGGGATCACTCTGTTGCATTTAACATAAGAATAGAACATAATGAAATGGGGTCCTGGAATTAAGTGGCAAAAGTGGATAAATTGGATTTTTGGCTTATTTGGTATTTATGAGGTGATTGCCAAAAGATAATAAATCTTCCAAATCAGGCCTCCAACACCCCCCCCCCAAGGTGGAAATCTATAGGGATAGAATCTTTGTAAATTACATGGGCATATAAAACAATAAATTAATAGAGCAACACAAAACCCAAACACACAATGATTATAAAAATATGCCTATGCCAATCCTGGTCTTGGATTATATTTCTGATAACATAAAATGGATTGTTTCTTGTATCCTTTAATAAGGATGAGAGTCAAAGTTGTTCCTGCGTGCTTAAAACATTATCATTTGGCGTTTATCCACCATGCTTCCAGAGAGTTACAAGAAGATTGTGGCTGGATGAGCTAAGTTGTAGAAGTGGACTTGTAGCTATACTTTTTAATATTCTGATTATTATTTTTTAAAAAATGTTTTATTATTTTTTTAACAAAAATGTGATAATTAGCTCATTCCTCTTCCTTCTTTTTTTCACACATTAGCATTTGCTATTTTGCTGATATAACTCCAAGCTTACTATCTTTCTTTAAAGCATCAAATTATCAGAAAGATGTAATCTGGGTAATATATTACCGACTGACTTATCTTGTTCTGTCCGGAAATAAGTTGCGCGAGACCGGGTTCCAACAACAAACTCTTTATTTAATTCAGTAAAGCAAAGGTAATGGAACAACAGCCCAAGCCGCGCCACTCCTTTATATAGCAGCTTGCTCGTGGCTTGTGGCCAATGACACCACTTTAAGTGTTCCCTTCATCTGGTGGGCCAATCGGATTGGTTCTCTAATAGCCAATCCGAGAACAGCCTTTTTGGCCAATCAGAATAGGGAACTTGGAGCCTACCAAGTTCCATACATAACACTCCTCCCCCTTTGGTTCAGTCCAACGTGCGTCATGTAGTCACGCAGGTAAGTGGGGCTTTTTCGAATCCTGGTTGACCTGTGTAGCTCAGTCTTGGCGTGGTCTTCGAGTGGTTTGGATGGGATTGCTGTCTCTCTGTTCCTTTTCCATGGAACCTCCTGGAAGGGTGAGTCAGCCTTGACGCTCCTGCCTGAGTCTCTCGGGCTGGTTGAGATGGCTTCGCCGCTCCCTCCTGGTTTGTCCGGGTTGGTTGAGCTGGCCTGGCTGTCTCCTTCCAGGAAGGCCTCGCTTCGTTCTCCTGCTCCTGGACTTCTCATTTGGGGTTCATCTAACTGTGAGTGCTCTTTTTGATTTGTTTGATAGTCTTTGTGTAGTTTGTTTTCTTGTTATGGGAAGTTCGTCTCTCCTTTTTTATTATTTTGTATTTCCCCCCCTTCCTTGGTTGTTTTTGGGTCGGTATTTATTTTTGGCGCTGGTGTGTTTTTGCATTCAAGGGTGCGAAAACGAAGCTGGTCGATGTGCCGCTTCCATTCTCTTCCATCGTCTAGGAGTAGTCAGTAAGACCGGGGGCCTGTGATCTGGGTGATCATGGCTAGAAGCCATAACGGGTCCCTGGTGAGGTTTTTTGCATAGACCAGGTCACCTATTTCAAATGCACGGTATTTGCTGGAGGAGTCGGGGTGTTTATCCCAGGTGTAAGTGGGGTGAAGTCTGTCAAGATAGGAACGCAATTTCCTACCTATTAGGAGTTCTGCTGGGCTTTTGTTGGTTTTGCTGCTAGGGGTAATATGCTGTAGGGTTAGTAATCGGTTTAGTTTTTCTTGCACGTCCCCCTTGTCCATTCTATCCAGGCCCTCCTTAGTGTACCAAACCATGCGTTCAGCCCTGCCATTTGCAGCTGGATGGGCCGGCGTCATTAAAGCATATCGGATGCCTTGGGCAGCGAAATACTGCTCGAATGCTAATGCAGTAAACTGGGGCCCATTGTCCGACACCAGTACATCAGGCAGTCCATGCATGGTGAAAAGTTCGTCTAGCTGTTTCATTACTGCCTTGGTGGTTGTGGAAGCCATGAGGATGACTTCTAACCAGTTCAGGTGGGCATCCACAACTATTAAAAAAAGTGTTGCCTTTTGTCGGCCCAGCAAAGTCAATATGTAGTCTAGACCATGGACCCCGGGGAGTTTCCCATTCCCAAACTGGTGCCTGTGGGGGGTAGGCCTCGATTTTTGACAGTCATACCATGTTGCCACCCAATGTTCAATGTCCTTGTCCAGCCCTGGCCACCAGACATAACTCCTGGCCAGGGCTTTCATTTTGACTATGCCCGGGTGTCCCTCGTGCAACATGCACAAAATATCTTCCTGGAGTCTCTTTGGTTTCACCACCCTGTCACCCCACAAAATACAGCCCTTCTCGATAAACAGTTCAGTCTGTCGGGTGGGAAATGGCTTAAAAGTCTCAGTTTTGTTCTCTTCCAGCCAGCCCTTACCTACCCAATTCAGGATGCGAGCTGTCAAAGGGTCTTTCGTGGTGGCTCTCGTGACGTCCACTGTTGTTAGCGGCAGGTTCAGGCAGGTCTCAAGTTGAAGTGTGGAGACGGTGGGAGCTGGGTCCTCTTCTGTGATGGGCAACCGGGAATGGCTCAGGGCGTCGGCATGGGTGATGGTCTTTCCTGGGTGGTGAATCAGCGTGTAGGTGTAGGCAGCGAGGAATTCAGACCACCTCATCATTCTAGGTGACAGAATGTTCGGGGTTGGCTTGTTTCCTGCTAGGATTCCTAACAGTGGTTTGTGATCAGTGATGATCGAAAAAGATCTGCCGTAAAGGTACTCATGGAATCTTTTGACTCCAGCGAAGATTGCAAGATTCTCTGTCAAGTTGGGTGTAATTGTGTTCTGACTTGGAAAGCGTTTTTGAATAGAAAGCGACTGGTGCCTTTCTGCCATCTGATAGCTTGTGACTCAGGATGGCACCAGTTCCAAAAGGTAATGCATCACAGGTGACTGTCAAAGGCAGGGTATTGCTATACTGGATTAAAACAGTGTTAGACGTTAATAGGTCTTTGATACCCTGCAATGCTGCTTGTTCCCGGTGGCCCCATTTCCAGGTAGTTTTTTTGTCTAACAACCGATGTAAAGGTTCTGCTATGGTTATTTCTTCCGTCGGGCTAATCGGATTGGTTCTTTAATGGCCAATCCGAGAATGGCCTTTTCGGCCAATCAGAATAGGGAACTTGGAGCCTACCAAGTTCCATACATAACATATCTAGCTGATCATTTCTGGATATGACTCTGAGTAACTATAACAGTTTCTTTTTTTAAGAATACAGAAATAAATAAAACAATTGTATCACGTTCTGTCATAATGTGATACATAACTCAACCACTGGCAGATGGAGTTTAGGCAGTCTTGTATACCACAGTATCCCCTTATCAGGTAATGGTATGGGTAAATCCAGCATACTATATCACAATGACCTGCATCTGACAGTCATGGCCTAGTTGTGATTAAACACCCCCTTCTAGTTTTCTGACTCCTTGAATGTTTTAAACTATGTATTTGCTTAAAATAGGTCTTATACATACTGCAGCTTTAAGTTGCTTCTTTCTCCCATACAAAACCTCCAGAAATTAAGACCATTTAGAAGTGCCTTTCTAATTTTCAAGCTCTTTCTGTGCTGTGGATAGAGCCCTGGCTTGATATTATGTCATGCTAAGAATAGTGTGACTGGCAGATTCAACTCATTCTTTATCTTCCCCAATATTGCTTGAAAGACAAGCCATGCTTAATGTTCTTTGAATTCTTAACTCTTTGAGGCATGCGATTTCCATGAATATAACTTTGGCTATCACTGCCTTCATTTTGTGACTGCCCTTTATGTTAAACTTTTATGTCTGGCACAATAATTGCAAGATCAGTTAAAAATCAACATAAGATGATTTTACTAATTTTACTTGTCATTTGTACTTTGTACACACAATTTTCTCTATTTGAAAGAAGTTGAGAAACACTAAATAGTCAAGGCACCTCAAGAATTTTGCTACTTTTTTTGATCCAAATTATTCTTTCTCCAAGCACCCTCATCTTCACAGAGAGGGAAAGAGAGAGGGGGGCAGGGAGGGAGGGAGGAGAGACTTTTGTGAGCTATGAGCTGTATAAAAGTATACACTAAAGGGATATAATGCCAGGTGGTTGTGTTTGCTTCTTCTGCTGTTGCTGCTGTCACTACTACTATTACTATTACTACTAATAATAATAATAACAACAACAACATGGCTATTGCTGACTGAAATGGAGCCTCCGTGGGCCACACCCAGCCCTCTGAGAGACCTCCAGAGGCCTCTCCCAGCCTATTACAGGCTGAAATGGAGCCTCTGTGGTCCTTCCAAAGAAGCCAAAGTCTTTTATTCAGAAGTCTGTGAAGCTGTAAGAATGTGAGATATAAGGAAAACAACTTTCTCCATTTGAATAAAAGACCGGCTTCTCTGCCATAAGGGCCTACAGGCTAAGTCTGGCCAGTGATAAGCAGCCTTCTTCTTCTTGCTGCTGTAGAAAGTTAGCATCCATCCCTTTTAGAAGAAGGAAATATTTTGAGAAATATTTAAAAAGACAGAATATTATATTTCCCTTAAAAGAGAAATGGAAATCTTAAGGGAGACAGAAAGAAACTCAGCCCCAGCTCTCTGTCCCCAGCAGATATTTTTTGCCCATTAAGGAGGACTGAGCCAACCTATCTACAAGACAAAAGACCTTCAACCTCAGGATGATGGGATTAGCCCTCACTCAAGATCCAAACCAGGGCAAATCCATTAAGACACAATAGAAATTATCCAATACTGTTAAGGTGATGAAGATTTAATAGCTGACCAGCTGCCATAAGGCTCTAAAGGCCCTGTCACACTGCCCAACGGATGCAAAACGGACACAACGGACAAGCAAAATGTTCCATCCATTGTTATCTGCTCTCAAAAGGGGCAAAAATTTGCATAACCGGAGCGGATAAAACGGACGCGGGGAGGATGCAGGGCGGATGGAAAGCGGATGCAGAAGGGAAGCCTAGAGGATGGAAGCGGATGGGAGCGGATGGCACATCCGCTAGGCTTCTGGGGGGCCTCAGCAAAGCAGATGTGGAATGGATGAAGCGGATGTACAGCGGATGCACAGCGGATGAAGCGGATGCAGAGCGGAAGCCTAGCGGATGTACAGCGGAAGCATAACGGATGTCTGGCATTAATTGCGCATGCGGGGGGGATGCATTGCGTAAGCCCCCCGGATATAAAGGGAAGCAGCTCGCACATGGCCAGCATTCAGAGGTAAGACCTGCTGTAGGATACATCGAGTCCTTGCCAGCCCTGCCTGCATGCCTGCCTGCATGCCTGCCTGCAAGCCTTGCTGCCAGCCTTCCTGCCAGCCTGCCTTCAAGCCTCCTGGCCAACCTCCCTGCCAGCCTTGCTGTCTGCCTTCCTGCCAACCTTGCTGCCAGCCTGCCTTCCAGCCTCCCTGCCAGCCAGTCTGCCTGCCAGCCTTGGTGCCTGCCTGCTTGCCAGCCTTGCTGCCTGCCTGCCTGCCCGCCTGCCTTCCTGCCAGGCTTTGTGCCAGCCTTCCTGCCAGCCTTGGAGCCTGCCAGCCTACCTGCCAGCCTCACTGCCAGCCAGCAACCCCACAACCATGGGGAAGAAGCAAAAGTCTTAGCAACCTGCCGCCATCCCTGGCAAGAGGGACAGGGCCACCCAACCGCCCCCTGTCCCTGACTCTGCTTCCGCTGGGGCTTCTGCTGCTTGGGCTCACTCTTCTGGTGCTGGAGCTTCTTCTGAACCTGCTCCTGGCATTGGTGCTTCTGCTGCGTACTTCAGCAGAGTACGATGATGATGATGATGATCCTGCTGCTGCTGCTGCTGCTGCTGCTGATGATGATGATGATGATGCTGATTATGATCCTGCTGGTGATGATGATGATGATGATGATGATGATGATGATCCTGCTGGTGCTGCTTCTGCTGGTGGTGTGGAGGAGCAGCCCCTACCACCTGGAAACCCCTCTGATGAGGGCCCATCTGGTCCTAGCAAAGGGAGGAAGAGGCGTATGCGGGGATGGGAGAGGAGGCAATACTTCATTGAGGAGAAACACGAGGATGAGGTGCTGGAGTGGCTGAGAGAGAATGACTATCTGTGGCGGAAGGGACACCGGCTGTACAGGGACACCAAGCGGAAGCAGGCTGCTTGGAGAGAGAGGGCGGAGAGTATGGGTTACACTTCGGAGGTGCTCCTTGGCTGGTGGAAACATATGCACACCTGGTACGGAAAGCTGCACCTGAAGAAATCTGGCCAGGCCACAGTAAAGCTGATGGACAGAGAGACCTACGTCATGGCCAAGTGCAGCTTCCTGGAGGGTGAGATCCACCACCGAGGAGCACCCTTTGTCTACCCTCTCTCTCCGGTAGCCTGCTGAGAGCGAGTCCTCTTCCAGCCGAGAGTCAGTCCCTGTCTCCAGGCAGGTTTCTGTGGAGCATGCCATGGCGGAGAACTGGCGCACAGCTGTTGTCACCGTGGTGGAGTGCGTGGAGGACTCCCTGGTGTGGTGGGAGAGAGGAGACATCGAGTCCACCACAGTCGTAGACGCATCCACCCCCCCCCAGCTCTGCCTCCACAGAAAGGCAGAGAGCCAGACAGCAGGAGGGGCAGAGCCATACTGTCCTGCTGGAGATCAGGGACACCATCCGCACCAGTATAGATCTCCTCTCTCAGCTGGTCCACATCAACTCCTCATCCTTCAACCGCAAGCCCTTCCTCACCTATGTCAACCAGACCCTCAAGAACATGGAGGAACCCCAGTACCAGGTGGTGAAGGACCGGATCACGGAGCTGCTTCACAACCCTCCAGACCCAGAGGAACCTACTCCCACCCAGTCCAGGTCTGCTCCTCCACCCCAGGTGATGTCCCTCCCATACTAAGACTTCCCACAGGCCCTCACCTACCAGGGCTACGGCTACCAGGAGGTCCAGCAGCACAGGCAGCAGCCCTTCCCTGTCCAGGCACAGAGTCATCGGGTGACACCATTGCCACCGGTTCCATTGATGCCACCGATGCCAGCCACGCCAATGATGCCACCAATGACAGCAATGCCACCCACACCACCGATGCCACCCATGCCAGTCCTCACCCAGCTGCAGACCAGACAGCCCCACTACACTACTCCTTCCTCCACCCCACAGCCAAGTCCGGGCTCAGTACATCTGTCATCAGTACTGGGGCTGACACCCCATGGCATGGAGGAAGGACCTCTCAGCATCACGGGTCTGAGCCAGCTGTCCGAGAGCTTTCTCAACACACCGTCACCTGTTGTCCTGTTAGGGCCAGGCACCCCAGTGGTGCTTCAGGCCAGCACTTCAGCACCACCCACCTCCACAGCACCTGGACCCTTCACCCCTGAGACTGGGCACACCTCCGAATGACCAATAAGAGTGCCAGAGACTGGGTAGCTGGCTACCTGTAGAGTTTATTTGGACACTTGACTTGGGTCATTTTTGTTTTACAGCTTGTTGTTCAATAAAGTTTATCTTTGCTTCACACATTTGCTTCATTTATTTTTGTCAATAAAGTCTTGGTGGAAACTTTTAGAAATGGTTTAAGCCTTTGCATGCTTGTGGGATGGGTTAAGATAGCAGTGGGATGGGCAGGGATACCTGCGGTATGGGTAAGAGCTGTGGGATGGGTAAGGATAGCAGTGGGATAGATAAGCCTCCAGTGCAAGCATAGTGGGACTGTATGGTCCACCCTCCCTGGTGCCACACCTATGGCCCTTTATTATCAATAATAATGTAATCAATCATCCACACATGTCAACACAAACACAACTCTTTATTAAATGCCCTGTTCATTGTAGGCCCATCCAACATAGATGGCCCAATCTCATCAGTGTGATGAGACAGGCTGAAGGAAGCACTCATTAATCATCTATCATCCTGTCTTGCCACTCCACTGCTCCAGCTGGGGAGTTGCACCAGTGTCTCAGGAGGTTGCGCTGCTTCTTCTCTTCATGTGAGGCTCTGTTGGGGCCTTGCACATCCTGAGTGTCTATCAGGTTTCGCCCTTGCCTCCATTCCCCAGGCTCCATGTCCCCAATGCCTTGTTGGAGGTCCACGAGCCTGTTCTGCAAGACCAGGTAACGAGTGCGCATGACATTGTGCAGGATGCAGCAAGCTTCCACGATCCTCCTCACAGTCTCTAGGCGATGCTGCATGGTGGTGAGAAGTACCTGGAATGTATTGGCCAGGATGCCAAAGTCATTCTTCACCACCCGCCTTGCCCTGGACAGCCTGTAGTTGAAGATCTTCTCTTTACGGGTGAGGTGTCTTGAAGTGTAGGGCTTCATGAGGTAGGTTCTGAGGGAGAAGGTGTCATCCCCCACGATGAAGTAGGGCACACCTTGCATGTCGTTGGGCAGCGGGTCTGGATCTGGAAAGCCCATGATGAGGTTGCCTTCAGATGCATTGTATACATCTGAACATGAGCCGCTGCCTGAAGCATCAATGTACATGAACTTGTAGTCAGCATCGACCATGGCAAAGAGGACGATGCTGAAGAACCCCTTGTAGTTGAAATAAGTGGGCCCCGACTTGGGTGGTGCTTTGCAGGCCACGTGCTTCCCATCTATGGCTCCAACGGTGTTTGGGAAGTTCTACCTCTGGTACCACTGCTCTGCAAATTTCTTCCAGCCTTCATCAGTGGAGGGGCACTGGAGGAGCTCCTGCAGGTATTCTTTGATGATGGCCTGCACCACTTCTCTGACCACAATGCTGATGGTGTTGTGTGGCACCCTCCAGCCATACTGCATGCTCCTGTAGGTGGTCCCTGAGGCCAGGTGGCGCAGAGTGAGTGCCACCTTGAGCCCAGGTTCCAGGCTGGGCTGGCAGTTGGTGTTTGCCTTGGTCAACCTGGGTGTCAGGCACTGTACAACTTTGTCAAACATGGCTGGAGGCATCCTCATGAAGTTCTGGAATGCCCGAGTGTCTTCGTTCCTGAGCTCCACCATCAGCTTGTTGTACAGTCCGTACTCTGCTCTTCTCCCGATCCATCTTCGGACCCAGACGCTTCTTGGCCACCTCCTTTTCTTCCCGTAGTAGAGTTCATAGACCCTGTAGATGGCTTCGCACTGTTGCAAAAGGATGGTGGCTGCCAAAAGGACTGTGTTACGATCCACGGTGGACATGACTGGAAGCTGTGGAAGAGGAAGTGTCAGATGAAGGCTGCAGAGGTCTGCACAGCTGGGCTGCTGGTCTGAAAGTGAGATGCAGGTGAGTTGCTCCCCCTTTTTATAGGCAGTATAGGTGTCCCTTTGCATCCTCTAGGCATCCTCTAGGCATCCTCTAGGCATCCTGTAGACATCCTTAATATCCGAGATAGGTCCCCTCTGCGAATGTTTTTTCCGTTTTAAACGCTTTGTTTCCACTTGGCATCCGTTCTGCATCTGTTCTGCATCTGTTCCGCTTCCTCCCTACGTCCAAGTGGATGTGAGTTGCGCGGATGCGGAACGGATGCCTAGCGGATATAGCGGATGCGTAACGGATGCAGAACGGATGCATAGTGGATGCGTAGCGGATGCATAATGGACGAATTGGATACATTTTCCACGCAAAAGTTTTGGGCAGCTCAAAACTTTCTGAGCGGATGAAACGTCAATAGACGGATGCTGGACGGATAGAGAGGAAGCAAAACAGAGACAGTGAGTACATCGCGTTAACCAACGGATGGCAAGCTTTTTTGTCCATTTTACATCCTCTTTGCATCTGTTGGTGCAGTGTGACAGGGGCTTAAAGGAGACCATGTGAGGCACCTCTCTCTTCTCATGTTCTATCTCCATTATAGTTTTCCATGTAGAGTTGAAGAGTTGCCTAGTATTTGCCTAACACATGTAAGTGTGTATATAGTCTTGTAAAAAACCACTGTAAAAGACTGTGTTTTTCTCCTGGGTTGTGTCACAATTGGAGTCATGCTGTAAATACTCTGACATAATTGTTTAAGAACATAAGCCTCTTTATTGCATCACCCAGTAAGCTTCAACCAAGCTTGAATCAGAAAACGTACAAGGTGCGCTATGAAATTTGCATGGCCCCATGGGAATCTTGACTACAGTCATTTCTTGCACAAGTACAGGAAGTTCAAGGGCAAGGCCTAGGAGAGGGTATAAATTACCCTCACTCTCCACTCCATGTAGTCAGTTGCACCAGGACCATGTGCTTGGTTCTGCTTCATAATTAAACCATTTTTCGAATCACCCTCCATGTTTCAAGTGTCTTTGTCCCCACTTGAAACTGAATATTTGAATGGATATTTCTTCCAACACTGCTGCATGACAAGTTTGAATGAGCAGCTTTAGGGACTGGGACATGGCAGCCAAAAGGATTGCAGTTTAGCCCAGTGGTGGAATTCATATATTTTTTTTTTTATGACTGGCTTATTTGGTGGTCGTGGCTTGGTGGTCATGTGACTGGGTGGGCATGGCCAACTCAATGTTACTCACATCAAGGGGTGCCTCACCTGGCCCCTCCACTCCTAGCCATTCCTTGTGATCCAGCCTCAACTTATCTATAGTTCTGTAAAAATGTTGTTCACCTTTTTTGACTTTATCATCTGCATATTATAGATGTACTTTCATGAACCATTGAAAGGAGGAAATGGCTCCCATGCTTTACTCAAGACTGTGATAGGCAACAGTCTTTTAAAGGGTTGCCACAAAGAAAGGGGGACAATGTGTTTTCCAAAGAATCAGAATGCAAACAAGAAGCAATGGATAGAAACTGAACAGAGAGAAGCAACCTAAAACTAAGGAGAAACTTCCTGACAGTGAGAACAATTAACCAGTGGAACTGCCTGTCTCCAGAAGTTCTGGGTGCTCAATCACTGGAAGTTTTTAAGAAAAGACTGGACAGCCATTTATCTGAAATGGTATAGGGTTCACCTCAAGGTCCCTTCTAAATATTATTCTGACACCTTTCCCAGGAATTCTACTCAGAGTTTGGCATCCTCAGTTTTCTTGCCTGAGCTTGGGGTTGGACTAGAAGACCTCCAAGGTCCTTTCAACTCTTGTTAAACCATGTGTATTTTATGCTCTGGACTATTGACATTGAATGCATGTAAACCCTGAAAAATATATGGTAGCCCTGGGCAAAAGAAAGGCAGAAAAATTACTCTAGGTGTTGGGACAGTGTAAAATAGTAACACATGATAAATAATGAAACAATTAAAAATAACAGCACAGAGTTTTATCTCTCTCTCACTTCCTATATATTTTTTTCTTTCCTTCCTTCCTTCCTTCCTTCCTTCCTTCCTTCCTTCCTTCCTTCTTTGTCTCTCATACACACACACACACACACACTCAGAGAGAGAGAGAGAGAGAGCACTTAACAGACAAGCATTTTTGAAGCAGATCCTTTAAATTTCTCCAAGGTTTGAGTGGATTCCTCCACCCCTTCTATCTGACCACACTCCTTCTCACTCCAGCACTTTAACTCACAAGCAGAAAGCGATACTTGCAGCATCCATGGGAAATCCTTGGAGAAGTTTTTAAAAGACCTGCTTCCAAAATGCATTTCTTTTATGTTGCAAAAGTGCTCCGAGGCTTGATTCACCCCCACCTCCTCTGTCAGACCACACTCTTTCTCATTCTAGACACTTTAACTCACATGGGAAAAATGGTACTTGTTGCGTCCATGCCTTTCTTCCTTTTCCCCAGGGAAAAAGAGGACATGGGGAACAGAAAGCTAGGAGAGCAATCGCAAGTGAGCGACCAGGAGACTGAGTTGGGGACGTAGCCAGCCAGGGATTGCCACCAGTTCAGCGACCCATGCCAAATAACCACTACTGGTTCGGCCAAATAGGTGCGAACCAGTTGAATAGCACCTCTGGTTTAGCCAGATGAGACAAAGGATTGGCTGTTGCTTCTTCGCTGCTAGTCCTAACTCTTTTCTACCATCAGAGGCCTGCTGGCCACCTGGCCCCAGCTGAAGTCTTTTACTCAGAAGCTGGTGAAAATGCTTTCCTTAGATTACATGTTCTTGCAGCCTTGCTATCATCCAAATGAAATACTTTGTCTTCTCTACCAGTGGGTCAGCCTCTTCTGGAGCTCTGGGGGTCTTTAAAAAGTAAGTAATCCATGGCAAATGGGCTGAGGATGAGTAAATGGAATCCTGGATGCTAGCAAAGCAGGCCTAGTCTGTGGGAACCTGTTGAGGCAGAATGGGGGTGAAGCAATTGTAGAGACCCCAGGGAAGCATGAGGTATCTCAGTGGATTGGGGGAGGTCTTGGATGGCCTAATACAGCACTAAGCCCTGCATTCTCTTCCCCACTATGAGATGCCTCATGGGCATTTAATCACCTAGTCATTTGATTAACAAATGCATTGGAGAAGGCAGGGAGTGATCACATTCATTTAACATGATTCAATCAAATGAATCTTCGGGTTACAAATGTAATTGGTTCAATTACATTTGTAACTCAAGGATTATCTGTATAATGAGAGGGATGAAGGATCTTAGGGAAGTCCTGCCTTAGCACTTGGCTACAGGTGCCCCCCATGTCACACCTACCATGACCATGCCCTCCATGACCATGGCCCTGGGCATGTCCTGCCACTGGCCCTCTGAGGCCAAACACAACCCTGATGTGGTCCTCAATGATATTGAGTTTGATACCCCTGATGTAACATAATGATGAAGTAATGCCTTAATCTAGATAAAGTTACCTACATTTAATTAGATGTATAGTATTTTATGATTACATGAACCAAAATACATTTTATAAAACCTATTATATCCATGTCCTTCTCCTAATTCCTATTTTCTAAACAAGTACCACTGAATTTCTAAAACATGTTAAATAGTTAATATTATGATTTTCAGTTTTAAATAAATATTCTTGTTTTGAAATGCAATTGCCATTATTTTCAAGATTTATCTTTTTATTTGTTCACTGAACAAGTTTCTTGTCACAGTGTAAGGAAATATATTTTAAGGATTTGAAAATTTATTTGTTATAGTTTACAAGAAAGAGCAAGTAGGATAACTGGAAAGCAGTGCATATCTTATGTGCTCACATTCTCAATGAGATGATAGTTATTCACCGCCAGCTGTTTGTATTGCAGCAATAACTGAGGACCAATTGTCTAGAGATTATTGCTTCCACCCTACCTAAGGTGAAGTGTTTTCATATTCTGCCACTAACACTGATGAAGGGCCACGTGGGGAATTGTGGCAAGTATTGCATAATCAAATAGTTTCCCAATTAGCAGTAACTTAATTGACCTATATATTGTACTAGTCTATAACTAATTAGGCATATAACTCAGCTGCTCCAACAATGATCTTTTGAATTAATTTGATATGAAGAAATATGATAGCTTTTAACTGGACTTCAAGTATGGGCCACAGAATGGTGATCTTCCTTTATGTTATAGCACTCTGCTCAACAAGTCTAAAGCCAATCTGGTACACCAACTTATATCCCTCTTTCTTGTCTAGTGCTTACTAAACTTAATAACACCAATAAGTTGGCCTCTGATGTAAATGTTAGATCATAGGCAAATTCATTTGACAGAGACTATGCTTCTAATCTTCCTCCTAAAATAAATGGGCTTTATAACTTGTACATTAGAAAAGGAGCATGGTTTTCATTTTGTCCCATTCTCCCAAATAATGAATTTAGATCAAATTATACATGGAAAAAAATGGGTTCTATGGAAAAAAGGAATACTATGAACTCCAATGTGCTTGATAGAATAGTGATGGTTTACAAATATAAATGTTTAGCAAGCAGCAGACATATGCACTGAAGATTACACCTAAATAAACTTTTTCAATAGTTGTACACAATTGTACCACTGCTGCTTCTCCAATTAACTATTTTCTTATTTTAGGAATATTGCAGCATTTTTAATCGTTCCTTTTTCTTATCAGACAAGTGCTATAAACAGTACAGAAAAATAGTTTATTTTACAGAAAATGAGAAGGCACATACCAATTGTATGACTTGATTCTTGTCAGTATTGATTGTCCCATTGACTATTTTGCTTCACAATACACACATTGTGTGCAATGTGTGTATTTGTTTGCTTGATATCATAAAATATTGCTGTTCTGTTTACTCTTAATATTACACAAATGTACAAGTAGAGTTTATGCTATATTTTTATGATTTAGTTTATGCTGTATTGTTATGATAGTTGACATGTTTTTTCTCCTATTCCTGAAAAATAGAGTTCTATGCAAAATAAGACAAGACATAGTGGTAAAAAAAAAAAACCAAGAAAGTAGTAAATGTATTATTTTTAAGTATAAGCAGATATATTTAAATATTGTTATAAGATTTGCATTGTGGCTGCCCAAAATATGAATATAATATGAATAGTCAGGTGCTTCAATAGAAATTTGGGAATTGTTTAGTATTTTGACAACTGAGAAGTCTTTTATGATTCCAGAAACAAAACCATGACATTTTTATCTGTGTTTCTTATACCCAAAATTTTTGACTCTCTCTCTCTTTCAAATATTGTAGTTACTATGAAAAAGTGCTACAATCTTTTGTCGTACTGTGTGCTGCAATGTATCCATTTGTTAGAATGTCACACGCTCTGCAGGAACTCACTGAAGTGTCATGCCCTCAAACCCATTCCTCCTGCCAACAGAGAGATACAATAAAACATGGATAAGTACTGTGAAGAAAATAAATCGTTTTGTTTGTCAGGATGTTGGGAAACATAGCTTCACTCCAAGCAGCACTTCTCCATGTTATCTAAACTTAGTTCATCACAGCTGCAGATAGCAACTGTGGAATACAGGCTACTGAATCATTATTTAGAGGCCTTCCTGAACAATTTCTATTAATGGATAAAAACATTACATTTCCCATTATTTGATTTACCAAAAATAAATGGAAAAGTTTATTTTGTTTACTTTTTAAAAATTATTAGTTGCACATTTTATTCTGACAAATATATAAATAAAATAGTTAAGATATGTTTTTTGTTTAATTTATACCCACTCTAATCAATCAATCTTCAACTTTCTCTCTAGCTGTTCAAATAATCTAATCAAAATCAATTATCATGAAGATAGTGTCCCTTTTTCCCCACATTGCTGGTTTATTCTGTCTTGTGCTTTAAAAGAAAATATGCAACAGGCATAATGTTTCATTTGGCTGCTATTTTGTCTGACCCCAAAATTATTTTGGTTCATTTGCTCTTTTCAGTCAAGAATCACTGCATTTACTATTAATGAAAAAAATCAAAAAATATTAAAAGTACTGCATCAATAACAATAATTGCTTTTGTTTAAAATGGATCTTTCAGACCTTTGCTGTCCAGTTTTATCAGGAAAACAATATCCATCTTAGATAACAAAATGACAACTCAGAATTTTAATCTTAACCAACCTTGACTTACTTTGGAGGTATTTTTTAAATAAATAGCTATTTATATCAATATCAATGTTCAGTCACTATATATATATTAGAACATGGAATATATTCTTATTTAACTACAATATCTTTGATAGTTTTGCCAATATAGAGCTTAATTTACTTTCTTGCTCTTGAAATTTGCATTTTGACAGCAATCAATCAATCAATTACAGCAATTCAAGCTGTATATGGGAAAATAATTCTCTCCATTTGTGTACAGAAATAAAATAGTATTTATTGTATTGATGATTCAAGGATAACAAGTTTTATCTGATATTCTGAATAATTTCTGTTGACATGGACAGGTATGGAAATTGAAACAATCAATAAATAAAATTTTATTAACATTTGTGAAAATTATTACCTGGTAGATATTGTTTTTATATAATTATTAGAAATATTAAATGCTGTTCTTTTGGAAGAAAAGTAATTGGAAGTTGATATTATATTTCTCTCTCTCTCTCTCTCTCTCTCTCTGTGTGTGTGTGTGTGTGTGTGTGTGTGTGTGTGAAGGATCTGGATAAAGAAATTCATTCTTCTATCTTCATTGTTTTCTGACCTTTATGCAACAAACAAGATAATAGAAACTTACTATTCTTTTTTAATTCAACAGTATTCCTTTGCATATTTTGGGGGAATAGGTCTTATTCACAATGGGATTTATTTCTGATTTCCCCTTAACAAAAAAGGTATTTTTTATGTCCCAACAATATCTACATTACTTATTGAATATGAATAATTATGTGTTGCAACTCCCTGCCTCAGAGAATTTATCTGGTCTTTTACCTAGTGGAATTTTTTTATTAAGTTTATACAATTTAATTTAAACATATTCAAAACCAGTATTTACAGTTAAATACGATTAGGAATTAAAGGAATGCAATTCTTTATTCAAACTAGGAATTCAAACTAAAGGAATTGCAATAGATAGCAAATTGCACACAATTTTATTCAGAATATATTGGACTGTAAATGGTTAAGTTCTCAAGAGAAAAAGTCTTTTTCATGTCTAGAATTAACATTTTTGAAAAATTTTACTGAAGAAAATTGTGATGCATAAAATGGCACAGATTTTCTGTTTGCTGTTACTTATTTATGAATTATTATGATAAAGCCATGAATGAAAACTGGGAGTTTTATCAACAGGGTACGTTGCATTTTTCCTAATCATCACTTTTGATATTTTAGTAGCACAGAAATACGTTCAATTTTGAACCTCAAAAAAATAGGTGGAAAGAGGTTAAATTATAGTCAATAAATATAGATCTAAATTTATTCAGTCCAGTTGATGCTGCAGCTATGACCAGAATGTTCAGCAATCTAAAATTCTCTGTATGTTTTGAACTAGTGGTGGAATTCAAAAAATTTTTACTATTGGTTTTGTGGGCATGGCTTGGTGGGCATGGCAGGGGCTGTAAAATCTGCTGTAAAATCTTCAGTCAGAAGTGATATTTGCCGGTTCTCTAAACTACTCAAAATTTCTGCTACCGATTCTCCAGAACTGGTCAGAACCTGCTGAATACCACCTCTGTTTTGAACTATGAATTATGTTAAGTCTCAGACAACATAGGCAAAAACTATGCATTTTTTTCACTTGAAAGTCATTCTAAGTTGACTGACAACTACTCAGACCACTTGAAAAGAAAATTGAATTGAATTTCTTTCATCGCTTCTGTTCTTCCTTCTTTAGCAAGAATAGGATGTTTGGAACTGTATAACTTCAACTTATCCTGATATTCCTTTGGTTACTAGAACAAAACACTGTTTTTGTGTCTAAGTAACAGGAGCTTATATAGACTGGAAAAAATAATCCACACTGTTCACTGGAAGCAAACAAACTACAAAAAGTAACACAAAATTGATTTAGTGTGTGGATACTGTAGATTTCTTTTTTTATCTGAACAGTTACTGCAGAAAATAGTTTTCTGTAAGTATAGGACTAAAGCTTGCAGAACTGAATCTAAAGCAGAAAAGTATTCCAAGATACTGAAACATGCTTTGTCTTCTCAAACTAACGGAGTAATTCTAGTAACTGATTAGGTGAATAATTTACACAAAGCTTGCTATTATTATTTAATTTAAAAAAGCATTCAAGGAAATCTGAAGGATATTTTAACTAACCCTTTTATTAAGATACATATTTTCACATCTACCAAAATAACCTGTGTATATAAGTGTATATTATAATTCAGGTAACTTCAGGAGAATATTCATAAAGAAAATAAATTAACATAGTTACACTGTTTATCTTGATTGCTCACCAAATATTAAAGGTTCCAAATTAATGAAAATTGCACAAATTTCCAAGTTAATTTAAAACCATTGGATGCAGATAGGTTTTTGATCGAAGTGGTAACTTTTGACCATAAGTTATGTAACCATAAAAGAACCATAACAATTATTTTACTTTTCTATGACTAGTAAGATATAGGTAAATTTTCCGTTTAGTATTTTTTTAAAGTGTCTCTCACCCCCCCCCCCCAAGATAACAGAAATCCTTTCAGATGATAGTCATGATGGTGGTGATGACAATTATGTGAATTTTTAGGATTACATGCAAAAGTAAACCTAATTGATTTGGTAATTCAAATAGAAAGCTTTAAATTCTTCTCTGTTTTATCTGAGATGGAATGATACTGATTTTTTTAAAAGATAAAAATGGAAGAAAGGAAAATGAATATGTTTGTTTGTCCTAATTTCCAGTTGTAAGAACATAAATTGGCAAGGCAGGAATCAGAAACTGTTTGCCCAGAAAGTAAATAAAATAAATTATATTTCTACTTGATTTAAGAAATGCATTGAAGTGGGATATGTAAATCTAAAGAATGACTAGACTAAATTATTTTTTCTCCCTCTTCCCTTTCCTTTCCCTCTCCCTCTTCCCCCTCTCTCTCCTGGGAGTGGAAGACCATGACTTCCACTTTTCTTCTGGCATAATATTTTCTTGTCCACAATAATGCTTCTATTATATCTACCACAATCTCAATTCCTGAAGAAGAAAATATCCTAGTCCTGTCAAGCTGCTTCTGTTTTCTGTTTCAGAGATGTCTTCTGGAGTCCTTTTGTTTTTTGCTGATCACATTCCTTCAGTGAACGTGATTCAATTTCTTTTGTTTGTGTAAGAAATCGGCAACTTTGGACTCTGCTATTTCAAATGAGAAAGAAAAGAGATAAATGCTACCCTTATTTCCTTGTAAATAAATAAGCTGTCTTCAGTTGCATCCAATGCTTTAAAACTTTCTTCTCTTAAATGCAATAATTATTATTTACTGGGGGACAATTGACATAGGTTCTGTTTGCGACTACATCAAGAGTATATGCATATTTATTACATATCTAAGATGCCAGGTCAAGATTTTTTTCCATTATAAATGTCACTAAACTTTAAGTGGCAGTTTGTATTGTTATAAAATAACACAACTTTTCTGATGATTTACTACATTCTGCATTAAAGCCCTGAACAATTTCCTGAGACCAATATTTAGGTCAAATATCAGATTGTGATATTGTCTTTATTAAATATAAGCAATAGTGATTTGCCTGATATCTTTGGGATATGTAAGAATAGCCTTACAGTTGTTTGATCAGGAGTCAATATAAATATTAAAGGCCCTGTCACACTGGCCGACGGATGCAAAACGTTAGTAAAAAGGACACAGCGGATGAGAAAAATGTTCCATCCGTTGTTATCCGCTCTCAAAAGGGGCAAAAATTTGCATAACCAGAGCGGATAACACGGAAAGGAACGGATGGGGGGAGGACGCAGGGCAGATGGAAAGCGGATGCTCCACAGAAGCCTAGTGCCTGGAAGCGGATGGGAGCGGATGGCACATCCGCTAGGCTTCTGGGGGGCCTCAGCAAAGCGGACACCGGAACAGATACAGCGGATGCAGAACGGACGCCAAGCGGATGAAGCGGATGCACAGCGGATGCCGAGCGGATGAAGCGGATGCACAGCGGAAGCCTAGAGGATGCACCGTGGAAGACTACCAGATGCCTAGCATTCACTGTGCATGCGGGGACGATGCATTGCATCAGCCTCGCGGATATAAAGGGAGGCAGCTCCCAAGCAGGTCACCATTCAGACGAAAGTCCTGCTTCCAGACACATCGAGCACTAACATCACCATGGAGTTTGGCCTGGACAAATACACTACAGTGGCACTGAAGAAAGGAAAAATTGTAGAAAGTGATGGAATCAAAATGCCCAATGGACAAACCATCAAGTGCCATCAATCCGAAGCTTACAAATACCTGGGCATACTGCAGCTGGACAATGTCAACATGGGCAAGTGAAAAATGTGGTCAGCCAAGAATACACACAAAGGGTCAGAAAAACTCTAAAAAGCAAATTGAATGGCAGTAACACCATCAAGGCTATAAATACCTGGGCCATACCTGTCATAAGATAAGACTGGCTGGGATCATAAACTGGACACAGGCAGAGCTGGACACCCTGGATAGGAAAATGAGAAAACTGATGATCATACACTCATCAGCATAATGACGTTGACAGGCCATATTTGCCCAGAAAAGTAGACGGCAGAGGACTTTTGCAAGTGAATCAGACAGTCAAAGAAAAAAAGCATTGCGTGGCAAATTATGTGAAAGATAGTGTTGAATCAGCTTTGATGGAGGTCAACAATAGGAAGCTGCTCAAAGTGCAGAAAACCAAGAATCAATACAGGAAAACAATGATGCAAACTTGGGCTGACAGCCCAAGAACAAGCCATCAGAACGAATGCAATCAAAGCCAAAATAGAAATAATCAAAGCTATGCTGATGATCCCAAATGTGACCTCTGCAAAGAAGTGAACAAGACTATTGAACATATACTGAGTTATTGCAAGACAATCGCTCAGACTGATTACAAATAACATCACAACACAGTCATTCAGATGGTCCACTGGAACTTGTGTCACAACTACCATCTCCCTGTAGAAAAGAACTGGTGGGATCATAAGCCTGAGAAAGTAGTTGAAAACGAGCATGCAAAACTACTGTGGGACTTCCAAATACAGACTGACAAAGTTTTGGAACACAATACCACTATCACGATTGTGGAGAAGAAAAAAGTTTGGATTATCAACATTGCCATACTTGGTGACAGCAGAATCGACAAAAAACAACTTTCCATCTAAAGTCATGGGAACATAAAGTGGAAAAAGTTGTCAGAAATAAGAAGGTGAAGATCTTGTGGGACTTTCAAATACTGACAGGTCATCATTTGGAACACAATACACCAGATATCACAATTGTCAAAAATCAAAGTGTACAATTTATTGATACCGCTGTATCAGGAGAAACCAGGAGTATTGAAGAAAAAGAACTGGAAAAAATCATGAAATATCACAACTTGGCCATTGAAACTATGAGGTTATGGATGAAACATGTAACAGTGATACCCATTGTCACTGGGACACTCAGTACCATGTCCATGAATTTTAGAAAATACATCAAGAAATTGTAGCTTCCTGCAATAACATCAGCAGAACTGCAAAAAACTGCTACTTGGAACATCGTACATCTTAAGAAAATAATTGGTTAATACCTGGGATGCTGGCAGCAATTCGTATCAACTACTACACTTGTCAAGTATATTTGTGATACATTTTTAAATGTTCAGTTTCATGTTTAATGAATAAAAGAAATAACAACGACAATGACAATGACGACGACGACGACGACGACGACGACGACGACAACGACAATGACAACGATAACGATAACGATAACGATAACGATAACGATAATGATAACGATAACGATAATAATAGGAGGAGGAGGAGGAGGAGATGGAGGTGTAGGAGGAGGAGCAGGAGGAGGAGGAAAAAAACTTAATAGTACACAAACTGGAATTTTTTTGTTTTGTTTTCTGAAAACAGAAAATATTTTGCTTAGAATGAACTCCATCATATACCAAGAAACAGAATGAACACTGGCAAATAAAGCAAACTCTAGAATGACCCCAAATAATTTTCCTTTTTCATTGACTAAAATGGCTCTAACTGACTTAAGTTAAAAAGATGAGTTGCCACAGACTACAGTCAAGAAATGATCAGCTAAACATCAAAGTATCTGTGAAAGAAAAATTCAATAAAGGCACATATTAAAATAGCATGGATAGAAATACTGTATTAGAAATCATAGTCTTACATATTGTTTATAGTTGTTTGATTGTATTGACATAGAAAAAATGTGGGTTGATACAGAAATGTACACCAATTCCACAATATTGTAAATATCCACATTGCATCCATCATATGTGATTAGATTATCAGGATGAAGGAGCATTTAGTCTGATATTTTAGTAAGATCCAAAAATGATTCATAAATAATACAGAAAATGTAAATGTTGAGAAAATGTTGAGGTTAAAACAACAACATTTTAAAATGCAAAAGTGATACTCATCCATATCAGCCCACATCTTTGAGCATTTTATTTTAGTCATCTCAGCTTCAGTTCTTATGTTTAACCATATGGCACTGAATTAGGATTACAAACTTTTTTCCCCAAAAAAGTCTCTATAGAGTTGGAAGGGACCTTCTAGGTCATCTAGTCCAACCTCCGCCCAAGCAGACGACCCTACACCATTTCTGACAAATGGCAGTCCAATCTTTTCTTGAAAGTGTCAAATGAGTGTTCCACAGCATTTTTGGGAACTTCTTTCCTTTGTTCTTCAAGTCATTGTGCTTCAGGTTTCCTGTTTCTAGCTCCCTCCTTTTACTTTAAGTATTTGTTTATTTATTTTCAGGCTATTTAAATCTAGCCTCAGTTGCTCAATTCTGCAAGCATGGAGGCAAGCAAACAAACCCTACAGTTGGACTACAAAGATATTGCTTCCTGAACCTTTGGGTGTATCAAATAGATTTTTGGCTGATAATCATGAAAATATCCTGCAATGTAACCTATCACATACTGTTTTATAGAAATTTTCTATTTTGCAATTTCTCTTTAAGCATACTAATTTTTACTTGTATAATAAAATGTTTTGTGTAGTTATGCATATCTAGACATGCAATCAGGTCATACGACATAAAAGTTGTGGAACTGATACAGTTTGAGCATGCCTAGGCATGCTTAAGCTATAAAAGGTTGTATAAAGCTAAATAAGGTTATAAAAACAGATCTTAGATCATTGATATCAGTTGACACAATTGTTTCAATGCATGGCATTGTCTATGGATATGAACATAGTAAACAAGCCAGTTATCAGCTTACTATAGGATAATTGGTAACAGCAGAAATGTCTTACCAATTTTGGAACAGATATGAAATTTTTTGCTATACTTCTGTCAAGTACACACTTAAGCCTCAAAGACACCAAGACTAGACTTGTTAAGAAAGTGTGTGAACTGTATTTTGGTTGTAAGATTGGTGATCAAGACAATGCTTGGAGTCTTCACGTTTGTTGTTCATGATATGTTGTTAATTTTAGAACTTGACTCAGAGAATTTTGAAGTCAGTGCCATTTACTTTCGCAATAATATGGCAAGGACAGAATAATTATGCAGCAAATTGTTATTTCTGTCTTACTAAATGTAACTGGCTTTTATGCTGAAATTAAGAAATCAATTAAATACCCCAATATGCCTTCAGCTATGAGATCAACATGACAACTATCTGCCAATACCACCAGAGAAATGGAGTTTAGACAAAAAAGATGAAAATGCTGCAATGCACCAGCCAGTCACAACAGTGACAATTATCTGGATTTTTAACTCTGTATGTCTGATGAACTCATCTCAGAACACAATCATCATTAAATGACCTAAGGGACTTAGGTTTATCAAAATCAAAAAGCAGAACTACTGGGTTTAAGACTGCAAGGATAGCGTTTGCTATCACTAGCTACGAACATTTCTGTTTTTTGAAGTCACCAAAATGATTTAACAATTTTTTTGCACAGGTTGACAACCCTGTTTTCTGTACTGACATTGATGGTATGTTCACAGCTTTGGGTTGTGAGCAGACTTGAAATTCTCGACATAGAAAACCTAGAACTACACCACTTTCAGTCAGATCTAAGTATAGTGTACAAAATCATACATTTCATTGTCCTATTTGTCAATGAATACTTCAGCTTCAACCATAACAATACAAGAGCACACAATAGATACAAACTAAAGGTAAACCACACCAAACTTGATTGCAGGAAATATGACTTCAGCAACAGAGTGGTCAATGTCTGGAATTCTCTACCTGACTCTGTGGTTTCTTCCCTAACCCCCAAAACTTTAACTTAGACTGTCTACTACTGACCTCACCCTTTCCTAAGAGGTCTTTAGGAGGTGTGCATAAGCGCATCAACATGCCTACCATCTCTGTCCTATTGTTTCTTTTTATTTCTCTTATATGTATCCATTTCATGTATTGAATTATGTTTATACTTATGCCTGTTATCTTATAATCGCTTGACAAATAAATAAATAAATGTCCACAAGAATGGAGTCATCAGTGTTTCAAGAATGGATTCATCAGTGTTAAGTGTCAATACTATACTGTTACAGAATGTACTTGTACACCATTCAGTGTCTGTCAGCTATGCTGCACACATAGAAGAAACATACAAAAACAATGAACTGCTTCAACTTCTACTAAAGCACATCTAGTACAGCAAGTAGAACTGGAATATCTGTGATTTAAAAGTAGCAATTCTGCTGCTTGGAATTCAGCTCAGATATACCAAGTAGTATTGTTATATATGTGAATGAGACAGTCATGAAAAGAGTTGCATCACATTTTTAAAAAGACCACCCCAAAAGATTTTGATTCCAGGACAAAAAAAAAAATATGTAGATGAACCACTTGTTGACTGACAAAGATATTTTTGCCTTTCTTTCACATAAAACCCAGACTAATGAAAAAACATGTGAAAGTGAAGGTTTTCATTATTTGAAATAGACATTTCCATGAATAACTGACACCAAGATTAAGGATGGCATTTTTGTTGATCCACAGTTCAGATATATCATCAGATACATCATTAATGGCAAGTTTGAAGATCTGTTACCGGGGCCAAAAAAAATTGCCTGGAAAGCATTCATGGAAGTTGTTGATAATTTTTTTGGCAACTATGCAGTGCCAAACTAATTCAGATGGTTGACAAACTTCACATAAGCATACAAGACCATGAAATGAAACGTAAGTGAACATTCATTTTCTGCATTCATATTTGGATTTCTTTTCCAAAATCTAGGTTCAATCAGTGATGAGCAAGGTTAATGCTTTCACCAGGACATTGCCACAATGGAAAAATGATGTCTGGGCAACTGGAATCCATGAATGCTACAGTGAAATGTATCAAACATTCAGTCCAAAGAAAAGGAGCAGCAAAACACCTTTTAGACCTGTTTAACTCATGCAATGTGTCAGAATTGGAATGTGATTGAATAGATTAGTGTCATTAAAAGTTAATTTCATATTTTTCAAGATTGCCACATAAGTTATTCTGAAATTATAGTTGTGTTGAGTTTAAAGGAATCTACCACAATGAAAAGCTTTTCAGGAGGCACAATTTTTGAAAGCATATCTAAATTTCTTTTAAAGTCTCTCTTTGAGGTTCTTCTTAAACTTTTAGGAGAATGAGTGTGAGAAAAATAATTTTAAAAATCTCTTTACAATCACCTTTTCATTTTATAGTGTGCTAGAAGCACACAGAAACAAGAAGATAAAAGGTTGAATTATAAGAGGCTGACCAGCAGAACCCTAACCACATAATTAATTAGGGAACTAGAGGCTAAAACATATAAAGAATGGTTACAGGAATTGGGTATATTTAGTCTAATGAAAAGAAGGACGAGGTTGACATGATAACATTGTTCCAATATTTTAGGAGCTCCTACAATGACTAAAAGTCAAACTATTTAATGACACCAAAAGGCAAGACAAGAAGCAATGGATGGAAACTAAAGGGCCTGTCACATAGGCTGACAGATGCAAAAAGTATGTAAAAAGGACACAGCAGACGAGAAAATTTTCCATCCGTTGTTATCCGCTCTCAAATGTGCCCCAAATTTGCATAAAGAGAGCAGACAACAACGGAAAGGAAAGGACGGGGGGAGGACGTAGCCAGGATATAAAGCAGATGCTCCAGGGAAACCTAGCAGATGGAAATGGATGGAAGCGGATGGCACATCCGCAGGGCTTCCGGGGGAGCACAGCGAAGCGGATGAAAGTGGAAGGAACGGCTGCAGAGCGGATGCCTAGTGGATACAGCTGATGTATAACGGATGCCTAGTGGATGCCTAGCGGATGCCTAGTGGATGCAAAGCGTTCACTGCGCATGCGGGGAGGATGCATTGCGTCAGCCCCGCGATATAAAAGGATGCAGCTCGCAAGCAGGTCACCATTCAGAGGAAAGATCTGCTGCCAGACACATCTCCAGCCAACAACCATGGGGAAGAAAAGAAAGCCTGTGCCATCTGCAGCCAGCCCTGGCAAGAAGGACAGGGCCACCATCCCACCGCATGGCCCTGACTTGGCTTCTGCTGGGGCTTCTGCTGCTCGGGCTGACTCTTCTGGTCCTGGGGCTTCTGTTGGTGCTGCTCCTGGTGTTGGGGCTTCTGCTGGTGCTTACTCTGCTGGCGCTGCTCCTGGTGCTGGTGCTTCTGCTGGTGCTTACTCTGCTGGTGCTTGTCCTGGTGCTGGTGCTTCTGCTGGTGCTTACTCTGCTGGTGCTGCTCCTGGTCCTGCTGGTGCTGCTGGTGCTGCTGGTGCTGCTGGTGCTGCTGGTGCTGCTGGTGCTGCTGGTGCTGACTCTGCTGCTGCTGATCCTGGTGCTGCTGGTCCTGCTGGTGCTGCTGGTCCTGCTGATGCTGCTGGTGCTCCTGGTGCTGCTGGTCCTGCTGGTAGTGCTAGTCCTGCTGGTGCTGCTGGTGCTACTGGTGCTGCTGGAGCTGCTTTTGCTACTACTGTTGTTGTTACTGCTGCTGCTGCTGGTGGTGTGGTGGAGCAGCCCCTAGAACCTCGAAGCCTCTCTGATGAGGGCCCAGATGGCCCTGCCAGAGGGAGGAAGATGCATACGTGAGAATGGGAGAGGAGGCAATACTCCATCGAAGAGGAACATGAGGATGAGGTGCTCGAATGGCTGAGGGAGAACGAGTACCTATGGCGGAAGGGACACAGGCTCTATCGAGACACCAAGAGAAGCAGGCGGCTTGAAGAGAGAAGGCGGAGAGCCTGGGCTACACTTTGGAGGTCCTCCTCGGCTGGTGGAAGCACATGCACACCTGGTACGGGAAGCTGCACCTGAAGAAGTCTGGCCAGGCCGCGGTCAAGCTCACCGACCGGGAGACCTATAGGATGGCCAAGTGCAGCTTCTTGGAGGGTGAGATCCACCACCGAGGAGCAGCCCCTCTGACAACCCTCTCTCTCAGGCAGCCCGCAGAGAGCCAGTCCTCTTCTGGCCAAGAGTCAGCTCCTGTGTCCAGGTAGGTATCTGTGGAGCGTGCCATGATGGAGACCCCCCCGACATCTGCACTCCCCGTGGCGGAGCGCATGGAGGACCCCCTGACACAGTGGGAGCAAGGAGAGGGCACTTCCACCAGAGACCAACCCACATCCATCCCCAGCTCCACCTCCACAGAAAGCAGGCAGAGAGCAGACTGGAGGGACAGAGCCACACTGTCCTGCTGGAGATCAGGGACACCATCAAAAGCAGCGTAGATCTCCTCTCACAGCTGGTACACACTGACATACCATCCTCCAACCGCAAGCCCTTCCTCAACTATGTCAACCAGACCCTCATGGACATGTCCGAATCACAGTACAAGGTGATAAAGGAGAGGATCAGTGGTCTTCTGCACAACCCTCCAGGCCCAGATGAACCTGCTCCGACCCAGTCCAGGTTTGCTCCTCCACCCCAGGTGATGTCACAGCCCTTCCAAAGTTTTCCACAGGCCCTCACCAACCAAGGCTACGGCTACCAGGAGTTCCAGCAGCATAGGCAGCCCTTCCCAGTGCAGGCACAGGTTCATCGAATGCCACCGATGCCACCGATGCCACCCACGCACAGATGCCACCGACGCCACAGATGCCACCCATGTCACAGATGCCACCCATGCCTCACCTCGCTCACCTGCAGACTAGACAGCCCCACTACACTCCTCCTTCCTCCACCCCACAGCCAAGCCCAGCCTCAGAACATCTGTCATCGGTCTTGGGACTGATACCCCATGTCATGGAGGAAGGGGCTCTCAACATCACAGGACTGAGCCAGCTCTCTGAGAGCTTCCTGCACACACCATCCCTTGTTGTCCTCTCGGGGCCAGGCACCCCAATGGCGCCTCAGAACAGCACTCCAGCAGCAACTACCTCCACAGTACCTGGACCCTTCACCCCTGATACAATGGGCATGCCACAGAGTGACTGAGAAGAGTGCCAGAGACTGGGTTGCTACCTGTTGACTTTATCTTTGCTTGGGACAATTTATTGGCTCATTTTGCTTTTACAGTTTGTTATTAATAAATTTTATCTTTGCTTCACACACTTGGTTCATTTACTTTTGTCAATAAAGTCTTGGTGGAAACTTTTAGAAATGGTTTAAGCCTTTGCTTGCTTGCGGGACGGGTAAGGATAGCAGTGGGATGGGCAGGGATACCTGTGGGATGGGTAATAGCTGTGGGATAGAGAAACCTCCAGTGCAAGCATAGTGGGACTGTATGGTCCACTCTCCCAGGTGCCACACCTATGGCCCCTTATTATCAACAACAATGTAATCATTCATCAACACATTTCAACATAAACACAACTCTTTATTAAACGTCCTGTTCATTGTAGGGCCACTCAACATACATGGCACAATCTCATCAGTGTGGTGAGACAGGCTGAAGGAAGCATCCATTAAGCATCTATCATCCTGTCTTGCCACTCCACTGCTCCAGCTGGGGAGTTGCACCAGTGTTTCAGGAGGTTGCGCTGCTTCTTCCCTTCATGTGAAGCTCTGTTGGGGCCTTGTACAGCCACAGTGTCTATCAGGTTTCGTCCTTGCCTCCATTCACCAGGCTCCATGTCCCCATTCCCTTGTTGATGGTCCACAAGCCTGTTCTGCAACACTGGGTATTGGGTGCATATGAGATTATGCAGAATGCAGCAAGCTTCCACGATGTTCCCCACGGTCTCTGGGCGATACTGCATGGCGGTGAGAAGTACCTGGAACCTGTTGGCCAGGATGCCAAAGGCGTTCTCCACCCCCTGCCTTGCCCTGGACAGCCTGTAGTTGAAGATCCTCTCTTCACGGGTGAGGCATCTGGAAGTGTAGGACTTCATGAGGTAGGTTCTGAGGGAGAAGGCGTCATCCTCCATGATGAAGTCGGGCACATCTTGTGTGTCGTTGGGCAGGGGGTCTGGATCTGGGAAGCCCGTGATGAGGTTGCATTCCAGCCCCTCCTTGAGGTGACAGGCATTGTATACCTGGGCATCTGAAGATGACCCATTTACAGAAGCATCGATGTACCTGAACTTGTAGTCAGCATCGGCCATGTCGAAGAGGATGATGCTGAAGAAGCCCTTGTAGTTGTGATAAGTGGACCCTGACTTGGCTGGAGCTTTGCAGGCCTCGTGCTTCCCATCGATGGCTCCAACGGTGTGGGGGAAGTTCCACTTCTGATACCACTGCTCTGCAACTTTCTTCCCGCCTTCTTCAGTGGAGGGGCACTGGAGGAGCTCCTCCAGGTATTCTTCGATAATGGCCTGCACCACTTCTCTGACCACAATGCTGATGGAGTTGTGTGGCACCCTCCAGGCATACTGCATGCTCCTGTATGTGGTCCCAGAGGCCAAGTGGTGCATAGTCAGTGCCACCTTCAGCCCAGGGTCCAGGCTGGGCCGGAAGTTAGTGTTTACCTTGGTCAACCTGGGTCTCAGCCACTCCACAACTTCGTCAAACATGGCTAGCCGCACCCTCATGAAGTTCTTGAATGCACGAGAGTCTTCGTTCCTCAGCTCCACCATCAGCTTGTTATACAGTCCGTACTCGGCTCTTCTTGTGATCCATCTTCGGACCCAGACACTTCTTGGCCACCTCCTTTTCTTCCCGTAGAACAGGTGAAAGAGCCTGTAGAGGGGCTTTGCTCTGTTGTAGAATGATGGCAGCTACCAAGAGGAGTGTGTGACGATCCATGGTGGAGATGACTGGATGCTGTGGAAGAGCAGGAGCCAGATGAAGGCTGAAGAGGTCTGCACCGCAGGGCTGCTGGACTGAAAGTGAGATCCAGGTGATTTCTTTCCCCCTTTTATAGGAAATATAGGTTTTCCGCTCTGTGTCCTTTTGCATCCTCTAGACATCCTGCAGACATCCTAAATATCCGATATACGACCCCTATACGAACGTTTTTTTCCATTTTAATACTTTGTATGCGAGCTGCATCCGCTTTCATCCTTTCTACGTCCATGCTACTAACGCTCCGTGTCTGTTCCTCGTTCATTTCGCTTCTTCCTGTTTCCGTTTTCCGCTGGAGTGGATGTGAGTTGCGCGGATGCGTAGCGGATGCCTAGCGGATATAGTGGACACGTAACGGATGATGACGGATATATAACGGATGTTCCCCGTATTCGTAGCGGATGTAGAACGGACGCATTGGATACTTTTTCCGCTGAAAAAGTTTTGTGCAGCTCAAAACTTTTTGAGCAGATGAAATGTCAGTAGACAGATGCTGGACGGATAAAGAGTATGAAAAACGGACGCAGTGAGTACAGAACGGATGCATCGCGTTAACTAACGGATGGCAAGTGTTTCTCTCCATTTTACATCCTCTTTCCATCCGTTGGTGCTGTTTGACAGGGGCTCAATCAAGGAAAGAAGTAATTCAGAACTAAGGAGAAATTTCTTAATGGTGAGAACAATCAACCAATGGAATAGCTTTAGTTCAAAAGTTGAGAGTGATTCATTGCTGGAAGCTTTCAAAAAGAATTTGGCAATCATTTGTCTGAAATGGTCTCCTGCTCAAGCAGACTAGACTATCTTTGAGGTCTCTTCCAACTCTATTGTTCTATGTTTTACCCAGGCCAAGTGACAATTCATCTGACTTTGAGAAATGGAATAATTGTTGTTCATTATATAAATCAGACCAGGGTTTAGCAACAGATGTGTGTGTGTGTGTGTGTGTGAGTGCGTTTGTGTGTGTGCATACATAAATTATACATACTCTAGATATATATATGTTTTTATGATATACACATACATAAATGCAAGCATGCATTTACATGATTAGTGTTGAATGTTGGAGTTTGAAAAAATAGTTATTTGTTTTACTTTTGAAACATTATTTTAAGACAAAAAGAGGAAAATTGTTTGCTTTGGTATGCAAAGCAACTAACTATGGTTGGAGCTGGAAATTGAAAGGTTTCTTTTTTACCATGTTTTAGGATATGTTCTATTGGTATCTTGAATAAAAGGGAAGGCAATTTTCAATTTCTTCTCCCATAAAATCCTTGAAATCCTCAAATAGACTCTATGAATTTTATGTTTTTTTCAATGCTACATTTCCATTCCACTGAAATGGAAGCTTTGATATGAAGGCTATCCAGTTATGGTGATTTACTCAAGGATAAAAGATAACAATATAGATTGAAACTTTTACATATTTATAGAACAATAAGATGACATGGTTGCAATAACACGAAAGAGTAATTCACAGGGCATCTGTATCTTTGATCAGCTGATATCTACCTGTGATTTATTTGGCATCCATGTCGTTTCATGTAGTTTGATGAGTTTGACTTCTCTTCTCTGAGCACTAGTATTCTTGGTTCTGAAACTATTATTTTATGCTGAAGATTATAATTCTTCAATTAGCCTATACTTCTTAGAATATGATGGCTTTGTTTGTTGAATTCCTACTTTTCTGCAAAGTTTAATAAAATAATAAATCGGAACTTTCTAATCATTTGGCTTTTGAAATAGCTTTTCTGGCATAACAGTCAACCCATTTTTTTAAATTATTCCCAAATTCATATCTCCAAAGATTATAATACAATATATTCTTTTATAAGAATACAAGCGAAACTCAAAAAAATTAAATATCGTGCAAAAGTTCATTTATTTCAGTAATGCAACTTTAAAGGTGAAACTAATATATGAGATAGACTCATTACATGCAAAGCAAGATAGTTCAAGCCATGATTTGTCATAATTATGATGATTATGGCTTACAGCTCATGAAAACCCCAAATCCACAATCTCAGAAAATTAGAAGATTACATGCAATCAATAAAACAAGGATTGTACATAGAACAATATTGGACCTCTGAAAATTATAACCATGCATATGTACTCAGTACTTGGTTTGGACCCCTTTTGCATATTACTGTCTCAATGCAGCATGGCATGGAAGCCATCAGCCTGTGGCACTGCTGAGGTGTTATGAAAGACAAAGATGCTTCAATAGTGGCCTTCAGCTCTTCTGCATTGTTTGGTCTCATGTCTCTCATCTTTCTCTTGGCGATATCCCATAGATTCTCTATGGGGTTCAGATCAGGTGAGTTTGCTGGCCAATCAAGCACAGTAATCCCATGGTCAATGAACCAGGTTTGACCCTAGACTTAATGAGGCACAGTGGACCAACACCAGCAGATGACATGGCTCCCCAAATCAACACAAACTGTAGAAACTTCACACTGGACTTCAAGCATCTTGTGTGTGTGCCTCTCCATTCTTCCTCCAGACTCTGGGTCCTTAGTTTCCAGATGAGATGCAAAAGTTGCTCTCATCAGAAAAGAGGACTTTGGACTACTTTTCAAAAGACCAGTTCTGTTTTTCTTTAGGTAAGATACTTCTGATGTTGTTTGTTGTTCAGGAGCAGCTTGACAAGAGGAATACGACATTTGAAGCCCATGTCCAGGATCAATCTGTGTGTGGTGGCTTTTGATGCACTGAGTCCAGCCTCAGTCCACCCCTTGTGAAAGTCCCCAACACTTTTGAATGGCCTTTTCCTGACAATCCTCTCCAGGCTGAAGTCATCCCTCCTGCTTGTGCACCTTTTTCTTCCACACTTTTCCCTTCCACATAACTTTCTATTAATGTGCTTTGATACAGCACTTTGGGAACATCCAACTTCTTTTGCAATTACCTTTTGAGGCTTTCCCTCCTTATGGAGGGTGTCAATGATGGTTTCTGCACAACTATCAGGTCAGTGGTCTTTCCCATGATTGTGATTCCAACTGAACCAAACTGAGAGACCATTTAAAGACTCAGGAACCCTTTGCAGTTGTTATGGCTTAATTAGCTGATTAGAGTGGGACACTTTGAGCCTAGAATATTGAACCTTTTCACAATATTCTAATTTTCTGAGATTGTGGATTTGGGGTTTTCATGAGCTGTAAGCCATAATCATCTCAATTATGACATGTCACGGCTTGAACTATCTTGCTTTGCATGTAATGAGTCTATCTCGTATATTAGTTTCACCTTTTAAGTTGCATTACTGAAATAAATGAACTTTTGCATGATATTCTAATTTTTTGAGTTTCACCTGAATAATGCACACATATATTGGGTATTTATGAGCATACATGTACAATATGGAAAAATAAAAATGCAATAAAATTATATGAGGCTAAACAATATAAATAGAAGAAGATGATCTGTCCAACAAATAAAGAATAAGTCCTTGCAATATGAAATAAACTATTAATTCAGTGAATGTTTCAATTCAGCTTACTTTTAAACATCTATAGATATTTATTTAATTATTTTTCAAATAAAACATGAATGAAAATAAATATGAATGGGTATATCTTTGCATTGGATTTGGAAAGGGATAACTGTAAGATAAAATTCAGCTTTTATTCAGGCCATACATTTTACTACGGGCAAAGATTATTTTCTACTAAGAGGTTAATTTTCACTAACAGATGAAATACCTGGTAATTTATCTTGCTTTAAATCAGGGCTGAACACTGGTCTAATTTCAAAAGTTATTACAAATGATTAATACAATATGTGGTAAGATATATGTCTTATGCATTAACTCTCTACTGAAGAAGGAAAAGAAAACGAAGAGAGAAAATAAGGGAAAGTGTCCAAAGAAGGGAAAGTCATTAGAAAAAGGATAGAAATTTCTTATACAAAATATCATGGCATTTGGTTATTTAGTTTGCAAGTTTGGGCTTTTAAAATATTGACTCATACACATGTAATTTGGAGGAATGTGCTCCTTGGATTTACCTAAAATGACAGAGATTCTCCAAATAGAAATTCTGAATTTTTTTTACCAGATTTTTTTGAAGATGGAGCAGAAAGAGATAAAATAACAGCACTGAAATTCTTAGTGATTGATGCTAAAAGAGAAAAAAAAATGCAGTTTGAAAATTGTGTATGATACTTCACAGTACTGAAAAGTCTGACTAAAATGATTCAGATGCAGATCTGGTTTGTCAAAATAATTTACAATATGTATGTACATTTCTTCACTGCTGGAATTTAATAAATATAGTATTTAACTAACAACAGTTCATTTAGTGATTGTTCAAAGTTACAATGCATTAAATACATTTAAAAAGTGACATGATTATTTTTCACATCTATGATGGTGGCAGCATCACAATGGGCATGTGATCAAAATTTCAATGCTTGGCAATTGACTCATATCCACGTTAGGGCATGGAACATTGCTTTTATAAATTTGGTTTGTAAAGTTTCATCAGTCTATAAGCTAGGTAGGGACTTATCTGGGAACCATTGAGTAGCTGAGTGGCAGTCTAGTTGTTAATCATTTAAGAGTTGAAGGGATACTTTTCTGTCTTATCTGCCTTTTGACAGAGTTAAACAAAGAGTTTTATTTGGCCTGTGAAACCATAATATGTAACAATTGTCTCTCATGATTGACATCTCATAGTCCACACCAAATCTGGCAGAATAGGCATGTTCTGGATGCTCTTGATAAAATGTTGTCATCTGTCAGGTCCCCAGAAGCATGCATTTTCTGTTGTGGTTCTTAACCTGTGAAATAATTTGCTGCATATTTATTTATTTACTTGTATATTGCCTTTATTATTTCTACAAAGAACTCAAAATGGCAAACATATGTAACACTCTGTCCTCCACAGTTCTACACTTTGCAAGGCTGTGAAGAACTGTAATTCCTCCCACAAACATTGGGAACATGATGCTAGCATGCATATGTCTCATGGTGTTATGTTTTTATTGAGCCTTGAGGCAGTTTTTGTTCTGTATGGAACTTAGTAGGTTCCAGGTCCCTCGTTCTGATTGGCCAAAAAGGCCACTTACGGATTGGTTCACTAAGAACCAATCCAGGAAGCTGCCAAACAGCGGTAAGAGTTAAACAAGTGTCATTGGTCACAAGCCGGCAGGCAAGCCGCTATATAAAGGGCTGCCGCGGCTTGGGCTATGTTCCGTATCTTTTGCCTTGCAAGTTGAAATAAAGAGTTGTTGTTTGGAACCCAGTCTCACATGCTTCTTTCCGGATGGAACACTGGCGACGAAGGTGGGATCATCGTAGAAGGTGAGACCGAAGCACGTGGCGATCTGAACCGAGCGAGAGAGATGGTCAGTAACAACGCGCCTCCCGTGCCCTTCAACCCTGATGAGGAGGATTGGGAATCATATATCGATCGCTTTCTTATGTTTTTAGAAAGCAACGAGATGGAAGAAATCTCAGACCAAAGGAAGAGGGCTGTCTTCCTTACACACTCCGGACTGTCCATATTCAAAATGGCGAAGGCGTTGGTGAAACCCAGAGATGTCAAACAGATGACCTGGTCTGACCTGAACCGAATTCTCCGAGCACACTATGCACCGGTGGTCTCAAATTTAATCAAAAGGCATGAATTTTACAAGAGAGACCAGAAGGAGGATGAAACCATAGCAGATTTTGTAGCAGCCTTGAGACACATCGGAGGAGCCTGTGAGTGGAACATGGATGAGGCAATGAGAGACCACGTAGTCTTTGGCCTGAAGGACTTTACCCTTCAGAGCAAACTACTGAATAGGCCGAACATAACCATGGCCAAAGCCATTGCAGAGGCAACTGCCGCCGAAGCAGCAAAGAAGTCAGCAGCCACCATGCGGAAAATGAACAGCCCACAGCGACAACCCACCACAAGGACATCAAAACCCAGAGTGACACCGAAGATGATGACAAAGATGTCCATAAACACTATTCAGATAGAAAATGGCATGAAAAGAGGAGAAATCAGCGGGAATTTCAATGTGCGGGCTGCGGAGGCAATCACCCGCGGGCTGAATGCAGGTTCCTTGACGCAATATGCTGGGCTTGTAATAAAAGGGGACACATTGAAAGGGTCTGCCGCAACAAAAAGAGCTATAGTCCAAAAAGATGCAGTAGCACCCCCCCCCCCAGACATGATGACAGACAAGCCGGCATCAGATGGAACCGCAATAAGAGAACGGGTGACAGGGAAGAAACGCATCACACAGTCACCATGAGCAATGCCAGGGTGGAAAGCAAAAAGAAGGTTTGGATAGAGGTGAGCATCGAGGGGAGACCCTGCAAGATGGAAGTCGACTCAGGGTCATTCCTATCAATGGAATGAATGCCATCTGGCGCCTAATGCGAACATTAAACAGAGAGAACGACAAAAACAAAAACTAGTGTTAAAAGACTATCAGGGAAATCAAATTCCAGTAGTAGGCCTTGGACATTTTCTCATTGAATTTAAACACCACGTCGAAATCTTGCCTCTGAGCATTGTCGACCACGACCGCCCTAGCCAGTTAGGAATCGAATGGTTCACGCCTCTGGGAATCAGGATGACCGGGATCAACCGCATCGCTACATCCAACTGGGAGGTGAACTTACTCCAAGAATTCCAAGATGTTTTTGATAGAACTCTAGGCAAGTACGAGGGGACCCCAATCTCATTTAGTCTAGAGCCGAAAATAGCTCCCATTCGTTTAAAGGCCAGATACGTCCCATTTGCACTAAAACCAAAAATTGACAAGCAGCTAAATAAGTTAATAGCTCAAGGGGTTTTAGAACCAATCGACCATGCCAGGTGGGAAACCCCTATCATCACACCGGTGAAGCCAGATGGATCAGTGCGCATCTGCGGGGACTATAAGGCAACCCGGAACCATGCACTCCAACAAAGCACATAACCATTGCCAGTAGTGCAACATTTTCTGCACTCGCTAGGGGGAGGAAAAATATTCCCAAAGCTCGACCTAGCACAGGCCTATCAACAGCTACCCGTTGATCCCATTACAACAGAGAAACAGACTATAGTAACACATAGAGGGGCATTCAAATGTAACTGCCTCCAATTAGGTGTAAGCATTGCCCCAGGCGTGTTCCAAAGCCTCATGGAATGCCCGCTAAAAGAAATCAAAGGTGTCATCTCATTCTTTGACGATGTACTGGTCTCAGCAAAAATTGCCAACCAGCTCGAGACCAGGTTAAGAGAAGTCTTAACAAGATTTAGGAAGTCAGGTCTCAAAGGAAAGAGGAAAAAAATGTGAACTGGCCACTAACCGGGTTGAATTTTTGGGCTATTTAATCAATGAATAAGGCATTCACCCCACCGAAAAAAAAGTGAAGGTTATCAAAGATGCTCCCAGACCCAGAAACAAAACCGATCTCCAGGCGTTCCTAGGGCTCATACATTTTTACATGTTCCTGCCCCATAAGGCAACAATAGCAGAACCCCTCCATTGACTGCTATATAAAAAAAACCGCTTGGACATGGGGCCACTGGGAACAGAAAGCCTTCCAAGGTATCAAGGACCTATTAACGTCAGACACCATTCTCAACCAGTTTAAGCCCATGTCACACTGCCCAATGGATGCAAAAAGGACACAACGGACGAGCAAAATGTTCCTTCCGTTGTTATCCGCTCTCAAAAGGGGCAAAAATTTGCATAACTGGAGTGGATAACACGGACGCGGGGAGGACGCAGGATGGATGCAAAGCGGATGCAGAACGGAAGCCCAGTGGATGGAAGTGGATGGGAGCGGATGGTACATCCGCTGGGCTTCCGGGGGGCCTCAGCAAAGCGGACGCAGAACGGATACAGCGGATGCACAGCGGATGCGGAACAGATGAAGCGGATGCACAGCAGAAGCATAGCGGAAGCCTAATGGATGCCTGGCGTTAATTGCGCATGCGGGGAGGATGCATTGAATCAGCCCCGCGGATATAACGGAAGCAGCTCGGAAGCAGGTCGCCATTCAGAGGAAAGACCTGCTGCCAGACAGATTGGCTGCCTTGCCTGCCCTGCCTGCATGTCTGCCTGCAAGCCTTGGTGCCAGCCTTGGTGCCAGCCTTGGTGCCAGGCTTACTGCCAGCCTTGCTGCCAGCCTGCCTGCAAGCCTTGCTGCCAGCCGGTCTGCCTGCCAGCCGGTCTGCCTGCCTTCCTGCCAGCCTTGGTTCATGTCTGCCTGCCAGCCTTGGTGCCTGCCTCCCTGCCAGCCTTCCTGCAGCCTTGGTGCTGCTCCCTGCCAGCCTTGGTGCTTGTCTCCCTGCCAGCCTTGGTGCCTGCCTCCCTGCCAGCCTTCCTGCCAGCCTTGGTGCTGCCTCCCTGCCAGCCTTGGTGCCTGCCTCCCTGCCAGCCTTGGTGCCTGCCTCCCTGCCAGCCTTGGTGCCTGCCTCCCTGCCAGCCTTGGTTCCTGCCAGCCTCCCTGCCAGCCAGCAACCCCACAACCATGCGGAAGCACAGCAAGCCTCAGCCATCTGCTGCTAGCCCTTGCGAGTGGGACAGGGCTACCATCCCTCCCCCTGGCCCTCACTCTGGTTCTGCTGGGGCTTCTGCAGCACAGGCTTACTCTTCTGGGGCTGGAGCTTCTGCTGCTTCTGGTTCTGGAGGAGCTAATGACAAGCACTCCAGCACCAGCCAGCTCCACAGCACCTGGACCCTTCACCCCTGAGACTGAGCGACCAAGAGGAGTGCCAGTGACTCATTTTTGTTTTATAGCTTGTTGTTAATAAAGTGTATTTATGATTCACACACTTGCTTCATTTCTTTTTTTTTAATAAAGTCTTGGTGGAAACTTTTAGAAATGGTTTAAGCCTTTGCATGCTTGTGGGATGGGTAAGGATAGCTTTGGGATGGGTTAAGATAGCAGTGGGATGGGTAATAGCTATGGGATGGGTTAGAATAGCAGTGGGATAGATAAACCTCCAATGCAAGCATAGTGGGACTGGATGGTCCAGCCTCCCAGGTGCCAAACCTATGGCCCTTTATTATCAATAATAATGTAATAATTATCCACACATGTCAACATAAACACAACTCTTTATTAAACGCCCTGTTCATTGTAGGCCAACCAAACATACATGGCCCAATCTCATCAGTGTGATGAGACAGGCTGAAGTAAGCATCCATTAAGCATCTACCATCCTGTATTGCCACTCCACTGCTCCAGCTGGGGAGTTGCACCAGTGTCTCAGGAGGTTGCGCTGCTTCTTCGGTTCATGTGAGGCTCTGTTGGGGCCTTGGACATCCTCAGTGTCGATCAGGTTTTGCCCTTGCCTCCATTCCCCAGGCTCCATGTCACCATTGCCTTCCAGCTCCTCCTTCAGTGACTGGCATTGTATACCTGGGTATCTGAAGATGAGCCATTGCCTGAAGCATCGATGTACATAAATTTGTAGTCAGCATCAACCATGGCGAAGAGGAGGATGCTGAAGAAACCCTTGGAGTTGAAATAAGTGGACCCCGAGTTGGCTGGAGCTTTGCAGGCCACGTGCTTGCCATCTATGTCTCCAACGGTGTGTGGGAAGTTCCACTTCTGATACCACTGCTCTGAAACTTTCTTCCATCCTTCTTCAGTGGAGGGGTACTGGAGGAGCTCCTCCTTGTATTCTTCGATGATGGCCTGCACCACTTCTCTGACCACAATGCTGATGGTGTTGGATGGCACCCTCCAGCCGTACTGCATGCTCCTGTAAGTGATCCCTGAGGCCAGGTGGTGCAGAGTGAGTGCCACCTTGAGCCCAGGTTCCAGGCTGGGGCAGAAGCTGGTGCTCTGCTTGGTCAACCTGGGTGTCAGCCACTGCAAAACTTTGTCAAACATGGCTGGAGGCATCCTCATGAAATTCTGGAATGCCCGAGTGTCTTCGTTCCTGAGCTCCACCATCAGCTTGCTGTACAGTCCGTCCTCTGCTCTTCTGGTGAACCATCTTCGGACCCAGACTCTTTTTGGCTGCCTCTTTTTCTTCCCATAGTAGAGTTCACAGAGCCTGTAGATGGCTTCGCACTGTTGCAGAACGATGGTCGCTGCCGAAAGAACTTTGTTACAATCCACGGTGGACATGACTGGATGCTGTGGAAGAGGAAGAGCCAGATGAAGGCTGCAGAGGTCTGCACCACTGGGCTGCTGTTCTGAAAGTGAGATGCAGATGAGTTGCTCCCCGTTTTTATAGGAAATATAGGTTTTCCGCTAGGCATCCTCTAGGCATCCTCTAGACATCCTTAATATCCGAGATAGGTCCCCTCTGCGAACGTTTTTTCCATTTTAAATGCTTTGTTTCCGTGCTGCATCCGTTCTGCATCCGTTCTGCATCTGTTCCACTTCCTCCCTGGGTCCAAGCAGATGCGAGTTGCACGGATGCGCAGCGGATGCCTAGCGGATATAGCGGATGCGTAACAGATGTGTAACTGATGCCTAGAAGATGCGTAGCAGATGCAGAACGGACGAACTGGATACATTTTCCGGGGAAAAGTTTTGGGCAGCCCAAAACTTTTGGAGCGGATGAAACGTCAATAAACGGATGCTGGACAGATAGAGAGGAAGCAAAACGGAGGCAGTGAGTACATCGCATTTTCCAACAGATGGCAAGCTTTTTTCTCCATTTTACATCCTCTTTGCATTTGTTGGTTCAGTGTGACATGGACTTTAGCAATACCCTGCCTCTGATGGTCACCTGTGATGCTTCACCTTTTGGGGTCAGCACCATCCTGAGTCACCAACTCCCAGACGGCAGAGAGGCACTGGTCACCTTTTACTCCAAGACGCTCTCCAAGTCGGAACGCAATTACAGCCAACTTGATCAGGAAGCCCTCGCAATTATTTCCGGAGTCAAATGATTCCATGAGTACCTTTACGGTAGACCTTTTTCTATCATAACTGATCACAAGCCTCTTCTTGGAATCCTAGCAGGAAACAAGCCAACCCCAAACATTCTGTCACCTAGAATGATGAGGTGGTCTGAATTCCTTGCTGCCTACTCCTACATGCTGCTCCACTGACCTGGAAAAGCCATCCCACACGCCAACGCCCTAAGCCATTCCCCATTGAACATCACAAAGGACGACCCTGCTCCAACTATCTCCACATTTCAGCTTGAGACCTGCCCAGATTTACCGCTGACTTCAGCCGACGTTGTGAGAGCCACAGCCAAATACCCTTTGACGGTGCGCATATTGAACTGGGTAGGTAAAGGCTGGCTGGAGGAAAACAAAACTGAGACTTTTAAACCATTCCGTGCCAGACACACCAAACTGTCCATTGAAAAGGGGTGAATTTTATGGGGTGACAGGGTAGTAATTCTGAGCAGCCTCCAGAAGACGTCCTGGGCATGTTGCAGAAGGGTCACCTGGGCATAGTCAAAATGAAAGCCCTGGCCAGGAGTTATATCTGGTGGCCAGGGATGGACAAAAACATTGAATGTTGGGTTGCAATATGCCATGACTGTCAAAAAGCGAGGCCTACCCCCCCCCCCACACACACAGGCACCAATAAGAGACTGGGAAACTCCCCGGGGTCCATGGTCTTGAGTACATATTGAGTTTGCTGGGCCAATGAAGGGGAACACTTTTTTGATTGTGGTTGATGCATATTCGAAACTGGTTGCAAGTCATCCTCATGGCTTCCACAACCACCGAGGCTGTTATGAAACAGTTTGACAAACTGTTTACAATACATGGGCTACCTGCTTTACTGGTTTTGGACAATGGGCCTCAATTTACAGCCTTGCAATTTGAACAATATCTCGCTGCCCAGGGTATCTGTCATGCCTTAACCACGCCGGCCCATCCGGCTGTGAATGGCAGGGCCAAACGTATGGTTTGGGATACAAAAGAGGGCCTAGAGAGAATGGACAAGGGGGACGTGCAGGACAAACTAAACAGACTACTAACCTTGCAACATATCACCCCTAGTAGCACAACAAATAATAGCCTAGCTGAACTTTTAATGGGTAGGAAACTACAGTCCTACCTGGACAGGTTACACCCCACCTATACATGGAACAAACCCCCGACTCCTCCAACAAATACCGTACCTTCAAAATTGGCGACCTAGTCTATGCCAAGAACCTTACCGGGGACCCTCTTTGGCTTCCAGCCACCATCACACAAATCACAGGCCCCAGGTCAAACTGACTAATTTTAGACGATGGAAGGGAATGGAAGCGGCACATAGACCAGCTTCGTTCCCGCAACCTCCAACGAAAACCCGCTGCAGAACCAAAAATAATAAATTCCGACTGTAAAACAAACAAGGAGGGGGGAAGTACAAATAAATAAAAAAGGGAGAGATGAACCTCCCATAACAAGACAACAAACTCTGCAAAATGACAATCTAACTAAACAAAAAGAGCACTCACAGTTAGATGAACCCCAAGAAAGAAGTCCGGGATCAGGAGAGCAAAGCGAGGCCTTCCTGGAAGGTGGCAGCCAGGCCAGCTCAACCAACCCGATCAAACCAGGAGGAAACGGCGGAGCCATCTCAACCGGCTCGAGAGACTCAGGTGGGAGCGGCATGGCTGACTCACCCTTCCAGAAGGTTCCATGGAGAAGGCCAAGAGAAGCAGCGATCCCGTCCGAACCGCTAGAAGACCAAAACAAGACTGAGCCGTGCAGGTCAACTAGGACTAGAAAAAGCCCCACCTACCTGCACGACTACATCACCCATGTTGGACTGAACTAAAGGGGGAGGGGTGTTCTGTATGGAACTTCGTAGGTTCCAAGTCCCTCGTTCTGATTGGCTGAAAAGGCCACTTACGGATTGGTTCACTAAGAACCAATCCAGGAAGCCGCCAAATGGCGGGAAGAGTTAAACAAGTGTCATTGGCCACAAGCCCGCAGGCAAGCCACTATATAAAGGGCTGCCGCGGCTTGGACGATTGTTCCGTATCTTTTGCCTTGCGAGTTGAAATAAAGAGTTGTTGTTTGGAACCCGGTCTCACACGCTTCTTTCTGGACGGAACAGTTTTAATGGGTTTTTTATTTATTTTAGTACAATTCTCAGTTTTTATTTTTTTTAGCACCCAGAATTTTTTATATGGATGGCCATATAATTTTGATGGATAGATAAATTAATATTTTCCCCTTTTTGAAAAGAGGTAACATTAAAGTAGCCATAACTTCAGCTATTTATTCTGACTGAATATATAAAAGGAAAATATTATTTTAAAGTATTTTATATAGAGAAGAAATCTGCTTATATTCTCTTTCTAAAATAATGCTACATTTTTTTAAATCCTAGGATGTTCAGTTAGATATAATCCAGGAAACTAAACTGTATCCTTTTCCATATGTTGGACACACAGCAACATGTGACTAAAATGAACAGTCTCCCAATTAAAACTATGTCCTAAAAATATTGTTGAGAGACAGAGAGACAGAGAGACAGAGAGACAGAGAGAGAGAGAGAGAGAGAGAGAGAGAGAGAGAGAGAGAGAGAGAGAAACTTTTAATAAATATGAGATGTATACATGTACTGAAAAGTGTAAAGAAAACCCAACTTAAAGAATCAGTGGAACAGAGGAAATAAGATATTGAATGATTTGTTTGGGACCCTGAAAAATACCATTTTTCATAGTACATTATTTTATAGCTATTATCAGCTTTCTCATTATGATTCTTATATTGAGTAGTAAACATTTTCATTTGAAAACAGCATATGTGAAATTATTGTGTACCTGTTTTGATAAATACACACACACACACACATACATCGATTGTCAGGAAAAATATTTTTCATATTTGATATTTTGGATTGATTCCCTTGAACAGATTTTCATCTCATTCCCATTTCATTTGGATGAAAAAATGAAAACACAAATACTGAAGAGGTTCAATTTGTCATGATTGCTTTTGTACAAGTGCATTGATTCAATGTAGGTCTCTCTCCCACTCACCTTCCAAAATAATAATTCTGTATGAGATTCAGTCATGGAGAAAATGATAAAGTTTGAATATCTCCTGAATGTATAAAAACAGTACAGTATCTTCTTCTTTAATTCACACTTTTCATTTAAATCTGAGATGTTTGCCTAGTTTATTGTAGAAATTGCATTCATAGCTTTTGGAATATTCTCAGGTTTTTTGTTTTTCTTTTATTTTTAATTTAAATGACTGCTTACACTCAGCTATGAATTATTTCTGGCAAGTGAAAAAATATATTACATTTACTATTGTAATATGTAGCTAAATGAGCACTACTAAAAATAGTACAAGAATGCAACTCATTAAAATATTGCTCCCGGTTTCATGATGATTATGGTTAATAGGGCAATCAAATCTTGCTGTATTGTTCCTAACTACATGGCTGTTTGGTGGGAAGCATACATTTTCATTAAATAAAGACTTATGGGAAGAAGAATGTAATCAGTATTAATGACCTGGAATCTAATTTAAATGCTGGCTTAGTCACCATCCCATCCACTATTAAATTTCCATTTAATAATGGATGCGATGTATTTCTTTTAAACAAAGACAAAAATCTTAAACAGCACATTTTCAGCTAGACTTTAAAAACAGAAAATACAGTGTGGAACTATAACATTGCTGACAGTCTTAGACCTGTTTTACAAACTTACCTATTGCTTGTATTTTTCTCTCATTTAAAAGTCAATAGAATAAAGGTTTTGTGAATATGAAGTGAAGCCAAGTTATGCTTATAGATTTATTATTTATACTGATATAAGTTTATTACTGATATCATCATTTTGATATCTACTGGTGGCTGAATTACAGTTTCCATGATACTGAAGTTCATAGATAGATAGATAGATAGATAGATAGATAGATAGATAGATAGATA